>CM062816.1:1111900643-1113100643 GCA_031772625.1 Pinus tabuliformis | reverse complement strand
TGTTGAAAATTACATGGTATGATTTGGATCACCAAGGAGACAAATGCATAACACTGAGTATTGAAGCATTTTTTTTTTAGAATTCTGGCAAGCAAACTTGTCTCTTTCTTTGAAATAATTGCCATATTCAAGCAATTTACTTTTAAGGGAGGACATAGCATTAGCAAAAATTAATTGGCTATGCCTGACGTAGGTTGTCGTTGACACCTAATTGTCAAGTAATGTATTGGTTCCCAGTACCTCCCGAACTACTTAAACACTTTACTATGTACACTGTAGACAGAAGTTTGACCCGTAATTATATAATTTTATTAGAATAGTAATGACTGGGATCTTTTCAGCAGTTTTAGTATGTTCCCTTCTAACAGCGGAGAATTTTAATCAATTGTTTTGGTACAATTAGTGCAGGACAAAAGAGACAGATCTGATTTCTTGTTTTATTTTGCAGACAATGATATTTTTACGAACTTGAAATTCCCATATCCTGTTTAAGCCATTTCAATTAGTAACACTTGATGTTGAACTTTAATAATAGTACTGACCTTATATGTATATATATATATATATTCAAGAAATAATTCTTATAGAGTCTCTTGGGTTAGCTGCTGCACTATGAGGGTAGTATTTATGCCATCGAAGTCAATCAGGACTTGCACCTGGCTTTATTCACACCCACTTGAGAGGGTTTTGAACCAGGGTCTACTTGTTAATGCAAGTCCAATCACCTTGCTGCTAGACCACACTCCGATGGGCCATCGAGGCAATATTACTACAAGTTTGTTGAATTTCCTTGAAAATTCTGCTTGCTGCTTGGATGATAAATCTGAAACTACTTTTCTTTTCACCAAGACACATAATTTCTCAACAATAGAAGCAGCGGAATTAAACACAGAGATAAAGACACAATTACACAAAAGCCACAATAATTTTATAGGGAACCCAACTGGGAAAACCCTCTGTTGTAGAATTTTTTTGACAGAAAATAGAGCAATTGATCTCTTTACAAGGCAAACTGTTTCAACAGAAAGCAAGACTGTCCTCTCTGCTAATACATAGCGCGAAGCCTCCTTGCAAGGATACTGACCCAGCCCCCTATTTCCTTGCGCAGCCTTTGCTCCTATCTCGCTGGAAATCTCCTATTTCCTAACGCAGATCTGAGCCCCTATTATTTAGGAATTTCTCCCTAAATCCTAGCGCACTTCACAAGGAAATTCTCTCTGTGTCAAAAACTTGTGTATAAGCTGCTCCTTGATACACTCTTCCCACAAGAAGCTCTGACACAAAACTCATGCTCTATTGTCTTATCTGACAACCTTGTGCACACAGAAACAAATGAATCAATTCAGTGCCTTCATCCTTCATTTATGCTATTTGATCATGCTATATCTGGCAAGTTCATATTTAGAACTCAGACTTGTGATTGATTTGTTAACTTGGTTGAATTGACTCTCCTAACTCATCGTTGCCTCAATTTGACACTGAGACTCTCACTCGTCTTTTTCCAATATAAACACGCACTTGGAGAGCTACATAATTGAGCCTCCAACTAGCACATGAACAATCTAACTCTTCCTTTTCCAAGAACTTGTACTTGACAAAAGGAAAACAACTTGAGGTCTCTTTTGACTAAGGCACAAATCAAGAAGAAGACATTCTTTGCTACATGTTTCAACACTCCCTCTTAGCGAGGCAAGTGCTTCTTTATGAACCTCGTCCAGCGGGATCTGTCTCGAACACTACCACATTCTCCGCTGCTGCAGCTGCTCCCTTTGAACTAGAAGGCTTCCTTGCTTCCTGTTGGGAAATTCGATCTGAAGACCTGTTCCTTCCAACCATGCTCCTAGGATCTTTTTGCTTTTGAGCATCCCGTATGGCTATTTAACTCTTTGCTCGGGCTTGTTGCCCGTTGCCCGAAAATGTTGCTGGAATTTTCTGCATACTGCCTGAAAATCGCAGTTCATTGCCCATGGATCTACCGTCGCCCCTGTGCTCTTGGGTTCTTTCACAACAATGTCACAACCCCACTTAGCTGTTCGCAGCCCGAGCTGTGCGATCTGTCCATGATTTACCTCCTATGCAACCTTGTTCTCGCCACCCTCTTGTGACACTGTTTCTAACTATGGTTGTTCCATGTACATGCACTTTTACAAGATCATGGTTCAACTTCCTGCACCACCAAACTCTACTGCGCTCTCGACAACCCCTATTCCAACCATGCTCCTAGGATCTTTTTGCTCTTGAGCATCCCGTATGGCTATTTAGCCCTTTGCTTGGGCTTGTTGCCTGTTGCCCGAAATTGTTGCTCGAATTTTTTGCATACTGCCTGAAAATCACAGTTCATTGCCCATGGATCTACCGTTGCCCCTGTGCTCTTGGGTTCTCTCACAACAATGTCACAACCCCACTCAGCTGTTCCAAGCCCGAGCTGTGCAATCTGTCTGTGATTTACCTCCTATGCAACCTTGTTCTTGCCACCCTCTTGCAACACTGTTTGTAACTATGGTTGTTCCATCTATGCGTGCTTTTACAAGATAATGGTTCAACTTCCTGTACCACCAGACTCTACTGCGCTCCCGACAATCCCAGGACAACTGCTACGCCACCAATCTCCTACGCTTTGTCCAACCTCTTAGCGGATGAGGTCTTGTGGCTGAACCCCTCTACTACCGTTGATTCACTTATAGCTCGATAGCTGATCCTTGGCAGCGAACTGAGACTGGTACGAGCCGCCAGAGTTTGATGTCTTGCTACCTTTGCGAGCCCTGCAGGTTGGCTATTACCTGTGCGAATGGGGTTGTTGACTCTAGCCAACGACTGTAATCTTAGCACATGACCTGGTTATCTACTTAGGTTTAATTTGTTGGCATTGATTGTTGTCCAAAGCATCTGTGCTCGACCACGTCCACTGCACACTGCAATTCCTTTGTTCATTGGCGGTTGTGCCCAATCCTCCTTCGTGTCTTGTTGAGCTGCATCCCCTGTGTTGAAAAGTCTAACTAAGTTCAGTCTTCATAATGACATGTGTAATTTTGATTTTATGTAATTTTTCAGGCCAGGAGGTAACTCCACAATGTGGAGTGTATTTTTGCATTAAGATTGCTCATGGATATATACATGGAGGGAGAGACTCTTGGGCTTCACCTCCCAATGTCTCTTCATATTTCTATTCTCCTTATTTATTATTTACACTATTTTCATTTGAAGGGATGTTGGTGAGTCCAAGCATCATTGTGAATCTTTCGAACTTTTCTTGTCCAAGCACTTTGGTGAAGATGTCTACAATCTGCGCATTAGTGGAACAATGGCGTAGATGGATTGTCTTGGCCTCAACATGATGTCGAATTAGATGGTATTTTGTATTGATGTGCTTTGTTCGATCATGGAAGTTTGGGTTCTTGGCCAACTTTATTACAGAGGTGTTGTCAATCATGAGTGGAGTTGAATGCACTTGTTTCACCTGCACATCTTCCAAAATTTTCTTGAGCCACACAATTTACTTTGTTGCTTTAGCTGTTGCCACATATTCTGCCTCTGTTGTGGAATTCGCTGGAACTGATTGTTTGTGTGACCTCCATGAGACAACTCCTGATTCAAGACACGTAGCATAACTTGAAGTAGATACCCTAGTTTCTTTATCTCCATTGAAGTCTGAATCATATTATCCAATCAAGCTGAAGTCGCCCATCTATGTATACTTGAGTCGAAAGTCTTGAGTTCCCTTCAAGTATTTTAGAACTTTTTTGCAGCAGATCAATGTCCCTCACAAGGCTTTTGCATTAACTTGGAGAGGATTGCAACAACAAATGAAATGTTCAGTCTGGTAGTAGTCAGGTAGTTGAGACTTCCTACAAGCTGTCTATACTTTGTTGCATCCTCAAATTCTTTTCCTTTAATGGATGTGAGCTTCAAGTTCTGTTCCATTGGAGTAGTCAAAGGGTTGCACTTATCCATGCCAAAACTGTTCAACATATCTCTAATATACTTCTTCTGAGAGAGGAATATAAACTTCGGATGTTGAGTTACTTTAATACCAAGATAGTAGTGAACATAGCCCAAGTCAGTGATTTCAAAACCTTTCTTCATTTCCTTCTTTATGGATGTAATGTAGCTCTCATTATTCCCTGTCATCAAAAGATTATCTACATACACCACAAGATATACAACTGTTTTGCCAACTTTATTGACAAACAAAGTTGCATCATCAAGATCATATTGTTTGAGGTTGAGTTTCAGAAGATGCTTAGTTAACTCTTCATACCTGGCTCACGGTGCTTGCTTGAGGCCATACAAGGATTTCACAAGTTTGCATACTTTGTGTTCTAGGCCCTTCATAACAAATCTTTCTGGTTGGGACATGAAAACATTCTCTTTCGAATCTCCATTCAAGAAAGCAGTTTTTACATCCATTTGATAGAATTTCCAACTGTTCTAAGCTGCCAAGGCAAATAGTGTCCGAATGGTAGCCCATTTTGCTGTGGGGGCAAAAGTCTTCTCATAATCGACCCCTTCCTTTTGTGCAAAACCTTTTGCCACAAGCCTGCCTTTGTGCTTGTCAAGTGAACCATAAGCTTTATACTTGTTCTTGTAGACCCACTGGAATTTCCAATTGTTCTAAGCTGTCAAGGCAAAGAGTGTTCGAATGGTAGCCCATTTTGCTGTGGGGGAAAAAGTCTCCTCATAATCGACCCCTTCCTTTTGTGCAAAACCTTTTGCCACAAGCCTGCCTTTGTGCTTGTCAAGTGAACCATAAGCTTTATACTTGTTCTTGTAGATCCACTTGTAGCCAATTTGTTTGGTTCCCATTGGAGGATCAACCAACTTCCATGTGCCATTCTTTATCAAGGCATCATACTCCTTTTGCATTGCTTCTTTCCATTCATCATGAGAAGCTACTTCTTTGAAGGAAGTTGGTTCAAAATCTGTAGACAAATTCAATTCACAATCATAAGAAACATCCATGTCAATAGGTGAATCATAATCGTCTACATCACCTCCATTTTGCCTAGTTGAATTTCTTGTTCATTTCTTTCCAACCTCATAAGGATGAACATTTTCAAGTGTCTTTGTCAGCCATTTTAGAGGACTTTTTTGAGATGGCCCAGGCTGCTCAGTTGATGGAGTTGGGGCTGAGTCAAGATTGAGTCTCCCAATTCTGTCAATCACATCACTCAAACTATCATCAGTGGTTGGAGCTTCATGTGGGGGAGAGAGTGCTTCAGAAGAAGATTCCACAGATTGATCTAGTATAGGAATCCCCCCATTCAAGAGGTGGAATCTAATTATCAAATTCTTGAAACGATTTTGCATGTCTGAATATATCCAAATGATCAAGCTATCGCTCAACAACATTGTCAGCTTTGGAAGATTCAAGAAAGATTATATCTCTAGATACAACAAACTTCTTGTTAACTTCATCATAGAGATGATATGCTTTGGAGGTATTTGAATATCCCAAGAAGATACACTTATGACTCCTTGCACCAAGTTTGTTTCTTTGTTTCTTTGGTATCAAGGCATAACAGGTGGAACCAAAGACCTTGAGATGCTTTATCGAAGGAATGTGACCATACCACATTTCATAAGGAGTCTTGTTTCTAATAGCATTAGATGGACATCTATTCTTTACATACACAACGCATAGAACTGCATCAACCCAAAACATCATTTTTTACATTCTTGAAAAACATCATGGAACGTACCATATTTAAGATTGTCCTGTGCATTCTTTCAACTAATCTATTCAGTTGGGGATTATAAGGGACAATTGTTTAATGTTTGATCCCATGCTGGCGAATATAGTTTTCAAATTCATTTGAAGTGTATTCTTTTTCATTATCAGTGCAAATATAAGCAATATGAGATTGTGCATCATTTTCAATCTATGTATGAAAGTTCTTGAATGTTTGAGAAGCATCAGATTTGTTTTTCATTAAATAAACCCTACACATTCTGGTGTAGTCATCAATAAATGTCATCATATATTTATTTCCATTTGTAGAAGGAACAAGCATCAGACCACATAAATATGAATGAATGAGTTCAAGTTTTCTATGTTCTTTGGAATGTGAATCATGAAAACACTGTTTGCTATGCTTTCATAGAATACAAGCATCACATTGCTTAAGTTTCCTAGGAATTGTAGGCAAACCAGTAACACCATGTTTCTTCAGCAAGCGAAGGCTGTCATAGATTAAGTGTCCAATTCTAGCATGCCATAAAAGATGATGGAAATGTACCTCCATCATAACGAGAACTGTATGAGAAGTTTTGTGCATGAACAAAGGTACCTTGCAGCGTCAGAAGTCTTTCTTCTTCTATCCTTGTCATGACAAGTGGGTGATTTGATGCTTTTCTGACCTCAACCTTGCCATCAAACACATGAATGGAGTGTCCTTGCTAGCGGATGTGGACCAAGGACAACAAGTTTCTCCCCTGCTGCGGGAGATATAAAGCATCACGTAGAAGAATGTTTGGAAGACTAGGCAATTTTAGCTTGATTATGCCAAGCCCTGATGGCTTGAGTTTTGTTTTGTCTGCAAAGTATATTGCTCCATCAACATTGTCAGTAAATTCCTCAAAAAAATCTCTTCTAAAAGTAATGTGGCAAGTTTCCCTTTAATTAAGCAACTGATCATTTTTCCAAGAAGCAAGTGAAGCATTGAACAAGTCTTCAATTACGAGCGAATTCAGGTGCTTTACCTTTCTCTTTGTCATTGGTTTTACCTTTGGATTGATTTCTTTCCAGCTCAATTCCGTCCCAAGGCAACTTACATGTAGATGCATCATGTCCATCTCTTTATGCGCAAGACACAACTTCTTCAGAAGACTGAGGAGTTGTCTTCTTCCCAAAAGCCTTCTCTCTCTCAACAAACTTCTTCACAAATGAGTCAAAGGTAATCTCCTTGAGGTTTCCACTTGCTTGCAACGACTCAAGATAATTTGAATAAGTGGGATATAGTGCCTTGACAAAAGCTATGAGAGGAATGTCTAGTTGAACATCAGTGGTTTTGATATCATGCATAATAGATCTTACTTCTGATGCTAAAGCAAGAGGATCATCATTTTTCAATTCAAGACTGAACAATTTAATCATCAATTGGACAACTTCAAGTTCAGAGTGTGAGTCATAGAGTTCCTTTAGCTTCTATAAGGCTTCAAAAGCATTTGGAAATGGTGATATGTGGCGACTCACCTCTTCATTTACAGATGCAACAATCAAGGCATAGGCCTTGCTGTTCTTGTTTTCCCAAATGGAGATCTCCTTATTTTGGGTGGGCTTTGCAGGTTCATTACCTCCTTCTCCTATACAAACTCCTTTCCACAACTCATTGAAAATGAGTGTGTTTTATCTTTCGCGACCGTTCGGGATAGTTCTCTTTTCCTGAGAGAACTACTCCAACAATAGATATCAATGAATGCATTTCAAAATATGTGTACTGGAAAAAATTGCACTTCTGGTGGCAAAAAATGCACTTCTGGTGGCAAAAAATGCACTTTTGGTATGAATAGGACAAAGCTATGATTTGGTATGTGGGGAAGGGTTGAATGGGGAGCAAGGTCAATGCATGACCGGTGGGAACTAAGCTGTATTAATCAAATTGTATGAGCGGTATGACCGGTGGGAATCGGATTGTATTAACCGAATTGTATGAGTGATATGACCAGTGGGAATCGAGCTGTGTTATATGAGCGGTATTAAGACGCAATGTGGAGTGGTAATAAGATGCAGCTAGGGTGGTAATAAGATGCAGCCGGGGTGGTATTGACAACATGGAGCAACACAATGAGCGGTGTGAGCGGTATTGTATGATGGTGCAACTGCAACGGGTGGAGAGATGTTGACTGCGAGGGTGTCGACTGTGCAAGGGGCTGCGTAGGTGTGAGGGACAACGTATGTAGAGGGGAGTCGAAGCCAAAAGATCGAAGGGTCGAGGGGTTACCCCAAAACACAACAACGAACTGACACCGTATTGCAATGTGTATGCAATGATGGCAGAGTTATATTATATTGAATGCTCGTAGTTCAGTCCTGTGTGGAGTTGTATGAGTGCGAGATTATTAGTTTGATGCCGCAACACATCATTGCATAACGGGGCCACGATGGGAACCAGGACAAAGCAACGACGTATGGAGTACACAGGAAGTGACACCGGTGGTAAAAAACTCGAGGTTGTTTTTTTTAAATAAATTAACATAGTCACAATATTCAACGTATGGTGCTTTGATACCAACGACATACATACCATTTGTGCCATAGTCACAACGGTGCTAAGGTCACAGTCACAACGCTCTCGACAGACACACCAACTCACCGCTCTGGCTTCAATGCACCATCTCATCGCTTGGTCTTCACGTACCAGCCACACCATGTCTCCGCTGCGCCACTCTGATGTAAAGAAGAAAAATAAAATTATTATTGTGATGTTCGTCTCATGGGTTTCATGAGCAAGGAATTTTATTTTCAGTAATGGCTCCGATTATGAGCCCTTAGGTTTAGTCATAAAGTCAAAGAGAGTCAATGTCATGTATGAAGGACCCTTCTTGGGCATGTTACATTTTGTACGAGTCATTAAATAAGTATGAAATCCCTCCAAGACAAGCACAAGACTTCTCCTTCAAGTCAGCTACAAGATGGAGTAAATAATCTACACAAAGAGACATGTCGGCTCACTCTCTCTCAAGTTGGCTTATTATAAGCTCCAACCACTATAAATATGGCAGCCTGACATCATTTCAGGTAGATATTTTCGGTCAAGATCTCTAGTAAGAAGTGCGAAAAGGTCAAAGTAGACAACCTCATAGCCAGTGTGAAGAAAGAAGGAAGAGCGAAGTTTTTCTTGGGTCTGTTTTGGACTAAAATACACTCCACACGTTCAAGGATCTGTTGTCACCTATTGCAGACAGGGCCGAGGTATTTCAGTTATCATAAGAAGGCAGATTTGGGAAAAGATCAGGTGTATCCTCAAGCCAAATTGAGGAAGGACAATATCCACCTCAAGCGAAGAAGATTGAAGGTCAAATCTCATGTGCTAGGGTTTCTGAAATAGGGCCGAAATAAAGTGTAGGTTTGAAGCAGAAGGAAGCCGAAGTCAAAGGGTAGCCGAGAAGGAGGAAAGAGCAAAAGTTTGCCTAGTGTTGACTTGGGCACAAAAGAAGAGCGGTGGAAGGGAACTTGTATCTTGGTTGTGGAGAGGCAAATAGGTCAAGGGTCTTGGTCTTGGTTTTTGTCAATTGAAGTCTCTATAAGAAGAAGAATTCGTTTGGGTTTTCTCTCAAGTAGGAGAGCTTTTGGTCCTGGCTGATCGCTTACATTTTGTGTCCCTTGTCTCTTTATGGTTTATGCATTGGTAGCTGTTTGATGAAATAACACTATAATAACATAAGTTAAAGAAGATCCTAATCTAAGAAGTAAAAAGCATTCACAAGCAGTTATCTAACAAAGAGAAATCACCTAATTACTATGTCCTAGATTTCTCAACACCTTGAGTTGAACTTGTTGCTGATTGTTATGTCTCTTTTGCCCCCCCCCCAACTGGCTGTTCTCCTCGATCAACAGTTGCCTCCTTTGCGTCCCTTCTCCGCTGAACCCCTTTGCACGACTATCACAGTGCTGGAGCCGCGGCTATGGTGGCCGGTTAGCTTGCTGCTTGCTGCCTAGCGGCAACTGCTCCAGCGGCTGGCTGCCTGGTTGTTGGCCACCACCTTTTTTTTTTGTCCTAAATAAAATCAGGCCCCCCTGTGTTGTTTTTCTTTTGAGTCGATTTTTTTTTTGAAATATATTTTTTAATTTTTTCTTCGACTCAACAAAATTCGTCTGTTAAAAAAAATTTTCTCTTCGAAAATCTAACGCAAGCCTTCCGGACCGATCTACACTCTAGCCTAATTGATCAACTTAGTGTTGGTTTTTATACTGATCTCTGCAATGATACCATGTTGAATTTCCTTGAAATTCTGCGTATAGTTTGAATGAACAATACCCTGAGTTGAACTTGTTGCTGATTGTTGTGTCTCTTTTGCGCCCACAACTTGCTGTTCTCCTCAATCCACAGTTGCCTCCTTTGCAGTCCTTCTCCGCTGAACCCCTTTGCATGACTGTCACAGTGCTGGAGCCGCAGCTATGCCGACTGGTTAGCTGGCCGCTTGCTGCCTGGCGGCGACTGCTCCAGTGACTGGCTGCCTGTTGTTGGCCACCACCCTTTTTTTTTGTCCTAAATAAAATCAGGCCCCCATGTTGTTTTTCTTTTTGAATTGAATTTTTGTTTTGAAATATATATTTTTAATTTTTTCTTGGACTCAAAACAAGATTCGTTCGTTAAATAAAAAACTTCTCTTCAAAAATCTAACGCAAGCCTTCTTTACTGATCTACACTCTAGCCTAATTGATCAACTTGGTGTTGGTTTTTACACTGATCTCTGCAATGATACCATGTTGAATTTCCTTGAAATTCTGTTTACGGCTTGAAACTACTTTTCTTTTCATCATGACACATAATTTATCAACAATAGAAGCATTGAAATTAAACACAGAGATGAAGACACAATCACATAGAAGACAATAATTTTCTAGGGAACCCAACTGGGAAAACCCTCTGCTCTTGTAGAATTTTATCGATAGAAAATAGAGCAATTGATCTTTTTATAAGGCAAACTGTTTCAACAAAAAACAAGATTGTTTTCTTTGTTAATACATAGCGCAAAACCTTCCTGCAAGAATACTGGCCCAACCCCCTATTTCCTTGCTTAGCCTTTGCTCTTATCTCGCCTGAAATCTCCTATGTCCTAGCGCAAAACTAAGCCCCTATTATTTAGGAATTTTTCCCTAAATCCTGGTGCACTTCACAATGAAATTCTCTCTGTCAAAAATCCGCGTATATGCTACTCCTTGATACACTCTTCCCACAACAAGCTCTCACACAAAAGTTGTGCTCTATTGTCTTGCCTCACAACCTTGTGCACACAAAAACAAATGAATCAATTTAGTGCCTTCATCCTGCATTTATGCTATTTGATCATGCTATATCTGGCAAGTTCATATTTAGAACTTGGACTTGTGATTGATTTGTTAACTAAGTCGAATTGACTCTTCTAACTCGTCCTTGCCTCAATTTGACACTTAGACTCTCACTCGTCTCTTTCCAAATATAAACTCGCACTTGGAGAGCTACATAATTGAGCCTCCAACTAGTGCATGAACAAACTAACTCGTCCTTTTCCAAGAACTCGTACTTGACAAAAGGAAAACAACTTGAGGTCTCCCTTGACTAAGGCACAAATCAAGAAGACCTTCTTTGCTACACTTTTCAACACTCCCTCTTTGCGAGGAAGGTGCTTTTGGAAGAACCTCGTCCAACGGGATCTATCTTCAACACTACCACATTCTTCGTTGCTGGAACTATATTTGGCAAGTTCATATTTATAACTTGAACTTGTGATTGATTTGTTAACTGAACGAACTGACTCTTCTAACTCCTCCTTGCCTCAATTAGACACTGAGACTCTCACTCATCTCTTTCCAAATATAAACTCGCACTTGGAGAGCCACATAACTGGGCCTCCAACTACCGCATGAACAAACTAACTTGTCCTTTTCCAAGAACCTGTACTTGACAAAAGGAAAACAACTTGAGGTCTCTCTTGACTAAGGCACAAGTCAAGAAGAATACCTTCTTTTCTACACGTTTCAACACTCCCTCTTAGCGAGGAAGGCGTTTCTGCAAGAACCTCATCCACCTAGATCTGTTTTCAATACTACCACATTCTTCGCTATTGGAACTATTCCCTCTGAACTAGAAGGTTTCCCTGCTTCCTGCTGTGCAATCCGATTTGAAGACCTGATCCTTCCAACCATGCTCCTAGGATCCTTTCACTCTAGAGCATCTCACATGGCTATGTAGCCCTTTACTCAGGCTTGCTACCTGTTGCCCGAAAACTGCTACCCCAATTTTCCGCATACTGCCTGAATATAGCTGCTCTTTGCCCATGGATATACCGTGCCCCCTGTGCTCTCGACTTCTCTCACAATAATGTCACAACCCCACTCAGTTGTTCCCAGCCCGAGCTGTGTGATCTGTTTATGATTTACCTCCTATGCAACCTTGTTCCCGCCAGCCTCTGGCAACACTGTTTCTAACTATGGGTTTTTCCCTGTACACCTGCTTTTACAAGATCGTGGTTCAACTTCCTGTGCCAACAGGCTTTGCTGCACTCCCGACAGCCCCTGACAGTTTCTACACCACCACTCTCATGCGCTTTGTCCAATCTCTTAGTGGTTGAGGTCTTCTGGCTGACCCTCTCTACTGCCGATGATTCACTAAATGCTCAATAGCTGATCCTTGACACCAAACTGAGACTGGTACAGGTCGCCAGAGCTTGATGCCTTTCTACCTTTGTGAGCCTGCAGACTGGCTATTCTCCGTGTACAGGGGCTGATTCTGGCCAACGACTGCAATTGTAGCACGTGGCCTGGTTGTTCACTCAAATTCAATTTATCGGCATCGATTGCTGTCCAAAGCATCTGCCCTCGACCACATCCACTGCACACTGTAATTCCTTTTTTCACTAGCGAATGTGCTCGATCCTCCTTTGCGCCCTATTGAGCGTCCCCTGTGTTGAGCATGTTGCTGTCTGCTGTATCTTTCACGTCCCCAACTACCCATTCTCCTTGATCTGCAGTTGCCTCCTTTGTGACCCTTCTCCGCTGAACCCCCTTGAACGACTGTCATGATGTTGCAGTCGCGACTGTGTCAACTGGTCGGTTGGCTGCCTGCTGCTTGGCAACGGCTGCTTCGACGGTTGGTGGATCGGCCGATAGCTGGCTGCTAGACTGTTGGACATCACCCTTTATTTTTATTTTTATTTTTTTTGTCCTAAAAAAATCAGGTCCCTTGTGTTTTTTTTTTAATAGATTTTTTTCGACTCAAAACAAAATTCGCCCATTAAAAAGATATTCTCTCCAAAACTTCTAGCGCAAGCCTTCCTAACTGATTGAAGCTTTAGCCTAACTTATCATCTTGGTGCTGGTCTTTATACTGATCTCTGCTTTGATACGATGTTGAATTCCCTTGAAACTCTGGTTGCTGCTTGAATGAATAATTTGAAACTACTTTTCTTTTCACCAAGGGACAAATTTCTCAACCATAGAAGCAACAAAATTAAACACAGAGATAAAGACACGATCACATAGAAGACACAATAATTTTCTAGGGAACCCAACTGAGAAAGCCCTCTGCTCTTGTAGAATTTTATTGACAGAAAATAGAGCAATTGATCTCTTTACAAGGCAAACTGTTTCAACAGAAAACATGATTGTTCTCTCTGCTAATACATAGCTTGAAACCTTCCTGCACAAACACTGACCTGACCCCCTATTTCCTTGCGCAGCGTCTGCTCTTATCTTGCTAGAAATCTCCTATTTCCTAGCGCAGATTTGAGCCCCTATTATTTAGGACTTTCTCCCTAAATCCTGGCACACTTCACAAGGATATTATTTCTTTGTCAAAAATCTGTGTATAGGCTGCTCCTTTATACACTCTTCCCACAACAAGCTCTTGGACAAAACTCGTGCTCTGTTGTCTTGTCTCACAACCTTGTGCACACAAACAAATGAATCAATTTTGTGTCTTTGTCCTTCTATGCTATTCAATCATGCTATATTTGGCATGTTTGTATTTAGAACTCAGACTTATGATTGATTTGTTAACTTACTCGAACTAACTCTTCTAACTCGTCCTTGCCTCAATTAGACATGGAGACTCTCACTCGTCTCTTTCCAAATATAAACTCGCACTTGAAGAGCCACATAACTAAGCCTCCAACTAGTGCATGAACAAACTAACTCATCCTTTTCCAACAACTAGTACTTGACAAAAGAAAAACAACTTGAGGTCTCTCTTAACTAAGGCACAAGTCAATAAGAAGACCTTCTTCACTACACGTTTCAACAAAATTCTTATGGTTTCTTAATCACTCTCTAAGAACATTCAAAAGTCCCGAAATGCCCTAATTGAGCAAAGCACAATGCGTAGTGGCATGTACGTGCACACTTTTCAATATTGTTTAACACGATGTAAGACCACCCCCCCCACCCTGCCCCCCGTCGCCCCCACCCACCCCTTCATGAAAAGGTTAACCCGAAGGGTGAATCAGAATATTATAACATGAGAGCTTTGAGAGATCCATTCTGATCATACGAGAATGCTTATTTTCTTAGAAGTGGACATTCAACTCCTTGTTCAAATTCCTTCAAGGGACCATCTAGTAAATGGTCATGTCATTGTCTTTATCGACTAATCATCTTTATTAGTTTCAAGAAAACTGTGGTACTCTCATGACTTATGTATATGATATTTATTGTGAATGATAATGAAAAAATGCAATGCGATGGTAACTAAATACCTCATCAACAAAAGGATGCTCTACTTTTTAAAACCTAATGATGAAAAGAAGGCTATATATCGGCCCTAACTTTGCCCTATTATTTTAGGCATGGATGGTAAATGAATGGAGTTTTTGATAATCAAATGGAGAGGATGAAATGTACCCTACTTGGGGAAGGCACAATATGTTGCATGCAAACTATAAAAGAAGTACGTCTCATTAAAATTAGGGATTATTTAACTTACAAAATATAAATGGATGTGATACTTTGTATCGGTTTTGGATGAATTCATATTTAAAGACAACTTTTAGAGAATGGGGCAATTGCATTAAGGTATTGAGGGAATATTCTTTTGAAAAGAAGGCACAACGCTACCTTTGAAGCAAGGTTTGAAGGTGTGAACTAGGTATACCTTATTTTTGGTTCTACTACTTGAAACATAATCAAGAAAACAAAATAATTGTCCCTAACTTTGCCCCATTATTCTAGATGGTGATGGTAAATGAGTATAGTTTTTGGTAATCAATTAGAGAGGATCAAATGTATCCACAAAACAGGTGGAAGGCATAATTTGTCTCATGTAGACAACACAAATCGATGTGATACTTCTTATGGGCTTTTGGATGAATCCATATAGAAAGAATAACCTTTAGAAGACGGGGAAGTGCATTAAGATGTTAAGAGAATTATCTTTTCAAAAGAAGGCATAATGTTGTCTTTGAGGCAAGGTTTAAAGGGGCAAAATATGCATATCCATTTTTTCGCAAGGGATTTTTTTAAAGATATATTTTAGTGGGCTAAGAGAGGGTGATTTTAAATTCCTTCTCAAGTGGATGTTTGGGTAATTTTTCCTTCTAAATAAAATGTGTTGACATGTTGCTTTGTCAACCATATATATAGGATAAGATGGAGTCACAAAGATATTTATCATGCCTAGTTTATGGGGTAAAAAAGGGTAATTCCACCATAATGTCTGCTGTTACCAACATTAAACATTCAATATGAATATATTCTTAGAAATCTTGTTAGACAATCTTCTTGAGTTTTAAATTTTGGGAAAACCCAAATTGTTGTATAAAAATACCAAGTGGGAGACATCTTCTTGTTGGAATCAAGCCCTTCATTATACACAAATTAGAAAATAAGGAATTTGGCTTTGCGCAAATATTACAACCTTTGACATGTAAATTAGAAGATGCAACAAGAAGTAGGTCACTTGATTTACTAAGGGTTAGGCATTGACTTCTATTTTTTTTCAAGAAATTTTCTCAATTATAGTGACCCCTAGGGTTAATACTTGCCAACTATTGAGAAATCTATGGCAACATATAAACTAGGTTTTGTAGCTTGATTTCTCTTATACTTTGACAAATTCTTGTGATTATTATTTTGTTCTTTATTATTGTTATTATGTTCTTTTCATCATCAATATAGATGCCAAACAAGATCACAAAAACACTAGAGATAGGGGCACAACCACGGAGAAACCCCTAAGAAGGGGAAGACCCAGTGAAACTATTTTACTAGTAGAACCAAATCAAAGTGAGACAGTCTAGGGCATCTTTTGACCATGACATAGAATTAACTCCATCCATCAAGCTAAACTCCATGTAGTTACATCAACATAGCCCAACTTTCCAAAATAAGGATGAACTCTATCTTTAATCTATATCTTTAGTCCTGCAACCAAATTGGTTCTTTTTCAACTTGTAACAAAATATGATACCTTTTGATCTTTTCCGAACTTCTAATCCCCTTGGCTTGCCTTTTTCTCCTTTTAAGTATTATGCACTTCGTCTCTTCTTGTAGTTGCAGATCGAAGTGATACGAAAAGTTTAACTTCATTTGCTATATACAATGGTTGGAGTGTGTTCTTTTGAAGCTGACATGATATGTTGCTTGAAGCCGACTTGTAAGGTGTGGAGGCAGATTTGATGGAGGAGTATAAGATACGTAAAAATAACTTTTTCTTTTCCGAAAAAGGGTCTAATACATTCTGACTTTTTGACTCCTAGAAGCCTTCAATGGAGGCTAGACCTATTGACCAATGACCCAAGCATGAAACTTAATAAGTCAAACTTAAAATAATAAAAAAGAAAATATTTTTCCGTCTCTTTGACAAATACAATTATGAAGATTGACACTAGTTACATTGTTCAACACCAACATCATTGAGAGAAATTCTACAACACTAGGAACAAGTTAACCTTCCTTCTTAGGGTTATGCGAATCCATGTGTGAACCTTAGAAATGGCCTTCGAAAAGGGAGAATCATACATTCCTTGTGTTCCTATGGTCTCCTCCATCTAATGCTTCTCAATGCCATTTTCCAAAACAAAAAGATACGTGGCTATTGTTCATTGTTAATGATTTCTAATGACTAAAGCAAATATTTCAACAAACATAATAACGCAGAAGTGGATGACAATGTTTTTGTTTGTTTGTTAGGTTATCTGAGTCTTGAGATGATTGGCATGCATAACTTGTGACCTCAGTCGCTATGACTCAAGGGCATTTAAGCCATCAAAATCACTTGGGAATTGCACCCGGCCTGGGCCACACCAACCCTTAGCATGGTTGGATTTTTGCCCGCGAAGTTTCTAATTGAGATGATTGACATGCATAACCTATGACCTCAGTCGTTGTGACTCAAGGGCATCTAAGCCTTCAAAATCACTTGGGAATCACACTCGGCTTGGGCCACAACAACCCTTAGCATGGCTGGATTTTTGCCCTTGAAGTTTCTAATCGAGATGATTGCCATGCATAACTTGTGACTTTAGTGGCTGTGACTCAAGGGCATCTAAGCTGTCAAAATCACTTGGGGATTGTACTCTACTTGGGCCGCACCAACTCTTAGCATGGCTGGATTTTTGTCGGTGAAGTTTCTAATCGATGAGACCTTTACACCATTGAGTGCTTCAATAGAATACCCTGTCACCATCTGCTCTACCCATGGGCATTTGCTCTACCCATTGGCAAGTAAACGACAATTTTAATAATAATACATACATCATTTTGGTGTAAAAAAAAACTAATCTAGGTTTAAGATTTAAAATTTAAAAAATGTAATAATGTATTAATGTATGGCGCCCAACTTTGAAAAATGAAATTTACAACATAAGTGGGACATAAAAGCATCTTCTATCCTATGCTTTTTACATAAAAGCATACTCTATCCCATGCTTTTAATTTAACGAGATATTTTTTTACCTCAACCAACGGAAGGGGACTATAGCTTTAGCTTTAAAATATTGACTAAACCACTATTTCGAGGGTGGAAATTGTTAAAGTGCATTTCTTCTTGGAAGAGTAGTGTTTAAAAGGATGATAGGGGTCACTCACTATTCATATGGTGAGGGTGCGTTAGCACACTCGACTGTCCAGGATGCGTAAGCAGGCTCGACCATAAGCCCCCCCACCCAATAAGTAAATTGAACCTTTAGGTGCTCGACCATAGGGAGAGGATGCGTAAGCAGGCTCGACTGTTAAGGCCGCCATCACCTTTAGGTGCTCGACTGTTAAGGATGCGTAAGCAGGCTCGACTGTTAAGGCCGCCATCACCTTTAGGTGCTCGACCATAAGGGAGAGGAGAGGATGCGTAAGCAGGCCCTCACCATATGAATAGTGAGTGACTTCCGTCCCTTTTTTTTACTTATTTGAGAGGGGCCACCCAATAAGTAAATTGAACCTTTAGGTACTCGACTCTTTTTTTACTTATTTGGGGGGGCCAATAAGTAAACCCAAGAGCCCCCCCACCCAATAAGTAAATTGAAGAGGAAAGAGAAAGCTTCCGAAGCACATCTCTGTCTCTATTCCCGTCTGAAAGGCCATTTGCGTACGTTTTACGGCTACTTTAAACGCCCAAGCTGGGGACCGGACCTAGCCGGGGACCTAAGAAATAGCCTAAAATGGCCATTTTCACTTCATTTTCACCCAATTAGGAGGGGGCGGAGGTTTTCACATCTTTCCCTCAATTTACTTATTGGGTGGGGGGCCTGGTCGAGCGTTAAAACCCTACTAATTTTGCCATTTTAGCTTGGCGGAGGTTTTCACATCTTTCCCTCCTATTATAGCCACTATTTACCCACCCACCCCAATCCCCGGAGGTTTTGTAATGACATATATAATTCATTCATGCATAAGGATGCGTAAGCAGGCTCGACTGATAAGGAGAGGAGGCGGAGGTTCCACTTCCATGACTATACGTACTCACCAATGTCATCAAAAACTGTAGGCCCCGCTCACTCAGCCAATGTGGAAATCAATTAATAACTAACTAGTGCTACTTGTTGCCATCATCGCTTACAGTAATTAGTTCACACATGGCACGAAAACCTACCTCCAGGGCAGGGGTATTGATAACTGGTAACACTGGGATTTCTTTGTGCTATTGGTAAAGATCCAAACTTACTGACTAACTCACTGCCTCCTAACCTGCCTCACTTGACTGACTGACTGACTGACTACCTCCTCTCCAGGGCTGGGGGGTAAGAGAATTGGTAACACAAATATAATAACCTCCAGTTAACGTCGAACTGGTCAAAAATGGAAAACAATCTCCATCCAGGGCACGGGGTATTGCAACAGGTGGGGACAACAATCCTCCTACGCCCAAAAGTGAACGTCGAACTGGGCAAGGGGGAAAGATCACGTCGAACAGTTCACTGAGTATAGGTTCATGCACATAAGGTTCCCATGAGTAGATCCATCTTTCTATCACTGCCAATAGTTATCACCTCCTGGCTATGAAAACAACCCCTTGGCTATGACCCATCTGTGAATGGACCGGCTTACAATGACCACCACCTCCTGGCTGGCAATGGCGACCTCCTTCCTGGCTCTAGCCCCCCCTACCACAACTGTTATAGCCAGATTAAGGCGCCCCTCAAAGCAAAAGATTCGATCCCAAAAGCCAATTAGAGAGACACTTTCTAAATACAAATTTGAAGTAACAAAAACTCTATTTGAGTGCCCGAATGAGCAATGATTCTTTCCTTGTATCCCCTAAAAACGTCGCTCACCCGAGATACGCCCCCCCACCCAATAAGGAACTTAGGTTTTTCAAAATGAAAACAGCAAATGCGAATGTTTTCCGTAATCTATTCAAGCAACCTTTGTGTCTGCGCTGAATCTGGTAGGCGCTCAATTTCTCGACCACTTGGATCAGCACAGGTACTTCCGTCCGTCCTTCTAGCCTCTTCGCAAGCAAGGAGCAAGCCCGCTGTCAAGTTCATTATGTAAGGTCTCAATCGAGATCTCCTCAGTAAGGCATAAAGAGATCGAGCATGGATTCGATTCCCGGGAGTTTGTTGAACTGCGGACTCCGGGTTCACAGAGCGTTGTTGCTAGCTGTGTTCTTGAGGTAAACGTTGTGTATTGTTCGGTGTTTTGCTGGGTGAAGTGTGGTTATGGGTGCCACTCACTTGGTGTTGTCTTGTCTATCCACACGTCTAGCAAGCACCAGCCCTTTGTCGTTGGTTGTTCGAAGTAAGGCAAGCGAGTAAGCAAGCTCGCAAGTAAGCAAGTAAGCAAGCGAGTAAGCGAGGGAGCACCAGTTGGAGTTTGTTTGTGTTCATACTATAGTAAAGTTGATTATGTTGCACCTTTGGATTAAATATGTGGAGGAGATAGGAAATATATCATTTTTTTTTAGTTTCATTGAAGCCATGGAAAATTTTAGGGGTGGGTTAATTTTCTATCTTTTTTTTTTCACAAAAAAGATTCGTCAATTTCCATTTTTCCTAAAACTAATTCGCCCAAATTTTATGTTATAAAATTATTTTATCTTAAACATTGTCAACATTTTATAGAGATTATATAAAATCACTAGAAATTTGAATATTTTTACAAACATATCGCTAAACATTTTATAGTTTGCATGTTAGGGACTAGTAATATTCGCCAGAGTTTCTAAACTTTAAAAAAATTTCCATCTTTAAAATTTTCCTTGATTGAAGTGTGCTTTTAATGAGATTATTTCTAATATGTATTAAGATTGCAAACTGGGAGTATATATATAAAACGGCAACGTGAATAATGTTGCATGATTTTCTTAAAGAAAAACATATACTGCAAAAAAAACAAATATGAAATATATATGGTAAGAACGTCTTTTAGCTCGGTGGGCTAGTTCACGTGATTGAGTTTGAGCTTCATGTGGGAAAGTCTCGTGGTTGATCCCATGAACGGACTACCTTTGCTGTCTATATCATAGATGGATTGATTGATTAAACATCGTAGACATTGCCAATGTGTTTACAGTGGTTGATCCCATGAACGGACTACCTTTGCTGTCTATATCATAGATGGCTTGATTGATTAAACATCGTAGACATTGCCAATGTGTTTACAGTAGGAAACATTTCAGAAATGCAAAGAAATGCTTGCGGTGTTTTCGTAAAGTTTTCCTTGCAATATATATTTGTGTGCACACATATATATGGACATGGATGTGTGTGTCATATACATAAGAGTATGTATGAGTATGTATGTATGTTCTAGAACACATCCTTTTACACCAAGTTACCATGCCCATTCAAATCTTAAAATGCTTCTCCCTTTTTAAACGTGTTAACATGCTCGTTAGAGTTTTAAAACACTTGTACTTGTTAAAACAAATCAAAATGCTCATTTAGGTTCTAAAGGCACTTGTCCTATTAGAGACAAGTCAACAAGCCAATTGAGGGATCAAACGTTACTCATCACATACGACTATACTACTCTATATTGGCATGACATATGCCCATATGCCATCTTAAGCCTAATAAACATATACCTATATTCTAGATCTTTTGATCTTTTCAAATAACATGCAATCTTCTAGGGTCTTTGCAATGACATAACGTATTTACATTAAGGGTTTCAATCATAGGAGAATAGAGAGGTGAAAAAGGTAGAACCCACTCCAACGCCAGGAATACACAAACCTACTTGCCTTTCATTTGTCCCTGCTACCTACCCACCAATAGACTTTTACCCAACCTTATTTATCACTTATTGCTTAAGCCATGAAGACGAGGGTAAGCACTAGGATATTCACCCTTTACCCCTATCACTTATTGCTTAAGCCATGAAGACGAGGGTAAGCACTAGGATATTCACCCTTTACCCCTATTACTCCTGATGAATTCTTTTGGGTAGGGCACACTCTTACCTTATGAGTATATGACCTTTTGTTCTCGCCAAGGAGCCCTAATATGATTCATCAATTAGAACCCACTGCAATGTTCTCAATTTTTGGAGGTAACAAAAAAGTAAAACATGGTTACTAATCAAATGGGAACTGTACAGAGTTCTCAATTTTTGGAGGTAGCAAAAAAATCATTCGATTTTGAAAAATGATGATTCACAATACGTTTTTTTAAGCATATTTTTGAGATGTTAAATTTTCTTATGTATCAAGTATAAACAATTTTTTTTAAATGTTAGTGAGTTTCATGTTGATTTTGAAAAGTATTATGCAACATCAATTTTTTTTTAAGGGGCTTATTTTTGATACTTTAAATTTTTTAATGTATTGAGTGTGGATAATCATTTTTTAAATTTAACAATATTTGAAGTAGCAGTCTTATTCTTCTTCCTTGTGATATTTATTTTGTAAGTGTTTTTTCAGGTTTGTGTTTGATTTTTTTTTGTAATGAAATATTCGTTTTTTGCATAGTTAAAAAAACGGTCAATATTTTAAAGTCCAGATTTTCTATATATTTATGTATCTCTAATTAATATTTCAATGCACATAAAATAATTGTCACTAAAAAATAATAATTTTAAACATTCGACAAAAAATACACATTTTGAATATAAATATAATAAAAAATACACATTGTGAGACTCTTTTTGCTAAAAATGACATGTCAAATAAACTATTTTTATAAGAAAAATTTAACAAAAACACTTTTAAAAATGATATATATTTTTTATATTAATTTTATGTAAAAAATTAATAATAATCATAGTTTCTTAAAGTGAAAATCAGATAATACAAATATTAAACATAATACACATTTTGAATATAAATATAATAAAAAATACACATTGTCAGACTCTTTTTAGCTAAAAATGACATGTCAAATAAATGATTTTTATAAGAAAAATTTAACAATTTTTTTTAAATGATATTTTTTATTATTAATTTTATGTAAAAAATTAATAATAATCATAGTTTCTTAAAGTGAAAATCAGATAATACAAATATTAAACATATAACAACAATAATTGAATACTTAATTTTTCTTATAAAATTTCAAAGTCAAAACACTACAAGTATAATTAGTGAATACTTTTTAAAATTGAGTTTGATTTGCAAGCATAATTTAAATTTAATCAATAAGATCATATAATTTTTGTTCATCATCTTTTAGAGTTTTATTATTGTTTTTTTCCATGGTATTTTCTGCTTTAGTTTGGTCATTTTCCTCTTTTAATAGATCTTTTTTATATGCAAATCTCCCAAAGTATCATTTTCCAATCATTCCATCTAATTGTGGTTGAGGTTCTTTTGTTTTTTTTGTCACAGGGGATTTATTAAATTCTCCTTTCCTCAAACCAACTTCCTATATTGTATCTAGAAGAAATTGAATAACATTAATTTTTTGCTGAATAAAACTACATTGTAGTGAGGTTTTTTCAATGACAATGCAATTTCCACCTTTTTTTAGGCAACATGCTAGTGTTGTACCTAATTATTAAACACAAAAAATTTAAATAAATTAGTATAAACACATAAAATAAAAAAAGTAATAGTTGAAATTAATTTTATATAATAAAACCTACTTGAACTTGAGAATAAATCAAAAACATAATCTGCGTTATTTGAACATAAATATATAAGATAGTTAATAAATGCCTATAGTTTTTGATAAATGTTAACTATCTCTTCTTTTGCATCTTTATCCTTATGTTAGTTTTTTTACGACAACATCATCAACCAGTGCTTGGCTATGATTCTTTCCTTCTATTCGATTCAAAAGAATATGCTTATTAGCTACCATCTTTTGTCCAACATTTAACATGGATGAGTTCACAATCACTTATAATTGAACCAATAAGATTTGATTTTTGCTTGTAACATGAAATAGTAAAAGTTAAATTAATTTTTACATAAATATTTTTTTTTAACATTAATCAAACATATAATTTCAACGTTTTACGATGTAAGATGCATATTATAGTTTGATTTTTCCTTGAGGCTTGATAATAACATTGCAAATTGTGTTTGAATGAAATGTCACAAATCTCAAGAGTGGTGGTGTTGTGACTTTTTGAAAGCTCGTAACCACTTTATTAAAAGTTGGTAACTGTAAGGCTCACTATCATATCCAATGTTTGGAAAATTGAAACTATGCGGAATATCTGCTATAATTAGGACATTCTTTTTTACGTATGAATTTTGTAATGTCTTCACAATCACCTTGTGTTATTTGATATTGGATATTATCGAGCTCATTCAAAATGAAATGTTTAAAACGATGATCAAATTTAACATTCTTAAAACACTATTTTCTCATCCTTTCCAATTTAATTTTTTCAATAAAGCTTTTGAAACTATTCGGTACTCCATTTGCATCTTTCTTCGACATCTTTAATGGAATAAACAAATGTGTATAATTAATAAAATAAAAATAGTTTTCATATGAATAAAATGAATGCATAAATGAATAGGCTTTTTTGAATGCAAGATAAAAATCTGTTGTTGTAGAATTTGAATATGAGTAGCTGCGTACAATATCATCCCAATTCCCTTCATTCAACATTTTAAGCATATGTTTTTGTATTTTCATCTTCATTCAACATTTTAAACATATGTTCTTGTATTTTCATATAAATAGTATGACTGGATAAATAAATTAAAAATTGTTAATATAATGATATGTATAACAAATACTACCAACAATAATTAGCTATATTTAAGAGAAAGTTATAATCCAAAAATAAATAAAATTAATTCAATAAACTTTATTGTGAAATTTCGAGCACATTTCGTTTAATGATAATTCACATGACTTCACACGAAATAATATTGATTTGACTAGTTTGTCATCTTCTATTTTGGTAGTTGCGCACAACATCATCCAAACTTTCTTCATTCAACATTTTAAACATATGTTTTTGTATTTTCATATAAACTTTATGACTGAATAAATAAATTAAAAAATTAATATTATGATATGTATAACAATTACTATTACCAATAATTTGTTTATTTAAAAAAAAATTATAATCCAAAAATAAGTAAAAATATTTTGACAAATTTTATTTTGAAATTCCGAACACATTTCGTCCAATGATAATTCACTTGATTTCACACGAGATAATATTGATTTGACTAGTTTGTCATCCTTTACTCATTGCATTGTTTTCCAAAGTGTGATAGTCATATCATTTGGAAAATGCTTGATTTTAGGACTTGTCTCACTGCTAGTACATATTAAGGGTTTATATTTTTTCAAATTTTTGATTTTTTATGGCAATATTCTCCCTCATGTTGAAGTATCATCTATTAATTCCTATATCTCTGAAGTTCTAAATGGCAACTAAAAAATGTTATCCATACTTTTGAATATATTTGAACTTATTTTGCTACTTTTTGAATTGATTTTTTTCTCTCAATTTGATAACTTATTTCCATACAACATTTTTTCCAAAAGTTTAAAGTGACTTTTGCCTTATTTTCACAACATTTTTCTTCAAATTCACTATGAATAAATTTGACCCTTTGAATGAAAGTAATAGATATCTTATACTCATTATCTGTATTATGATCTCATGTTAAAAACTTTGATATTGTTTTTGTTAAACCAATATAAATGATACGTTTCACTGTTTCAAGAAGCGAGTTATTGAAATATTCCTTCATCAATAGTCTTCTAGCCTATGTAGAATGGTTCTTCCCAATTATGTAATATTTGTATTCAAAACATCTTGTTCCATTAAATGTTTATTTGTTAGGAACTTGAATTGGATCAACAAGAAACACATAATCAACCACATGTGCATATGGATTGGGTCTAATCAATGTTTTCAAGTTATGGACATGTGATTGGTGTGACTTTTTAATTTGATATTTAGATTGTTCTTCATTTGACTTGTAGAATTCGTTGACATTAAGCTAAAATGTTTTTTTGCCATGAATTAACCTCTTTATCAACTAATTTCGAATGACATTTTGTTTTATTTTAATAATGCCATTTTTTAAATCAACACTTGGTGTTATGATTTCCCTGTTGCCTTTAGAGTTTTCATTATAATTTTCACTAGTGCCCTTGTTTTTTTCAAATTGACCAACTTTTGATTTTTTCCTCTTATCGGTTAACATATTTTTTTTCCAAGTAAACAATCTCCTCATCATTAACTAGAAGAGAAACATCTGTGGGAATTTTTCTTTTTGGTGTTTTATAACTTTTTTCATTTTCAACAACAGTTCGAATCTCATTTTCACTAATGTTTGCATATTGTATAGTTTCAACTTCTACATTTTCAAAAGTAATATGTCTAGCTTTCTTAGATTTATCTACTTTAGCCGTTTTTCACCGATCTTCTATTTGTACTCTTGAAATTTCATGAACTATTATTCTTGTTTCCTTCTTCTTTCTTTTTCGGCTTCTGTGTGGAAACCATTGATCACATTCATAATATTTGACTCTAGATAATAAACACCCTCTAACATAATTGAAAGATTCAACAGAATCCTACCAAACAAAATATAATATGCCAATGATAAATAAGTTATAAAAAATATAATGATAGTTATAATAATGCATAACACATAAATATAAATAAGCATTATTACAATGTTATTTGCAATGTTGAATGCAATTTATTCACACAACTTTGTAGATTTTTCATGTGTCATACTTTACTTTTAAGAGACGATATCTAACTTTTTTCATATGTCTTGTGCAGTTTTGTAATAACATAAACAATATCTGTATTCGACATCAAACATATGTCTTGCACTTTGCCCATCACCTCATATGGTTAGCCAAAATTAATCATACTACAATATAGATAAATATGTACACTTTTATTGCTTTCTCTATCTTTAACATGCCATGTAAATTTTGTTTTATTTATTTTTCGTGCATTTCTCTATTATGAAATAATATTGAATGTATTTAAGGAGCCAATTGTTTGACTTTTACCACGTGTCTCAGTTCAGCTTCGTTCAATGATGTTTACAAAGGGTCCAACCACATCTTTAGATGATGTAATTGGTGCTCTTGTTCCAAAAGCATTCACAAATACTTTCTTTGATACCATATATATATATATGTTAATTAAAAAAAAACACATATCGTAATTAAACAAACAAAACAAAAACATTTAAAAATTAAATATATTCATTTTAATTTAATTAAAAAAATACAAAAAATAAAACAATCAAAATATAAAAAAATACCACAAAAACAAATATTTTTTTTTTCTCCGTAAAAACTAGCTAAGTCATGTATTATATGTACAAGTAAAAATTACAGACTGTAAGACGTGTCTTCCAGGGCCTATAGTAGCACCCTGGGAACCTTGACCAAAATTCTGAAAGCTCCCTCGCAGGGGTAGCCTTGTCAAAACCATTCAGACATTGCATGCCACTAAAAGCTCCCACGCAGGGGCAGCACCGGATCAATTTTCCAAAACAATTCTAGAAATCATCAGACTCCTAGAGGAGCCGCAAGGAGAAGACCCAACACATACTTGCCCACGCAGGGGCTAACTGCCAAAAGGGACTGACTTAAAGACCAGACAGAAGTGAGCAAGACAGAAGCGCTCATGTCACCTATCGACTTGGACCAATTGAAATTAAGACTAGACCAGAGACGAGACAAAATTACATACGGCGAAGATGCAAACATCAACTGCCAGCAAGCAAAACGAAATAGCAAGAGAAAAGTACCCGCGGCTGCGTTAATCCTGGAGATGAGTTGAAGGTGGAGGGAGGGTCGCAAAATAGGCATCAGCTTCTTCAGCGAGGCTTTTGTCCTCCACCACATACGCCCAACCATCACCCTCTGCTCGTCCCTCCCACATCTTTCTCCATGTCTCTTCGTCAACACCTGGAGGGGGTGGCCCCACTAGAGGAAAGGTGTCTTGCGTGCCTTGTTCCGCCGCTTCTTGTTCTCCTTTGTCAATTTCTTTGCCTTTGCCTTCCGGTTGCTTCTCCGGCAAGTTCTGAGGGGTGTTCTCCCCATTGCCTTCCAGAATTTTTGTGAACATGACTGATATGTGGGCACTAAGCCCCGGGTTGTTCTCAGAGCTTTGCAGCGTGAAAACCACTGAACCAAAGGAGGGAAGCTCTGGTTTTTCTTCATTAGCACTTCCAACCTCCAAGAATTGACTGATGGGGAGCGGGGTAGCCCTGGCTCTCCTATGGCAGTAACAGCAGCAGCAGTGGTGATGCTCATCCGCTGCAGGGGCTCGTGAGGAGGAACCTCTTGCTGGACCTCTCCTACATGGCTGTCGTTGTCGAAGTTTGGCCATGGTGAGTCTGAATCTTCTCTTGTATGCTTGCGGGTAAGCTTGGAATCGAAGACAGAACCAATTGCTTCCCAGATCTCTCTCGGGTACCCAATTTCCACTTTGAAGCCCTTCCCTTGGTAGCAGAATGAACCAATTCCAGTGCTGTCGCCGCAGTTGTGCCAATTGCCACCGTCTACTTGACCAGCAACCAGAGTGGCAATGGCAATGACAATGGCCACGGGAGTCCAAGCCTGTATGTGAAAGAAACTGCCACCGCCTAGGCTCTCTGTAATTCCCCCTCTTCCAATGTTTCTCAGACAATAATTCCTTGCGCACTCCATCGTGCCTGATAAACTCTGCCTTGTGCCCTCGAAACAGGCGCGCATTAAGTGCCTTCTGCAGATCCATCTACTTAACGCTCTCGCCATTAACTGCATTAACGCAGCAGGGGGTTCATATAATAGTTGACGGCCTTCCCCTGGTGGCCGTAGTGTTAACACGGGGCAGCCCATGCGTGGCATGTGGCGTGCCCGTCCCTTCCATTCCGCCACCCGCATCCGGGGACCACAAAAACAAATATTAAAAAGCCACTTAAAATTAAATATTAAAATAAAAAATAAAAAAGCACTAAAAATTTAATTTTAAAATGAAAACTAAAAAGCCTATATATATATATTTGCTATTAAATTGTGCCTAGGTGGGTGCGCCTGCGGGCCATTGGCCCTTGGTTGGGCGAAAGGCCAAAGGTCTGTAGGTAGCTTATCCAAGCGCATTCTTGAGCCCTCGGCCCCCTGTTGGGCGAAGGGGTCGATGACAAAAATTTCTTTGAGTGATCTGATTGCAAGTGAATGTTGTCAAAATGATTACTTAAAACATATGGATTTCAAGTTTGCATTGGAGAAAAGGGAAAGATATTGGTCAAGGAATAAAAACATGCAAAAGTAATATTTAGCGGGTTGCATGCAATCTAAATTGGCAGGTTACGATTATCATATTGAGAATTTATTGTTTTATAGAAAGGGTTTCAAAATGTTTCGTTCAATTGGTAATTTTTGTCTCTCAAGAATTCAAGCAAGATTGGAAAAAGATCCCACATTTTATTCAGAAGTACGTCATAGATGAGAGGTTGGGACATCATCAAATATTGCAATGTCATGGATGCAAGACTTATTTTTAAAGCATGGAGAGTGTATGCCAAATAATGGCACAATACATATTCTAGATAATTTCTCAAGACCAGAAATCTACAACTTATACTAAGAATACGTAGAAGGTGTTGAAGGAGATGGTAATTTTATTACATATTCATATTTTATGAGGATATGGAAGAATGAATTCAACAATGTTCCAATTCCTAAGAAGACAATGATGGAGGTTTGCAGTACATGTGCTTCTTTTAAATGAAAAAAAAGAATAAACGTGAAGGGGTAGAAAATTGTATGCATTCATAACATTATTTTAAAAAATTGGATAAATTTCAACTATGAAAATATATTTATTAGTTGTTTTTTTTTTTTTAAATGTTATGTTTAGATTCCATTGTTAAAACACTTCAATAGCATTACAATCAACAAACAAGTGAAAGACAAAAAATGTATAAGCATAAAAAATGTTATGATAATCCAAGTAAATATTTGGGTTTGATAATTAATGGTATGGACTAGAAGAAAACACTACTACCACATTTTATCCGCACACCAAAAAATTTATAAGAGGAAAATTTTATTCAGTTTCACTTGGTTGGTTGTATGACCTTTAATAGGAAAACGCTGCCCAAGGTTTTACTTCACAGCTCCAAATATTCATAATGATGAAAATATGACCATAACCATAATTCGTGATGTGGTTTCTCATTAGTCTGGTAATCTTCTTGAATTTTTGTACATGCAATTAGACAATACTAGGTGTGAAAACAAAAATCAAATTGTTTTTGGATATCTAAACATACTTGTTGAATTGAGATTTTTTCAAAAGGTAAAGGTTGGTTTCCTTCTTGTTGGGTACACTCATGACCATATTGATTAGATGTTCAACCGTTTTTCAGTAACATTGAGGAAGGATGTTGGGAGCCTGCCATCATTAATTACATGTATTAAGAAATCATACATTACAGAGTCTGGTTTCCATGTGTTGAAAGAAACTATTGACATGTGAATGTTTATTTTGGGATCGCATGTTGAGGAGAAATGCATTGAACAATTTAATGACATTAGTTTCCAACATCAAATTCGTATCAAAAAAATTGACGGGAAAACACTTCTATGGGACAAGAAGTCTTCAATTGTTGCAAAATGGGGGTCGTCATTAAGTTTAACAGTTTTTAAGTGCATTCCAGATCATCCAATATTTGCATCAAGTATATTGTTATAACAATCAATTATTGAACTCCATAATGCATGAAGGCATAAGAGAGATATAAATTATTTTGAACATTTGGAAGAAATAAAAAAATCTATTAGAGATACATATGAATACTTCGCCGCTTTTGATTTAGTTTGGTGGGAGTGATTTTTCAATAATCAAAGTGATATCATTTCAAGATCAAGAAATGAAGATTAGTTTTGAAGACTCCATTTATTTGGCCACAAAAAATGTCAAATGAACATGAGGAAAGGAATATTGTGGAACATCAACAATCTCAAGGTATTATTAATTCTCCAAAAATAGAGGAAAAATAAATGTATATTGATTCTAGAAGATCACGTGCACAACATGAAGCCATAGAAGACCTTTACAAGAGTTCTGTGCAGGATGCCGAGGGTTGCATGATCGTAGTGTTAGCAGATGGAGATCCACATGGCTATCCATTATGGGTTCCCAATGTTACAAATGCCATTAAGGAAAATGAAGATGTTACAATTGTTGAAGTACATTGGTATGCCTCAAATACCCAACCATTCAATGACGTGTATAAGCCAGAGATTGTAGTTGATAAACAAATTGGTAGAAAGAGAAAAAGAAAGGGTACAAATATAAATCACCGCCCCACAAACCTCTTAAATTTGAGGATGTTGACATATTTATTTATGACTTCAATTTAACAAAGAGAGTGACTCTTCGCTTCAGGACCATAGATATTCTGAAGATGTTGCTACCATAGGAAACAATGTTAAAATGAAAGTGTTGAACCCAGTTGTAGATCTAGAAGACTTTTGCGATATGAAATGGTGGGCATGCATGTTGACTCAGATGGGGCACTAGTTGATGAAAGAAAATAATATGTGTCATCTTTATCTTCATCTACTCATTCATTTGAAGATGTTGTAGATTATGATGGTGTGTTAGAACCTGTTAGCTCTGAAGTGCAGCGCTGCCATATTTTAGGCTAAAGGAGGGAGATGATCTGCTTTGATGTCCCGGATAGGGCCCCACACGGGCCATCACCCCATTTTCCTCACCCTTCCACTTACCTTCCATTATGCTCATTTCCTAATCCAACCCTCACATTCCTAGGGGATCCTCTTTTCGCCTTAAGCCCCTAAAACCCCCAAAAAAACCTTACCTTTCCACACATGCGTGCCCTCCACACATTTCCCGAAGACATCTCGTACCACCGTGTCCCTCCGCTGTTGATTTTCTCCGCTGATCCAATGGCCCACGTCTCACCCGATCAACGAAACCTGCCCGATTGTTCCCCACCATCAGATAGCCCCCGCTAGATCTAACGGTTATTGCTCATATCGCACGGGCAACTAGCGAGAAGAGTACCCGCTCGATAAAGGCGGTTTTTCTCTCTCTTCTACTGCGACGTGTCATCCGTTGAATGGAATCGGGCGGACTCTGCCATTTACCACTTACCGCCCGATACCCTTCCGATAGAAACCATCACTGCCCGAGCCAAAACCACCCTCGGGAGTTATCGTCTGCGCACCTCCTCCACCCGATAACTGTCCGATTTGCTCACCTAAGATCTAATGGCCTGGACATGTTCCGCTCCCACCACGAACTCAAGCCTCCTGCACACGATCTCCACCGTGCATTCCCCTCGATCCAACGAACCTCATCCACGACCGCTCCCGATTGTCCTCCACCTCTTTGTCACTCCTTTTTCCGTCCGATTTAGCACATACCCCTGCCCATGCACTTCATACTCCACTCCCTATTTGTTACCCGAAGGGGAAGGTGGTCGAATCTGTCAGTCTGATGACAACCAGACCATTAAACCGAATTAACAGAAAGCATGGCCAAAGAAAGAAGGACATAGCACGATCTAGAAAGCGGAATTAAACAGTCATGGAACTCCACTGCCACAATCAAGCCAACCACCTAACAGGACAACACAATACCAGACTTGATTAATGTTTTCGTGATGGAAGGGAAATTGCGTCCTGAAACACAATCAGACAATTAATGACAGTGGGTGGTCAATTGAGACATCTCTAGCCCTAAATAGCTAAGGATCATTGTAAAAATAAATTATAAATAGCTGAAAGCAAGATGTAATCAAGGTTCAACTTCTGGAGACTGTAGATATTCTGTTCCTTGCAGCGTCTCATCTTCATTTTCAGTAATACAAGCTTCTTTTGCTGTTACATGCTCGATTTCCATTTCCCCTCATGTTCTAAACTTGCACCTGGATTGGTTTATTCAGGCTTTCTCCTATGTCTAATGCTAGATAACTGTCATCTTATCTCTGCATTGGCGAGTTGGATCTGCTATTGAATAGGTCATTTATGTGTCTTCTGTATCTAATGCTAGATAACTGTCATCTTATCTCCGTTAGATAGATTAGATTTACAAGTTTCATTTACTCGCTGCAGCTGGCCATCATATGTTATGTATGTATCTGTTGGTGTGGTTAGTATTCTTCATTCATTCACTTAATTTGCAAACTATTGAGCATTAGTGGTCTAAAGCCTTGTAGGCTGAGGGTGTTCATGCATGTCTGGAGTGAAAACAGAGTTGAAGTGGTTATCTGACTTGAACCAAACCATCACTCATTCCAATAGTTCCTAGAACAATATTGAAGATTATATGTTACCAGGCATCTCCGAGCTACAACCTACGAGAGTTTCTTGGAGAGATAACAGAACCTATGTGTGATTTTGAATAATTGTCTAAGACCTTTTATGTAAATGATGTTTGCATGGTAACTTGAAATAAATATTTTAATTTCCATATGATCTTACATGAAGTTACAAGTCATTTCTATATTTGTTGGATTATATGTTTTAATTATGAAGAATTAATTTGTTTAAAATATCCATAATGCAACAATAACTTAGAGAAATAATTTATGTTATATTCAATATACCAATGTTTATATTTTGATTAAAAACATAAAAACATTAGAAATTAACGTTGAATTTTGAAAGTATAATCATTTGATGTAACATAGTTTTAAAAAATGTTGTAATTTTAATGCTTCGTTAAAAGGGGGTACTTCGTTTTGATGGTTGATTTTTAAGTTTTTGTTGCAATGTGATAAGTTGCTAAGATTTGAAAAGAGCTATACTTTTAGCCTTTAAAATAAAAATCACTCTTGGAATAATGACTCTTTCATTTAAGTGTTTATTTTTAAAACTTATTTTAGTCATATAATTTGTCCATAATCTCATGGTTGAAATATGTTGAAAACTAAGGGTTTTTATTTCCATGGTTGAAAAATTGTCAAAATTTTAAGGTTTTTCTGAGTTATAATATTTTATTTTAAAAGCAATGGTTGAAAACAATTAAAATTTTAGGGTTTTTTAGAGTCATAATATTTTATCTTTAATGACATAGAAATTGTTAGAATTTTAAGATTTTTTAGAGTCATGATATTTTCTTTAACATCATTCCTGAAAATTGTTGGAATTTTAAGGTTTTTCAAAGTCCTGATATTTTATCTTTAATGTCATTGCTAAAAAGTGTTGAAATTGTAATCCAAATTTTTTGTTGTTAGTTCTAGAATCAACACTTTTCGTTTTTAGGGAGTTTTTTTAATCTTTTTTGCACAAAAAAATTGGTTTTTACTATCATTTAAAAAAAATGTTGAAAACTTACCCTTAAAAAACATCGTTTTGGTACACACACTTTTTGTTTTTGGGTTGTTTTTTCATGTTTTTTGGGGGTTTTTTGGCTAGAGTTTTTGTTTTGAGGTAATAGTTCTTGTTTGATCGGTAATTTTGTTGTAAAATAAAATTCATTAAATGTTATATCAAATAGAAGATGAACCACATTAGTTGGTTTGAAACGTCGACCAAATCCTAACTATGTAATTAATCCGAAAGACTGATATCAAGAAGAGAATCTCATTAAGAGAGAACCAAGAGAGAGAAGAAGAATGTGGGGTGCTTGAAATCATGTTCATATTCCCCCTTCATGGAAACTCTTTCATTAACATGATGGTTCTCAAATTCACAATCTTAGCCTAACAAGTACTTTGATTAGATATCATTTTTGGGATTCAACTATGTTAAGTAAGTCATTCATCTATGACCATTTTGATGAGAGGTAGTCGTAATTGACTAATTTCTCATGATTTTTTAATAGTCCACTTAGGACTCATTGCATTTGGTGATGCTCACAGGGGTGAAGAAGTGGTATTGAAACTAGTGAAATGAATCACATAGCATCAACCATCACTTCCGGGGCTTGCACTCGGTAACCAGGTCTTCTTGGGAGGTCACCCATCCCGGATTGCCTCCCATCCCGGATTGCCTCTGGCTCAAGCACGCTTAACTGTGGACTTTTTCCCCACAATCAAGCCCACTTAGCTTACTACCCCATTTGCAAAACATTAGCAAGTATTGTGCCTCATGAACCATTCAAGTAGAGTTCCCTTCACTCTTTTGAATTAAGTATTGCGGGTTTTCGCAGTGCATTATATTAGATATCATTTTTGGGATTCAACTACGTTAAGTAAGTCATTCATCTATGACCATTTCCATGAGAGGTATTCATAACTGACTAATTTCTTATGATTTTTGAATAGTCCATTTAGCACTCATTGCATTGGGTGATGCTCACAGGGGTGAAGAAGTGGGATTGAAACCAATGAAATGAATCACATAGTATCAATCATCACTTCCAGGGCTTGCACCTGGTAACCAGGACTTCCCGGGAGGTCACCCATCTTGGATCGCCTCTGGCTCAAGCGCGCTTAACTGTGGAGTTTTTCCCCACAATCAAGCGTGCTTGAGCCAGAGGCGATCTGGGATGGGTGACCTCCTGGGAAGTCTTGGTTACCGGGTGCAAGCCCCAGAAGTGATGATTGACGATATGTGATTCATTTCATTGGTTTCAATCCCACTTCTTCACCCCTGTGAGCATCACCCGATGCAATGACTATTAAGTGGACTATTCAAGAACCATGAGAAATTAGTCAATTACAACTACCTCTCATGGAAATGGTCATATATGAATGAATTACTTAACGCAGTTGAATCCCAAAAATGATATCTAATATAATGCACTGCGAAAACCCCCAATACTTAAGTACTTTGATTATTTGGTCATATGGAATGTTATATTTTAGAAATTGTCCATCTTCTATTTTTTAAAGACCAAAAGGTCCTTGAACTTTAGTACATTTAGTTTTTTAATTAAAACTAGTTTTTTACCAATGCAATGGCACTTTTATAAATACAAAACAATATGATTTCTTCATGTGTGGAGCCTTTATATTCAACTTTATTGGAGAAAAATGTAATATTCCAATGTTTCTCCTACTCTAATAAATGAATACTGAACCAATATGGAACATGTAATGAGATGTAGATGCCCTACAATCATAATCACTACCTTAGTAAGAGTCCATAAAACTCGTAAGATGAATACTGAACCAATATGGAACATGTAATGAGATGTAGATGCCCTACAATCATAATCACTACCTTAGTAAGAGTCCATAAAACTCGTAAGTTTATAATTTTGATTCGGAACATATTTAATGCCAAAAAAGTAAGCCCTTTTCATATATACTAAGATTCTTTTAGCAACTTTCCAATGATCAACGTGAGTGTTAGTCATAAATGTAGAGATCATGCCAACTAGAAATATGAGGTATAACATAGTGATATTGAAGAGGCTATAGACCAATAGCCTATAAAAAGTACTATCCACTTTTTCACTATTATAATTGTCACTCAATTTCACTCTAATGTCAAAAGCTGTAATGAAAATATTACAATTGGCCATATTAATATTCTTAATTAGATCGAATGAATTTTGCATTTAGAGTTCAACTTTTTAATGAGATCGAGGAATATTTTCATTTAGAGTTCAACTTGTTAATTAGATTGAATGAATATGCGCGTTTAGAGATAAATGGCATAATTGACTCTCTTAACACTTGCATTAAAAGAAAATAATGTAGGAATGCCAAATCAAACATATTAAAGGACTTAGTTTTATAATGGAGTTTAGGCTTCTGTGATCCATATTATGTTAGAGAAAGATTTCGGCGAAAATCACATGGAAAATCATTTGTCGACGCGTTTCGAACCAACTAGTGTGGTTCATCGTCAGGACAAGTTGAAGAACAGATCTAGCGAAGCATGTTAAATAGACCGAGTAGAGCCTCCAACGGCTAGTTGACCAGCCGCTAATATGACCAAGGGACCAGGATCAAAAAATTAGTTGCAACAGATTACTAAATTAAGGGAGAATGAAATAAAAGTTAAAACGCTCATGGATCAATGGAATAAAACACCTACCAATAGTAAAAATAAAATAAAACAAATTAATTAATTAATTAATTAATAAATTAAAACTTAGTAATGCAAAATAATACTAAAGCTCTAAGAATAATGAAACCAAATAATAACTAAAGGGGGAATAATGACCAAAGGTAAAGAATAAATAAAAATAAATAATAAAATAATTAAAGTAATAATAATATTAATAATAATGAATTAATTAATTCAAACTAAAAATTAATAATAAAATAAGTGAATAAAAATAATGCCAAATAATACTAAAGCTCTAAGAATAATGAAAACAAATAATAAATAAAGGGGGAATAATGACCAAAGGTAAAGAATAAATGAAAATAAATAATAAAATAATTAAAGTAATAATAATATTAATAATAATGAATTAATTAATTCAAACTAAAAATTAATAATAAATTAATAAGTGAATGAAAATGAAAACTAATAAAAATAAAACTAAATTGAATAACCAAAGGGGATAAAACAAAACTGAAAATAAAGGTATAAATAAATAAATAAATAATAAAAATAAATTAAAATAATAATAATAATAATAATAATAATAATAATAATAATAATAATAATAATAAAGTAATCCAGTAATAAATAAAGGGGGAGTAAAACCTAACTGAAGGGCCAAAGGTAAAGAATAAATACCTAAATGAAAATAAATTAATTAATAAAAAGGTAATAATAATATTAATAATAGTAATAATAATAATAAAATTAATTAGTTAAAACTAAAAATTAATAAGTGAAAAATAAAAAGAATAAAATTAAATTGAATAACCACATGGGGATAAAACAAAACTGAAAGAAAAATAAAAATAAATAGTATGAATAAATAAATAAATAAATAAATAAAATAAAAATAATAATAAAACAAAATAAATAAAAATCACTAATAATAGTAATAATAATAATAACAAATAAAGTAAGAAAATAAAAGGAAAAATAGGTGAAGGGAATAATGAATACAGTTAAATAAAATAAAAATAACGAGTTAAATAGTAAAATAGAAAAGCAATATAAGAAGAAAAAAGCTATACCGAGGTCCATAAATAAAATTAGGAGAGGCGAAATAATGACGATAACATAAAAAGGAGAACAATAAAAACAATGAGGACGGAAACCACTAGGAGGAGAGGGCAGGGACCCAACACCTGCTGACTTTCCAACCATCATCTCTATTGAGATTACTAGGTCTCTTTTCAATCTCTAGCGCTTCCCTGAATTTACGATGATGGAAATGTGGAATCTTAGCAATAACACTCGCTTCTTCAATACAAATATGATGACTGGTTTTCTCTGCATGCTCAGCTAAAGCGGAAGACTTAAATCTCCTATGCCTCAGATCCGCAGCGTGCTCACTAATCCTCTGATTAATGGAACGACCAGTCTCCCCAATGTAGGGGGTCCCGCACGAACAAGGGATCAAATAAACCCCTTTCATATCCTTAGGGTCGATGGGATCCTTCACCGATCTGAGAGACGAACGGATGGTGTTCAAGGGCCTGAAGGAAACCGGGATACTATGTCTCTTGAGAATCCTACTAATTCTATCCGTGGTCCCTTGAACATAAGGAAGAAGGACACCAGGAACACGATCTCTTGGCTCTCTTTTCACCAGAGAATTCTTGGAAGCTTTAAGGAAAGCCCTATGACCCAAGTATCTACTGTAACCATTCTCCACAAAGACATCCAGCAGATGGGATTTTTCTTTCTCAAAGCTCTTCTTGTCTGAGATCCTCAGGGCCCGAGTAGCAAGGGTACTAAGAACGCCCATCTTCTGAGCTGGAAAATGGTGGGAACTGGCATGAAGATACTGCTCCGTATGAGTTTTCTTTCGAAAAACTTGATGGGCCAGGGAGCCATCCTCATTCCTAGAAATAAGAATATCCAGGAAAGGAAGGCATCCATCAACTTCCTGTTCCTTAGTGAATTTAATGGCTGAGGACTGCTTGTTAAGATGATCAAAGAAGAGATCAAGCTCATCCTGGCCATGAGACCAAATGACATTGGTGTCATCCACAAACCTCTTCCATAGCTTAGGAAGGAGTCGGGAAGAGTTCAAAGCTTTGGAAGAGGTTTGTTCCCGACTCCTTCCTAAGCTATGGAAGAGGTTTGTGGATGACACCAATGTCATTTGGTCTCATGGCCAGGATGAGCTTGATCTCTTCTTTGATCATCTTAACAAGCAGTCCTCAGCCATTAAATTCACTAAGGAACAGGAAGTTGATGGATGCCTTCCTTTCCTGGATATTCTTATTTCTAGGAATGAGGATGGCTCCCTGGCCCATCAAGTTTTTCGAAAGAAAACTCATACGGAGCAGTATCTTCATGCCAGTTCCCACCATTTTCCAGCTCAGAAGATGGGGGTTCTTAGTACCCTTGCTACTCGGGCCCTGAGGATCTCAGACAAGAAGAGCTTTGAGAAAGAAAAATCCCATCTGCTGGATGTCTTTGTGGAGAATGGTTACAGTAGATACTTGGGTCATAGGGCTTTCCTTAAAGCTTCCAAGAATTCTCTGGTGAAAAGAGAGCCAAGAGATCGTGTTCCTGGTGTCCTTCTTCCTTATGTTCAAGGGACCACGGATAGAATTAGTAGGATTCTCAAGAGACATAGTATCCCGGTTTCCTTCAGGCCCTTGAACACCATCCGTTCGTCTCTCAGATCGGTGAAGGATCCCATCGACCCTAAGGATATGAAAGGGGTTTATTTGATCCCTTGTTCGTGCGAGACCCCCTACATTGGGGAGACTGGTCGTTCCATTAATCAGAGGATTAGTGAGCACGCTGCGGATCTGAGGCATAGGAGATTTAAGTCTTCCGCTTTAGCTGAGCATGCAGAGAAAACCAGTCATCATATTTGTATTGAAGAAGTGAGTGTTATTGCTAAGATTCCACATTTCCATCATCGTAAATTCAGGGAAGCGCTAGAGATTGAAAAGAGACCTAGTAATCTCAATAGAGATGATGGTTGGAAAGTCAGCAGGTGTTGGGTCCCGGCCCTCTCCTCCTAGTGGTTTCCGTCCTCATTGTTTTTTATTGTTCTCCTTTTTATGTTATCGTCATTATTTCGCCTCTCCTAATTTTATTTATGGACCTCGGTATAGCTTTTTTCTTCTTATATTGCTTTTCTATTTTACTATTTAACTCGTTATTTTTATTTTATTTAACTGTATTCATTATTCCCTTCACCTATTTTTCCTTTTATTTTCTTACTTTATTTGTTATTATTATTATTACTATTATTAGTAATTTTTATTTATTTTGTTTTATTATTATTATTATTTTATTTATTTATTTATTCATACTATTTATTTTTATTTTTCTTTCAGTTTTGTTTTATCCCCATGTGGTTATTCAATTTAATTTTATTCTTTTTATTTTTCACTTATTAATTTTTAGTTTTAACTAATTAATTTTATTATTATTATTACTATTATTAATATTATTATTACCTTTTTATTAATTAATTTATTTTCATTTAGGTATTTATTCTTTACCTTTGGCCCTTCAGTTAGGTTTTACTCCCCCTTTATTTATTACTGGATTACTTTATTTGTTTGTATTATTATTATTATTATTATTATTAATTTAGTTATTTTAATTTATTTTTATTATTTATTTATACCTTTATTTTCAGTTTTGTTTTATCCCCTTTGGTTATTCAATTTAGTTTTATTTTTATTAGTTTTCATTTTCATTCACTTATTAATTTATTATTAATTTTTAGTTTGAATTAATTAATTCATTATTATTAATATTATTATTACTTTAATTATTTTATTATTTATTTTCATTTATTCTTTACCTTTGGTCATTATTCCCCCTTTATTTATTATTTGTTTTCATTATTCTTAGAGCTTTAGTATTATTTGGCATTATTTTTATTCACTTATTTTATTATTAATTTTTAGTTTGAATTAATTAATTCATTATTATTAATATTATTATTACTTTAATTATTTTATTATTTATTTTTATTTATTCTTTACCTTTGGTCATTATTCCCCCTTTATTTATTATTTGGTTTCATTATTCTTAGAGCTTTAGTATTATTTTGCATTACTAAGTTTTAATTTATTAATTAATTAATTAATTAATTTGTTTTATTTTATTTTTTCTTTGGTAGGTGTTTTATTCCATTGATCCATGAGCGTTTTAACTTTTATTTCATTCTCCCGTAATTTAGTAATCTGTTGCAACTAATTTTTTGATCCTGGTCCCTTGGTCATATTAGCGGCTGGTCAACTAGCCGTTGGAGACTTAGTTTTAGTTTGATCTCATCAATCATATCTTCATTGTGGCTGGTTATTATAAAATCCTCTTCATAAGGGGAAATAAACATAAAAAAATATCTATCATTCAAAACGAAAATAACATCTACCAAATATTAGTGAATTAAAGTAATTGTTGATTTTGGTATATTGGGCTTGAGATAGAAGTTTCAATATTCCATATTCTTGTTTGTTATAGACTTAGAGCTTGTTTTTATCTAGGTTTGTGTCAAATGCTCATTGATGAGAGTAACTAAACTTATTAGTGCATATGGGATGACTTAGCATTTGTGTGTGATTACCTAGACTTATGACGATGCGATGTTCATTAGGAGATGTTAATCTTGATTATGCAATTGATTCTATGATATTATCATTGTAGATGAGTTCTTCATTATGTGTAAGTGATCTCTTGTGTTTTCATATACATGATCTTTTTTTCAAGACAAATCCCGCAAAACCCTTTGAGTACTTCCCCATGATCCATGGATGGTAAATGTGGTAAACCATAAACCCTTGTTACAACGCCTAACCTTGATGGCATCAAGAGGGTTGAACTTGTGACCTCCCTAAATTTTTTTTTTTGTGGTGGGAGATCTCACATTTGGCACATATTCACTTTAGTGAACCCTTAGGATTACATGTACATGATACTATGCATGGACACATTACATAAAGTGAGATCATGATTTTTTTTTACACATGATGTTATATCCTATTCATATTCCACTTTCACCTCTAGTCGTTAGTTGCATGTTTTCCCTTGCCAGACACTTCAAATTCTCTATTTTTGGATATCATCTAAGTGATAAGATCAATCTTAGGCTTCATGCCTTCAATTTGATTTTTATTTAGTTGGAAATACTTCATTTTGGGTCCTTCATGGATCTGTAAACTGTCGCGAATATATTCCATTGGATAGTTCATCCCAATAGATATAATAAAATAAAGTAAGATCTATACTAAGAAGGTTAAATTCCTTATATTCTAGATTCGATAATTATTGTTTTTCCTGTTTATGCATGAAGTAGATAAAACATGGAAGATAGAGAACAACAAACACAATCACACACAATCCACAGTAAACAAAAATATTCTGTTGGAAATATTGTTGTCACTGATGTCAAAGATAGGGGGAGACTAATTGTGTCCAAGATAAAGATTGGAAAATGAAGATTCTAGGAAATACTGTTTCTGGACTTTTGATACCCCAATCAGATACCCTATTTGTGAAAGCATTTTAATTCCAATACCTAGATCAAATGGGAGCATAGTAGATATGGTTGGAAATCTTATTCATATACCTTTTAAATGGTCTATGGAACTTCCTCTAATTCCATAGGAATGAGGAGATACAATTCTTTTTGTCAAGATGACCCAACAAAAGTACAAGCAAGCCCAATTTGGATACCCTATTTTGGAAGACATTTTACTCCAATTACCTAGCTAAAATGAGAGCATAAGACATATGTTTGGGAAGATTATATTAATAGCTTTCCAATGATATATGGTTGTCCTTATAATTCCATAGGAATGATGAGATATGAAATATTTTGTGAAGATGACCCAACCAAACTACAAGTAGGCCGACCCAATCGGTTTTACAAGTTATCCACTTAAGTGAACATACAAACACTATAAATAAAGGGTATATGAGTTCATTTTAACAACAATTCATCGAAGAAGAGATATGAGGTCATAAGAGTAGTTGAGGAATAAATTTTGGGGTGATTCTTGGAGTCTAAAGGTGGAAGGAAAACTATGATTTATGGAGTGAATGAGCCATCTTGGCATTTTCGATATATATTTCCATCTATGATGTTTCAAACCATGAAACTTGGAGGAGTTATATAAAATATCTTCATATACCTATGGTTCAAGTTTTAGACCTTTATTCACTATAATTTTAGAGATATGGCCAAAGGAAGATAAGCTTCCTCAAAGCTCTTGAAATCTTCTTCATACATGCCAGTTGTGAATTTTTGCTATAACTTTTGTTCTAGGATATTTCAAACTATGAAACTTGGAGGATATAGATAGAATATTTTCATGTACCTGTGATTCAAGTTTCAGACCTTGATTTGCTATAATTTCAAAGATATGGCCAAAGGAAGTTAGGCTTTCCGGGTGCTCTTGAAATCTTCTTCAAATATGTTAGTTGGGCATTTTCTCTATAAATTTTGTTCTGGGATGTTTCAAACCATGGAACTTAAAGGATATATATATATAATATCTTCATTTACATGTAAGAAGATATCTATAGGTACCTGTGGTAGAAATTTGAAAACAAGATTTGTAAAATTGGATAAGTGGCATGTTGTGCAAATTTGTTCTTGAGAAAAAGCCAAAAGCTACAGGTTTTAAGAGAGCTAGACTTGGTGAAGGAAGAAACAAAAAGTAGATCTAGTGAAGGAAAAAGAAACAAACAGAGCTAGTGAATATATAAGTAACAAGAAGAATTGGTGAAATGGGGAGTAACTAACATACATTGTGAAGAAGCAAGAAAGTAGGTTGGTGCCTATGAATATTTACATCAGAGGGGATTGATGTCTCTTATAAATTGGTTCCTAAAAAGAAGCAGAGGGGATTGATGTCTCCTATAGGTTGGTGCCTACAAAGAAGTAGAGGGGATTGGTGTCTCTTGTAGGTTGGTTCCTACAAAGAAACATAGGGGATTGATGTCTCTTGTAGGTTGGTGTTTATAAAGTAGCATAAGGGATTGATGTAACAATAAGTTGGTTCATACAAATTGATGTAACAATAGTTTAGTGCGTACAATTTTTTTCATATAAATAAGTTTTGTGGTTTTTGCCCATAAAGGTTTCCTCGTATATATTATGTTACATGTATAATTTATGAGATTGATGTTTTATGATGTTTTATTGGCTTTAAATAAGTAAGAATTGTCATTATACTAATTCATCCCCCCTTTTAGCATAATTGTGAATTTCAACATTTGATATCACAGTAGGTTCCTTCAAAAGCAGACTAACCATTGGAAGACAGATCTCAAAGTGACCATGGTTAGTAAATATGGATCTTACACAACCAGGGTTTGATTATTGGATGGATCAGATTATGATTTCTGGAAGATAAGAATGAGGGCATATCTAATGTCTCTTAGTGTTGATGTTTGTTGTTCAATGATAGAAAGTTATAAAATTCCAGAAAATTCTCCAACAAATGCATATAAGAAGAAGGCTTATGCAAATATTTTCAAAGAAACTAATGCCATTTTGAATGGCTTTGAAATGCATTTTTGTCAAGGTAATGCAGTATGACTTTGCTAAAGAAGTTTGGGACAAGCTTGAAAGCATCTGTGGAGATGACAAGGTAAAAAATGTCTAAACTTCAAACTCATAGAATACAATTTGTAAGTTTAAAGATGAATGAAGAAGAAGGCATTGTAGATTTTTTCCTTTGAGTAGATGTTGTTGTGAGCACTATGGAAAAGGATTGGGTGAAAATATTGAAGACTCAACTATTGTTCAAAAAGTCTTGAGGTCTCTTCCATTTGAGGTTTAATCTAAAGGTTTCAAATATTGAAGAAATAAAATATATCGAAGACTTGAATATGGATGAACTACATGGAATTGTCACTACATATGAGATGAGAACATGATAAGATAAGTCCTCTCTAAAGAAATCAACCTTGAAAGCATTAAAGAAAACAAAAGGACACAAGGACCATGATCACCTTAACAATGAATCAGATGAAGATGAAGCTCAATTCATGAAAAAGTTGAAAAAAGGATTTGACAAGTATAAAGGTAGGCTACCATTCAAATGTTTGAAGTGTAGTATAATATGTCATTATGCTTCAAAATGTCCATATGGAAAATCAGAAGATAATGATGATGAAAAATAACATAGAAATAGAGTCAAATTTCATAAAAAAGGTAAGATCGATCAAGAAGAAAAGCTTCTATTCCAAGGAAGATAGCAACACATCAGAAGATAGTGATGAAGATGCTGCATCTGATGATGATAAAAAAAATGCCTACTCATGGCCTTTGGAAATCAAACAGAGAAATTAGATGCAATGCAATCTAACTCAAAAGGAACCAACAAAGGCAAAGATAACCAAGAAGAGAAGAACAAATGCAGAGGAGGAAATTGAAGGTAAGAAATATTTTCAAGTTGAGTTCTCTGTTGCCATAGAAGAGATAAAGATATTCACAATAATAAACAAAATTCAAAGTAGCTATTGCAAGAGTATGAAGATAAGGATCACGATATTTATGGAACAGAGAAAATGGTTTTTATCCTTGGAACTTAATTATAAGAAGCAAGGAAAATGAAATAAGTGGTAACAAGCCAGCTGAAAGAAACAAAAGGGCATTGTGAGAAACTAGAAGCTAAGATTGTTCCCTAAGAAATGATCTTGAAAAGGAAAATGATGAGCTGAATTTTGGAAGAAGTTATGAGATATTGGATAATTTACTCAATAACAAGTTATCCCCTTATATTAAAACGGGTATTGGTTTTAAAAATAATAATGAGATGTTCAAATGAGAATAAAATTCAAAGATACCCGAAGAAGAAGAACCTAAAAGCTATGTCAATGTGCTAAAAGGATTAAGCAGTAATGCAAACAAAGTCAAAGATGAAGCTAAGGATCAACGATGACGTGATCCCATTAGCAACACATATGGTAACATGAAAGAAGTAGAGGACCAAAAAATATCCAATCCTCAAATGAAAGAAAGTAGCATCGAGCAAGAAAGTAAAGACTATCTGAGACCCAAAAATGGATTCAAAAGTATTGCTCCACCAAGAAGGCTCATACTATCAACGTATCAAAATTTTATTTAATGGCCATTACTTTTCATGCAATAATTTTGGTAACAAGGCAATAGATTTCAGAGTCTATGTAAGTACTAACTATAGTAGAAATAAATACAAAGGATCTTATAATATCCCAATGAATAACTATGAAGGCAACAGATCTATAAATTCTCATGAAGGTGGTCACAATTCATTTTCTCCCTTATTGGATCACATTGAATGTTTCAAGTGCAACAATTTCAGACACAAAGCCCATGATTGCAAAATAAATATATTAAGGGCTTAAGATCAAAGAATAAAGAAGACACTATCATCAATATAAATCAAATTATGAAGATATTGAGAAGAAAGCAAGAGCATTGTGAAGAATGAAGTCTAGCTTTATGTGTTCAAGACACAAAAAAACCAATCTTATATAGACAATCACGATGCTCAAATCATATGAAATGTGATTAAAGAAAATTTCTCTCTCTCAAGGAAGTTGAAGGAGGTATTTTGATTCTTGGAAATAATGATACATGAAATATTATTGGAAATGACATAATTAGTATTGATAATGGAAGGAAAAAAACTTCAAATGTTCTGCTCGTTGAAGGACTGAAGCATACTCTATTGAGTGTCGGCCAAATGGATGGTCAAGGGTATGATCTCACATTAAAATAGGTATTGATTTTAAAGAAAATAATGAGATGTTCAAAGGAGAATCAATCTCAAAGACACCTGGAGAAGAAGAACCTAAAATCTATGTCAATGTGCTAAAAGGATTACACAACAATTCAATCAAACTCATAAATGAAGCTAAGGATCAACAGATACATGATCCCATCAACAACACAAATCGAAACAAGAAAGGAGGGGACCAAAAAATATCCAATCCTCAAATGAAAGAAGGAAACACCAAGTAAGAAAGTAAAGACTAGCCGAGACCCAAAAATGGATTCAAAAGAAGTGCTCCACCAAGGCTCATCATATTTAGGTATCCTTTTTTGTTTTGTTTTTAATTTTGTTTTATGGCCACTACTTTTCATGCAATAATTTGGTCACAAGGAAATATATTACAGAGCTTATGTAATAATTGACCATAGTAGAAATAGATGCAAAGGATCTTATAAGAGTCCAATAAATAACTATGAAGGAAACAAATCTAGAAATTGTTGTCAAGGTGGTCACAATTCATTTGCTCCCTTATTGGATCACATTGAATGTTTCAAGTACAACAAATTCGAACACAAAGCTCATGATTGCAGAAGAAATATATTAAGGCCTTAAAATGAAAGAAGAAAAGAAGACATCATCATCACTAGAAATCAAAGTATGAATATATGGACAATAAAGTAAGAGCATTATGAAAAATGCAGTCTAGATTTGTGATTAAGACAAGAAAAGCCAATGGTATATAGATAATGGTTGCTTAAATCATATGTTAGGTAATTAAAGAAAATTTATCTCTCTTGAGGAATTTGAAGGAGGTAATTCCATCCTTGGAAATAATTATACATGAAGGATTATTGGTAGTCTTAATGATGGAAGGAAAAAAACTTCAAATATTATGCTTGTTGAAGGACTGGAACACAATCTACTGAGTGTAGGTAAAGTGGTTGATCAAGGATATGATCTCACATTAAAACATGTAAGACAAACAAAGTCAAATATGATGATAAGGATCAAGATATACGTGATCCCATTAGCAATGTAGATGGAAACATAAAAAAAGCAAAGGACCAACAAAGATCCACGTCTCAAATGGAAGAAAGCAATACCAAGCAAGCAATTAAAGATCAATCAGGGCCCAAAAATGGATTTATAAGAATTTCTCAATCAAGAAGGATCACCATATCTAGGTATTTATTTAATTTTCGTTGCTTTTCATGCAATAATTTTAGTCACAAGACAATAGATTGCAGAGCCTATGTAAGAAATGGTTATAGTAGAAATAGATGCAAAGGATCTTATATCACCCAAATGAATAATAATGAAGACAATAAATCTAGAAATTATTATGAATGATCCTGGAGGATCTTATGTTCAGTTCAGTTGAGAAGGAAGTCCAGTTCCTCTTCAGCTTCGTAAGCTTCACCAATGTTCTTCAGCTAATCATGGTGGTGGTTTTCAGAAATGTGGTCCAAAGTATTGTCATAATGTGACAATATTATTGTAATGGGTTTTAATTATGGTGATGTAAAAAGGTTTAAATCCTAAGCTAAGGTTTAAAAACCTAAGTTTAAAAGCCTATACTATACAATCCTAAGTCCTAGTGCAAAGGTTATGGTGAAAAACCTATGTCCTAAACCTAATGCAAAACCTAAAGACCTAAACCTATCAGACCATGTATAAAACCCACATTTGAACTATATATTAAAACAATACACAGTCCCTAACCACGGGTGCTAACTGCAGCTGGAATGCGTCGGAGAAATGGACATGTGAACAATCTCAACATAGTTTGGAGACCGCCATGTGAACAACCAGATGATGCGCAGAGGGTTAGTGAAACCGTTGAGGAAAGAGCTATCACATGCAGTTGGCCACACCGTTAGCCGGAACCACCGGAGATGATCGCACAGATGGTGACATATGACTAGACTGTAGCGGAGAATGCCAATCACATGAAGACAGTCAATCTCTCCGCGTAGTTAGCTTGAGCGCCAATGGGTTTATTATAACCTAAAGTTTATTTTGGGTCTTTTAGATGGGTTTTGTTCTATTTTAAATAAACCACCATGTAACTTATCCTAAGGTGTCCTGCTCGGATAAGACCAAGGAATTTGAAGCCTTTAATGTTTAACCACTTGCCAAATTAGGCCAAGGATTTAGATATGCACACTATAAGACTAATTGTGCTCATGATGAAGGCATTAGAGGTATTGGAGAGATTTTGAGACTTGTATGCAGATGCTGAGCTAGAGAGGTAGTTGTCGTTTTCAGTGTATCTTGGCCGTCTGGAGGTGGAACTGGGAACTGAGACAGGCATTGGAAATCTAGGAGAGAGAGCTTTCTGTTGAAAGAGACCAGAAGTGCCTGCGTGCACATTCAGTTTGGTGTTTTTTTGTGTAAAAGACCTCTTTCGATCAATCCTAATAAAGCAGACGCCAATCTTGAAAGCAGACCCGGAGACGTAGTCCATTAGGGATGAACTCCGTAATCAATGTTTGATGTCTTCTATCTCTGTTCTTTGCTGCAACTTCATGTTTGATTATGATTCTTATGTTCTGGATTAAGTCTTAAATCAACTGCTTTCCTTCATTCTTCCACGTTAAGCGCTTAAGTTAACAATCAATTCACTGTTGGCAAATATTCAATTCTACTTCAGTTTTATTTATGATCAATATCAGATCATATAATTTGGTATTAGAGCAGGTTGCGTTTTGTAGAATTTTTTCTAGTCAATGTTAAAGAGATCAAGGTCACCACGTGGAGAAGGAACACTTGAGGAGTTCGATCCATAAATTGGAAAGCGAAAAGTCGCTCATCGATCGACAATGACAAGGTCCGTTGTAGGTGAAACTCCTGAAGGGAAGGTCATGAATGAGGAACAGTTTTAGATTTTTTTTTTGAGAATGCAACAGATGTGGGGAGAAATTTACGAATATAAGAAGGTGAGAGATGAAACTTCTTCTTCAAAGACATCAAAGAAGGGCAATGGAAAAGCAAGGTTGATAAACCTCCTTCTCCTCCATCATCTCCATCATCATCATCTTCTTCTTCTTATTCCAGTTATGATTCTGAAACATAAAAGAAACCTAAAAGGTCATCTATTTTTAAACTTGATGTTAAATTTGAATTACCTATTTATGATGGCGAAATGAATCTTGAGAAGCTAGATAACTAGATTAAGAAATTAGAAGTGTAATATAGAATTTATAATATTTCTGATGAAAAAACAAAAATTCAGCTATCCACACTTAGAATGGGGGAAAAAAATTTAATCTGGTGGGAAAGTAAAACTGAAATAGATGTAAAGTGGAAAGGTAAAGTCATCTCTTCATGGTCTAAGTTTTTAAAAGCTCCTAGAAAACAATTCTATCCTTTGGGACACATGCAACAAGATGTTATTGATTGGCAGTGTTTGAGGCAAGGTAAAGTGCAGAATGTTCAGGAGTTTAAGAAGAAAGCTTTGGTGCTTGGTATTCCATTGGATACACGTGAAAATTTATTAAAGTACATTGGCAGTTTACATTCATATTTACTGCATACATTATTGATGTTTAATCTTGATGGCTTTGATCAAGTGTGTGTTCAAGCCATACATATTGAGTCAGGTGGCAGACCGTTCAAGTTTTCACCAAAAGCATCCAGACAGTTGGAAATCAAGGATTCCATAGACAACAAGAGGAAGATAAATTCAAAGGGAAAGAGATCAGCGGCAACTCAGAAGGAAAGTGAAATACCTACTTGTACTCACTGCCAGAGGATCGGACATAATGAAGCAAAATGTTGGAAACTTCACCCAGAACTCAGACCAAAGAAGTTTCAGAAGAAGAAAGGTGAAAATAAGGCTAATGCAGCAATCCAACAAGATTTGGGATCCGACTTAGGTGATGAAGGGGAAATAACCGCAATGGTTTCGATAAGACCGCGAAACTTCTGACACTGGTTCAAGTTCTAGTACTTTTGCATATTAATCAAACATAAATCATCTAAATGATGATAAAAGAGTTGAATTATTTCATATAAGGATAACTTCTAAGCACAAGAAAATAGATACATTATTTGACAGTGGATCACAAGAAAATTTAATATCTGAAGATTTAATTAAGACACTGTGTTTGGAGACACAGAATCATCCAAGACGATACCCATTAGGTTGGCTAAATAAAGAAACTCAGATTAAAGTCACAAAGTAGTGTCGTTTAAAATTTTCCGTTACAGCTAATTACATTGACGAAGTGGATTTAGATGTGATTCCAGCGGACATATGTGGAGTAGTGCTAGGAAGTCCTTATCTCTATGATCGTGATGCAGCGTTTCATAGGAAAAATCATAAATATCACCTTAAGAAAGATGGGATTGAATATATTGTCAGGGCACATAAACTCAAACCACACTTGGATTTAGTTTCAGTTAATCATATGATGGAATTAATAAGTTCAAGTAAGAGATATGTACTCATGGTTGTAAAAGAACAACATAAGGATCAACATGATGCTTTTTTAGGTTGTGAATCTCAGTTTAAAGATAGATTGGTTAAAGTGGTAGATTCTTTTCAAAGTATATTTAAAGAACCAAAGCATCTTCCTCCTAAATGGGAAATGCAACCTGAGATACAATTGATGTATGATGCCCCTCTTCCTAATGTTGGAGTGTATCGCTCATTTATAGAGAACGACGAAATAAAGAAATAAATCCAGGAATTGACTGAAAAAGGTTTTATTCGACCTAGTTCATGTCCATGTGGTTCATCTATAATTTTGGTTCCTAAGAAAGATGGAACATGGAGAATGTGTGTCGACTTTAGGGCCTTAAACAAAATCATAATAAAAAATAGGCATCCTCTTCCTAGGATAGATGGTTTACTTGATCAACTGAAAATACTGTTTATTTCACTAAGTTGGATTTAAGAAGTGGGTATCATCAAATTATCATTGCAGAAAATGACATCTGGAAAACCACATTCAAAACTAGGTAGGGACTATTTGAATGGTTAGCTATGCCTTTTGGTTTGTGTAATGTGCCAACAGCTTTCATGCAGGTTATGAATGATGTATTCCACCCATACATTGATAAATTTGTCATAATCTACTTAGATGATATACTAATTTTCAGTTCCAGTATGGAAGAGCATGTTAGGCATGTTAAACAGTGTTTTGAAGTGTTGCACAGGGAAAAATTGTACCTTAAACTTTCCAAATGTGAGTTTGGGAAAACTTCACTGAATTATCTTGGTTACATAGTTGGAGGTGGAAGTTTGAAAATAGATCCAGCTAAAATCGATGTGATTGTTAAGTGGCCAAGACCATAGAATGTGACTGAAGTTAGAAGTTTTTTAGGTGCAATTCAATATTGGAGGAATTTAATTGCTTATTTTTCTTTGATTGCATCACTGTTACATGCTTTAACAGGTTCTAAAGTTCCCTTTCAGTGGGGAGGAAAACAAAAAAAATATTTTGATACACTTAAGCAGATCTTAGCTTTACCAAATCTTCAAGAACCATTCGAAATTGAAATAGATGCTAGTGGTTATGAAATGGGTGCAGTGTTACTTCAAAAAGGGAAACCTGTTTGTTTTCATTCTGAAACTCCTTCGAAGGCAGTATTGAATTATCCGACATATGATAAAGAACTGTTTGCTTTGGTTGAAAGTGTTAAGAAATGGAAACATTATTTAATGGGTAAGGAAATAGTGATTAACACAGATCATCAGCGGCTTCAGTACCTTTAGTCTCAAACTAAATTGCAACAATCTCGTCATTACAGATGGATGGGATTTCTTCAACAATTTCACTTAGTAATTAAGTACAAGAAAGGTGTCACAAACAAAGTAGCTGATATGTTGTCTAGACCATCTTTGAATGCTTCAGTAGTGTTGCAGGATAATTCTTTAAAACATGAAAGTTATATAGAACAATATATTACAAAATCTGATTTCAAAGATATTTATAAATCACTAACTCATGGTGCTCAGGTGGAAGAAGTAAATTATCATATTCACGAAAGGTTGTTATATCATTAGGGTAAGTTGCGCATACCACATACAAAAAGAGTGCATGTCATTCGGGAAGAATATTCTTCTCGCATTTTAGGACATTTTGGAGTAAGCAAGACAATGGCACAAATTCAAAGGTTTTGTTACTGGCCTCACATGTATGAAACAATTGTTAAGTACATTAAAGGATGTGTGATATGTTCGACCAGCAAGCCAAGCAATCGAAAGATCAGTTTGTAAATGCCACTTCTAGTTCCTTTGCGACCATGGGACATAATTTCCATGGATTTTGTTCGAGGACTTCCTATGTCTAGGAGAGGCCATGATTACATGTATGTTGTGATTGATATATTCAACAAGATGTGCATTCTTGTTCCATGCAAAAAGAAAGTGACTGCTGAAGAGACTGCAAAGATGTTCTTCGAATAGCTATGGGTTCATTTTGGGTTACTTAATTCCATTATTTATGATCGAGACACTCGTTTTGTAGGATATTTTTGGTCCAATTTGTGGGGACTCATGGACACAAAGTTCAAGAAGAGCACAACTTTTCATCTAGAAACCGATGTATAGATATAAGTGGTGGACAAGACAGTCATACATATTCTCTGAGGTTACTGCAGTAAACATCCTAAGTTGTGGGATGAATTTTTACCTTATGTGAAACATGCTTACAATCGAGCCTTACATTCTTCGACTAATCGATCGCGATTTGAAACATGTTTTGGGTATCTACCAAAGTCACTGTTGGATTTCATGTTTGGTGAAGAAGATAAAGTGAGTGGACATGATGATGCAAATAAAGCAGTTAATTTCATTCAACGGATACAACAGATACATGAAGTAGTGCAGGATCAGTCAGGGAAGAGTCAGGCCAAGTACAAAATGCACCATGACAAGCATCGAGTCAATCATCAATTTCAGGTTGGTGATCAGGTATGGTTGTATATTAGTAAAGAGAGGTTGAAAGGTGAAGGTAAAAAACTGAAACCCATCAGGTATGGTCCTTTCAAGTTTGTGGAAAAGATTGGAAATAATGCATTCCTGTTAGATTTACCTCCATACATGCGTATTTATTCAGTTGTAAATGCGGAAAATATGAAGTTGTATGAACCTCCGATGATCATGGATCCAGAGGAAGATACACATGTTCCTACTATTGATGATTTGGGACCTGAGTATATGAATGAGTTGCAGGAATATACCATCTTGGACAAGAAGATTAGATCTTCAAGGCGTGGAGAGTTGGATATCTTCGAGTGGGACTCAAGGGCATGAATCTGAGCAAGGCGAGGTGGATGGAGATCAGAAGAGTGAGGGAGATGTACCCTCACCTAATATATTCTTAAATCAAACATTTGTGGTCCAAAAGATTTCAAGTGGAGAGGATTGATCCAGGAGGATCTTATGTTCAGTTCAGTCGAAAAGGAAGTCCAGTTCATCTTCAGCTTCCTCATCTTCGTCAGTGTTATTAAGTTAATCATGGTGGAAATATGGTCCAGATTATTGTCATAATGTGACAATATTATTGCAATGGGTTTTTTTATTATGGTGATGTAAAAAGGTTTAAATCCTAAGCTAAGGTATAAAAACCTAACTTTAAAAGCCTATACTATACAGTCCTAAGTCATAGTGCAAAGGTTATGGTGAAAAGCCTATGTCCTAAACCTAATGCAAAACCTAAAGACCTAAACCTATCGGCCCATGTATAAAACCCACATTCGAACTATATATTAAAATAATACACAATCCCTAACTGCGGGTGCTAACTCTAGCGGGACCGCATTGGAGAAATGGACATGTGAACAATCCCAACCACAGTTTGGAGACTGCCATGTGAAGAACCAAATGATGCACAAAGGGTTACTGAGATCATTGGGAAAAGAGCTGTCACATGCAGTTGGCTGCACCGTTAGCCATCACTGTCGGAGATGACCGCGCAGGTGGTGGCATATGACTAGACTGTAGCGGAGTCCACTAGTCACATGCAGACAATCAATCTCTCCGTGTAGTTAGCCTGACCGCCAATGGGGTTATTATAACCTAAAGTTTATTTTGGGTCTTTTAGATGGGTTTTATTTTATTTTAAATAAACCACCATGTAACTTATCCTAAGGTGTCCTCCTATGACAAGACCGAGGCCTTTGAAGCCTTTAATGTTTAACCACTTACCAAATTACGCCAAGGAGTTCGATTTGCACACTATAAGACTACTTGTGCTCATGATGAAGGCATTAAAGGTATTGGAGAGATTTTGAGACTTGTACGCAGATGCTGAGCTAGAGAGGCAGTTGTCGTTTTCAGTGTATCTTGGCCATCCGGAGGCGGAATTGGGAACAAGACGAGTTGATGAAAGCTAGGAGAGAGAGATTTCTATTGACATAGACCAGAAATGCATGCATTCACATTCAGTCTGGTGTTTTTGCTGTGTAAAAGACCTATTTCGATCAATCCTAATAAAGCAGACACCCATCTTGAAAGTGGACCTGAAGACGTAGTCCATCAGGGATGAATTACATAATCAATGTTTGTTGTCTTCTACCTTTGCTCTTTGCTGCAACTTCATGTTTGATTATGATTCTTATGTCCTGGATTAAGTCTTAAATCAATTGCTTTCCTTCAACCTTCCACATAAGCGCTTAAGTAAGCAATCAATTCACTGTTGGAAAATATTCAATTCTACTTTAGTTTTATTTATGATCAATATGAGATCAATGAAGGTGGTCACAATTCATTTGCTTCCTTATTGGATCACAATGAATGTTTCAAGTGAAACAATTTTAGACACAAAGCTCATGATTGTAGAAGCAGTATATTAAGGCCTTATGATCAAACACGAAAATAATTCATCATCATCATCAATAGAAATCAAAGTATGAAGATATGGAGAAAAAAACAAGAACATTATGAAGAATGTTGTCTATATTTTTGTGTTCAAGATAAAAATTCCAATGGTGTATAGATAGTGGATGCTCAAATCATATGACATGTGATTAAATAAATTTTCTCTCTCTCAAGGAAGTTGGAGGTATTTTCATCCTTGGAAATAATGATACAAAAATGATTATTGGAAAGGGAACAATTAATCTTGATTATAGAAGGAAAAAGAATCCAAATGTTTTGCTTTTTGAAGGATTGAAACACAATCAAATAATTGTAGGTTGATAAAGTGTATGATCTGACATTCAATTCCAAAGGAAATAAAATAAGAAAAGCAGGTTCAAGAAGATTACTAGCAACTACAATTAGGGCTCCAAACAATATATATGTCCTTAATGAATTTAAAAGAAAGAAAAACTCCTATACAACAGTAATATACCTCATAACGCATCAATAAAAGAGAGCATAGTATCAAGTGAAGCAAATGTTGTAGGTCTCATGAAAAATATGGAAGTTTTAGAACATAAGCTTCATTGGAGGAATGATTGAGTTTGTAGGATCTAGACAATAGATGATGTGTGAAGAAAGTGAAGTAAATGATGCATTTAAACAATACATAATCTCAGGGGGAGAAACATATTTCCCTTTTTATCAACAAAGGGGAAGAACATGTAGACATAAGGAGAGATAACACACAAAGGGAGTAATTGTAGTCACTAACAAAAGTTGCGAAATAGGAAGAATTGTAGACACTAAGAAAAGTTGCATACAAAAGAAGAGTTATAGATAAGAAAAAGCACAAGTTTAGGAGGATCATCCCTTTTCCATTGATGTCAAAGGGGGAGAAGTTGTAGGCAGAAGAAGAATTGCAGATAGGGATATTTCTACAATATTATTGCAAAATTGACTAAGGGTTGGCATTAATGACAGAGGGAGACTACTTGTGTCCAAGATAAATATTGAAAAATGAAGATTGTGGAAAATATTGTTTTTGGACTTTTGATGCCCCAATTGGATACCCTATATTTTAATGCATTTAAACTCCAATGCCTAGCTCAGATGGGAGCATAAAATATATGGTTGGAAATATTATTCTGATACCTATCCAACAACGTATGGCACTCCCTCTAATTCCATATGAATGAAGAGATATGAAATATTTTGTCAAGATGACCCAACTAAAGTACAAGAAAGCCCCATTGGAATACCCTATCTTTGAAGACATTTTTACTCCATTTACCTAAAAGGGAGCATAAGATATATGGTTGATTTAGATAAATTTCCAACAATATATGACACTCCTTTTAATTCCATAGGAATGAGGAGATATGAAATATTTTGACAAGCATTAGGGGAATTTTGAGGTAAAAAATGGGCCTCAAAACAAAAAATGTACTAAAAAAATTAAATTTAAAAGAACTAATAGGATTCAAGATGATGTCATCCCTAGGGGAGAATATTTTGGAGGAAAAATAAAACAACTATTTTTTCTTTAATTGTATTTTTCAACTTATCTCCTTCTAGGTTCACTTAAAATGTCAAGTGTAAAGAATTGTTGGATGTAGAATTAAATTCCACATCCAACGAGTACCTACACTGCATACTTATGAGTAGACCCACATAAAAAAATGAAAATATATGAAAAAAACATGTTCAAAATAATGCAAGGTGGGTATTTGTTGGATGTGGAGTTTAATTCTGCATCCAACATGTTTCTACACTTGACATTTGAGTAAAACCTAGAACAAGATAAGCTGGAAATACAATAAAAAAAATAGTTTCCTTTTTTTCTTTTCTTTAAAAAATCATAATTTGTATTTTATTATTTTCCTTAGGAGGCCCATTTTAGACCTCAAAATTCCCCTAATGATGACGCAACCAAATTACAAGTAGGCCAACCCAACCAGTATTAGAAGTTACTCGCTTAAGTTAACGTAAAAACACTATAAATAAAGGGCATATGAATTCATTTTAACGCTTTTCATCAAAGAAGGGATATAACATCACAAGACGAGCTAATGAATAACTTTTGGGGTGATTTTTGGAGTCTAAAGGTGAATGAGTCATCTTAGAATTTTTTCTATATCTTTTTGTTTGTTATGTTTCAGACCATGAAACTTGGAGGAGTTTTAGATAATATATTCATGTAGGAGTTTTAGAGAAGATATTCATGTACTTGTGGTTCAAGTTTCATACCTTGATTCACTATAATTTCATAGATATGGCCAAAGGAAGTTAGGCTTCTTAAATGCTCCTGAAATCTTCTTCAAACAGGTCAACTGGATTTTCACTATAACTTTTGTTCGAGGATGTTTCAAACCATGCAACTGCGAGGATACAGATAAAAGATCTTCATTTACTTGTGGTTCAAGTTTCATACCTTTATTCACTATAATTTCAGAGATATGGCCAAAGGAAGTTAGGCTTCTCGAGTGCTCATGAAATCTTCTTCAAACGTGTCAACTAGACATTTTTGCTATTGCTTTTGTTTTGGAATATTTTAGATTGTGGATCTTGGAGGATATAGCTAGATGGTATTTATCTACATGTGAGAATAGATCTCTATGTAATTGTGGTAGAAATTTAAAAACCAGATTTGCAAAATTGGATATGTGGCATGCTGTGCACATTTGTTCTTGAGAATAATCCAAAAAAAGTTTTGGGAGTAGAATTAGTGAAGGAAGAAACAACATGTACACTTGGTGAAGGAAAAAGAAACTAATAGAGTTGGTGAAGATAAAAGAAGTAAGAAGACTTGGTGAAAGCAGAAACAACTATCATACATTATGAAGAAGCAAGCAAGTAGGTTGGTGCCTACAAAGCAGTAGAGGGGATTGGTGTTTATTGTAGGTTTGTGCCTACAAACAAGTAGAATAAATTGGTGTTTGTTTTAGGTTGTTGCCTACTATGCAACAAAATTGATTTTTGTCTCCTGTAGATTGGTGCCTACAAACTAGTAAAAAAGATTGATGTAACAATAGGTTGATGCCTACAAATTGATGTAATAGTAGGTTGGTTCCTACATGATATTTCGTATAAATAATTTTTGTGATTTTCTCCCCTATGGATTTCCACGTATATCTTGTGTTACTTATTCAATTTATGAAATTGATGTTTTATGATGTTTGACTAGGCTTTAAGTAAGAGTTTTCATTACACTGATTCACACCCCCCACTTAGAATAATTGTGAATTCCAACATATTTGGTATGGGAAACCCTTGCGGTAGAAAAACTAGCTAGAAGGTGAGGTTCCTATGCTCTCTTTTGTACGGTAAGGAAATCATGCAATTACAAAGGAGAAGGCACTATTTATGGAGTTACCTTCTACATGTAGCTTTTTAAGCTTCTATAGAACACTAATCGAATCTGTTATGCTCTCTAAATCCACTGTTGGTTTCTCTACTCTACCATGGAAAAATATATAATAAGATAGAATGAAGCCCCTACTCCTCCTAATGGATTGATTTTAACATATCTATATAACTAACTAGGGATAAGGTTTGACTCCAACTCTCAACTAGAGTTACAACTTTTACCCTTCTAGATTCTTCTTCATAATCCAGATGTGGCTAGCCCCTTTTGCATGAGTAACAGGGCTGATGTGACATCCTATGGAAACATGGTGGTCAAACCAGAAGGTTAACTTCCAAGAGACGTATATTTTTCATATGAAATCTGATTGACATCATTCTTACATCATTAGAAAGGTATATAAGTGTAGAAAAATGTTAGGGTGTTTATCATAAGTGTGAGTTTTTGTACGCCAAAAAACTATGTTTAATTCCTCATAATGACCTTGAAAGTTTTCAAATCCCAATTCTCCAAACTAGGACCCATCGATAAAATCAACCTTGCAAGTTGATTTATGATTTTTTTTCCACTTTAAGAGCATTGATATAGATGAGAAATAATATAATGATCCAATTTGGATCATACCTTCCCATTTTGGAATATTTTTGTTCCCTAAAATATTTTATTGAATGAGGTGATGAATTTTTTGCTATACCTTTTTCTTAGAGCACCATTTTGCTTTGCCTCAAAGTTGTCGTTTCAACCCAATCTACTAAAGGTCACACCATCCCTATTTTGTAGTTCTGAACCTCTTCTGCAAAACTATGTTATTTACCAACTTTTCTTGAGCATTTAGTGATAAGTCCTTTATGAAACCTCTTCTTGATCCAACATGGAAGACTCACAGAGTTTCAAATTTTCTACATTCACCATAGAGTAACTGCACATGTATGGTGGTAGACTACGTAGGTAGCCATTACCTCCCACCTATTCCAGTATCTTGAAAGTACCATATTGCAGAGCCTTTATCTTCTTACCAAGATCCTGTAGTATTTCCCTATTTAACTATAACCATAGTCTGTCTCCCACTCTAAATGAATTCTTTGTTCTATGTTGATGATGTAAAAACTTGTAATTTTCCCATGACTTCTTCAATGTCCCATGTACTTGATGACTAAATGAAACTATTGTAAGAACCCCATCCATTTGCATTATCTGGTTTGATGTAGCTTACTATGGGCATATATGTATTGAAGTGACTAGTGATTTGTGTGGATGATGGTCTCTCTTCCCATCATATAATGTTTCCACTTTTTGACAACCTATACTAGAGCATAGAGCTCCTTGTCATAGGTAGGGAAGTTGAGAAGTGTGCCATGAAGTACTTTAGAAAAGAAGCATACAAGCCTTCCTCTTTGCATCAAGAATGCTCCCATGACGTACCCACTTGCATCTATCTCCACTTTGAAGGGATTCCATAAGCCCAATAACATGGGAACTGTTGCTCAATTGTTTTTATTTTTCAACTCTTTTGTTGTAACTTTTTCTGACACCTTTAAAGTTACAATTTTTTTGTTGAAATTTTCCAAAATTTGCCACGCCTTCCTTCAATCTTATCCCTGGCTTGGAAAATGCATTCCTTTAAATATCATTCCATTTAACCCTTTCCATTGCTAAAAGATGAATTGTCTCTAAGGTTTTTATAAATGTTTCTGACTTATTTTTAATAGTTTTGATTTTAAATAAAATAAAATTTTATAAAACATATATAATTATATTTTTTTTAGAAAATTCTTTATTTAAAATATTGAACTTACATTAAAAATATCGAGTCATTCCAATCTTTAAGTATAAGAACCACATTTGTTACCATGTATTACGGGTGAGCCCACCCAACATTTCAAACATTAAAAAACCATTATATGAATTTCCTCGAGATGTAGGAAATGTTAAATCAATGGTTTGGAGGGGGGTTGCCTCTTCGACTTTTAGCGTACCCCCATCCCTCCGCAAAGTTGTTTCACTTTTACTGCCTTTTACATGTGTTATAATTTCATATATTGCGGACTCCCTACCCATTGTAAAACTACTTTTTTTACATTGATTCAAATTTATACATATCATATGGGAAGGTTTATGAGGTATGCAAGCAAATTTATATATTATAAAGTATGTACAAAAGGAGATAATGGAGGGAAGACTTTTACAGTCGTATTTTTTTGAATGAGCTTTTGGGTGAAATATTGTAGGAAGAGGAGATTAGGTAAACAATCGAAATATATCCCCATACAAGTAAAAATGAAAATACATGTCTCAGAAGTACATTTAAAAACAAATCATTCCAATGTTATAAAGAGATTTCCTCCCTGTGAAATAATTTTACAGAGGTGAAAATGAAATTTTACAGAGCAGACAAATGAATTTTTGTTTTTGCTATGGTATAAGGAGGAAAACAATTATAAAGAGGAAAAATGTATGTTAAGAGAGAATTTGGATAAATTCCGATTGAAAGATTTTACAGAAGTAAAAGGGGAAACTAAAATATATTTTACCAATCATGGAAAAACAGGACATAGTTTTCAAAACCATGGGAAGCAAAACAATAGATGGTTTCCAGAGAAAAATGAGAATTATTTATGAAGTTTCATTCATTCATAAATGTACAAAAAATTGCCAAAACTAAATATGAAAACAATGGATGGTTTTTGGTAAATGTTTGCAAATTTCATTTATGAAATTCATAAACAAATAAATGCTACAATGGAGAAGTAGGACATGGTTTTCAAAACCATGGATGGGTTTACAGAGTAATATTTTGGGATTTGATTTATGAAATTCATGAGGAAAGGAACAAAAAAAAGACATGAATTTCAAACAATGAATGGTTTTACGGGATAAAACCATTTGAGGAATATTTTGCGTTTTCATTTATGGAATTCATGGAAATATGGAAATATGATTTTATAATTTTTTGAGAAATATTTTTATCAAAATATCTTATTCCCAAAAATTTAAATTTTATATTTTTGGAAATTAAAGAGGGACAAAAAATCAATGATTTCCAAATCATTTTCAAATTTCTCAAAAATGGTTTAGCACTTGACGAATAATTAAGATAATTGAATTGTCAAAGGATTTTATCAATGTACATGGGATTAATCAATTTTATAAACATGGATCAGTCAACTAGATTATGGGCATATTAACTGAGTTTTAGGGAGAAACTTCAACAAACTCCATATTCTAAGGTAAAATATCACCAAGCAAAAGATTAAGGTAGATTTTTGACAAAAAATGTTCAACCAATTTCAAGAATAAAGGAATCTATTAACAATCAGTGAGCCAATTTCCATATTTGAGGGAACAAAATCAACAATCAAGCAATCATTTCCAAATTCACAGGGAAAAATCTTAAACAACTTCAGATTTCTTAGTAAAAGAATCAGAAACTAAAGGATCACTCCCAGATTTAAAGGTAGAATACTTTATGCTATTTCCATAATTTCTGCAACATATTGTATTTTTAATTTATTTGATATGATTTGTTTCCTATAGACTAGTGACAGTTTGAGGAAGATTTTTTCCTATATATTGTTTCATTTTCATTGTAAAAGGGTTGGATTTTGATCCCAGAACCCTACTATTTTTGTAAATACTTTTATTACATGAATTTTAATTAAAGTATTCTAGGTTTAGTTTCATGACATAAATTGTTTTTCATGTATCTCTTTTCCTGTTATTCCATAATATGTTTCTACATATGTTTAAGGTAACATAGGAGTTTGGGCAAGGCTAGGTTTGAGTATCAATATCCCTGATAGTCCTCTGCAAAATTATCTTCTACACTGAGATTAGCTAATTGAACAATCTGTTTAAATTAGCCTCTCTGCATCATTTAATTGTTGTCTTCTGTCATCTCTTGAATGTATATCTGTTTGGATGTAGAATTCTTCTACACGCATCTACTATATTTGATTGATTAAGTATTAAGTATGAATACTTAATTATTTTATTTCTCTTATTTTCTTCCACCAAACTCTTTAAACTATGTTTTTTCTGTCGTAACTAGATGTTGACCCTTTGATCAAGTTTCAACAAGAGAGGGATTTATTTCTGAGCATAGATTGGATATTCATTAACAACCACCTACAACAGATAATAGATCTGGCCTTGTGCTTCAAAGGTTGTTGTCCAGTGACAATGAACAACATTAAAAAAAGTCTCGTAATGCTTGAGGGAGCCACCTCTAGTTCGAGGGCCAACTTGAACCTAAAGTTTGGTCGAGTTGGTTTCTCGGCGTAGTTTCGTAACCAAGAACTACCTTTGAGAAACATATACAACATTTGGCATTGTTGTCGGGGAGCGAAGTAACGAAGAAATCTTTCCCCGGTGAATGACCAAGATTAGATCTACTCTTTGCTGGTGAACAAGGAGTAGGCATTGATATTGGTTGCAATTCCTTTACCTGGCAGCTCCACTTTGTCTATATGGTGATCTCACTGGGTTCTGATTTTGCTGTTTCAAAAAGACAAGCGCAACTGTTGCTATGATAATGGCATGCAAAAACATGTTTTTCTTCCTTATGGCAGTGATAAAAAATTACAAACATCAACAAAGGATGCAATATTCAGAATTCAATTGTACGTATCAAGTACTTAAGGAATTTGACCTTTATATTGTAATTATTTTTCATATCTTTAGATGCATGAAAAGTGATCTGCCAATTAATCCACTTCCCACGTGGTTACATTGGGAATTTGGTTACACCTAATAGCAAATATTTTCAGCTCGCTAGAGAGAGGTGTGTGGGATTGAATTTGTAGATCATTCAGTTTCAGTGTGCAATAATTTTCAGAATTCAATATGTAGTGTGTGGTGTTTCAGAAAAAATAAATTTCAGTGTGCAGTACAACAACAATTGTTTTAGTTTGTATTTCAAGTTTGCAGTATGTAGTTTGGTTTGCTTAAAGTGCAATACGTTGCAGGATATGGGAAGAATAATTTTTTTTGACTATTGACTCAACTAGCCTAGTGGATTATGCATTGTTGTACTTACTTTTCCTCGCAGCAGCTGATAGTTGATTTTAGTTGGCAGATTACAGATTTTAGAGTGTAGAACAGGTTTCAGGCCACATATTGCATGTTTGAGAATGCATGTGATTGATGGTTTTATGGAAGGACTCCATGCCCAACAGAATCAAAGCAACTGGTCTACTTGTTCTCTGCATCCCACAGGGGGAAGCAATTCCTAGTTGGAGCCTGATGTTGTAAATTTTTCTGACACCTTTAAAAGTTACAAATTTTTGTTGAAATTTTCCAAAATTCACCATGCCTTCCTTCAATATTATCCTTGCCTTGCCAAATACCTTCCTTTAAATATCATTCCATTTAACCCTTTCCATTTCTAAAGGATGAATTTTCTTTGAGGTTTTTATAAATGTTTCTGAGTTATTTTTAATAATTTTGATTTTAAATAAAATTTAATTTTATAAAATATATATATATATATCTTTTTTTTATAAAATTATTTATTTAAAATATTGAACTTACATTAAAAATATCGAGTCATCCCAATCTCTAAGTATCAGAACCACATTTATTACCATGTATTATGGGTGATCAAAAGTCAAATTCAATGAGTCAAATAAAACCTATGACCCCACCCCGCATTTCAAACATTAAAAAACCATTATATGAATTGCCTCGAGATTGGTAAAATGTTAAATCAATCAACGGTTTTTCGGGGGGGGGGGGCTGCCTATTCGACTTTAAACCTACCCCCTCAAAGTTGTTTCACTTTTAGTGCCTTTTCGACTTTTAACCTACCCCCCTCAAAATTGTTTCAGTTTTACTGCCTTTTAGACGTGTTATCATTTCATATATTGCGGACCCCCTACCTAAACCATTTACCATCTACTACCCCCCGCAAGACCGCTGTAAAACTACTTTCTTACATTGATTCAAATTTATACATATTAGGCGGGACTGTCAAAAATGGAGGGAAGAGTTTTACAATTGTATTTTCTGATACGACATTACGGTGAAATATTGAAGGAAGATGATGCTAGGTAATCAATCAAAATATATCCTCATTCAGGTAAAAATGAAAATACTTTTTTCAGGAGTACATTTAAAAACAATTCATTCCAATGTTATAAAGATATTTTTTCCTTGTAAAATAATTTTAGAGAGGTGAAGATGAAATTTTATAGAGCAAAAAAATGAATTTTTGTTTTTGCTTTGCTATAAGGAGAAAAATAATTATAAAGAGGAAACTAAAATATATTTTACCAATCATGGCAAAAAAGTGGAAACTAAAATATCTTTTACCAATCATGGCAAAACATGACATGGTTTTAAAAACCATGGGAAGCAAAACAATGTATGGTTTCCAGAGAAAAATGGGAATTATTTATGAAGTTTCATTCATAAGTGTACCAAAAGTGACCAAAACTAAATATGAAAACAATGGATGGTTTTGGATAAATGCTTGTAAATTTCATTTATGCAATTCATAAACAAATAAATGCTACAATGGAGAAGTATTACAAGACATGGTTTTCAAAACCATCGATGGGTTTACAGAGAAATATTTTGGGATTTGATTTATGAAATTCATGAGGAAAGGAACAAAAAAACAAGACATGGATTTCAAACAATGAATGGTTTTATAGGATAAAATCATTTAAGGAATATTTTGAGTTTTCATTTATGGAATTCATGGAAATATGGAAATATGATTTTATAATTTTTTGGGAAATATTTGTATCGAAATATCTTATTCCAAAAAATTTAAGATTTATATTTTTGGAAATTAAAGAGTGACAAAAATCAACAATTTCCAAATCATTTTCAAATTTCTGGACAATGGTTGAGCACATGAAGAATAATTAAGATAATTGAATTATCAAAGGATTTTATCGAATGACAGAGAATTAATCAATTCTATAAAAATGGATCGGTCAACTAGATTATGGGCATATTAACTAAGTTTTAGGGAGAAACTCCAACAACCTCTAGATTCTAAAGTAAAATATCAACAAGCACAAGATTAAGGCAAATTTGTGACAAAAAATGGGCAACCAGTTTTAAGAATAAAGGCAATCAATTAACAATCAACGAGCCAATTTCCACATTTAAGGGAACAAAATCAGCAGTCAAGCAATCATTTCCAAATTTACAGGGCAAAATCTTAAACAACTTCATATTTCTTAGCTGAAGAATCAGAAATTGAAGGATAAATCCTAGATTTAAAGGTAGAAGACTTTATGCTATTTCCATATTTTCTGCAGCATATTGTATTTTTAGTTTATTTGATATGAATTGTTTCCTATAGACTAGTGACAATGTGAGGAATATGTATTCTTATATATTGTTTCATTTTCATTGTAAAAGTGTTGGATTTTGATGCGAAAACCCTGCCATTTTTGTATATACTTTTATTACATGAATTTTAATTAAAATATTCTCGCTTTAGTTTCATGACATAAATTGTTTTTCATGTATGTCTTTTCCTGTTATTCCATAATATGTTTCTGCATATGTTCAAGGTAACAGAGGAGTTTGGGCAAGGTTAGGTTTGAGTATCAATATCCCTGACAATCCCCTGCAAAGTTATCTTCTACGCTGAGATTAGCTAATTGAACAATTTGTTTAAATTAGCTCCTCCACATCATTTAATTGTTGCCTTTTGTTATCTCTTGAATGTAGATCTGTTTGGATGTAGAATTCTTCTACATGCATCTACTATATTTGATTGATTAACTATTAAGTATGAATACTTAATTATTTGATTTCTCTTATTTTCCTCCACCAAAATATTTAAACTATGTTTTTATGTCGGAACTAGATGTTGACACTTTGATCAAGTTTTAGCAAGAGAGATTTATTTCTTAGCAGAGATTGGATATTCATCAGCAACCACCTACAATAAATAATAGATCTGGCCATTTTGCTTCAAAGGATGTTGTCTAGTGATAGTGAACAATGTTAAAAAAAGACTTGTAACGCTTGAGGGAGCCACCTCTGGTTCGAGGGCTAGCTTGAACTTAAATTTTGGTCGAGTTGGTTTCTCGGCGTAGTTTCGTAACCGAGAACTACCTTTGAGAAACATATACAACATTTTGCGCCGTTGCCGAGGAGCGCAGTAACGAACAAATCTTTCCCCAGTGAACGATCAAGACTATATCTACTCTTTGTTGGTGAACAAGGAGTAGGCATTTGATATTGGTTGCAATTCCTTCACCTGGCGGCTCCACTTTATCGATATGGCAATTCCACTGGGCTCCAGATTTTTCTGTTTCAAAAAGACAAGTGCATCTCTTGCTATGATAATGGCATGCAAAAACATGTTTTTCTTCCTTATGGCAATGATCAGAAATTTCAAACATCAATAAAGGATGTAATCTTCAGAATTCAGTTGTAAGTATCAACTACTCAAGGAATTTGAGTTTTATATTGTAAATATTTTTCATATCTTCAATTGCATGCAAAGTGATCTGCCAGTTAATCCACTTCCCACGTGGTTACATTGGAAATTTGATTACACCTAACAATACATATTTTCAACTCAACTAGGTAGAGGTGTGTGGGATTGAATATGTAGATCATTAAGTTTTAGTGTGTAGTGATTTTCAGAATTCAATATGTAGTGTGTGGTGTTTCAGAAAAAAATCAATTTTAGTGTGCAGTAGAACAACAATTGTTTCAGTTTGTATTTCAAGTTTGCAATATGTAGTTAGGTTTTCTTAAAGTGCAATACGTTGCAGGAGATGGGAAGAAGAACATTTGTTGGCTATTGACTCCACTAGCCCAATGGATCAAGCACTATTGTACTTACTTTTACTTGCAGCAGTTGATAGATTGGTTTTAGTTGGCAGATTACAGATTTTAGAGTGCAGAACAGGTTTCAGGCCACATATTGTAGGTTTGAGAATACATGTGATTGATGGTTTTATGGAAGGAATCCATGCCCAATAGTTCCAAGGCAACTAGTCTACTTGTTCTCTGCATCCCACAGGGGGAAGCAATTCCTAGTTGGAGCCTAATGTTGTAAATTTTTCTGGCACCTTTAAAAGTTACAAATTTTTGTTGAAATTTTCCAAAATTCGCCACGCCTTCCTTCAATCTTATCCTTGGCTTGTCAAATCCATTCCTTTAAATATCTTTACGTTTAACCCTTTCCATTGCTAAAGGATGATTTGTCTCTGAGGTTTTTATAAATTTTTATGAGTTATTTTTAATAATTTTGATTTTAAATAAAATTTATTTTTATAATATATATATATTATAAAATCATTTATTTAAAAGATTGAACTTACATTAAAAATATCGAGTCATCCCAATCTCTAAGTATCAGAACCACATTTATTACCATGTATTACGTGTGATCAAAAGTCAAATTCAATGAGTCAAATAAAACCTATGACCTCACCCCGCATTTCAAACATTAAAAAACCATTATATGAATTTCCTCAAGATTGGTGAAATGTTAAATGAATCAATGCTTTGTGGGGAGGGGCTACCTATTCGACTTTTAACCTATCCCCCAAAGTTGTTTCACTTTCACTGCCTTTTACACATGTTATCATTTCATATATTGCAGATCCCCTACCTAAACCATTTACCATCTACTACCCCTCACAAGACCGTTGTAAAACTGCTTTTTTACATTGATTCAAATTTATACATATGAGGCGGGAATGTTGATAATGGAGGGAAGACTTTTACAATTGTATTTTTCTGAAATTAGATTACGGGTGAAAGATTGAAGGAAGATGATGCTAGGTAATCAATCGAAATATATCCTAATTAAGGTAAAAATGAAAATACATGTTTCAGAAGTACATTTAAAAACAAATCATTCCAATGTTATAAAGAGATTTTTTTCTTGAGAAATAATTTTACAGAGGTGAAAATGAAATTTTACAGAGCAAACAAATGAATTTTTGTTTTTTCTATGGTATAAGGAGGAAAATAATTATAAACAGGAAAAATGTATGTGAAGAGAGAATTTGGATAAATTCTTATCCAAAGATTTTACAGAAGTAAAAATGGAAGCTAAAATATATTTTACCAATCACGGCAAAACAAAACACGGTTGTCAAAACGATGGGAAGCAAAGCATTAGATGGTTTCCAGAGAAAAATGAGAATTATTTATGAAGTTTCATTCATTCATAAGTGTACCAAAAGTGGCCAAAACTAAATATGAAAACAATGGATGGTTTTGGGTAAATGCTTGTAAATTTCATTTATGAAATTCATAAACAAATAAATGCTACAATGGAGAAGTATTACAGGACATGGTTTTCAAAACCATTGATGGGTTTATAGAGCAATATTTTGGGATTTGATTTATGAAATTCATGAGGAAAGGAACAACAAAACAAGACATGGATTTCAAATAATGAATCATTTTACGGGATAAAATCATTTAAGGAATATTTTGAGTTTTCATTTATGGAATTCACAGAAATATGGAAATGTGATTTTATAATTTTTTTGGAAACATTTTTATCAAAATATCTTATTCTCAAAAATTTAAGATTTATATTTTTGGAAATTAAAGAGTGACAAAAAAAATTTATTTCCAAATCATTTTCAAATTTCTTGACAATGGTTGAGCAACTGAAGAATAAATAAGATAATTGAATTATCAAAGGATTTTATCAAATGATAGAGGATTAATAAATTCTATAAAAATGGATTAATCAACTAGATTATGGGCATATTAAGTAAGTTTTAGGGAGCAACTTCAACAACCTCCAGATTCTAAGGTAAAATATCAACAAGCAAAAGATTAAGGCAAATTTGTGACAAAAAATGGGCAACTAGTTTCAAGAATAAAGGCAATCAATCAACAATCAATGAGCCAATTTCCATATTTGAGGGAACAAAATCAACAGTCAAGCAATCATTTCCAAATTTACAGGGCATAATCTTAAACAACTTCAGATTTCTTAGCAGAAGAATAAAAAACTAAAGGATCACTCCTAGATTTAAAGGCAAAAGACTTTCTGCCATTTCCATATTTTCTGCAGCATATTGTATTTTTAGTTTATTTGATAGGATTTGTTTCCTATAGACTAGTGATAGTTTGAGGAAGATGTTTTCCTATATATTGTTTCATTTTCATTGTAAAAGGGTTGGATTTTGATGCCAAAACCCTACCATTTTTGTAAAGACTTTTATTACATGAATTTTAATTAAAGTATTCTGGCTTTAGTTTCATGACAATTTTTTTTTTCATATATGTCTTTTCCTATTATTCCATAATCCGTTTCTGCATATGTTCATGGTAACATAGGAATTTGGGCAAGGTTAGGTTTGAATATCAATCTCCCTGACAACCCCTGCAACTTTATCATCTACACTGAGATTCACTAATTGAACAATCTGTTTAAATTAGCTCCTCTGCATCATTTAATTGTTGCCTTCTGTCATCTCTTGAATGTATATCTGTTTGGCTGTAGAATTTTTCTACATGCATCTACTATATTTGATTGATTAAGTATTTAGTATGAATACTTATTGATCATATTTCTATTATTTTCCTCCACCAAACTCTTTAAGCTATGTTTTTTTGTCGGAACTAGACGTTGACACTTTGATCAAGTTTCAACAAAAGAGGGATTTATTTTTGAGCAGAGATTGGATATTCATCATCATCTAACCACAAAAAATAATAGATCTATCCATTGTGCTTCAAAGGTTGCTACCCAGTGACAATGAAAAACGTTAAAAAAATCCTCGTAACACTTGAGGGAGCCCCTATGGTTCGAGGGCCAACTTGAACGTAAAGTTTGGTCGCGTTGGTTTCGCAGCGCAGTTTTGCAACCAAGAATTTCCTTTTACAAACACATACAACATCTTCAAACGTATTCTATTGAATATCCCCCCCACTAAAAAATCTTACCAGTCACTGTTATGGCATGGAGTGGTGCAACTATTGTTGAAAATGAATCCATGAATTTCCTCAAGTATTGTGTTTCTCGAAAGAAAATCCTAACTTCAAAGAAATTTTTAGGTAGTGACCAGTTGATGATGGCATTCATCTTCATAGGATCTATTTGTGCAAACCCACACTTTTTAAGATTTTCTAGTAGTTGGTGCTTCTTCAAAGTCTCTTGCACTTGCATCAAGTGTGAGATGCGCTCCTCCCAAGTAGCACTATAAACCAATATACCACTGAAATAAATAATGAAAAATGGTTCTAGATGATGGCATAATGCATTATTCATTAGTATCATGAATGTAGTTGGTGCATTTCACAGATCAAATTGCATGAATAGACCCTCATACAAACCTTGTTTGGTTTTTATGGTGGTCTTCTGGGTGTCTTCTTTGAATTGAATCTGGTGATACCCTAATTTTAAATCGAGCTTGGTGAAGTTTTTCACTTGTTGTAATTGATCTAATAGATCATCATTATGGAGTAGGGGGTGATTTTTCTTGAGTGTAATATTATTTAATGCTATTTAATAGATACACATTCACCAAGTCTCATCTTTCTTTGGCACAATCATGACAGTTTAACCATAAGGTGAGGTATTTGGTCAAATCACATCCTGCTCTAGCGGCGACTGCAACTATATTTTCACTTCATTAGATTATAGAACGAATTGTCTATACAATCCAATGTTCAACATTGGGGAGTCTGAAAATAATTGGATTTCACGCTCTGCTTCCATCATGGGTTAGGCTCCTAAAACACTCTCTTGAATGAATATAAAAAAACTTCTAGTTATTGTTTCTATTCTTTAGTACATCCTTATAGGAATTCCTTTGCCCTTATTGAATCCTCACGAAACTAATTTTCTCATAAGAACAATAAAACATACCTTTTGCTAACTGATTAGCTTCTTGGTTTCGTTGGTAGTTACTAGTGAAATAATGGAATTGCCTTTGTGCATGTTGATGATGAAACATTTCCCATCTTTGATGAGGTGGTACTAGTTGGCTCTTTGCATGAATATTGAATTCCACATATACATGTGAGGACACCCAAACATGACTCCACCATACATCAAGTGGATACATCCAATTCTACTTCATCAATATAATCGACATTGATAGAAAATTTTACTCTACACTTCCATGACTTTTGCATTCTTATTTACCCATCCCAACTTATATGGGATATAATGATAACAAAACTCCAATTCAAGTTTGTTGACTAGATCCAATACCATGAGATTGTCTTGTGAACCTGAGTTGAATATGGAATTTTTATTTGTCTTCTTCACTTCTATTTTGTGACTTTCTGATGATGAAGGCCAGTGAAGTTCACCTCATCTACACTCATGTGTAAACAATATTTTCATCCACACTAGAGCCGCTTTCCACCTAATTTCTCATATATGTGGTGAGAATATTATTTTTCTTTCCATCCTTCTTCTGGTTCTTTAGGTTTAGTTCTGGATGCAATTTCCATCACTTCTCATTAGTGTAACCATTAACTTTACATCGGTTACAATGATTGTTGGGGATTTTGCACTGATGTGTAGTAGTTGTTATCTTTTTATCCTTTCCTCTTTTCCACTTCTTCCCTTGGAATCTTCTTGGTGCTTTGTCTACTTTGAACCACTTAACTACTCTTTCTTTTATCCTGTGCTTTATAGATATTATGCTTGTATACATTACTTATCCACCATTCTTGGCTTGAACATAATCACTTTCTTCTATAGATGGTTGTGTAAACACCCTAGATACTTAAGAATTACTTATGGGCTCTTGGAAGAGATACCTAACAAGATGGCCATCTTGCTAAACTCAGTGGTGTATTCCTTACACTCTACCCTTACCTCTACCTTAAGTAGTGACATCAAATCCATTGGTTCTTGGCATACTTGATAAGGTAGAATTTGGAATTTTTGAGGGTTTTAAGTCTTCCAACTTAGTTACTCTGGTATCTCCCTCTTCCTAAATGTCTATGTATGGATTTCCCACTAGGTTAGAGTATGGCCCTCTAACTTCAAACTAGAAAACGATATTTTCTCTTGATGAACAATAAACTAACACTTATATTTGTTGCAACAGGTGATTAAAGCATTGATCTCACCTTGGTATGGATTTATGTCGATGTTTTATTACATATTGAATAAGGACTATGAATGGGTAATGAAATTTAAACTACATTGCTTTTTCTCGGGTTCTTTCCTTGACTCCTTTTCTAGGTCTTCATGATCCATGTTTCTCTCTTTGGTATGACCTCTAAGTTGGAACTTCCATCTTCTCCCATTCCAAGCTTGTTTACTAGAGATTCCATAAGGAGGTTCATATTGTGATTGATGTTGATGACCCACACTTCTAGTCTCATGAATCTCTCTTCCATCAGGTTAGGGTTATTGTGAATAAATTCATTGGCTATGGCTAGGATTTTGCGGCTTTCTACTTAAACAAGTTCTTGGATACCTTGCGAATTCCCACAAGATTCCCCAATGAAACTATGATTTGATTCCAATATGATATATAAAATTCCATGGATATTCCATTGGAAAATTCATCACAATAGTTGTGATAGAATACACTGAAATCTATACTATGAATGTTAAATTCCTTTAGATTCCATATTTGTTAATCCTTGTTTTTTTGCTTATGCAGTAAATATATAAAATGCGGAAAATAATGAACAAAAAATACTATCATTTACCATCCACAATGAACATAAATATTTTCTATCAGAAAACCATTATGAGAGAAAACCTAGCTAGAAGCTGAGGTTGTTTTGCTCTCTTTTGTTCCACAAAAGATTTTTGTTCTCATTGAGCTCATGCTAGGACACATATGTATTAGAAAATCAGAAAGGAAAAAATATTTTCTTTATGTTTATAATTAAATGTGATATTCTTATGTTCCTCTTTTATCTTTAGTTCATCAAGCAATTACCAAAATAATAACACAAAGATCACAAACACCATATGTAGGTGGGCGATTAGGGAAAAACCATTATCTAGGGGAAAACCCAGTGAACAACCCTTCCTTAATAATTTCACGACATGATCCAAGACTTCTTGACCTAGACACAAACTTCCTCCACACCAATTCAACCCTTTCCTTTTTCTGTAGATGATAACAACTTCGACCTAGCAGCAACAATTGACAATAGTAAGTTCAACCTAATAACTTCGACTTAGCAACATCAACTTTGGTCCAACAATTATCCCAACAAAAACTTCGACCCAAAATTTAGCCCAACAAAACTTCAACCCAACAGTTAGCCCATCAAAACTTCGACCCAACAATATCTTTTTCCTTCCAACAAATAGCCTAGTAAATCCACACGGGTGAGAGAGACAAACTCAGAAAACAATTCGATCTTCCTTCTTCCAACAACTCTCCTTCTTATTCTACAACTTCAGACTTTTTCTGCTCTTCTTCTTGGATATTGAACTTGTGTGTGAGAGTGTCCTTCAAATGAATCGAACTGCACCAATATATAGTCTTTTTGTGAGGTCGAATTACCCTGTTTGAGGCTGACTTGGTGTGGAGGTGACAAATAACTTATTTGACTCAATAATAATTCTTTTTACATGATTCAAAAGACCAAGAAGGGTCTCTTTAAATTGAAAATGAATCTAAATGACTTAGTATAAATAATAGAAGTCTTCAATGCGGACTTTGACCTAAAACATGATGACCCAAGCATGAAACCCATGCTTTAATAAGTCATAATAATAATAATAATAATAATAAAATATTTTTATTTTTTTTTAATAAATACATTTCATTATGTCTCAAATATAATTTATGGAGACCGAAGCTAGTTACATTCTTCAACACTCCCTCTTAACTAGGAAGGTATTCTTACATACATATACAAGTAGATGGAAGATCTCAAAACACATGAACCATGAAGAGTTTAGGCACTTACGGTGCCATAGACTAGATTCCTGACAAGGGAAATTTATCTAGGTGGGACTAAGATGGACTAAAGCTTTCAGCCTCTATAGGTACCATTAGACTTACTTACTTACTAACCATCAACCCAGGGAAATGGGTATGTAATGCAAGGTCAGAGCTCTATGACCAATGCCACCCTCCCTACTACTTCGGGAACTAGACATCAACACATATGTCGACCAGTTGTCCTCCTAGGAATTTTACACATACACTGCCTCAACACATGAAATGTCTCTAAACTCAAGCATGCTCTTCAAAAAATTTGAGAGATTTACTGTAACATTCACAACCTCAGTTAGTAACAACCTTTCAAATACTCATGAGTAAACACAAACCTTCAAGGTCTTCAGACATCTTGATGTTGCTTCACAATTTATCCTAGTAGGATTTAGAGGTTTCCCAGAAAAATCTTCACAAAGATTTCTTTAATCATTCAAATTCCTTTCCTACGTCACACGCAACAACAAAATCCTACTTTCCTTCTCTTAGCAACACCTCAAGGATGGGAAAATCAAACTTTGTGTGGACTTTAGGAATTTGAATAAAGGATCATTAAAAGATAATTAGCCTTTACCCAAAGTGGATCAGTTACTTTAGATGATTTCAGGAGCACAAAGACTTTCCATGCTTGATGGTTTTTCAAGTTACAATCAAATAAATGTTGACCCAGTAGATAGAGAGAAGACAACTTTTACTACACCACGGGGTACATTTATGTATTCTAGAATGCACTTTGGCTTGTCCATTGCTGGAGAAACTTTTCAAAGAGCTATGGACATAGCTTTTGCGGGACAGGTAAACAAATTTGTATTCATTTATCTTGATGACATAACTATTTTTTCTAATTCTGATCAGAAACATCTAAAGCACTTGATGAAGGTTTTTGACAGGTGTAGGAAATTTGGAATATCCCTCAATCCTAAAAAGTCTCTGATTGCTATCAAAGAAGGAAAGATGTTAGGCCACATAATCTCAAAAGAAGTGGTGATTGATCCCAAATGTGTTTCTGCAATAGAAACATTGTCATTACCTAAAAAGAAGAAGGGGATCCAAGATTTTCTAGGCAAGATTAATTTTTTAAGGAGGTTCATCCCGAATTATGCTGAAATTGTGAAAGACATAACTGATATGCTCTAAAAGGATCATGAAGTTAAATGGATTGTCTCTTCCAGGTATGCATTTGATCAAATCAATAAGGCTATCTCTGAAGCCCCAACCTTGGCTAGTCCTGATTATACCAAGCCATTCAGTATATTTTCCTTTGCCTCTGAAACAACCCTTGCTACTGTTTTATTACAAAAGAATGAAGATTCCCATGACCAACCTATAGCGTTTTTCAGTAAGGTTATGAAAGATTACAAGCTTAAGTATGACATAATTGAGAAGCAAGCCTATGCCCTTATACAAGCTCTGAAATCATTCAGGATGTATGTCCTACATTCACCTATTACTGCTTATGTTTCTAACAATGCTGTAAAAATTGTTTTAACACAACCAAACACAGATGGGAAGAGAGGTAGATGGATCACTCAAATGCTGGAGTTTGATCTAACTATCAAAACCAAAAATCTAGTTAAGGGTCAAGGATTAGCTAAGATTCTAGCTGAATCCAACTGTAAAGTGCTGGGCATCAACTTTGTTTTGGAAATACAAAGGGGGAATCCACAAGAACCTGCTCAAATTTCAAATAAGGAGAATCCACAAGAACCTTCTGTTCATGCAGAAGGAGAGAATCCACAAGAACCTTCTGAAAATTTGAATGAAGAGAATCCACAAGAACCTCCTCACCATCCCAAAGAAAAGAATCCACAAGAAACTCCTCACAATCCCGAAGAAAAGAATCCACAAGAACCTTTACCTTCAGATCAGACCATTTCACATTGATGAGAAATTTCTTTTGTCAAATTGGTACCAAGATATTGTAAATTTCTTGTTCCATTTTGAATGTCCAACATCATTTTACAAAAGTCAATGTAAATCTGTCAAATTCAAAGCAGTCAAATAATGTATCATAAATGAAAATCTATACTGGAAGGACCCACTAAATATCTTGTTATTATGTTTAACAGAATCTGAAACTGAAGGGATCATTGATCAGTTTCATATAGGATTTTGTGGAGGACGTTATGCTTGGAGAGAAACAACATATAAGATATTAAGGGTTGGATTTTATTGGCCCACATTGTTCTTACAAGTAGGAGGAAAGGTCAAAAGTTGTGTCCCTTGTCAGATGTTTGTTGGTAAGCAAAAACTAGCAGCTCTTCCACTGATCCCAACAATAGTCTCAACACCTTTTCTCCAGTGGGGACTAGATTTTATTGGAGAAATTCATCCCACTTCAAGCAATCAGCATAGATCGATCCTCACTGCAATAAAATGCTTTACCAAATGGGTTGAAACAATTCTAGTAAGAAATGCTACTAATTCAATAATCAAATTCATTGAAGAAAATATTTTGTCTAGATTTGGTTTCCCAACCCAGATTGTTATTGATAATGCCACAACATTTTCCAGTGTTAAAATGATTGAGTTTTGCCAGAAATATCAGATTCTGTTACATCATTCAACTTCATATTATACTCAAGATAATGGTCTTGCAGAATCATCAAATAAAAGTATGATAAAGGTAATAAAAAAGACTTTAGTAGATCATAAAAAGAGTTGGGACTCTCATATAATTTCTGCAGTCTGGGAAAACAGGATTACTCCAAAGAGGTCTACTGGAAAATCTTCTTTTCAGTTAGTCTATGGGAAAGATGTAATTTTCCCTACCAACTTTGCCTTCCCTGTTTTAAAGTTTTTGCAGGATTCAACTGATGAACCTGATGATTTTTCAAGGAGAATAAGCCAAATTATTGAACTAAATGAAAATAGAGACGAAGTTCAATACAAATTGAAAAAGTATCAGAATAAGATGAAGAGCATGTTTGATAGAAGAGAAAGGGAAAGGAACTTCAAGGAGGGTGATCTAGTTCTAAGATGGGATTCCAGAAGAGAAGACAAGGGGAAACATGGCAAGTTTGAAAACCTATGGTTTGGACCTTTAGCTATTGCTGAAGTAAAGGGAAACAATACTTTTGTGCTACAAAATCTTGAGGGACTGTAATCCACTCATCTTATTAATGGAAGGTTTCTCAAACATTATATTTAGTACTGAGAAGTTGAAGTAGATTTCATTACTACCATTGTAAAAAGTATGGGAAAATGCAACAATGTTAATGTCATAGTTCAAAGATTTTTCAATAGGTTAGAACCCTTGACCAGCAAGGGTTTGCCCTCTATGCTTATGATAAATGATAAATTAATGCCCATTGAAGATTATGTTCAAAATCTTACAGAGGTAGGTACCAATGCAGCTTCAGTTTCGAACATAAGAGGTGCAAAAACACCAAGGGTTGTGCTGAATGTACTCAGATATTCCTTTTTCATTCTAAATGAAATCAGACATATATTTCCAGTAAAACCTACGTTTACTAAGTATACAAAAATGGATGAAGTTTACCAAAGAAACGTTGGGAAAAGTTACCTGATTTGCTTGACTGAAAAAAGGATCAAACAACTTTTAGTGTTTCCAGGGACAAGTCATCAATAGTTCAACAATTTTAAGCTTTTCCAGGAATAGTCACCAACAACTCAACACAAAAATAGTGACAAATTGACTATCAGTTTATATTCTTGATTTTGTGTTGATCTATTTTTGTAAATTTCTTTAAGATGTTTTCTAAGCTCTAAGAAACATTTGTAAGCATTAAATGTACTTGGATTTTCTGAATCATTAATACAAAGGCAAAGGATTCTGAGTTTCGATTCATACAATTTTTGTTCCCCATAAGTTTTCCAGTTTTAATTCATTGTGTTCTTTCTTCATATTCTTAAGTTTTACAGAGATAAACAGGTAGGAATAATTGTGTTTCAATTTACTCCTATAAGCTTCTGAAGTGATCACCTTTAAAGAGAATAAATTATATAAACTGTTTGTTTAATTAATTCCCTCTAAATCATAAAATCATCAACATCTTTTGTAATCTTAGGCATATTCTGTTAAACTTTCTGAACATTGTTTGAAGGTTTTCTTACTTATGATTATTTAATTTTCTATTTGAAACATGTAATAGTCAGATCATCTTTCAGTTTCTGCTCATCTCTAAACAATCTATATCATTGTGTGGATTTTAATAGCAACCCTATGTTTAAATATTAATACTATTCAAAAGCTTAGGTATACTATACATTGGTCCTGTTAGCCTTGTTGGCATATGGCCCAAAATGGATCTAGATATGCCCTCTAAGTCTTCAAAAGTTAGTAAAATCAGGCCAAATATCAAAACAATCGCAGGAGGAGAGCCATTAGAATGGCGGAAAAGCACTATCGGGAGGCCAAAAACACATAAAAATAGTGAAAAACAGGTATCGGAAGCATAAACAGTGAAATGCACAGCAACCGTCAAATCTGGACGATCAACGGTTTAGATCTGATCGGTGGGTTGCAATTGGCGGATTGAGGGCGGACCGTATGAAACTTGCAATGGAAATCGGAGATGCAACGTGGACTGTCGATCAAGCGTGCATATCAATGGCCCATGTCGCGTCACAGGATCGCTATCGGAGAACACAACAGAGCACTTGCAAATGGCCCGGGGCATGAGCGACATATGATTGCGATCAGATTGCATTGCTATATCACATCGGAGCAACAACATGGAGTGGGGCATATGCACATGTATATGTACATAGTATTGCATAAAATTTGAAATCCGCCGAAAGGCATTTTCCTATGTATTTTGTGTATTTTCGTTATTTAACGAAATACAAAGGGGTATCACCGATGCGATAAAACTCAGACCTGAAGGGGTTCGGGAATAAAAATATATAATATTTCAGATCTGCAGAAAGGTCTTTTTTAATGCATTTTCGCAATTTTTTACGTTAGAGCAGGACCGAGGCGACTTCTGATATGCGATAAGACCCGGACCTGAAAAGGTTTGTGAAGGGAAATATATAAAATTTGAAGTCTGTCATGAGCCATTTTTCAATGTATTTTCAATGTTTTGATGCATTTATGGAAAAACCAAGGAACATGCCATTTTGCGACAGTCAACAACAATTAAGGGCGGACTCGATAGATGAATAGACCATATTTGAGGGATTTTGAAGTCTGAAATGACTTATGTTTTGGTGAAATTTCACAGTGTTGCAGCATTTCTCCGTGTTAGCAGAGAGTGTCCATTTAAAGGATTTCAAAGGCCCGATGCACTCATCCAAACATAGGCCAAAGGGATAAAAAGTAACAACATGATGCAGCCAAAATCAACAAAAGTGATCATGGAGCATCACTGGCATGAGCGAGCTCCCTGAAAGTGCAACAAACTACCAGAATGCAGTTACTCTGTTGTTAGAAGAAGAAACCTCTGAGCTCATGCCTGCCTACTCATGGCATCAAATAGTTAAAAAGACAGAGGGGATAGATTAAGACCTCTCAAGCCTTAGAAGGCTTGAGAGCATTGTAAAAGGCCTATAAATATTTGAAAGTTTAGGGTAACAAGGGTTCAACTTTTGCGGACTATGGATACTCTACTACTCTAGCTTCTCATCTTCATTCTAGCAATATAAGCTTCTTTTGCTGTTACATGTTCAATTCCCATTTTCTCTTCTGTTCTATGCTTGCACTTGAATAGGTTATTCATGTTTTCTTCTGTGTCTAATGCCAGATAACTGTCATCTTATCTATGCGTTGATAAATTAGATTTGCAAGTTTCATTTACTTCCTGTAGCTAACCATGCATATGTGTTATGTATGCATTTTTTGGTACAGTCGGTATTCTCCATCTATCCATTGAATCTATAAACTATTGAACATTAGTGGTCTAAAGCCTTGTGAAGCTGAGGGTGTTCATGCATGTATTGAGTGAAAACAGAGTTGAAACAATCATCTGACTTGATCCAAACCATCATTCATTCCAATAGTTCAGAGAAAAATATTGAAGATTTATATGTTACCAGGCATCTTCAAGCTACAACCTAGGAGAGCTTCCTGGAGTGATAACATAGTTGGCACCATTGCCGGGGAGAGGAAATTGAAGCTCAACTTCCCTGGGAGATGACACAGACCCAACTTTGATGATAGACAAAGTCTGGGCACTTTTTCTGTTGTAATCATCTATTTTGTGACTCTACTGAAGGACAAACCTCTTGGTGACTCCACTTGATAGTTCTGGCTTAGTTTGTGAGGCATACTCAGAGAAATCCTCAGAAGCCACAAGCTGAACCATTATTTGACCTTGAAAAATTATCAAAGAAATAAAGGCATTGCAGAAAGGCGCATCAGGTTCAGGTAAATCTAAACAATATTCTATATCTCTTCAAGGAATCCTGTTATAGAACAAATACATGTTGAGAGTATAGCATCTAATACTAGCAGTGAAGAAAAAATTTCAAAGATTCATAAAGCTCCTTATTCTTTAGGTTCTCCTTTTGTTGCAAGCCCAAAGGAAAACTCTCCTCCTATCCATCACACTCCTTTAGTCTTATCAGTCACTTCTCAACCCCTTTTCATTTAGATTTACAGTACCCTTATAGCCACCACAGCTATGGCAGGTCCACAGCCTACCAAAATGGAAAGAATCATAGCTGCTAGGTATGGACCTCTAGTACTGCCCACTCCTTTGAATGCCATGCCTACTGGAGAATATTAGAAGTATAGGCCTAAGTTCACTGGGACTGAAGGTGTTACAACTGAGGAACATCTTGAATCATTCTATAGCTATGCTGATAACCTAGACATTAGTGAAGATGATGTGTGGATGAGAGTATTTGTTCGAAGCCTAGATGGAGAGGCTAGAAAATGGTTTAGAGAACTAGCCCCAAGGTCTATAACAGATATTGAAGCTTTAGACGATGCATTCCTAAAGCATTAGGGGGATAAGAAGGATCTACTCTACTACCACACCGAGTTTGGGAACTTAAAGAGGGAAACTGATGAATTGTTGTCTGATTTTAATAAGAGGTTTAACCGTATGTACAACAAGATACCAGCTGAAGTAAAACCCACCACTACCTCTACTAAACTCACCTATGCTAGTGCTTTTGATTCTGACTTCTGTCTATTGTTGAGGGAGAGGCGATGTGCTACTTTGGATGATATGTAGGATGCAACCTTGGAAGTAGAATCAAACATCATGGCTGTAGAGAAGCTCAAGGGAAATGTTGATAGAAGGAGACAGAGGGGTGAGTCTTTATCATCTTCAGATCCCAAGATAGATAAAATGACCAAGATGATAGAGTCATTAGCCTTTAAAATCTCCAAATTAAAGGATGAGCAACATCCTAGGAAAGGAAGAGTTCCTAATACATTTGCTCCTAGAAACCAAAATCCATATAGAAGAGCTAATGAGTAGTTGCAGATTTTGCAAAGAAGCAAAGATGCCAATGAAGACCAAAGGGTGAAGACCCATTTCCAAAATGTAGTCATGGAAGAAGAGCAGTTTGAAGAAGATGATGAGATCCATTGTTTGGAAGACAAAGGTAGTGCCTCCTTTTTGACCTCAGCTACCTATGAAAAGTCATTATTCAATGACTAGATCAACCAAGAATGGGATGCTGAAGCTGTTCTGCAAACTAAAGATCAGCACAGATATAATATGAGGTTGAAGATGAATAATGCTTAGGAAACTCCTGTTCAAAGGGCTGTTGTCCCTGCAGTACAACAAGCTAATAAGTAGAAGCAAACGACAGTTGATCCCTTCATCCTCAAAGCTCCAACTCACGAGGTAAGAGGCCTTGACAAGTCTCCTTCTCCTTTCAGTTTTCAATCAAAAATTCAGAAACTAAGAATACCTATACCTCTGATTGAACTAGTGAATAATGAGTCCTTCAAGAGATCTATCCTCGTGGCTCTTGAGCCTAATGCCATCCAAGCCTCCATTGAATCTGTAAATATGTAAGATGACAAACCAGCTGTTGTTCTCAGCCCAATGATTGAAAATTATGATGACAACTCCTCATCATTCTATGTCTCTTTGACTATTCATGACAAAATCCTTCACCACTACCTTTTGGACACTAGATCCAGCCATAATCTAATGCCCAAGGCTGTCATGGATGAGTTGCGTCTTGACATTAACAAGACTTATCATGACCTGTTTTCTTTTGACTCTAGAAAAGTGAAATGTCTAGGATTAATCAAGGGCCTAGCCATCACTTTGTCTCAGCTGCCCATGAAGAGCATGATGATAGATATTGTGGTAGCAAATGTACCACCCAAGTTTGGCATGTTGCTTTCCATAGGTTGGATCAAGAGATTAGGTGGAACATTACAAAATGATCTATCCTACGCTACTGTCCCAGTTTTTGGAGGTGAGAGCAGGAGATTATATAGAGAAGCTCAGTTGGCTCATATCATCAGTGATGAGAGGAATCCCACTAATCATCTCATCTATGCTGTCAACACTGATTTTGGAGCTTGTATTCTTCAGATTGAAGAATCTTAGATTGGCCTCCACGTAGCTTAAGAAACTAGTTTTCCAGATCATAGAGGAAGAAGGCCCACAAATTTGGGACATGTTCTTTGATGGAGCTTGCTCTAAGGAAGATGCAGGGGCAGGTGTAGTCCTTGTGTTCCCCACACAGAAATGCATTCATTTATATTTCAAATTAAATTTTCAGGTCACAAATAACATAGGAAAGTACGAAGCCTTGATATTGGGCTTAAACGCTGCTAAAGAAATGGGCATCAAAGGCCTGAAAGTGTTTGGAGATGCAAACCTGATCATTCAGCAAGTCAAAAAAATGTTCCAAGCAAAGCATCCAAGGCTGAAAGCATACAGATATGAGGTATGGAAGCTTAAGGACTCTTTTAATATTTTTATCATTTCTTACATCCTGAGAATGAAGAACCAGCTTGCTGATTCCCTTGTTGTGTCCACTAGCACATTTATTCCTCCTTTGCCTCCTAAATTGACTTATGAAGTTCAGGTGAAATATAGACCATCTCTGCCTGACAATGCCAAATACTGGAAAGTTTTTGAAGATGATGATGGAATTAATAGGTTTTTACTAGTCGTTGATGAATTTTCTGAAATGCACATTGACTAAGAAAACAAAACCATGGAAGAATGCAACCAATCTAAGCTAAAGGATGAGATTGGCCGAGAAAGAATTGTCCAGCTGCCTAGTAACCATATACCTAAAGGATTGGTGCCTCTAGAGAAGCTGTTTGATCATAATGATGTACCTTATAAGCCTGCTAAAAAAGAAAATGAGTCTATTGTTCATAAACATAATATAGGGAGTCCAGCCCATCCGAAGTACATAAATCTGTCCACTCACTTGTCTTCTGCCCAGAGTTTCGAGTATTGCACCTTGATGAAGCTTAAAAACCTATGACACAAACATCATTCAACATAAGATTCCACTATAAAAGAACACCATCCCTTTTAATCAGAAATTAAGACCTATCAGCCCTCTCTTATTGCCTTTGATGGAGAAAGAAATCAAGAAGCTGTTGGATGACAAGATCATAGTTCCCCTAAGGTATTCAAAGTGGATAGCTAACCTTGTGGTAGTAAGAAAGAAGAATGGAGAAATCAAGCTTTGTGTTGACTTCAGGAATCTAAACAAATGCTCTAAAAAAGACAACCACCCCCTATCTAAGATGGAGCACTTACTGCAAAAAGTTTTAGGGGCTAATGTCATGTATTTCCTAGATGGATTTTCAAGTTACAATCAAATTGCTGTACATCCAGAAGATCAGGAAAAGACAGCCTTCACTACTCCTTGGGGCACTTTCATGTAATCCAAGATGCCTTTCAGACTGATGAACGCTGGGGCTACTTTTCAGAGGGCCATGGACATAGCCTTTGTGGGAGAGAAGGACAAGTTTGTCCTTATCTACCTAGATGACATAACAGTCTTTTCCAGCACTCACAAGGATGATTTTTAGAATTTGAAGAAGGTGTTTCTAAAGTGCAGATAGTTCGGGATTTTTATGAACCCAAAGAAGTCACAGTTTGCTCTAGAGGAAGGCAAACTTCTGGGACATATTGTTTCTGCTGAAGGTGTGAAGATTGATCCAACAAGAGTTCAAGCAATTCAGAAACTATCTATCCCAAGATCAAAAAGGGACATTCAATCTTTCCTGGGTAAGATCAACTTTTTTAGGAGGTTTATTCCAAACTTTTCAGAGCTAGTGAAGCACATTACTTCCATGCTGAAGAAAGGATCATAAATAAAATGGATAGATGCTGCAAGAAGCTCTTTTGAAACCATCAAATAAGCTATCATGGAAGCTCCCACTCTAATTAGCCCAGATTACACCAAGGAGTTTTATATCTTCTCTTTTGCCTCTTATGATACACTTGTAGCAGTTCTATTGTAGAAAAATGATGAAGGCATAGAGCACCATGTGGCCTTTTTCAGCAAAACTCTGAGGGATGCTGAACTAAGGTACGAACTTATTGAAAAACATGCATATGCTCTCATAAAATCTTTAAAAGCATTCATAATTATATTTTGCATTCCAAAGTGGTTGCATATGTACCTTCAACCTCAGTAAAAGATGTATTAACTCAACCAAATATTGATGGAAAGAGAGCTAAATGGATTGCAAAATTCATAGAGTTTAACATAGAGGTGAAGCCCACTAAGCTTGTCAAAGGCCAGGGCTTGGCTAAACTTATGGCTGAGGAAAATTGTAGTTTGTTAGACATCAATTGCATGAGTTCAAATTTAGGTGATGAGTAGACAGAGGAAGCAGCAGAAGAGCAAGAGAAAAATCAGTCTTTGGCTGAAAATATAGCCGCCTATGAATGGTATTCCAGCATAGTTCATTTTTTGTAGAAGCTAGGGTCCCTCTAGGGCTTAGCTCGAGTCAAACCCGGGCCATTAAGCTCAGATCAGCCAAATTCTGCGTTAATAAAAACCTGATTTATTGGAAAGACCCATTAGGAATCCTATTGAGATGTCTAGATAAAGGACAATATGTGGAAGTCATGCACCAGTTCCATTCTAGCATATATGGAAGGCATCATTATTGGAAGACCACAACCCACAAAATCCTTAGAGCTGGGTATTATTGGCCTACTCTATTCTCTGATGTGTTCTCTTTTATGAAATCTTATGACAAATGTCAGAGGTTTGTAGGAAGACAGTAGCTGAAATCTCTGCCCTTGAAGCCAATACTCGTCAATGGTCCCTTCCAGCAGTGGGGCTTGGACTTCATAGGTGAGATCAACCCACATTCTAGTGGCCAGCACAAATGGATCTTGGTAGCCACTGATTATTTCACCAAGTGGATGGAGGCTATACCCACTAAGAATGCTAATCATCAAGTTGTCATAAAGTTCTTGAATGAGAATATTTTCACTAGATTTGGTTGCCCAACCAAACGAGTCACTGATAATGCAACAACCTTCAAGGAAAAAGAATTGGTGGACATGTGTGAATCCATGGGAATTCAATTGGTGCATTCTACCTCATATTGTCCTCAAGGTAATAGCCTGGCAGAATCATCTAACAAGAGTCTTGTAAGGATAATCAAAAAACTGTTAGAGGACAACAAAAAGAGTTGGGATTCCAAGTTGAAGTTTGCACTATGGGTTGACAGAGTTACCAACAAGAAGTCCATAGGAAATTCTCCATTTAAGCTGGTTTATGGCACTGATGCTATTTTCCCTATCTAGCTGATTCTCCCTGTGGCCAAATTCTTGCAAAAAGAACAAGATTAAAAGAATGACATGGTAAGGAGAATGAATAGCCTAGTTGAATTACAATAGATCAGAGAGCAGCTGGTTGAGAAGTCCAAATTTCATCAGAAGAAAATCAAAGAAACCTTTGACAAGAAGGAAAAGGTGGAAAATTTCTAGGTTGGTGACTGGGTTCTCAAATGGGATGCACTGAAGGAAAATAACGGTAATCATGGTAAGTTTGACTCCTTATGGATAGGTCCATTTGTCATCACTCAAATTTAGTAGAACAATACCTTTATTCTGCAGAGTCTGGAAGGAGAAGATGTTTTCGGTGGCCCAGTCAATGGGTGGTTCTTGAAAATTTATTTCATTTAAGGCTTTAAAGCCTTGATATTGTAAATATGTTTTTCAGTTTTTATTTTTTATGCAAAATAAACTCCATGCCCAATGGAACACCAAGAGATAGATCTAATTTTGGTTTTAAATGAAAGGCATTGGTCTGTGGTTCTTGAAACCTCGCAGGGAGGCTTTCATCCCTAGAAGGAGCCAATGTTAGCCTTGTTGGCATATGGTCCAAAACGGATCTAGATATGCCCTCTAAGTATTCAAAAGTTAGTAAAATCAGGCCAAAGATCAAAGCAATCGTAGGAGGAGAGCCATTAGAACAGTGGAGAAGCACTATCAGGAGGCCAAAAACACATAAAAATAGTGAAAAACAGGGTATCAGAGGCATAAATAGTGAAATGCACAACAGCCGTCAAATCTGGCAGATCAACGGTCTAGTTCTGATCAGCAGGTCGCAATCGACGGACTGAGGGCAGACCGTATGAAACTTGCGATGGTGATCGACGATGCAACATGGACCGTCGATCAAGTGCACAGATCGACGGCCCACGTCGTGTCGCAGGATCGCTATCAGAGAACACAATAGAGTGCTTGAAAATGGCCCGGGGCATGAGCGACATGCGATTGCGATAAGATCACATCGCTATATCACATCGGAGCAACACCTTGGAGCAGGGCCTATGCACATGTATATGTGCGATGCGATTAATCGGACCCGATGGTTATATACATAGTATTGCATAAAATTTGAAATCCACCGAAAGTCATTTTCCTATGTATTTTGCGTATTTTTTTTATTTAATGAAATACAAAGGGGCAGCGCCAATGCGATAAAACCCGGACCCGAAGGGGTTCAGGAATAAAAATATGTAATATTTCAGATCCGCAGAAAGTTCATTTTTAATGCATTTTCACAGTTTTAACATATTTCTAAAATACAAAGGGGGAACCTTGGAGCAGGACCGAGGCGACTTGAAATATGCGATAAGACCCGGACCCAAAAGGGTTCATGAAGGGAAATATATAAAACTTGAAGTCCGTCATGAGCCATTTTTCAATGTATTTTCAATGTTTTGATGCATATATGAAAAAACCAAGGGACATGCCATTTTTCGACAGGTGACAACAATTAAGGGTGGACTCGATAGATGAATAGACCATACTTGAGGGCTTTTGAAGTCTAAAATGAATTATGTTTTGGCGAAATTTCACAGTGTTGCATCATTTCTCCGTGTTAGCAGAGATTGACCATTTAAAGGATTTCAAAGGCCCGATGCACTCATCCAGACAGAACCCGGAGGGGTAAAAAGCCACAGCATGATGCAACCAAAATCAACAGAAATGATCATGGAGCATCGTTGGCACGAGTGAGCTCCCTGATAGCACAACAAACTACCAGAATGTAGTTACTTTGTTGTTAGAAGAAGAAACCTCCGAGCTCATGCATGCCTAGTCATGGCATCAAATAGTTAAAAAGACAGAGGGGATAGATTAAGACCTCTCAAGCCTTAGAAGGCTTGAGAGCATTGTAAAAGGCCTATAAATATTTGAAAGTTTAGAGTAACAAGGGTTCAACTTTTGGGGACTATGGATACTCTGCTACTCTAGCTTCTCATCTTCATTCTAGCAATATAAGCTTCTTTTGCTGTTACATGTTCAATTCCCATTTTCTCTTCTGTTCTATGCTTGCACTTGAATAGGTTATTCATGTTTTCTTCTGTGTCTAATGCCAGATAACTGTCATCTTATCTTTGCGTTGATAAATTAGATTTGCAAGTTTCATTTACTTCCTGTAGCTAACCATGCATATGTGTTATATATGCATCTGTTGGTACAGTCGGTATTCTCCATCTATCCATTGAATCTATAAACTATTGAACATTAGTGGTCTAAAGCCTTGTAAAGCTGAGGGTGTTCATGCATGTCTTGAGTGAAAACATAGTTGAAACAATCATCTGACTTGATCCAAACCATCATCCATTCCAATAGTTCAGAGAACAATATTGAAAATTTATATGTTACCAGGCATCTCCGAGCTACAACCTAGGAGAGCTTCCTGGAGTGATAACAGGTCCTCCAAAATTAAAACAAAACACCCCAAAACAAATATCTTAGATGCCTTGGCATGATAGCTGACCATTATCATCTCAGAGATACAACAACAATCTGGCACCATTGTCGAGGACTCGAATTTCATTAAGTTTTCCTGGGTCAACGATATAATTCCTATTCCTTTAAGGTGATTAAAGGTCTAGATAGGTCAAAATCCTTCACCTAGCGAATCCACTGTACCAAACTGGCACCTTTTAAGAAAACTAGATCCCATTCTGAATATGATGTTCAGTTAATTTAATGTCTTAAATTGCTAACATAAATTATCGACCAAGGTTAGTAAACTGATGAAGTGTGGTGCACAATATGTGCTTAATTAACCTTGTTTCTTACTTCGTTGAGTATATTTTTGTATTGTTTTGGGGGTTTTGTATTTTATGCCTAATGATTTTAATGGATGTTAAGTGTCATTTATCAACTAAGTCTAATGGATGTTTAATATAAAAACTAATTTCTAAGAAGGAAGAAAATGAAATGTACTTCAACTAATTTAATTTGCATAAAATCAAATAAAAAACATGAATGGTTAGTCTAATCTAGGCCGATACTGTGTCTATGAAAAGCAGAGCATTATTCTAGATAGAATTGTGTTAATTGATAAGATGAAAATGAAATCACTTCCTATCCTATCCTTGAAAACTCTTGATCAAAAATAAAACTAATCCTATTCTATGAAATGAAAGCAAGAAATATAAAAACAACTATGATCTACTGCATGCTCAAATACTATTGTGAACATTCAATATATGAAGATGTCAAAATCATCTTCTTGAAATGACTCAAGCAATTGAGTATGCATTAGATGTGATATAAGAAAGCATAATAAAAGCATTGAAAGGAAAACTTGCAGCTACTATGTGTTCTAATGCCTCTTAGGCAACCCAAATTGGAAGAACTACCTTCTTGGACTTGCTGATCATGAGATTACACAATAGATGAAATCTTAATCTAAAAATCATGACAAAAGCATAATGAAAGAAACTAAATCACTATTTATTCTTAATGCCTCAAGCAACCAATATTGGAAAATCGCTGAATGCTACCTTCTTGAGAAGCTCTTTGGAAAACATAGGGTTAAATAGTGAATGTAAAGTTGAATATAAGAAAGCATTGTAAAGACATTTGAAAGAAAACTAAGTCACTGTATTATTTAATGCTTCAAGAAATCCAATTTTGGAAAATAGATAAAACACTACTTTCTTGAGATGCTCTTAGGAAACATAAAATTACACAGTGAGGTAAATCTACATTTGAAAAATAAAATAACATTTGCAATGGAAAGCTAAACTATTTGCATGAATCAGAGGGAAAACAAACTAATTAATCTTACAAATTTACAAAGGGATTCACATGGTTGATGAGGGCCCTTCCATTGTCCAATAGCATTTCAACTTGCAAAACTCACTTTCTAAAATTCAATAATAGAAAAGAACCTTCTTTATTGATAAACTCACAACTTTTGACAATGGAAATCTATACTCGTAATCTCATTACATCAATAGCTCTTCACTTTACATCTCATTCCATCTCAAGCCTTGTTACCAAACATTCAATAATTCTTTCTCTTCTTTTCCTCCTTTCCCCCCATGATAGGATAAACTTCCCATATTTATACAAAAAGATGAGAAGCTATCTCATTAATGAGAGTCCATGAATCTCTCTCTATATATATAGAGTTACAATCAAAATAGGAAATGATAAGACACGTCTTCTTAGAGTTTCAATACAATTAGGAAATGAGACACATATCCTTATGATCCCATGATATTCTCCACTCAAATTCGAATTTGGTTTTGGGAGGCCACATAAAGGAATTTTAGAAGCTTCATTTTGACCTACACATGTCAAAAATCTCATCCCACTTGTTAAGTATAAACATATGCACATTATTTTCTAATTTTTAACCATAAATTCATTTAAAAATGCTAAGAATTAATAAAGTTTGGAAAAACATAAATGTGACCCAATAATGATAATGGTAAGTTAAATGTAATGAAATGGAGGTAAATGTGATGAAATAGAGGTGGAGTGAAGGTGACAATATGGAAATATAAGTGAAAATGTAATGGAAGTGAATGACAATTTCAAGGCCCAACATTTGACACAGTTAGCCCTCTGTCAGATCCATAAAGACTTGTGAGAAAGGTTAGTTCTAGAAGAAGACATCAACCATCTTCTTCTGCTTCAACCTTGTAGTCTGAAGATATATTACAATTTGATCCCTATAGTAACATTCCATCCAATCCAGAGTACACTCACTTATCACCAAGGGTTGTTGAACTCTTGGATAGGGGAGTTGATTTCAAATCAGCTTTTCTTATTCATTCACTTGAATCTCATCTAGAATCCCCACTTCCACCGATATCACCTAAATACGAGTCTGACCTGGGTGTTCATTTACCTGAATACGAACCTAAAGACTTTATATCCCCCACAACTTATTCATTTCATTCCACCTATGAACAACCAGAATCTTCTACTTATAAAGAACCTGAAGGGAACTTTGCTATATATTCAAATCCACTCTTTGAAAATGAAGAGGATATTCATTCTCAGGTCGACAAGTTGGTTATTAAAACTCCTTTAAAATCATTTATGGAGTTCTCCACCATCTTTATCTCCTCCTTCTTCACCCCCACATAGTAATTCACCCCTTCTATCACCATCTTCCTCTTCCCTGTCATCATATTCACAAACATCTCATACATCATCTTCTACTATGGCATTCATAACCATTGTACATGCAAGATATGTAGCTTTATTTTTACCTCCAGCCCTTGATGCTTTCCCTAATGGATATTTAAAGCACCTTCCTAGATATAATGGAGAAACTAGTCCCTCAAATGAGGATCATCTTCAAGAATTTTTAGACTTAGCAGATAACATGAACATAGAACAAGAAAATGTTTACATGAGGTTGTTTTTTCGGTCTCTTGAGGGAAATGTGAGGACTTGGTTTAGGCAGTTACTTGCAAATTCCATTAGAAACTGGGAAGAATTAACAAATATATTCAAAAATCATTGGGGGGTGAAAAAGATGCTCTTTACTTTTTGACTGAGTTTGAAGAACTTAAAAGAAAATTTGGTGAATCTATCTCTAATTTTATCGAAAGGTTCAACAAACTTTATCATAAGATTCCCCCTGATTGCAAACCACCTATAACAACAACTAAATCTAGGTTTTTGAAAGCTTTTGAAAATGATTTTGTTGTGATGTTAAGAGAAATAACTTCAAGAACTCTTGAAGATATGAAAAATATGTTGGAAATACTGGGGGGGGTGAACCAGTGTTTCTTTTTCTGACTATTGTTTTACCAGTTAAATAATTTATATTCAGAACACAAGATGAACAACAATAATAAATGCTTTTATTAATATAAACTGTGCAGTAAAATAGATATAATATATAAGTGGTTGCAATCAGTTGCCAAGCTCCAACTCGGACTTTGGTGAGGCTCCAACCTCCAGAGCACCAACTCTATATCAGAGTGGCGCAACAGAAGCGTGGTGGGCCCATAACCCAAAAGAAGAATATTACCATCAATAACAAAGGGGGATATTGTTGGACACAGATTGTCATTGATGTCAATATGGAAATATTCGAGGAGCAAACGGAGCCAAGAGGAGCAGACGAAGCGAAGAGGAGCCAAGAGGAGTAGATGGAGCTAAGAGGAGCAGATAGAGCCACCAGAGGAGCTAATAAAGCATGAAGCAAATAGAGCCATCAGGAGAAGAACTCAGATATATATATGAATGCATTTAAACAACGTTCGGGGGCCATATATGCCAAAATAGAGTTATCGGAGCTACATAGGAGCCATAGATATATACCATACATATATGCCAAAGAAGAGGAGCAAACGGATGCAAACAGAGCCATTGGAGCAATAGAGGAAGCAGACAGAGCGGGAGCACATATCATATATATGCATGCTTTTACACTATCGGAATGGAAAAGGAATAGTTCATATGAGTATGCACATAATACACTATCGGAGGCGCAAATGGAGGCAAAAACATAGTTATATGGTTTTTACACTATCGGGAAGTGGAAAAGGCAAAAAGACTAAGTATATGGAAAATACACTATCGGGGCGAAAGACTTAAGTATATGGAAAACACACTATCGGTGGAGAAGGTTATATATATATCGACATATATATGTATATCAGCAACAACACTAATCAAAGGTTTGGGGTGATGGCGCATAGCCTAACCGCCGATTAGCACTGTCGCTAATATACATATATATGCCGATATATATATATATATATAAACCTTCTACGCTGATAGTGTGTTTTCCATATACTTAAGTCTTCTGCCTCGATAGTGTATTTGCCATATACTCAATCTTTCTACCTTTTCTGCTTCCCGTTAGTGTAAATGCCATATAACTATGTTTTGGCCTCCATTTGTGCCTCCAATAGTGTATTCTGTGCATACTCATATGAACTATGCCTTTTACACTCCTATAGTGTAAAAGCATGCATATATATGATATGTGCTCCGGCTTTGTCTGCTTCCTCTATTGCTCCAACGACTCTGTTTGCATCCGTTTTCTCCTCTTCTTTGGCATATATGTATGGTATATATCTATGGCTCCTCTGTAGCTCCAATAGCTCTATTTTGGCATATATGGCCCCTGAACGCTATTTAAATGCATGCATATATATATATATATATATATATATATATATATATATATATATATATATATATATATATATATATATATATATATATATATATATATATATATATATCTAAGTTCTGCTCCCGATGGCTCTGTTTGCTTCGTGCTCTGTTAGCTCCTCTGGTGGCTCTGTCTGCTCCTCTTGGCTCCGTCTGCTCCTCTTGGCTCCGTTTTCTCCTCGAATATTGCCATATTGACATCAATGAAAATCTGTGTCTAACAATCTCCCCCTTTTTTATTGATGGCAATATTCTTCTTCTATCCGCCTTTGACATCAATGGAAAAGGAGTGCTTTGGCACTCCCCCTATCAAACTACTTCTATTCTTCATGAATGGTAGATCTTCATGGGTCTGTGACTCCCCCTATCATAGTGCTCTTCTTCTTTTTACTCAAGATAGAAGGATTGATGCTTTATCATCAATTTTCACATTATTCCCTCTTCATGTCTTAGAACTACTCTATCATGGCTTCAACAACGCTTAAAAATGCTCTACTTTAATGCTTTCATTCAGATTGCAAATGGCCATACACCAAGTGTCCAAGTCCATGCTTTTATGCTTCAATTCATATTGCTATCTCCACAGGCAGAATTGGGAGACCTTCATAGTCCGAATCTAGAGAAAAATGCCACTGAGATTGTCTTTCTTGCCATCTTTCTTCAGATATGAGTTTCTTTGTGTCTCCCTGCTTCTCTTTAAATCACTGCCATCTAGTGTTGAACATCATTTCATTTGGGTGAAATGGTGAGAAGTTGTGCCTTAATGTTACTATATTTTCTTAATTAGGTTGTGCCTTTTTCCATGTTATTTCCCTAATAGATTCAGATATCCAGTCTATGCCTGTCTTTTAACTCCAATGACTGATTTACATCTTCATGCAATGCTTCAGTTTTGTTATATGCTGCCAACTTCTCTTATTTCAATCTTCATTCCAGATGTATCTGTCTGTTTGAAGATTGCCTCTATTAGTGTTCAGAATTTATCTATTCTCTTATTAAATCCATGAGTTAAGACATAAACTTCTGTGATAACAACACCATAGTTGTTTGCCCTATTTTCTTTAGCATTAGATGACTTTCTTTGTTTATTCAAATACTACTTAGTGATTAAGTGGAAAGCATCTTTAACAACAGCCCAAAGAATGGTTACAAGATCATATTCTTCAATGGAGTACCCCTGAGAATGATATTTATCAAAGAATTACTATTAATATGGTTCAGCAAGGATTTCATAAGGACCCTTTCACTAATAGCTTCAACAATAATGATCAAGAACTATAGGCTCCCCCTAACTGTATGCATCATCTACTTTTGGCAGAGTCTTCTTATAGAATGCTTAGATTGTCAAAATTTAGGCCAATGACATATGCTGTTGGCTGGAGAGCTCAAGGGACTTTCATATTGTATTTCCTTCCTTCTCCATACTTGTGTAACTCTCTTGTTTTGCATGGTTCTAGCTTATGCAAGAGCCCAAGTTAAGTTACAATCACATTCCATATGACCAATTTTGTGACACTTGAAGCACTCTACATTTTTCATGAATAAGAATTCATGAGTTCTTCCTGCAAAATTGTTTCTTGGAGATTGTTGGGGACTATAATATCTATCTTTATGATATGCTTTACAGTCTTTTTCCATGTGACCAAAGTTTGTACAAGAATAAAAATAACCAAAAAATGAACTTTGGTACCTAGGAGATGGAGGTTTCCTTGATGTACTTCTGAAGCATTTCTGCCTTGAGATCCTTTGATGACAACCATTGCCTCTTGCATTTTTGACATCATCTACATTTCTTCTTGGAGTAGGATTTTTTCTATTGTAGCCTTGATTTTTCTCCTTACCTTTGTTGGAACTGGGAGCATCACCATTTCTTTTTCGCTTCTTCACATCTCTTTTGTTTGAAGCATTTTCATTCTTGTTTGAGGATTCACCTGCATACCCGAGATCTGATTTATTAGATGGACATCTGTGATAGATGAGCATGTCATCCAAGGCTTGAGAGCTCTTCAAGATTTTGTTCATCCCTTCAACCTTTGTTCCAAGGAAGATAATCTCTTCTTACAATCTTTCACACTCATTATTCTTCTTGGCAAGTTGTTTCTCAGTTTCTTCCTTGCTACGAGTAGCTTCATCTGCTACTATTTTAAGGGAGATGATATCTGACTTCATTTTGAAGATTTCTTCATTCTTTGCTTGACTGCTCTCCATTTCTTCCTTGATCCTTGTAGCTTTACATGTTTCAGCCTTGAGAAGCTTGATGTTAGATTTTAATTTGAATATTTCTTCATCCTTTGCTTTTAGTTGATAGATCATGGTGTTTATTTCCTTTCCTGCTTCATCAGCCTGTCGTTCTATGACTTCCAATGCTTCCTTTGTCTTCTCAGCTCCTTGTGCTTGTTTCCTAGCTTCTTGTAGTTGAGATTTGAGAGAGGAGACCTCTACCTTGTACTGACCAATCTCTTCTTCAAGTTTGTTCAAGCTCTTGTGCCTTTGTTCAAGTTGACTTGACAAGGTATCTTCCTGCTTCTTTGCTTTATTCAATTGATTTTTCATGGATATGAATTCTTCATGATGATTTCTTTTGCTTTGATGAAATTTCTTCTTAAGCTTGGCAAGCTCTTCATCCCTTTCTTGTACTTGAATCTTGATGAGGTCAACTTTCTTCCTTGTTTGATCTTGGTTACAAACTAGAGCTATCTTCTTAAGTTTCTCATTTTCCTTTTTCAAATTGTTAATATCTTCCATGGCAGTCATAAGTTGAGCGAGGAGATCTTCTACAAAATCTTTTTCATTCTCTTCATCTTCTAGGTCGACTTCAGCCTTAATTTCATCATTCTCATTTTCAGCTTCTATGATGGGTTCTGGATTTTCTTCTTGATTTTCATCATCTTCTTGACTGATGGTCATGGTCAATGCTCCTTTTGAATGAAGGTCATGAAGTTTGTCCCGTATACCCTTTGCTGATGAATATTCTCTTAGATTGTTCTTTATAGAATCAGGCAGCCCATCAAAGATTTCCTTTATTGCTTTTGCATTGTAGTCCTTGGATTCTCTATCCATCCTACTATCATCAATCACTGATTTCCAGATTTCAATGCCTTGAGTCTGTAAGAAATTCCTAATTCTTGCTTCCCATATATTAAAGTTCCCATTGAGCCTTGGAGCCTCCTCAAATTGATTGTCTTCTATTTTCTTAGTAGAGGGAGACACATCCTTAGGAGGATGGAGACTTTCTTCCTTGACTTCGCCATTTGTGTTCTAAAGATCAACCTTCAAGATGTTGGGATTTGAATGAAGGTACTTCTCTGATACTAATTGTCGGAAATACTGAGAGGGGAGGTGAATCAATATTTATTTTTCTGACTATTGTTTTACCAGTTAAACAATTTATATTCAGAACACAAGATGAACAACAATAATAAATGCTTGTATTAATATAAACTGAACAATAAAATAGATACAATATATAAGTGGTGCAATCAGTTGCGAAGCTCCAAATCGGACTTTGGTGAGGCTCCAACCTCCAGAGCACCAACTCTATTTCGCCAAGACACCAATCTTGGACTTAGGAGCACCAACTCCCAAGGACTTCAATCCTTCCATTTCTTGAGACACCAGTCCCACATACACCTATCCTTCCTACTTCTGAGGCATCAACGCCAAGGACTCTTATCCTTCTAACTTCTGAGGCACCAGCCCCAAAGACTCCAATCCTTCTAACTTCTGAGGCACCAGCCCCAAGGACTCCAATCCTTCTCACTTCTAAGGCACCAACCCCAAGGGTTCCAACCTAATCTTGTCAAGACATGTTTGATAGTAACCTTCTACTCTCAGAACTCTTCTCTGCTGAGTTTTGTCTATTTATAGCTTCACTATAGTCTCCAAGCTACAATATCAATGAAAACCAGTCTACTTATGAAGAAGTCTTTACAACTCTGCACACTGCCCACACATAGTCTCCAATAGCTTTCATGCTCTCTGATAATGTCTTCACACAACTTTAGTCAGTCTACTATTAGTTGCACTAAGCTCTGCATAAAGAATAACTTCCTGTTTAAGCTTATGTTCTCTGCTGGGTACTTCTCCCCTTTGACTGTCTGCAGTCCTGTTGGCCCTTCGGCCCTCTTTCTATTTTGCTGGATCCTCGCGCTACCTCTGTCTCCTCTAGCTTATTTCCATAGCATTTTAATAGCCTTCAACTACATTGTGTTTTCTGTTTTTCCTGTTTTTTATACATTCCCCATTCTCTGTCTATTAGTTTCATCTCTTCGCTGGCTCTTTAGCTTCCTCAACTCTCGCTTTCTTCTTCGGCTTCCCGACTTTCAGTTTCCTCTGTCTATTCATGCTGACAGGACACATTAAGTCATGATGAGAACCGAATCATACATAGAGAACACATATACAAAAAATTGTAACAATGCTCTCCTTTTTTAATGATGGCAGGCATACACAGAGTTGGCATAGTTTAATAGATATCCACGTCCCAATCGCAATCACAATTAGCTTGATTCTAGTCTTCTGAGCTATCGGGAGCATTCCTTAACGTATCTTTGTCTCCAAACCCCACACGAGAAATATATACAAACACACAAGAATTAAGATCAAACATAGGAAAAAAAACTAAAGGGCGGACTTCAATTTTAATTCACCCGCAACTATTCCTTTATCGGGTCCGCTACACAAGTTGCAATCAGCGCTTAAGGCTTCTGGGGGTCTTTTATACATTGAGACCATGGCATAGCCGATGGCTGATGATAGATCCTTCACTGGACGCGATATTATATTCAACTGTTTATAATATGTCAGTGAGGTCCACAGCTCTATCACAATCGACGCTTTCATGTGGTAAGGCTTTACGGCTTGCGATAGAGAAACGAATGTGATATTACAATAGCCGTGATATAATAGGACCATCAGGTCCACATACATTATCGCAATCATAGGTTTGGGGTGATGGCACATAGCCGAATTGTCGATTAGCGCTGTCGCCGATATACCTATATATACCGATATATATATAACCTCTCAGCCGATAGTGTGTTTTCCATATACTTAAGTCTTCCACCCCGATAGTCTATTTGCCATATACTCAGTCTTTCTGCCTTTTCTGGTTCCCGATAGTGTAAATGCTATATAAGTATGTTTTGGCCTCCATTTGCGCCTCCGATAGTGTATTCTCTGCATACTCATATGAACTATGCCTTTTTCGTTCCGATAGTGTAAAAGCATGCATATATATGATATGTGCTCTCGCTCTGTTTGCTTCGTCTATTGCTCCAACGGCTCTGTTTGCATCCGTTTTCTCCTCTTCTTTGGCATATATGTATGGTATATATCTATGGCTACTTTGTAGCTCTGATAGCTCTATTTTGGCATATATGGCCCTCGAACACTGTTTAAATGTGTGCATATATATATATATATATATATATATATATATATATATATATATATCGAGTTCTGCTCCTGATGGCTTTGTTTTCTTCATGCTCTGTTACCTCTTCTGGTGGCTTTGTTTGCTCCTCTTAGCTCCGTCTGCTCCTCTTGGCTTCGTTTGCTCCTCTTGGCTACGATTGCTCCTCGAATATTGCCATATTGACATTAATGACAATTTGTGTCCAACAAAATAATGCTATAGAGGTGGAAGCAAATAGGTCTTCCTTAGCCACTTTAAGAGCTGAAGAGGAAAAGGCCCAAAGAAAACTTAAATCAAGTCAAGAGGCCTCTACTTCTTCTAAGACTAAAACTGAAGATTTACGATATATGTGATAACTTCACTTCTTAGAAATCTATCTAATAGAATTTCCAAGATTGAGACTCAACCTAGAACAATTCAACAAATGGTCACTCGACCCCAAAATCAAAGTCAAGGTCAATACAAAAGAAATCCCCCATTACAAATTCTTCAAAGGCCTAGTAATGATCAGTAGGTTCCAACTCCTTTACTGATAGATGATCAACAACCTGATGACAATACTATGACTATCACTGAAGATATTAACAATATGGATACCTCTTTTGGTCAGACCACTATTATTCCTCTCTCACAACAAAAGCAGGTTCAACAAGATCAAGACTCCTCACAGGCTTCCAAATACCATGCCTTCTCTGAATCCCTAATTGCAGAAATAAACAAAAGGTATGATCTTAGACCTAGACCTAGTCTTGGAAGACCTCCTAAAGAACCTACAACATTTGAACCTCGTACCAAAGTTGTTGAAACTCAAACAACTATTATTCGACCATTAAATTAGTCAACTAATACTACTCAAATTGAAAAAACTGTTTTAACTGCATTTAATGTTGAAAAGGAGTTAGAAAGAGATAAAATCCCTGTACCACTTTCAGAACTTTCCAAAAACCTTGGATATAAAAATCAAGTCTCCAAATGGATACAAAACACCTCGGTTGATGCTGAAAGTGATATCATTAGTCTTCAAGATGAAAAACTAGCAGTTGTCTTTGGTCCTAGCTTAGATATGGTAGATGAAATAGTACCCCCTTTCTATGTGACTCTTAAAACAAATGATTCTATCCTATATAATTGTATGCTTGATTCTAGAGCATCACATAATATCATGTAAAAAACTATCATGGATCATTTAAATCTCGACATAACTAGATCATATCATTATTTGTACACCTTTTATTCCAAAAGGGTGCCTTGTCTAGGATTGATTAAGGATTTAGTAGTCACTCTCACCCAAAATCCAGTAAGAAGTGTAGTGTTAAATATAGTTGTCACAGATATCCCTCCCAAATTTGGAATACTCCTTTCAAGGTCTTGCTATGCCAAGTTAGGGGGAACTCTTCAGATGGACATGTCTTATGCCACTATTCCAGTTTATGGCGGAGAGAAACTAAGGTTGTATAGAGAGGTAAGATTTGTGCACATTGTTTGCAAAATAGATCAACCAAGGAACCATCCCATTTATGCAATTGATCAAGATTTTGGTTGTTTCCAACCTTCTTCAATCCAAACACATGAAACTCAAGTAAAACTTGAAGATGTAATTGAAAGACCTGTACCAAATCAGACTAATGTCTGGAATCTATTCTTTGATGGCACTTGTACAAAGTATGGAGCAGGAGCTAGGGTAGTATTAATCTCACCAGAAAAAGAAAACATTACACAAACATGTAAACTTGATTTTGAAGTTACAAATAACATAGCTGAATATGAGGCTTTCCTTTTAGGATTGCAATTAGCCAAGAGCTTAAAAGTACAAAACCTGAGTGTTTTTACTGACTTAGAGCTCATTGTTAAACAAGTTAGAAATATTTTCTAAACAAAACATCCTAGGCTTAGATCTTATTGAAATGAGGTTTGGGATTCAGTTGAAAATTTCTTCAATGCTTTTAATTTGACTTATATCCCAAGGGATCAGAATATTCATGCAGATTCCCTTGCCGTTTCTACTAGTTCATTTAAAATCCCTAATCAAACTGATGTTCTCTATAAAATACAAGTCAAATACAGGCCATCCATCCCAAATAACCTAAAATACTAGCAAATATTCGAAGATGATGAACAGTTAAAATCTTTTATGCAGGTTATAGATGGATTTTCAGTTCTACAAATTGATGAAAAGAGAATAGAAACAATTGAAAATTGAAATGAAAATGATAATTCAGATTTCAACTAAAAAATTTCTAATCATGATATCATTCAATTGTCTAACAATTTTATTCCCAAAGGTCTCATTCCTTTAGAGAAATTTTTTGATCAAAATGATGTCCTCAGAAACCCACAGTCAATCTCTCCACAAGATGACATAGAGGAATTAAACATTGGAACAAATGATGACATTAGGAGCCTTAAAATCTGTGCATCCTTAGATCCCAGAATTGAAGCTCAATACCTTAAGTTATTTGAAAAATATAAGGATGTTTTTGCGTGGACCTATGCTGATCTAAAAAATTATGATGCATAACTGATACAACATAATATTCCTTTAAAACCAGAAGCAAAACCTTGTCAACAAAAACTTAGGAGGATTAATCCAACACTTCTACCAACTATAGAAAACGAAATTAAGAAAATGCTAGATGCCCAAATTATTCTCCGTCTTAGATACTCTACTTGGGTTGCTAATTTAGTTGCTGTTAGAAAGAAGGATGGGGAAATCACACTTTGCGTGGACTTTAGGAATTTGAATAAAGCATCATTAAAAGATAATTACCCTTTACCCAAAATGGATCAATTACTTCAAAGGGTTTTAGGAGCACAAAGACTTTCCATGCTTGATGGTTTTTCAGGTTACAATAAAATAAATGTTGACCCAACAGATAGAGAGAAGACAAATTTTACTACACCCTAGGTTACATTTATGTATTCTAGAATGCCCTTTGGCTTGTCCAATGTTGGAGAAACTTTTCAAAGAGCTATGGACATATATTTTGTGGGACAAGTAAACAAATTTGTAGTCATTAATCTTGATGAGATAACTGTTTTTTCTAATTCTGATCATAAACATCTAAAGCACTTGATGAAGGTTTTTTACAGATGTAGGAAATTCAAAATATCCCTCAATCCTAAAAAGTCTCTGTTTGCTATCAAAGAAGGAAAAATATTAGGCCACATAATCTCAAAAGAAGCAGTAGTGACTGATCCCAAACGTGTTTGTGCAATAAAAACATTGTCATTACCTAGAAATAAGAAGGAGATCCAAGTTTTTCTAGGAAAGCTTAATTTTTTAAGGAGGTTCATCCTGAATTATGCTGAAATTATGAAAGGATCATGAAGTTAAATGGACTGTCTCTTCTATGTATGCATTTGACCAAATCAAGAAGGCTATCTCTGAAGCCCTAACCTAGGCTAGTCCTGATTATACCAAGCCATTCAGTATATTTTCCTTTGCCTCTGAAACAACCCTTGCTGCTGTTTTATTACAAAAGAATGAAGATTCCCATGACCAACCTATAGCCTTTTTCAGTAAGGTTATGAGAGATGATGATATTAAGTATGACACAATTGAGAAGCAAGCCTATGCCCTTATACAAGCTCTGAAATTATTTAGGATGTATGTCCTACATTCACCTATTACTGCTTATGTTCCTAACAGTGCTGTAAAAATTGTTTTAACACAACTAGACACAGATGGGAAGAGAGGTAGATGGATCACTCAAATATTGGATTTGGATCTAACTATCAAAACCAAAAAATCTAGTTAAGGGTCAAGGATTAACTAAGCTTCTAGCTGAATCCAACTGTAAAGTGCTGGGCATCAACTCTGTTTTGGAAATACAAGGGGAGAATCCATAATAACCTGCTCAAAGTTCAAATAAGGAGAATCCACAAGAACTTTCTGTTCATGCAGAAGGGGATAATCCACAATAACCTTCCCAAAATTTGAATGAAGAGAATCCACAAGGACCTCCTCACCATCCCGAAGAAATGAATCCACAAGAACCTTTACCTTCATATCAGACCATTTCTCTACACATTGATGAGAAATTTATTTTGTCAAATTGGTATCAAGATATTGTAAATTTCTTGATCCATTTTGAATGTCTAGCATCATTTTCCAAAATTCAATGTAAATCTATCAAATTGAAAGCAGTCAAATATTGTATCATAAATGCAAATCGATACTGGAAGGACCCACTATATATCTTGTTATTATGTTTAACAGAATCAGAAACTGAAGGGATCATTGATCAATTTCATACAAGATTTTGTGGAGGACATTATGCTTGGAGGGTAACAACATATAAGATATTAAGGGCAGGATTTTATTGGCCCATATTGTTCTTACAAGTAGGGGAAAAGGTCAGAAGTTGTGTCCCTTGTTAGATGTTTGCTGGTAAGCAAAAACTAGCAGCTCTTCCACTGATCCCAACAATAGTCTCAAAAAATTAATCCCACTTCAAGAAATCAACATAGATGGATCCTCACTACAACAGACTACTTTACCAAATGGGTGGAAGAAATTCCAGTAAGAAATGCTACTGATTCAGTAGTAATCAAATTCATTGAAGAAAATATTTTGTCTAGATTTGGTTGCCCAACCTAGATTGTTACTGACAATGCCACAACGTTTTCCAGCGTTAATCTGATTAAGTTTTTCCATAAATATCAAATTATGTTACATCATTCAACTCCATATTATCTTCAAGGTCATGGTCTTGCAGAATCATCAAATAAAAGTATGATAAAGGTAATAAAAAATACTTTAGCAAATCATAAAAAGAGTTGTGACTCTCATCTAATTTGCAGTATGGGAAAACAAGATTACTCCAAAGAGGTCTACTGGAAAATCTCATTTTCAGTTAGTCTATGGGAAAGATGCAATTTTCCCTACCAACTTGGCCTTCCCTGTTTTAAAGTTTTTGCAGGATTCAACTGGTGAACCTGATGATTTTTCAAGGAGAATAAACCAAATTATTGAACTAAATGAAAACAGATATGAAGTTCAATACAAATTGAAAAAGTATCAAAATAAGATGAAGAGCCTGTTTGACAGAAGAGCAAGGGAAAGGGACTTCAAGGAGGGTGATCTAGTTCTAAGATGGGATTCCAGAAGAGAAGACAAGTGAAAACATGGCAAGTTTGAAAACGTATGGTTTGGACCTTTAGCTATTTTTGAAGTAAAGGGAAACAATATTTTTGTTCTACAAAATCTTGAGGGATTGTATTCCACTTATCTTATTAATGGAAGGTTTCTCAAACATGTTGGGTTGTGTTATATTCTTTCCATGACTAGTCCACGTAGTTAACCAGGGGGTTAGAGGGGGGGAAGAGCCCCCCTTTGTTGCGCCAATTGTGTAGCGGGGGTTGGGGGGGGTGTCACAGGGGGTTTGAGGCGCACCTGTAACCCCACTTTATGGTGTTCGGGGCAGCGCCCCAGAAAATTTTGGTTTTGGACTCTATGTTAGGTTGGGCGGACCCACCTATGATTTTGTGCATGATTTTTGCACATGTTTTTTGGACGCGATGGTTTTCAGTCCATGGTATTGGACGCGATGATTTTCGGTCCATGATATTGGATACTTCGGCATGTATAAATATGTATTATAACATTGAAAGAAAAAATAATGAAAAATCAAGCTGGTAGTCCCAGTTTTGGGATCCAGGGGAAAATATCTGTGTATATGTGTTTAAAACCTACAAAACATTATATTCAGTACTGAGAAGTTGAATTAGATTTCATTACTACCATTGTAAAAGGTCTGGTTTATTTTATTTTTCAAACTATTAGTGTGAGTTTTCACAGCAAAGACTCCATAGCCCGAAGAGAAGGCACATGGATCTGTAGGTTCTCTGCATTCCACAAGAGAAAGCAGTCCTCAGTTGGAGCCAATGTTGTAGCATTTTTTGGTTTTGGTAAGTTAGCATCAATTAGTCAAAAAAATGAAAATCATTCCAAAAAATGTTAAGTTAGGATATGGACAAAAAGAATATTGAATCAAAAAATGTTAGGGATATTTTGATGAATGAGTCCATATCAAATAAAAGGTTAGAATAGATGCCCTAAAAAAGGAAGGAAAAAATAAAAAATGTTAGATCAGAGAGAAAAGAAAAAACAATAAATTATGAAAGTGTTGTAAATCCAAATGCCACTACTCTTGATCAAAGTTTATTTTTGCAATAAAATGTTGTGTGCAGATTTTTTAATTTCCACACTAGTCCATAGAATCCAATTGTACAGTTTAATCATGGTTGGATTTGATTTAAATTGTTTGTCAATAGGTAATAAATAAAATTGGCTCAACAATTTAATTTGATCTAATGGAAGCAATAAGGGATAGAAGTAGATTAGTCATTAAAAGAAAAATGTTGAGTTGCTAGTCTAAGTGCACTCGGGTAACTAAGATTGATAAAATGTTAGGAGTTAAGGGTAGGTAGACAAATGAAATACAACTAGAGAATGAAAGGATTTTTATCCTAAGATATAACATTGGAAATATGTGCATATGGTGATGGGTTTTATTAACCATAGATTCTAAGTATCAATGTTATTTTTATCCAAACTTCATACATTTATTCCCTAATACCCCATACATGTCACATCTAACAAAACTCTCAGCCCCACCACCACTTCTGTCTCGCGTTGTTAAAACTCTTTCATTTTATTCTTAATCCCGCACAATCTCCTGAGGTTCGACGACTTACATTATTCTTCGGCCCTCATTCGCCGTCCGAACTTTATCCGTGGGGGCGAGGGGGGGTTTCGAAATGGGCAGTTTTGGAAACCGCCCCCTAAAACTACTTTTCCTCCTTCCTAGTTTTTAGGGACTTAAAATTCCGAAACAACTTACTGCCCTAACATGCTCCCGCACGCGGTTTTCATTCCACCATTCACCATCACTCCTATGACATCATCCACGTCCACTCCCAGTCACTTTCTCTGTCCAATCAGCTACCACCTATACATTATTCATTTAATTCACCACTCCCGTGAATTTATCCTCCAGAGATCCGTTTTAATTGTCCCGTTGGATAATTAATGAGGATTTAGCCATTCATCAAAAAACCCTGCTCCATTTTGTTCAATATAAACCCTGTTCCTTCACGAAAACTGTTACATAATACATTTATGAAACTCAATTCATCACTGGAGATCTCATGCTTGCAACTTAAACGATAGGTTCACCATCTAATCGAATTTTAAATTCTGTCCAGAACCAAGCCGACATCCAGGTCCACCTAATCCATTTTTAGTTATACTGTTTTTCTGTTATTACTGTGTCAGACCAATTCTTCCTATTTCCATCCAGTTCAGCCTACAATTCACCTAACAAAATGCCTCCTAAGGGAAAGGAGATTGCAAAAATCCCAAATCCCCTCATTCATGCACAAGTTGACTTCGATCATACTCCCTTGGTCGACAAAGACTGTAAAATCATTGAGTCTTCCTCTCAATTTGATCTATATGAAATCTACTGCTGGATGGAAGACCAGCTGGTTGATCAGACAGATGAAATATGACTTTGGGACTCCCACCTTCCTCACTAGATTTTCCCACAAATACAAAGAGCACCTGAATTTGTTAGGAAATGCCATGAATCCGATGACCTCAGTCAAAGAAGTATCATTTCACCTATAGGAGAAATCCTCTGTTTTATCAATGCTCAGTCTATTGAACATATGTTGCAGGCCCCAACTATTGCACCAACCCATCCTTTTCCTGTTGAAAGACTGATAAAAGCCTATCAAAAGCTAGATTTTACTAAAAGATCTCAAACTCTTGAGCTTTTCGTTGCTATAGATAGCCCTCTCCCTAAAAGAAACCCTCCCTATGATTCATCCATGTTCCCAAACATAACCAAGCAAATTACCACTATTCTTTCTTATTTGCTTGGTTACAATTTTGATCAATATGTTAATGAAGCCATCCTAGGTTTCTTGTATATCTTTTTTGTTGATTCCAAACCTATTTTTCTCTATAATTTTAGCCAATTCCTAGCTGAAGCCATCGATGAACAATTTGTCCAGTTTAATACTGAAGAAGTATTCAAGTATGCTTCAGTACTTGCATATATTTTTATATATTTTCAAGGAGACAAGTTTCCATTCACCTTACAGAAGCTAGATGAAGAAGGTGTTAGGTTCCTATACCAATAGGAGTCATAATTTTGAATGACTAAGGTTAAGCCTTGTAATATTGTACATACCTTTTCTTTCTGCACATGTTTTCCATATTAAAAAAAAAAATGTAAATAGGGTATGTCCTAAAAGAATAATTAAAGGACAAAAATAATGAAAAAGGTCAAAAATGAAAATATGAACCCCAAAAGACAAAAAGAGACCATGAAAGTGTGCAAGCCAAAATGCCACTACTGATTTATTTTTTATGCATAATAAATGATTGTGTGCAGCGTGTTACTCATGCCACAATCCATGATAGTCAAAATGTTTAAACTTGGCTATTTCATACTTTGAATTTTATGTTTATAGCTAGTGAATAAATCTGACCAAACAGTGTAATCTTGGCAGATCATTAGATAGGTAGAGTGAATAAAAGGAGCTCATCAGTTTAATCTGAGCCCTTGGATGATATAAGGTTAGAATTAGATAGCTTATTTTGTAAAGAAAAGAAAAATATTGATAAGTGTTTGCAAGCATAAATGCACCCAAATAAAGTGTAGAAAAAATGGTAGGATGAGTAAGCGGGTAAGCAGTAGAAAGGTTGCAGAAATATCATGTCATTTGATATAAAAAGAACTCATGTCATTGTTCCAAATGAATCATTTAAATATGCATAAGTGGTAAACAAAACAAAATCAATGGTTCACAATTTGGTTTACTTAACATCCCCTCATTCATTTTAACGCCTATGACATTCACTAACTTCCATTTCATAATAAAAATATTAATACCTATAGTGTTTTAAGTAAAAAAGGCTCAGATCATTTCTCTGACTTTTGGTGCGATCGGACCCTCGGCTTGATGACTTAAGAAGGAAAGGTGTAAAATTCCCTTATAATTCATTCATCCCCCTCAGGTTAAGTTCTCTTTCCTAGGAAAATGCCTTTAGAAACATGTTTTATACAAAAACCCACCAAATACATTTATCTTAAAGTACTAAGGGTATGGAACACACAACATTTCATATACCTAAGCACAATACCCCTTCCGCTCATTTCATTTCATATTAACTTTTTAATTAAATATATAAAAATCCCCGATAAATCCATTGTCCCGTATATATTTAACTCCCTTATACAAAATAACCCCACCCCTTAGTTTAGTTATAAACTATACGACTACCCCATATCCCACAAATATTTTAAATCCCACCCTCATTCCTTAATCCCATGTTAAAGAGTCCCCGATGAGGTTAAGCTCCAAGTTAATCTCATAATGCCGATGTTTAGACCCATGGCCCCCCCCAAAAAACTTTATGTGTAAATCGCCACGCAGCTTCAGCTCCCGATCACCGTACGATCTCCCTCCCCCTCATCCAATGGTTCGCATCCATATCGGGCCGACTCGACATCCGCCCTTTACTTGCCCGATAAGGTGGTTTTCCTCCTGGTCCTCGATGCTATGTGGCAAACACTGAATGGAATCAGGCGACCCCTCTCGAATACCACCCGCACCACAAAAGCGGTGCGATGGACCTCCCAAACCACTTCCCCCTTTCAATCGAAAACCGTCACTATTCATCAATTAGTGAACCTGCCAAAATTAACCATTTTTCCTATAAAATACCGTTTACCCCTCTTTTCACTCTTTTCGCGCAAGTGTTATGAGAATTAAAAAAAGCCATTGCAACCCTTGCAAACAATGAAATTGCTCATTGACTTCCGACATTACTCCAGAGACACTGCAGACAACCCACCTCATCCCTCAGTTTGTACCAGAACCGTACGAACCTCTGCAGCCACCATCAACCACCATTTACAGTCAATTCCACCCAATTCCAGGTATTTAACTGTGGAATTCCAACTCCATTGTCAAAATTCCAAGTCAATTCACCCTCATGACACCGTTAGTTATGTAAAAAAGATCAAATTTACTTAAATTTTAACACTGTGAGCCATAAACAACTGCAAAACCTCCATTGCCCAAAAAACTCTGAATCATCCCCCACACTCAAATCCACAAGAACTAAGTATGGCTTCCCCAATTGCTATGGATGTAATGCCCATCACTACACCTCATTTAGACCTAGATCACCTTGCTTTAGCTGATAAAGATTTCCAAATAAAAGATACCTCTATCCAAGAGTCCCCACTCAAAGTACATTGCCAAAGTAGGGACAGGTTCTTGAACCATGCGGATGAAATTGGCCTTTGGGAGTCAAATTTGCCCAAGTACTAGTTCCCCCAAGTCCACATTTTTCCTGAGATTGTTCATATGTGTTATGGTTGCTACGTCCCCAATCACAGAACTATCATGTCTCATGACCAAAAGGTCCTTTTCACCATCACTGCTGAGTCTATTAATGAAATGTTGCAGCTCTAAACAGGGCCAAACCTAACCCTACTTTCAATTGGAGACTTTTTGGACCTGTATCCTAAACTTAGCTCTGCAAAATTGGCCCAACTATTCCAAACCTTCATCAGAGAAGAGAGGCACATCCTTAAGGACTCCCCCCCATATGTGGCTGCTAGTTTTTCCCCATGGGGCCAGAATATTGTAGCCATGATATCCTGCATTTTGGGGTACACCACTAGTGAATAAATTGATGAGTTAATCCTTGCCTTCATGTCTATCTACACTCCAGGATAGCCTCTTGTTTTCATTTATGACTATGCCCAATTTATAGCTGATAGGATGCATGAGCAATTCCTTAGAATGAACAATGAAAGGGTTTTCAATAACTCCTTAGTTTTATACCATATGTTCTTATATTACCAATCTGATAAGTTCCCATTCACCCTTCAGAAGCTAGACACCAAAGGTCAGCCTAGGTCAGTCATTTTTTGGACCCCATTGATCCACCAATCCTAGTATCCATACTCTTATTTTGATTTTGTTGATTTATTTGTACACCCAGTCATGACAATGTTGACTGGAAGCCCTCCTCCTAGAATCATTCTAGAAATAAAGAGAGTCCTTCAACTATCTAAATAGAACAAATTGGGTGACTGGTATCTTTACCAGAACCATACAAAAATCAGGATATATGGTTGCATGCTAGCACCATACAAGCTACCAAGATACCTCCCAATGAGGTTATTTGCATTAGAATACTATAGAAAAATCATCAATGTAGATGAAGTAAACTTTGTCAATGCCAAGAAGAAGGCCAATTTCAAAATAAAAGACCAACTAGGCCCCTTCATATGCAACTCTAGGGAGGTAGGCAAAGAAGCAGACCTAATTTTGTAGAGAATGAAGTTCCAAAGGAGTTTTGTTTGGAGATATGATCCTTTGGAATTCATCACAAAGAAGAGACAAAAGGTCAAGGAAGGACCTTTCATTCACCATCCCACACCTGAAATAGAAGCATATGAAAATCAAACAGAATGGGTGGAAGGTACCCTAGTAGACCAAGACAACACTAGAGTAGACATAGAGAATGCTCTAATTGATTTAGAAAAGCAGCTTGATGACAACTCTTTTGTGCAGGTACCAGAAGGACCAGAGACTACTATGAGCACCCCTCTAGTCATGCATACTCTTAAGAATGAGGAGAAGATCTAAAAAAGAAACAGAGAAGGGGCTTCCACTTCAGGAATGGCCACCTCCAATTTGCAGCAAGAATCAAACAAGAGGCAAAGGCTAAATCCAGCCTATGAGCAGGAATATACTGAATACTCAGCTGAGGTCACAAATATAGAACCATAAAGAAGTATGCCTACCACTAAATCTAGAGGCATAGAAGAGCCTTCCACATCACAAACTCATATGTTCAAAAGGAAACTTAATGTTGAAGTGGCTTCCTTAAAAGATATAAAGAAATCAAAGCTAGAAATGAGAGGTTGAAGGCCGAAACATATACTTAGTACCTAAAGCTGACTCCCACCAATCAAACAATGCTAATGTGAGCCTTTGACATTAAAGAGGGAAAGCTGCAGATGACATTTGTTAAGCCTACAACCCAATAGCCAAAGGCAACATTAGATTTCAAAAAGGTAGATTTTGAAGTGTTGGCAAGGGATATTTGATCAGGAGCTCAAGTCCAAGTGTCGAAAATGCTCAAATTTGAAAGTGTTTAGATTGGGTTGTAACCTGAATGAGCGGATAGGTCTCGTCTTCCTAATTCTGGCACCATGAACGGTTCGAAAAATGGACTCCGTATGGAGAAGTTATTTCGATTTAAAAATCGCCTAATGACCTTTATTCTTGAATTAAAAAAAAATTTAAAATAAAATATTCCAAAAAATATTCCTTGAAATATTCTAGGTTATTCTTCAAAATATTCTAGGGAATATTCTCGAAATATTCTCGAAATATTCATTTTCGAGCAGCCAATGGGAGGATGCCACGTGGCAAGCCTGAAGGCTGCTACCTGGCCCTACAATGGCATGTTAAAAAAATTGTTGAGGTCGGCCAGGTTCGAACATGTGACCTCCCTCCTAATAGCCATCTGCCTTACTATTGTGCTACACAATTGTTTCTTAACAATTATGGTTCGCGATTTAATTTAAACGGTAACTGTTTCACTAACAGTCAACAAATCACCAACCGTTTCCCTAACCGCCGCTGCCAGCTGGAAACATGTGCTAATTTCACCGGTGTTTAAGGGCTAAACTGGTAGTTTAGTTGGCAGAGGTTGCCAAAAATGGTGGAAGTGCCATATTTGTTGGGCTTAACTGCAGTTGCTCCACATTTAGTGGAGTTTTCTTAGGCCAAACTAGACAAATCTTCAGTTAGCCATAACTTTGGCTAGGAGAGGCCTTTTGATGTGATTTTATTTTTATTTTTATTTTTATTTTGGGTTTCTTCGACCTTCTGGACTCAATGGAGTAGGTTTGAAGTCTAATAGAGGTCATATTCAGAGGTTTAAGCTACGAATAAGATGAAGGAGCCATTAGGGACTTGAAGGAGAAGGCTGTGTATTGGAATATGTTTCTCTGTTTAAGGTAAATGAACAAGAATTCTTAGCTATTTCATACCTTTGGATCTATTTAGATGGTTTTTAGAGCTTGTTAAGAAAATTATAAAGCCAAAAAGCTTCATTTAAGTTCTAGAGGCCATTTTTGCCGATTTTGCGAGTAGCAGTGCAGGGCTTAGCTAGAGGATATTTGCAGCGTGTTAGTGTCGGTCATGATGCCCTCCATCAGTGATCAAAAAACTCTTTGCATATGCATAAGTAGGTGTCTCATCGATGTCAGTTTTGCATTCCATTAGGCATGCCATAAAACTGATGGAGGAGCTGGTCCTTGTTCCCTTCTTGGCTTTGTTGGATCAGGTCATATCAGTTAATGAACTTGTGTCACGCTTGTTTTGTTTTGTCTTGAAGTCCAAAGTCTTAGGTCTAGGGTTTCAGTCAAACGTCATTGCAAGATCATGAGTTAGAGGTCCATGGGTCCCCAGAAAGCCGGAAGGAGGTATGTAAATATGTTTCATGGATATTTTCATCAGGTACAGCTCATTTATACCTTGGATTTAAAAACCATGTTTTTAAAGCCAAGGTCATGTCAATTTTGCAAAAAATAAGGAAATTTTCAAAATTCTTCAAAATGCCGGCAATAACCCTGGTCTCCTCACTAGAGTCCATCAGATGGTCAATCTGCAAAAAGAACGGAGTTAAAGCACCCAAAAAGTCAAATTCAGGACAAAGCAAACTCAAAACAATGTTAAAGAGAATGTCAAAACAAAACATTAGAAAGTGGGTTTGGTAAGTAAATTTTTTCAAATTGGGCTTATAAAGAGTCAAATTACCTCTAAAACACCCTCATTGTGCATCTAAGAGCTTGCAAAGAAGAGTGAGAGGGCGAAGAAGGCGAAAGGAGGCGAATTGCAGAGAATTTGGTTCATTTTCAGGTGCGCGACCAGTTGGGCAGTGCGCGACCAGTCAGCAGCTCCTCCGCAGTGTTAATTCCTAACGGGTGCGACCAGTCAGGCTGTGCACGACCAGTCAAACTGTCTTCCACAAAACCACTTCAAATTTTCTCAAATCGCCCTCTTGCTAGCTAAATTGATCGAGGTAGGGTCTTCTAACATGCTGGATGCTTGAAATCAAGGATGTTGGGCTTGTGCTTATATATATTTGCTACCAAGAATGTAAAGAGGAATGGATTTTAGTTATTGCTTGTTCATGTAGGCATTATGCTAGGGTTGGTGTTCTTTTTCAAGGTTTTAAACTCCCATTTATTCCCTCCATTGTTTCCCATTAAATTCACAATTGTTATGATATGTCTCTATCTTATGTCATTTGCAAAGAATGTTAAATTTCCCATCCCCAATACCTAAACCCTATCCCTCCCTCACATACATTCCCTAAACCCTAATGCCCTCCATCTAATCTACCTAAAACCCTAACGTCCTTCGCACAGCAAGGATAACAAATAAACACAACAAGAATAAAATGATGTGCAAAAAGAAAAAGGCAATATGATGGCAAAATGACAAAAACTAAAAGAAAGGCAAAATGACTGTGCATAGTCATTACAAAACAGAGAACATATTTGCTGTGTATATTCAAAGCAAAAACAAAGACAATGCAGCTGTGTATATTTATCAAAAAGACATATTGCTTTGAGTATTCATTACAAAAATAATGTTGCTGTGTCTCCCAAAACCAAACCCTGTTTTTCCTTTTCCCTTCTATCCCCTAAATATCCTTGTTTCAATACAACTCTTTTCCCTTTTGAAGTTGTCAATGAAATCCCTTTTCCCCTTTTGACAAAAATGTAAATAAAGCCCTCCTTCCCCTATGACAAATGTAAAAGAATCCCTTGTTTCCCTTAGCATCAAATGTACATGAATCCCTTGAAAAACAGAGTATGCCTTATAATGTACAGTCAAAAGACAAAAATCAAAGAGCAAGTTGTTGATGCTAGTGATCTATGCTGCCCCATACCCCTGTTATACATGCTGTCCCTTACCCCCTGTTGAGCATGTATATCATTTCCCTTGGTTATTATCATCCATGTTTCCCTAATAAAAACATTTCTTTGCAAATGATTTCCCGGTGATTAAGATGAGATTGTATGTTTGACAGTTTGTGAATTGTCCCTTAGAAATTCCCTATTTTTATATGTTTCCCTTTCCTTATGAAAAATCCCCTTCCCTAACATTTCCTTCATGATTTTGTTCCCCTTGAAAACAGCATACAACTCAGCATTTTTGCAGGCAAGGGCAGCAGTTAACTTTGTCTATTTTCTCCACTTTGCTCAAAAGCACCATGTCAACCACTGAAACCTATGAGCAAGGTGATGACCGGTCTTCTTCCACAGAGGTTGAGATACAACAGAGGCCTCGTAGGGGTGGCAAAGGTGGTCATCATAAGAGAGAAGAGCCCACATCTTTAGCAGAATTACAGGCCTGCCCTTTGGCAGTGAATTGTTTCCGTTATATGTCATGTTTTCAGTTCTGTGAGAGGCTTGCCCAGATTCAGCACCACAGGGAGTTGGCCCGCTTATTTGTTTTGCACCTTCATGATGGGCAGGTCACTCTTGCAGGGGTGAATTTTGTGCTATCTCCGGAGGTAATTTCAGAGGCTACCGGGATACCAAATTTGGGTGAGGTGTGGCCCAAGCGCAAAATGCTAGATTATGTTTATTTTGAGCCATATGTCAGGCCAGCATTCATGAGCCACTTGTCGGGGTTCTTTCCTTTCAGATTCCTCCGGGGGGAGTATGCTCCGATCATGCGGCTTATCATGCATTACTTCACATGTGAGGGGAGATTTTCACAGGTCTTCTCTTATCACATTCGCCTGTTGATGCACTATACCCGAGTGAGGATGATGAACATCCCAGTTTTCTTCTTCCAGGACATTCAGAGGATGGTGTCCGTGTTTCAAAGGCGGTCCCCAGCTCAGCAGTATAGGAGTTTGTGCCATCATGGTCTCATCCAGCTCATTGTTTCCCATCAGTTGAGTCAGTAGGGCATTCCATGGGCAGACTTCATTTCTCATGAGTTATTTACAGTGCCACCACAGCCACACCCAGAGCCAGAGGTCATTTATGAGGAGGGAGGTCCATCTCACCAGCTCGAGATCATTGTTCCGAGACAGGTTGCTTCCTCACCTCAGGTCACCTACCAGAGAGGTCACAGGACCTTGTTTGCAGCAGCTCGACGAGTACTTTCTCCACAGCAGGTGGAAGGGGTCTCGCCATCATCATCTATAGGTCAGCGAGTGTTATCTCCACACCAGGTGGAAGGGGCCTCGCGTTCTCCATCAGCAGTACGGGAGGGCAAACAGCCCATGACAGAGGAGGACAGAGCCGGTGACACATAGGTTAACATCATTAATCTTGATGCTCGCTCCCCCACTTCAGATTTGCATGAGATCATCCGACAAAGAGAGGCGGAAAACCGCTTGTTACAACAGAAGCTCGACATGGCCCAATGGACAATAAACTATCTTGAGCAGCGCAACAAGCAACTTGAGGATGAGAAAGAGTTGGATGAGCTGTGGAGGATTCGAAGTGACCGAGTCATCAACCGTAGGAGGCCCGGTGACTTGCTGCCCAAGGAAAGGGAATCCATGCTTATCCGTGTGAATGTACACTTGCAGAGGCTGTTAGAGAAAGCAAACAAGGATAAGAGGTTGCTACGGAACATGAAGAATCACTATTGGGCGAGGATGCATGTTTGCAAGGCGAAAATGAAGATGTTCCAAAGGAGGTTGTCCGAGGCCCGTAAGAGGAAGAAGAAGACCAACCCACTCCGTATCTTGGCTGAGGCCTCTCTCACTCACCATGATACTCATTAGCATCCTCCTAGCAGCAAACCCAAGAAATTTTGAGAGTTTTGAAACATTTTTGGCATTTTTGGGAATTTTACAGGTTTTGGCCATTTGACTGGTCTCACCCCGCGCGCGACCATACATGGGGGAAACTCAGAACGGGGAAAACTTTGCATTTTCGGAATTTTCATGCAAAAATACACTTGCCTATGGATGGGTTTCATATTTTATGGAGATTTGGGTTTCCAAAAGCTCAAAACACATGCAAATTTTGACTTTCTGCCCCTATTTTGAGTTGCAGAAAGCTGTCTTGGGAGAAATGACTTTTGAGGGGTCAAATAAACTCCAAATTCAGAAATTCGAGTGGGGTTGGAAAGTAGACTCGCAGACCTTTCCAACGAGCTATCTTGCACCTGATTTGGACATCGGGAAGCCCTCAAATAGAGCTGTGAATGTGCGCGACCAGTGAGGGAAATTTGCCTGTTTTGACCAGTTCGGCCAGCAAAACACTGTTTTCATCTTGGTTGACTTTTGAGGCATGTAAATGATGGATTTTTGTGTAATTTTCATGGCACTTAGATACTTTTACTCTCCTTCATCACTTATAGAAGATTCTTTTATGTAAATGGTAAATATTTAATGCATGGATAGGTTTCCTAAGTTTTAGAGGCAAGTTGTTTTGACTGCCTATTATCTAGTGCTCAGTTTAGAATTAGTTGAAACAGCTCCTAGGAAGCTGAGCTCGACCCCTAGAGGTGGGGAAAGGAGTTAGATAATCTATATTATGCCTTCTATTGCTCATTTTCATGGTTGGAAGGTTGGACTCTTGAGGGAGAAGCTCCTATTGTATATTTTACTTGTATCTCTGCAATTTGAGGAAAAGGAAGACCAGGGTTTTGCAGACATCATTGGGATTCTTGTGGACTTTTGTGTTGATGGTGTGTTCTCCTATTGTAATCGTAAGTGTGTTTATGTGTTCCATCTCTTTCTTTACTGCAGCTTATTGAACAAATGAAGTGATAAAGTTTGAATTCATGCTTGCCATGCTCAGCTTTCAAATTTGTTTAATGTTTATGTTTTCCACTGTCTAGAGAGGATTCAAAGTCATTGTTTTCCCTCTTTAGCTTCTATTTTTTCTTCCTTGATCATCCATCTTAGCTAAAGGCATCAACACAAACTGCTACCTTGCCCCAAAGACCCACCTGCAGAAACTGTGTCAAATCCCCACACCCTAAAATTGCAGATCCTCAATTTGCCACCAAAAAACCCCAAAAACTTTAAATCAACCCTCCTTATCAGTTTACTAGCCTAATATCAGTGTTCCTAATTGGGTCAGCTCATCCTATTGAAAGATCTACCGAGTTTGACCGGAGAGAGCCTTCTCATACCCCGTAGGGCTAGCTACGAGGTGAAATGGTTTGATGTTGCCTTGAAGGTTTACCTTCCTCAGCCTAGGGTGAAATCTCAAGCGCTAACACAGCGAACCAATGGTCATTCTTGACTGAAAATATCATTATAAATCCATTTACAAAGGTTTGAGAAAGTATTAAAGACTTTTAGAGGTCGAAAACTTAGCAGAGAAGTTTTCCTTGACCCAAATGCCAAGGGGTGCCAACAGTGTGTTTAGGCAAAACCAGAGCAGCCAGAGGCCGTTTCTGATGAAAAAAACTCGATCTTGACTATTTCCATCATTTTGGAACCAATGGAAGTGGTTTCAGATCACTTTGAGTACTTCTACAGCTTGAAAAGTTGATATGAAGTCGTGGGCAGCCCTGGGCAAACCGTGGAGGAGAGCCATTTTTGGGGATGCAGTGCTTGATGTAAGCAATTAATCAGTTGGTATTTGGTGTCTGATCATTATTGGATACAACATTAGTGGTTTCAGTGACAGAAACAAAAATCTGATGGAGTTTGTGCCATTTAGAAGCTCAGAGAAGCTTAGTGCACTGATAGAAGGATGTGTATCCATGGAAGCCTTACGCTGTTTGTAGGAATTTGACAGCCATTAAAAGGATTTAAAATGGTATTCTCAGTGTTATAGACATTTTTGTGCCTTACAGCTCTAAGCATGAAATGTCCATAAACAAAGGGATCCTAAGTCCCTAAAAGTGTTGTTCCGGCCCCTAAAGGAACAAGGTCAACAAATTACAGCTTCTCCCAGAAGTTCTCCACGAGAAACTGCTCAAAATCAGTCAAATCAGGATCATTTCAGCTGCTCCACTAGCTAGCTGCGTTGCATAGAACCCAAGTACACTAGCTAGGTGCATTGCAACACTCCTAAATGCGCTACCAGGGTGAGTTGAGCGGGAAATGACAAATGGCAGTGCCATTCCGCGAGGTGGAAAGACAATGGAAGCTTCCAGAATCTTCTCCAATGACACTTGCCTCACTGAGTTCGACCAAGGATGAGTAAGAGGCTCTCAGTCTCCAAGTGGAAGCAAGAACTGACAGAGAGAAGCCACTAGTCAAAACATAAGCTGACTCATCCTCTTTGCATACATCTATATATGGATCCCTCATCCCAGAGATCCAAAGGCTGGAATTTTGGACATTGCAGAAAATTGCTGTTGGTTTTGAGATAGATATGAGAGTATTGGGTGATTTATGCTTTGTTGGAGGTGAAGAGGGGATTCCTTTACTGGGAGGTTGATTCTGGATCAGGAATCATCGGTTGTAACTCCTCCTGGACCTTCTTGTTATATCAATAAAACTATTTGAGTTTCTCCTACATGCTTGTGTATCATTGATGTTTGTTACATTTGTATGTTTAGCTTAAATCCGATCCTAAGCTATTTATGAATATAAATCCATGTCTTTGTGTAGTTTTCTTCTTCTGTGATCTTACAGGAACTTGGTGAAGCTGGGTAAGTAAGTGAGCAGGTAGCTGGAAGCTGTCAAAGAGGAGAGAGATTGGATCGAAGGACTAGCGCAAGACACGGGTTGGTTCATCCTATTCCTCTTCGTTTATAGTTCATAAAGAAGAATACGAAAGTAGTTTTCCTTGTTTGTTTCTAAGGTCACTGTCACACCTTAGTGGGATAGGGTCATTCTGAGTAGAAACTTTTCCCGTTAACAAAATGGCGACTCCACTGGGGATCGTGTCTAATTAGTTTGTTTGTGTTTCTCTTGTTGTTTGTTTCATAAACATAGAAGTAGCAATCAAACTGCATTTGCCATTAACAAATGCAAAGTAGACATCTGCTACTTCAATCCATTCACGGGATCTGTTTATGATTTGAACAACTGATTCACAAATGATCTGATTGCCCTTTGTGATAGCTCTTAGACCTCCTTTAAATCTACCCTCTGATTGTGCATTACTGATTGCTTTTACTCGGCCAAAAACCATAGATTAAACTGAAAACCGTGACCCAGAACCCGGATATAATTCTCGTTTCTGCCCCAACGCAGGCTCTGTGAAGAGATTCTGCATTTCAACACAATTCCTGAGAGGGCTACCTGCGCTGCAATCCAGTTTCTCTGTGTAACAGGTGCGCTGATCAGCCTAGCCCTGTGCAGCTGAGGTTCTTTGCTTCATTTTTTCAGTTTTTTCTCTGATTTTTGCAGCCTGTGATTAGTGTGTGTCTGTTTAAAAACCCGTTTTCTTTGCCTTAATTCCACCTCCTTTTTAAAAAAAGACTGTAGATGTTCTTTGTGTGTTTGTTACATCATTTACAGTTTTCCATTGAAAAAGTAGAATAGTCATACTGTCGTCCTTTGATTTAGATCTGTCGTAAGTGTCGATTTTGATCTTAGGAGAAAGTTTATTTGCTGTTGACAATCGATTATGCTTTTACTTTTGCCTTTGGTTTGAATTTATGACTTTCTAGTGTCGAAACGAGTATTTATTTCAAAATCATAAAGTGTCATAATCATCTCTACCTTTTGATTTCGAAAAGAAGCTTGTTTGTGTTTGTCACTTGAAAGAAAATTCAGATTTGTACATCAACTTTCTTTTTAGGCATCAATATTAAGAAAGTGAAAAACAAATAGATGCACATGTGCATTTGCATATTGACAGTCTGTTTGGCTTGATTTAGGAAAAGTGCATTTACAGTGTGCTCTTTGCTCTTTGAGAAAAGATTGTGTCTTTCTTTTCCCCTTGTAGCTAGGATTTTCATTGCTGAAAAGAGATAAAAGTTTGCTTATCATCTTTAGATTGCATTTTATGGATTACATCTACATCTCGTGGTGAACCCAAAAGGAAAACTTCATAAGAAAGATCAACTTAAAATAAATTGAATGAATCTAACAACGCATTGGAACTTAACGCACAACATTTAGAGGTCTAGGCTAGAGACGTATTTCGGCGTCGTAAAGCCTGGTAACTGTTGTCCTCACTGATGGTTGGGTGCTTCCTCCACTTTGAGATGATAAGTGCCAGTATGGACTTGTGCTTCCACGTACCGTCGAGTATATATTGGGAGACCCCTATAGGCTTAAAACCTTTTATCCATAGGAAGCCGTGTCGGCCGCCCTACTGATCGCAATGCACTGAACAGAGCATTCGAGAAGATTGACTGCCGTACCGTAAAAAGTATTCTGCAGTTTTGTGATTGGTTTGGTACTATCTCTACCTAGATCTCCAGAGAAGTCCCTTTCGTTCCTTTTTAGACTCCTTAACGGAAAAGGTCCATCTGAGCACTTGTCACTTCAGGCTCATTAAAAATCGAAGGAGACTAGAGTCATCTTTTGTTTTTTCTCGACTCTTAAAAACTGAAAAAACAAGTTGTGTCAAAAGCATCTAAAATTCATTTAATTCGGAAACATAATTCCCCTTTATTTTAGTTGATCGATTAATCCACGATCGTGGAAGAAAGTCAATCGAAATCGTTAGAAAATCTTTTGGATAGACTAGATATGTCTGAACAACCGTCGACATCCAGGAATGTGTCATCCGACGCAGCAGCGGCAGAGCCTCCTACTGCTACTCCAACGATGTTCGCCGGTATACCATCTGTCCTGGCAAGTTGTCAACAACAAGTTGAAGTCCAATCAGGGACTGTTTCGACGACATGGTTAGTTCCTATTTCTTCATCCGGATTATCATTTGGTATTTCTTATGTTGAAACTCAACAAATTGATCCAACAAAGTTCAGGTCAAACTGGAATTACATCCAGCGGTTGGGTACCAATACTGCCTCAGCAACCAAGGGTTGTATATTCAATGCAACCAGTCCACCCTGTGTCGAATATTCCCACTATACCTGCTATGGTGACTGCGTCGCAAGTACAAGTGCTACCTGTTGTATGTCAACCCCAACAGCCTCAGGTTGTAATACAACAGCCTCTTGTCTCAACGACTCAATCACGACCTCAGGTTAGTGCCTCCTTATCTGGAGCAACTCAGGCTCAAACAAGTACTGTGACTCCTCATCTTGGTCAATCATCCAGTATTGGTCAATAGCAAATGGTCCAACAACCAGAGCTGGTTCAAACTCAACAATCCCCATTCCAACAATCATATCAAGGACCTGAGCAACAAGTCTTTGTAAGTAATGGGAAATCGCATTTCCAAAGCGATTATCAACAACCATATTATAATGGTTATGCCCATCAACCTTGTCAAAGTTGCCATCATCAAATACATTATGCTGGTATGCAAAGACCCACTGCTCAGGCGATTCCATCTTATCCTGGGTATGCTTCGCCTAACCTGAATCAACAGTTGCCCTTTGTAGCAACTCTAGGATTACCAGATCTAAACTGGCTGACGAATGATCCAATTGCTTATGCCCCTTGGTGGCCAGCGATTCCGCATAAACTTCCGTCAGATATTCCTAAATTTAATGGAAATCCGGGTGAAGACCCGTCGAATCATGTGATGACATTTCATCTGTGGTGTTTATCAAACACCCTAAACGATGATTCAATTAGGCTTCGCCTTTTCCAGAGGACATTAACTGGTCCAGCAGCAAAATGGTATATCGAATTTCCTAGAGCTTCGTTCGACAACTTCAGTACCTTAGCCACAACCTTTTTAACCCATTTTCAGTTACCAATAAGGTACGAAACGGGAACAGAACTTCTTACCAACTTCAAACAGACAATGGCCACTCACATATCTGATCATATACATGAGTGGCGACGTCATCGTAGAATGCTGAAAACGTATGTTCCTGATCAACTTTTAGCTGAATGGTTTATTAAGTCATTATTTCCTTCCATCACGGAAGATGTGGCAAAAGGGGGAGTCGTCACCGAAGAGCAAGTTATCGCGCGTGCGCAATATTTGGACTTGATTTACACTCAGTCCGGCACACTCTACGATAAAATACCTGACGCCCCTAGACCGGAATTCTCAATTCCTCCTCCTCCTAAATCAAATAATGACTCTCACGCCGGCGATGGCGTGATTGGCACAACAGACACGAAATCGACAAAGGCTACATCTAAAAAGGCCCGTAAGATTTCCAGTCAAAATGCAAATGAGGAACTTCTTGCCTCGGAAGTAAATGCCGTGTCGACCGACAAAGGCAAAAAACTGAAGCAACCAGGGGGCAAGAAGAAAAAGAAAGGGAGAAAAAGGAAACATGATGAGTCATCTCCTGAAAAAGCTTCTGCAAACCCTTATGGGCAAAGGAAACCCCCTGCGGAGTGTCATATATGTGATGAGGATCATCGGACGAGAGATTGTCCACATAAAGCTGAAGTTAAGAAACTCTTTAAGAGTTCAAAAACCTCAGCAGTATTGATTGATCCGTTTCCAAACCCGAAAACCAAACTGGTTGCTAATCAAAATGCTTCCCGATCCCAAGTGCTTATGCTGTCCGTTTCAAAGCAGCAAAATGATGCTTTGACAAGGAATAAATATTATTGGAATCCACAACTGTCGAATAACAAGGCTAATGAACAACCTAGTAGTTCGACAACAACTTTGACCAAAGTTGTGCCACCCATCATTCCTGAGCCAATGATAAATCCGCCAAAGGGAGTAGTACACACATCGACATTTAATCCTAGTGCAAAAGTAGCACAGAATTATAATATAATAGAGGACCTGGCCCAATCGCCGTCCACTATGTCGACACTTGAGGTACAACAAAATTTCCCCTCCCAAAAGCAAGCTTTATTATCAGCAATAGGTGGGATTGGCCCAATGGATTCCAATCTTGTGGCCTTTGATCATAAAGGATATGACCCTCAGTTACCAGCTCAACTAGCTTTCCTTATTCAAGTGAAATCCCTCAACAAAACTGTTCATCAAACAATTATTGATGAGGGGGCATCTACATGTATTATGTCGATGAGTTGCTGGAAAAATTTAGGCTCACCACCCTTGTCGAGATCGTCAACGACGTTAAAAGCATTTGATGGACGATCATACACTCCATACGTGATTTTAAGTAACTTGCAAGTTGAACTGGGGGGCAAAACAATAGAAATTGATGTTGAAGTAATCGACGGAAAACTCGATTACAACATCCTACTGGGAAGGCCCTGGATATATGCCATGGCCGCAGTTGTGTCGACCTACTTCAGAAAGATTGCATTTCCCTTTCAAGGAGGAATTACAATCATTGACCAACAAACATTTCTCCCAAACAGTTCACAAGTTACGGGAATCATTCCAATGATCCATGGAAGCAATCACGCGCTTCAAAATATCAGAGTAGGTCTCCTAAAAGACCTTGCCTTAATGGGTACTTTTGCCCTACCGCCTCCAAGTAATTTGGCGGAAGTGGCCACAGTGAAAACCTGCAATATGAAATCTTCTATATCTAATGGATTCAGAAGATTCCTAAACATTTTGTCTGCATGGATCATCGCCATAATAGAAATATTGTAGCAATCAATTTTCTTGGCCTGGGGGGCAAACCCAAATCAACGCTCATCGAGTGTTTGGATAGATAGGTCTAAGGAATATGACACCTCTTCAGATCCTTGGTCGCATGTACATTCTACAGACGAAGGAATCAGTCAATCAATGATGATAGGAGAGGAACCATGGGAAGATTACCACCATCGCTCCCATCTTCCGGATTACCACGAATATTTTTCCAGCAACCTTAATCATCCATCAGTTTTTGATTTTCTATTAAATACTGTAAATACGACGGATTTCGAGGATGGTTCTTATCTGTGTCAACCTCATTAAAAAATGAAACAAATCCCCTTTTCAAATCAAAGGTAAAACTTCATTCCAATCACCGAGTTGAATGCAATGAAGCTTGGGGGGCATGCACCTCGATTTGCGTTATTATGCTGGGGGCATGCAAACTTATCACGAGCAGTGTTACTGCAGGGTTCAAGCTCGTTAAAAAATAAACCCGCATCGAGCAGTTTTAGCGCATAGTTCAAGCTCGTTAAAAAATAAACATAAGACATGAGCAAATGTTTCCACCCGCATTTAAGCTCGTTAAAAATGAACTATTCCCCGGTAAATAACCACCGTGAATGAAGCATTTCAGCCATTAAAACCTTGGTCATGTTTGCACCGTCACCTCCACTTTTCCATTGGCCAATCATTCACCTCCATTTGATTTTTTACCCATTTTGAGGAATAGCTGCGAAGAGTGATTTCACTAGCCATCCTTGTGACACTGCCGTGATTGGAAAATTCCAACCCTTACCTGGAATCAGCTGCTACCCATTTTATCACTCGTTCCTCAAAAGACGAGTCTTCTTTAAGCTCTTTTCAACTGACTCGTAAAATATGAAAAGATTTCTGAGTTTTGGCCTTCCAGCTCGTTAAAGTGACCGGAAGCGCTATCCCTCCTCTAGATTTTAATCTTTTTGGACCTGAGGGATTATTTCACTAAAAGATCGAGCGCTTGTTTTGTTCGGCTCGTTAAAACTATCGAAAATTCATCCCTTCTGTATTGTTTTATACTTTTTCGGACTTAAGGGATTAGATGATGAAAAAGGAATTTTGGAGTTACCTTTACGTACCTTTTCAGACTCTCTAAAAATGAAAAGGACCGAGTTATCTTTGTTGTTAAACTCGTTAAAAAGATTAATAGCGACAAACTTGTCTTTAGACGAGAACGAGTTTCACTATCGCTAGGCTCGTTAAAACATAGCGATGGGTTTGCCCGAAGGGAAAATTATAGAACAAGCATATGTTATCCTCCTCAAGCTTGACAAAAATAAAGAGGTACTGGTCAGCAATGACTGGGGAAAAATTGGGAAGAAACTCAAAGAATCTTTATTGGTAGCAAGTCGCTCTTGAACATGACACTTCCACTCCGTGCCTGAGTCGGGTTGGGTTGTTTCATTCACCGGTCACATCAACATGGTCATGCCATACCATCCACCTTTGGGGTAAATGCTACCAGTCCATCACATAAGTGTCGCCGACATGTTCAAGAGAAGTCATCCAGAGAAGTCATCCGTGTCCCATCCACTACCATACATTATACTTCATTCTTTCATGACCGCCATCCTAAAAATATATCATCAGATCGTTTTCCCCTCCATCAAAATCATTTGCTCCATTCCGTGTCATTGATGTGGGATTCATTAAGGCCCTCCTTTGATGGATCGCTTCTTGTCGACACCAGCTCATTATCCAAGAAGTTGATCTAGGAACAGTACTTTGAAGCTTGCATGCCTCAATGGCAAGTTTCTCACTTCCGGCGACAGGTATACATCAATGACCTTCGACCGAAAGATTTTGCGCGGTGTTCGACGCCAAGTCCTTTATTCACACCACGTGAATTGTACTGTAGTACCTTGAGGGTCATCATCATTATCGGTGATTCCTCTCGTGCTTGTTAACAGTTTACATCATTGACTGGTAATCAAGTGATGTCTTTCCATGTTCGACTTCAAAACATTTCTCACATGGATCGACTTGTACTTCGAGTGAATATCGGACGAGATTGAAGACTCCGGATCTAGTTTCATCCATCTGGGCTACGATATATATTCATGAAAATAAAGAAATTGAAATGTACAACATTGCAGCACAGATAATCATCCTACGAAAAGGATGATGGCTCTATCAGAATCATCAGTCTACCATCAGACGATTGTCTATCCTATGTACATGAAAATGAATTTATAAAGCTGAGCATGGGAATGCCCGCCTCAGCTAGATCATGAAAACAATATGTAGATAATGTATTGTATTGTATCTTATTACAGGTCTCCTCCCAACATTGAAAGAACTTCAGATCCTCCTAATAAAGCATTTCACCCGATAAACGACCTCATACTTTAGGGGGCAACTGTTATAGACATTTTTGTGCCTTACAGCTCTAAGCATGAAATTTCCATAAACCAAGGGATCCTAAGTCCCTAAAAGTGTTTTTCCGGCCCCTAAAGGAACAAGGTCAACAAATTACAGCTTCTCCCAGAAGTTCTCCACCAGAAACTGCTCAAAATCAGTCAAATCAGGATCATTTCAGCTGCTCCACTAGCTAGCTGCGTTGCATAGCACCCAAGTACACTAGCTAGGTGCATTGCAACGCACCTAAATGCACTATCAGGGTGCATTGAGCGGGAAATGACAAATGGCAGTGCCATTCCGCGAGGTGGAAAGACAATGGAAGCTTCCAGAATCTTCTCCAATGACACTTGCCTCACTGAGTTCGACCAAGGATGAGTAAGAGGCTCTCAGTCTCCAAGTGGAAGCAAGAACTGACAGAGAGAAGCCACTAGTCAAAACATAAGCTGACTCATCCTCTTTGCATACATCTATATATGGATCCCTCATACCAGAGATCCAAAGGATGGAATTTTGGACATTGCAGAAAATTGCTGTTGGTTTTGAGATAGATATCAGAGTATTGGGTGATTTATGCTTTGTTGGAGGTGAAGAGGGGATTCCTTTCTTGGGAGGTTGATGCTGGATCAGGAATCATCGGTTGTAACTCCTCCTGGACCTTCTTGTTATATCAATAAAACTATTTGAGTTTCTCCTACATGCTTGTGTATCATTGATGTTTGTTACATTTGTATGTTTAGCTTAAATCTGATCCTAAGCTATTTATGAATATAAATCCATGTCTTTGTGTAGTTTTCTTCTTCTGTGATCTTACAGGAACTTGGTGAAGCTGGGAAAGTAAGTGAGCAGGTAGCTGGAAGCTGTCAAAGAGGAGAGAGATTGGATCGAAGGACTAGCGCAAGACACATGTTGGTTCATCCTATTCCTCTTCGTTTATAGTTCATAAAGAAGAATACGAAAGTAGTTTTCCTTGTTTGTTTCTAAGGTCACTGTCACACCTTAGTGGGATAGGGTCGTTCTGAGTAGACACTTTTCCCATTAACACTCAGCCCTTTGAATCCTTTTTGTATTCATTGTGGTTAAGTGTAGAGTTTGTAAAAGAATTTAATTACTTTAATTCCAAAGAGTCTAGTCATGTTGACGAAGCTCAAACGAGATGTAGCCTAAGAGTTGGGATGAACTACTATATTATATTGCTGTTGTGTTTTGATGTTCTATGGCTGAATTATGTTGCTGATATATATGTTAAGTTTCAGAAAAAACAAATAAACTTAAAACACATAAACAAAAGAAAAGACATACACCTCTTTCAAGCTAAAATTCCGCATAACGTCAAGTTCAAGCAAGGTTTTTTTTAATTAAATCTGAGTGTTTACTTCTATTATTTCCTTAGGCAGAGTCTATAGAGGGCTAGGTAGCTTCTGGATCTCATCCTCTCTTTAGAGGTGACATATCTAGTAAATGCCCCTACAGTCTATCTCTGTATTAGAAATAAAACGTTTTCACATTTTCAGATTTAAACTTGGAGTATTTTTGCACTCATTTACATAAATGAAAATGGATACCTTGCACCCTTTTTCAGATCAGGTTGGTATCAGAGCACTTGGTTTGCTTGATTTACATCTCAATAGATTGATTGTATAGTTTGAGAGGTGTTTAAAGCAGTGTAGAAGATTGACTGCTTTACTATTTTGCAAACTGCATGTTGTTTGAGTTTGCTGAAGTTTGGGGATAGATAATGATTAGGTAAGTCTTGGAGAAGACAAAAAGGAATATAAGATATTTTCCTTACCTCAAAGGACCTCAAAACCACTCCAAGATTTTCACTTGAGTTGGTTTGCAGTTGGCTTCTTGAACACGATTTTCACTTGATTTGTGTGTTGTAGGATGGTTGAATATGTGATGGTTGTAAAGACATTTGGGTGAAAAAGTTTTGTCATTTGTTTTGAAAAGCTTTAAGAACATTGTTGAATTTAATTTGTTCATTGACATCATAATGACAACTTCTACAAGTGAAGTTTCTTCCTTCACAAGGTTCTTCGATGAGGATATGAAGCGCAAATTCCTTATATTGAAGGATATGGTGCAGATCCTGTTTGAGGATAGAAGAGAAAGGACATAGATTCATGAGAAATTGTTGGCCATGAAGCAGGAGAAGGAAGAAATTATTCAAATATTTCATGATATGGAGTTGCAGTTTCATCAAGCCCAAGAGGCTTTGACCAAGAACATGCGTGAGAAAGAAGTAATCCATTCTGATTTGTCTTCAGTTTCCTCGTTAGAAAGATGTGTTGGATCTTTTGAAAAGCATACAAGGGGAGTAGGATCCAATTTAATGATTAAGATGGATTATGAAGGCAAAGGATTAGGAAAGCATGCACAAGGCATGATTGAACCCCTTTCTGTTGAGGAATGACCCAAGAATCTTGGACTTGGTTATGTGCAATCTAATGATGAAGTCTCAAAAGCCATGAAGGCATGTGAGGCTAATTCAAAGAGAACTTTTGTTCCAAGTTCCATGAGGAAAATATGCCAAATTTGTTTCAAAGATGATTTCCATTTCTTTAAGCCTTTGTTGCAACAAGAAGATGGTATACATGCAACTTATGGCAAGCATGCAATTTCAGGCAGTTTTCAAGACAAGAAGAATGATGTTAGTCTGCAATTGAAAATTGGAGCCTCGACTAGTTCATCTCCTCATGGAGGCAAAAAGGATGAACATGCAAAGCAACACAAGAGGTATACATCTTCTCATGATCAATTTGATTGTGTTTCTGCAAGGCATGAAAATTTTACATGCTTTAATGGAAGAAAATTTTCTTGTACATATTGTGGTCAATTTAACCATCATGTTTCAAGATGCTGGATGAGGAAGAAAGCACACAGGAAACAAATGAAGCAAAGACTACCTTCAAAGAAGGTGCATAAGATTTGCACTTTTTGCCAAAAGAAGGGACATTTTTGTCTCTCAGTGTTGGACTTTACATCCAACTCGTCGTCCTACACACATGCAGCAAGAGGACAGGAAGATTGGAAAAGGTGGAACCACATATTCCATTATTGACATGGAAAGGGAAGTTTCACATGAGGAAAAGTTGCAGCAGCAAAAGTCGCCATGGAAGTGGCTTGGTGAGAAGTGGATGGACTTCTTGACACCATAAGACTTACTCCTTTTGTACATATGTAAATTTCGGATGTATGCATGTATTCTATGCTGTAATATCTTGTTTGTTTCGAGCCACCTTAGATCATTGATCAAGGCAGCATTATTCAATTTCATTCTGTAATTTTGTTGCCAGAAAATTTCTGTGTGAGTGCAAGAAAGATGGCTATGGATAGAAGGACAAGAGCATTCATGAAGGGACATGTCAAATTCTTTCCCTTTGTGGTTCAAATTCATTTTCCATCCAAAGCAAATGTTTGAAGGGTTGAAGAGAAGAGGATGTTCATTCTCTCATTGTCTGTACTACAGTTCAGTCCAACATTTCAGTAAGCTTCTGGGGTCCAAAAGCCTCTCATTTGGGAGGTGTGATCAGGAGCTCAAGTCCAAATGTCGAAAATGCTCAAATTTGAAAGTTCTTAGATTGGGTTGGAACTTGAATGACCAGATAGGTCTCGTCTTCTTGATTCCGATGCCATGAACAATTTGAAAAATGGACTCCGTATGGAGAAGTTATTCCGATTTAAAAATCGCCCAATGATCTTCATTTTTGAATTTAAAAAAAATTTAAAATAGAATATTCAAAAGAATATTCTAGGGAATATTATTCAAAATATTCTAGGGAATATTCCCAAAATATTCTTGGAATATTCGTTTTTGAGCAACCAATGGGAGGGTGCCACATGGAAAGCCCGAAGGCCGCCACATGGCCTTGCAATGGCATGTTAAAAGAATTGTTGAGGTCGGCTGGGTTCAAACATGTGACCTCCCTCCTAACAACCATATACTTTACCATTGTGCTACACACTTGTTTCTTAACAATTATGGTTCGCGGTTTAATTTAAACGGTAACTGTTTCGCGAACAGTCAACAAACCGCCAACCGTTTCCCTAACTGCCGCTGCCAGCTGGTCACATGCACTAATTCCGCCAGTGGTTAAGCGCTAAACTGGCATTTTAGTTGTCGGAGGTTGCCAAAAATGGCGGATGTGCCATATTTGTCGGGCTTAACTGCAGTTGCTCCACATTTAGTGGAGTTTTCTTAGGCCAATCTGGACAAATCTTCAGTTAGCCATAACTTTGGCTAGGAGAGGCCTTTTGATGCGATTTTTTTTTTTTGATTTTGGGTCTCTTCGACCTTCTGGGTTCAATGAAGTAGGTCTAAAGTCTAACAGAGGTCATCTTTAGATGAAGGAGCCATCAGGGCCTTGAAGGAGAACGTTGTGTATTGGACTGTGTTTCTCTGTTTAAGGTAAATGAACAAGCATTATTAGCTATTTCATACCTTTTGAATCTGTTTAGATGGTTTTAAAATCCTGTTAAGAACATTATAAAGCCAAAAAGCTTCATTTATGTTCTAGAGGCCATTTTTACCGATTTTTCCAGTAGTAGTGCAGGGCCTAGTCAGGGGAGCTAGAGGACATTTGCAGCGAACCAGTGGTCATTCTTGATTGAAAAATCATTTTGAATCCATTTACATAGGTTTGAGAAAGTATTAAATACTTTTAGAGGTCAAAAAATCAGTAGAGAAGTTTTCCTTGACCCAAGTGCCAGGGGGTGCCAACAGTGTGTGTAGGCGAAACCGGAGCAGCCAGAGGTTATTTCTGATGAAACAAAAATCTATCTTGACTATTTCAGTAATTTTGGAACCAATGGAAGTGGTTTCATATCATTTTGAGTACTTCTACAACTCGAGAAGTTGATGTGAAGTTGTGGGTAGCCCTGGGTAAACCGTGGAGGAGAGCCATTTTTGGGGATGCTGTGCTTGATGTAAGCAATTAATCAGTTGGTATTTGGTGTCTGATCATTATTGGATACAGAAGTAGTGGTTTCAGTGAAAGAAATAGAAATCTAAGGGAGTTTGTTCCATTTAGAAGTTCAGAGAAGCTTAGTGCACCGACAGAAGGATGTGTATCCATGGAAGCCTTAAGCTGTTTGTAGGAATTGGACATCCATTAAAGGGATTTAAAATGGTATTCTTAGCCCTTTGAATCATTTTTGTATTCATTGTGGTTAAGTGTGGAGCTTGTAAAAAAATTTAATTACTTTAATCCCAAAGAGTTTAGTCATGTTGACGAAGCTCAAAGGAGATGTAGCCCAAGAGTTGGGGTGAACTCCTATATTATATCGCTGTTGTGTTTTGATGTTCTATGGCTGACTTATGTTGCTGATATATATGTTAAGTTTTAGAAAAAACAAATAAACTTAAAACACATAAACAAAGGAAAATACATACACCTCTTTCAAGCTAAAATTCCACATACCGTCAAGTTCAAGCAAGGTTTTTTTTAATTAAATCTGAGTGTTTACTTCTATTATTTCTTTAGGTAGAGTCTGTAGAGGGCAGGTAGCTTCTGGATCTCATCCTCTCTTCAGAGGTGACATATCTAGTAAATGCCCCTACAATCTATCTCTATATTAGAAATAAGAAGTTCTCACATTTTCAGATTTAAACTTGGAGTATTTTTGCACTTATTTACATAAATGAAAATGGATACCTTGCACCCTTTTTCAAGTACCTTCCATTTTCAGATCAATATTCATCCCATAGACCAGATTGAACTACACAAACAGGCTAGAGAGATGTTATACTCCACCCTAACAGGTAAAGCCATAGCTGCCCATAAGGTACAGAACTCTCTGAACAACATCTTAGCACAATTCCAGTTAGAGAATGCCTCCTCATAGGCAAGGATACAAGGATCAAGTCCTTAGTGGACTTAGTGATTGAATTGATCTCAATGATATAAAAGCTACAGAGTTTTGGGTTGTATTATATTCTTTCCACGTAGTTAAAAGGGAGTTTGAGGGGCACCCGTAACCCCACTTTATGGGGTCCGGGGTAGTTCCCTGGAAAATTTTGGTTTTGGACCCTATGTTAGGTTGGGCAGACCCACCTATGGTTTTGTGCATGATTTTCGCACATGTTTTTGGACGCGATGGTTTTCGGTCCATGGTATTGGATGTGATGGTTTTCGGTCCATGGTATTGGATGCTTCAGCATGTATAAATATGTATTATAACATTGAAAGGAACATAATGAAAAAATCAAGTTGGTAGTCCCGGTTTTGGGATCCAGGGGAAAATCTCTGTGTATATGTGTTTTATGTGTTCTGCTCTCACATTATTTATTTTTTGTGTTTTAGAATTCGTATGCAGGTAATTTATGTAGGGGGTTAAAACCTACATTTGGTATCAGAGCAGATTTGGCTTCAAGGGGATGCCTTTGTTGCTGAGGGGTTTTTCTCGGGCTTGTGGTAGACCGTGTTCAGTGGGAGATCTACGAGATCGATTCTAGTGGTGAAAGAAGATGGCGAGCAGTGGAAAGATGGAGATCGAGAAATTTAATGGTCAGAGTTTTGGGTTGTGGAAACTCAAGATGGAGGATCTATTGGTGGATAAAAATCAGTGGATTGCAGTAGATCTGGGTACTAAACCAACTGGAGTGTCTGATGAAGAATGGAAGAAGTTGGATCAGAAGGCAAAGAGCACAATATGCTTTTGTGTCTCAGATTTAGTATTGCTGAATGTATCAGGGGAAGCTATGATGAAGGCTTTGTGGGACAAGTTAGGGACTTTGTACCAATCTAAGTCTCTGGTGAATAAACTATTCCTGCGGAAAAAGATATATAACCTGAGGATGAAGGATGGAGACTCAGTGACAGAGCATCTGAATGCATTTAATATTATGGTAAGTCAGTTAGCATCTGTTGATATTAAAATTTCAGATGAAGATAAGTGCATCAGTTTGTTGTGTTCTCCACCATATTTGTGGGATAGTCTGGTTATTGCAATAGGTAGCAATGCAACTGCCTTGCAGTTTGACGAAATAGTCTCATCTTTACTGACGGAGGAGATGAGACGGAAAGATATGGAGAGCCAGAATGGTGATGCCTTGTTTGTACGAGGACGGTCCCATAACAGAAACAAAAATAAGTCATCGAGTGGGAGATCTAAATCTAGAGGGACATTTAAATCTCTAGGAAAACTTGTAAAGATGGTGTGTTGGAAATGCGGAAAGGAAGGCCACTTTAAAAGGGATTGTAAATCTAAAGTTCTTGACAAAGGAAAGGGATTTGATGAGGCTCCTTCCGCAGAGGCAAAAACCACCTCAGATGAAGGTGGGGATGTGTACTTTGCTTCTTCAAGTACACATGTAGATCATGAGGCATGGTTGATTGAATCAGGTGCATCCTTTCACTTCACTCCCCATAGAGAGTGGTTCTGCGAGTATGAGAAATATGATGGTGGTGATGTCTTCTTGGGAGATGACAGGAAGGGTAGAATCATTGGTCGTGGAAAAGTAAAGTGAAGCTACAAGGTGGAAGGTTTAGAATGCTTCCAGGTGTTCTAAACATTCCTGCATTAGCCAGAAATATGATTTCTGTTAGCAAGCTGGATGATGCAGGTGTAAAAACAGTGTTCGAGAAGGATACCTGCAAGATGGTTCAGGGAGCACTGGTATTGATGCAGGGAGTTTGGATTGGAACTCTGTACAAGCTGCAAGGTAGCACTGTTATTGATGGGTGCAATAGTTCTCTGGTTCCTGAAAGTGGAGTAGAAAATCTAGTGGTCTCTGGAGAGAAGACCATGTTGAGGCATCAAAGGCTTGGACATATTGGAGAGAAGGACCTTCGAATACTTCATGGTAAAGGTATGAGTAATAGATCTTTGGATTTTGATTTTTGTGAAAATTGTGTATATGGAAGTAGAATCGGGTGAGTTTCCCCTCTAGTAGTAAGAGGGAGAAACATATATTAGAGCTTGTGCACAGTGATGTGTTTGGACCTGTGAAGGTTCCATCACTAGGTAAGTCTGTGTACTATGTATCAATTATAGATGAATTCTCAAGGAATACATGGATACATTTATTTAAGGAGAAATCTGAAGTCTTTGACAGGTTTAAATAATTTAAGGCTCTCGTGGAAAATTAGACAGAGAAGAAGATAAAGGTGCTGAGGATAGATAATGGTGGAGAGTTTTACAGTAAATAATTTGAAGAATTCTGCAAGAAGTGTGGTATAGCACGATAAAAGACTACTCCATATACACCTCAGCAAAATGGAGTTGCAGAAAGAATGAACAAGACGTTGATGGAAAGGGCAAGAAGCATGCTTAGTGGCGCCAGGTTGGGACAAGAATTCTAGGCAGAGGCGGTGGATACTGCATGTTACCTGGTCAACAGGTCACCTTCATCAGCGTTGGAGGATAATACTTCAAAAGAGGTATGGATTGGTAAGAAACCCTCCCTTTCACATCTGAGGGTATTTGGATGTGATGCATATGTACATGTTCCAAAGGAGAAAAGAACAAAGTTGGATAGTAAATCGGAAAATTGCATCTTTATTAGGTATAAGGATGGTTTAAAGGGCTATAAGATTTGGAACCCAATAACAAGGAAGGTTATGTATAGCTGAGATGTGGTGTTCAGAGAGGTGAAAGATGTTATTAAACATGAAGTCCAACCAAAGGAACTTGAGAAGATAGAGTTTGATCTAAAGGAGGAAGAACCAGACTCTATCGTAGAGGAGGAATCAGAATATGAAGAACCACAAACTACAGCTGTGAGAAGATCAGTTTGAGAAAGAAGGCAGCCAAAAAGGTATAGTCCATCTGCTTTCTATTCAAATTTTTCTTTGTCTGTTACTGATGATGATCCCAGAACTGTGAAGAAAGCAGTAGATTCAGAGGATGGAAAAATCTAGAAAGAGGCCATGGTTGATGAAATGGCATATTTGCACAAAAATGAGGCTTGGGATCTGGTGGAGTTGCCGGCTGGAAGGAAACCCATTGGCAGCAAATGGGTGTTGAAAAGGAAGACAAATGTAGAAGGAAAAGTGGAGAAATACAAAGCTCGGCTGGTAGAAAAAGGTTATTCCCAGGTGCTGGGAATTGATTTTGGTGATATTTTTTTCCTGTTGCCAAGGTAACTTCTATTAGATTACTTTTATCTGTTTTTGCTGCTTTTGATTTTGAGGTAGAACAGATGGATGTGAAGACAACATCTCTTCACAGGGATTTGGAAGAGGAAATATACATGAAGCAACCTGAAGGCTTTGCAGTGAACGGTAAGAAAGAACTGGTATGCAAGTTAAAGAAGTCTCTGTATGGGTTAAAACAGTCACCAAGGATGTGGTATCAGAAATTTGATATGTTTATACGATGACTTGGCTTCACTAGAAGCAAAGCAGATCACTGTGTGTATTTTAAATTAATTGGTGACCGTGTTATTTATCTAGTCTTGTATGTGGATGATATGTTGCTGATTGGAAATGACAAAGAAATTATCCAGGATTTGAAGACCCAATTGTCCTCCAAATTCGACATGAAAGATCTTGGTGCTGCAAACTATATTTTGGGCATGGAAATTAAAAGAGATTGAGCAAAGAGGAAGCTCTGGTTAAATCAGAGGAAGTATGTCGAGACAATATTGCAGAGGTTTAATATGCAGGATAGTAAACTGGTGAAGGTTCCTATTCCTGTAGGTGTGAGTTTATCTGCTGAACAGTGTCCCAAGACACAAGAAGAGGAATAGGACATGTCCCGTGTTCCATATGCAAGTGCAGTTGGTAGCTTGATGTATGAAATGGTCTGTACTAGACCACACATTGCACATGCAGTGGGAGTATTGAGCAGGTTTATTTCAAAACCAGGGAAGGAGCACTGGACAACGGTGAAGCGTGTTTTCAGGTATTTGCGTGGCATTAGTGGTTATGGTTTGTGCTACCAAGGAAGACCAGGATTGGATAGAGTGTTGGATATTCATGGCCTTGTTGATGCAGACCGCGCTGGAGATCTAGATCAGAGAAGATCTACAAGTGGGTATGTGTTTAACCTATTTGGAGGTGCATTCAGTTGGATGAGTAAGAAACAATCTGTGGTGGCACTATCAACTACAGAGGCAGAATACATGGCAGCCACTCATGCAAGCAAGGAAGCAGTTTGGTTTCAGAGATTGTGTTCAAGTAAGGGGTTAGTACAGGAAGCTATAAGGATAGACTGTGATAGCCAAAGTGTAATTTTCTTGTCAAAGAACCCCGCATATCATTCAAAGACAAAGCACATTGATGTTCAATATCACTTTGTGAGGGATATGATAGAAGACAAAAAGGTGTTGCTGGTAAAGGTGGAAGCACATTGATGTTCAATATCACTTTGTGAGGGATATGATAGAAGACAAAAAGGTGTTGCTGTTAAAGGTGGTCACTTTGAAGAATACTACAGATGCATTGACAAAATCTGTGAGCTTTGAGAAGTTCTCTTGGTGTAGAGAGACAATGGGCATTTCAGGGCTAGAAAAATGACTAAGCTCTCTTGTGACCCCTGTGGAAAGAAAACAACAAGTGGGAGAATGTTGGGTTGTGTTATATTCTTTCCATGTAGTTAATAGGGGGTTTAGGCAGTGCCCAGGAAAATTTTGGTTTTGGACCCTATGTTAGGTTGGGCAGACCCACCTATGGTTTTGTGCATGATTTTCGCACATGTTTTTTGGACGCGATGGTTTTTGGTCCATGGTATTGGATGCGATGGTTTTCAGTCCATGGTATTGGATGCTTCAGCATGTATAAATATGTATTGTAACATTGAAAGGAACATAATGAAAAAATCAACCTGGTAGTCCCGGTTTTGGGATCCAGGGGAAAATCTATGTGTATATATGTTTTATGTGTTCTGCTCTCGCATTATTTATTTTCTATGTTTTAGAATTCGTATGCAGGTAATTTCTGTACGGGGTTAAAACCTACACAGAGCAACTTATTAAGAAGAAAAATGATGATATTTCTACATTTAAGAGGCAATTGAAAATACCCTAGCTGCAACATCCTCAAACTCTAGAGGTCATAGAGAATCAAACCAGACATGAGGAGTTGATGGACTTGGTGTTGAAGCTGAATGATCAACTTAAGGAGACAGAAAAGGAATTGGATGCTTTAATCCAATTAAAACAAGTAGATGTGGCCACTTCTTCAACAAACATTATCCCTATAGTCTCCACAATAGTGCCATCCACACTAGTAGCATCTTTGGCACCTATAGCTCCACTTGCAACAACCTTGCTAGCAACAACACAATCTACATCAGCAACAGGTGCATTAGGAGAGAAAGCAACAGGACTAGTCAAAGCCATGGAAGAGATGTCTATCCAGGCCAGTAAAATGAACAGGTTAAGAGAAAAGGTTGCAAGTTTGGAAACAGACTGCAAACTTGCCCAACTGAAGCAGAAAGAAGAAGCACAAAAAGCCCAAAGAATGAGTGAAAGGATCAAAGTCTTAGAGAAAGAATTAACACTCGAGAAACCACTTGGGCAACCAAGGAAATGCTGTGGGCCAATGGCATTGACTCCCTCAAGGATATTTGGCCCTCAATTCAAGTTATTTTTGAACAAACTAAGTTAGTAAAGATAGCTACGGAAGCTATCCAGAAAGTGAAGGAGGAGTTGGGATATAAGCCAGAGGATGCTAATAGACTCATCCACTTCCTCAATAGCAAGAATAGATATGAGCTCCATGAGCTAAATATAGAAGATAGGACTGCAACCATTTTAGAAATAAGGAAGGTCTTATGCTTAAATTAGAAGAAAAATGTCACAATATGCAGGTAGCCATTGATTTGTTCATGGCTAAATTCCATATTTTAAGGGAGAAAGGTCTGCCCAGTCCTGTGGTTATCAATGAAAAACTCATGACACAATTAGAGTATGATACCAGACTCATACAGTTGGCAAAGGAGCAAGCCAACTCTTCATCCATAAAATCATTTCCATCATGCAAAGTGCTACACAACACATTTGAGAACTTGTTTTTACTTGAGCATGAGATAAAACATTTGTTCCTCACCAAGCCCAATTTTTCCAAGTATACTGAAGTTGATGAAATCTACAGAAGGATGATGGATGTAAAATTACTTGATGCGGAATGGTGGGAGACTATGACTGTTTTACTGTGATGAATTTACTGAGATAAATTTACTACACAATAAAAACATAACAGCTAGGTAAAACAGGTAGAGACAGCACAACAAGGTCACAAAGTATCAGGGTTAAAGACTATCAGGTGAAAGATCAAAGTAAAAGAAGACTCCATCGTGAAAAACTACAACAACAAGCCAACATAAAGGGCTAAACTTCAACAATAAAGTCCAACACAACCATAATAAAAGGGACAACATGAAACAATTCATTAGTTGTCTCTATCTTCTTGCTAGCAGATATTTATATTTCCTAGATTAAATATCAAGTTGTTTTGAGATATTTTGTAATAATTTTTTGTATAAACACTTCACAATTCGAAGTATGTAGGGTGGATTCCAAAAAATTTCTATAGACTTCTTGTTCTTAAGTTTTAAATTCCATTGTATCAATGACTGGATCAGCTAGCTGGATCAAGGAATAAAGATCAGATATTTTACTAGATTCTTGTGTAAAGAAAAGTTCAAATAAGTATTCTCTCACATTTAATGTTATTTTTCTTTAAGTTTTCCACAGTCTGACTTGTATCTCTAAAAAATTTGAATGCTATAACATGGAATGATATCTCAAAAATTTCTTAACTACACTCTGTCTTGACTGTTATGCATGTTCAATGTTTTCTTCACAAATCTAAGTTAAGGAATTCTTGATTGCTCCTTAGTTTAGTTAGTTCCTTGTGATCTATATCAAAGGATCCTTAATTGCCCTTTGTTCATGATTATCCTCTGTTCTTCATCTTAACCCTAGTATGAGAATTCTTAAGTGCTCTCTCACCCTGGTTAGGATCATTTCACTGATTCGACCTAAAGATTTGCGCTTTACTTTGCTAGCATGCCCTGTGAACATTCCCTTTAATGAATTGATCCAGTTTTGCTATCCATTTGTTGACTCCATATCCCAATGGCTTAAAGACCTTGCCCTATCCATCTGTTCCAAGAATTCCACCACCCAACCTTCAATTCAAAACCAAATCCCCAATGAACATTAAGAACTAGCCTAAAATCCTAGAAAAACAGAGCTAAATTATATAGAGAGAGCCCTCTATGAGTCATAAGTTGGCTAGAGCCTATAATTAAAAGATTGGTTTGTGGTTACCTCGGTTTATTCCTTCTTCTGATAAATTCTAAGGAAAATTCTGAGTGTTAACATAGTGGCGACCATACTGGGGAAAACCCTTAGTCCAAATAAATCTTTAAGAAATTTTTAATTCTGTATTTTGAGCCTCTTAAAGTAATTTATTAGAAGTTATTTCTCACAAAAAGAAAATAATTAATTTTTTTTTGAAATTCTGACTTTGAGGAGAACTCATTATACTAGGGCTAACCCAGATCCAAACCCTCCCCTAGTAGTTGAGAAAAACCAAAAAAGAAGAAAGTTCAGCTAGTCACTCACCCTTGGTTAAAGCTAATTCATGTCTTGATGAATGGTTGTTTTTAGAACATCTTCCCTTTGATGAGCAATTTGATTTTTCATTATTTAAGTCAAAGTCTGAAAGTGAAATTCAGGATACTGTCCTAGATCCCGAGTTTATTGTAGACCTTTAAGTCCAAAAAGCCAACAAACTAATTGATGAGTACATTCTGAATTCACCACAGTCATCCCTTAGCACTGCCAAGATCCCCGAGCCTTCTGAAGAATTGACCACTACTCTTAGTTCACCATTATTCCCTTCAACTTCCAAAGTCCATTCCCCACCTCCATTCATACCCTCACTCCCTTACCAACCTAGCACTGCTCATTTGCCACTCACCAGTCCTAGTTCATCCTCCAGTACTGTATCATCTACCAGTGCCACAACCGCACATCCTATCCCTTCCCAGCTTAGAGCCATGGCAAATAGATATGCTCTCCTTGTCTACCTGCTCCACTTGGTGCCATGCCAACAGATTACCAGAGTAAAATCATCCAATTTGACAACATAGGACACCACACTGCACATCAGCATGTTAATAAGATGACAAACTACTTTGAACTTCATGAAATTGATATTGCGGATGTCCAAATGAGACTATTTGCTTAGACTTTAGCTGGTGATGTTAGGAAATGGTTTAGATCACTACCTGACAATAGTATTGATAGTTTAGAAGTATTTCATCAACAATTTTTGAATAGATGGGAAAAGAAAAAGAATCCTCTATAGATCCTTTCAGAATATGAAAATATTAAGAGGGGATCTGATGAAACTGTTCAAGATTATTGCACCAGATTTAACAATATATACAATGTAATTCCTGTTAATCTTAGACCCCCACTTGACTTAGCATTAATAAAGTTCTCCAATGGCTTTGACACAGACATGTCATTCCAGCTTAGGGAAAGAACCCCCCCAACCCTAGAAGATATGCAAAGTGTAGTTGTAAGTGTAGAGGCTAATTTATTAGCTAAAAGATCCAGAGTTAGGAATGAAAGAAGAGGAAAAACTAAGGATGAGCCTTCACCCTCTGACATTAAAATAGATAGCTTAGAAAAAGGCATGGAAAAGTTAATGGATAGAATATAGAATATAGAGAGAAAACCCTAGTGGGATAATCATCAGACACCTCCAGTTAGAAACCTGAACTTTAGGAAATGGAAGGAATGGACCTGATCAGAATATTAGGTCTCCTTTCCAAGAAAATTATGCAGAAGCATCCCATCCTGAAGACCCAACGCAAGACACACAGATTAACTTGATGGGATTAGATGATGAAGGTGTTGTTTTTTTGACCCAAGATGATCAGGAATTGCATATGCTGCAGAAATTACAAATCCAGTCTGGAGAGCCATTTGATTATAAACAATTGTGATTCTGCCATCTGTGAAGTGCATAAACAATATAACTTAAGGAGTAAAAATAATTCTGATATCCCTGAACAAAACAAGAAAATGGTGCCAAATCAACCTAACAAAATTGATCCAAATTGGATCCTTGAAGATTATCAGAGTTCTATGACTGTTTCAAATTATGACATACTTCAAAACTTCATAAAACAATGAGATATCAGGAAGGGCCTCTGGACAGTGGCATTTTGTAGCCAGCATGGAACAACGAGGACCTCGGTCAAAGCACGCTGACCGTTGGCCCATGGAGACTGCACAGTGGCACAAACTAGCAATTGGGAAATCTAGATCAAAAAATGGAGGCCATTTCTGATGTGCGATTAGCGCAATCATGCATCGTTGGGAAAAACCCCTTGAGAAGAAAAGCCCCGAGCCCTCGGTCACAAGGAGAACAAGAAAACTATGGGAAAAGCATTGAAACGACAGGCGAGTCCCGCGCTCCATAATCGATGGAATATCGGAGGTGTTTTGGGTGGTAAGTGGGTTTGGCCGAAGACCCAACGATTCCTTACGTTGGATGACGCATGTCCGACGGATGAGAGATAAAACCGATCTCATCGCGGGCTAACGTTCGAGAAACTCAACCACGCGATAAGAGCAATAACCGTAGGATCTGGAGGCCCCAGATCTAACGGCGGAGGTTGCACCCGATGGGAGACTGGATTTGGAGGTAGAAATAAGCTAAGACACATAAGGGTTTGAAGTCCGATTTGACCGCTGAGTTGGTGCATGAATCATTTCGCAGCGTAACCGAAGTAACGACCGTTCGAGGAAAAGCTGGTGCTCAGTTCATGAGAGGACAAGTGGCCACCTCCCTGTAGAACATTACACAGTGGCGATGACGCGGAGGCAGGGAATTCCAAGTGGACAGAGATAGGCGAACCAAAGAGACGGAAGAGGAAGCAAACAGTCATGAGACAGATTGGCTTTAAGCCACGAACAAATGAAGAGCAGAAAACATGAAAGGAGACAGTGAGACAGAAGAGACAGAGGAAGCAAGAAGCAGAGAACAGAGAGTCGAGCTTACCAGTAGAGTTAAGGCAACATCGAGAAAATAAAACTAGGCTTGAGAGGTTCAAGCAATCCCTATGAGGATATCTGTCGGGAACTGAGTGCCAAATTGGACTCATCCCATTAAAGACCAGTTGAGGTCGAGACTTGGTAAGGGGAGTCTGTGTACTCTAGTGGCTTGGGGAATCGAAGAACCACCCTACCAAGCATCATTTGTTCCAAGAGACTCAAATTGAGCTCCTCATTGTAAAAACTCTACTTAAAGACACAATAGAAAAGGCCACCACTGAAAGCTGGACCGGAGACGTAGCCCAGGAGGATTGGGTGAACTCCTTATTAAATTGTTGTGTTTTTATATTTGATTACTGTGTTTATCTTACTATTTTCTAGTGTCTGTGTATTTTGCAATCTTATCAATCCGTTGCCTAAGATAACATAGACACACACCAACACATGAATCTGTAATACCTACATTAATTAATTAACTGAGATCACACATAAGTGAATTTCAGATCAAGTGGTATCAGAGCTTTAGGTTGTTAAGGTTAGACAAGCTTGTGATGGATTTATCTGTTGAATGCTAACTAGATCAAAGCTCAAATTAGGAGAAGGAGAGTTGGTCGAAACTAATCCTAAAATTGGGAGAGTCTATCCTTAGAAGACAATGTCAGAAGAAGGTTCTGTGGGGCCAGACCCTCAATTCATAGATAGTTTCCTAGCCATAAGGTCCATGGTAGAAGAAATGTATAAGGACTTTAGAAAACACAAGGATTAAGATTCATCATGCTCCAAACAAGATAAAGGAGAAGAAGAGTCTCTCCTCCATGACCACTCAAAAGGCAAAGGGAAAGAAGAAATCTTTCTCACACCTCCTAATAGCCCTGAACATAAAAAGAAGACATCTTTGATTAAACTAGATGTAAATTTGATTTACCAATATATGATGGAGAGTTGAATGTAGAAAAGCTGGGCAATTGGATTAGACAAATTGATGTTTATTGCAGAGTGCAGAGTATTGATTCAGACAAGAGCAAGATTCAGCTGGCAAGCCTACACCTTGGAGGCACTGCCTTGGTTTGGTGGGAAGGCAGGACCCAAGCTGACATGAAGAGACATGGTAAGTCTATTTCTGTCTGGAGTGAATTTGTTTTTGTAATCAAAAAGCAGTTCTATTCACTGGCATACATGCAGAAAGCCATGATGAGTTGGCAAACTCTTCGACAATTGAAAGGGCAAAGTGTACAAGGTTACACCCAAGAATTTAGGAAGAGATCATTGATTCTAGGAATCTCACCAAACTCACCTAAGACTCTGTTGAAGTACATCAGTGGTCTACACAACTACATGAGGCACACTATCCTCATGTTTAATCCCACTAGTACAGATGAGGTATCTTTTCAAGCTACTCATCTAGAAGCTAGAGGAAAGAATGGAAACCCAGAAGTTGGGGGATCATTCCAACCCACTGCAAGCAAGAATAAGGAGAAAAGAAAATAGAAATGGAAAGTAAGGACGGCCAACATTGCACAGAAAATCAAGGCTTCATGCACTCACTATAAGAAGGATGGGCATGATGATGAGCACTGTTGGATTCAGAATCCGGAGCTGAGACCTAAGAAGTTCGAGGGCAAGAAGAAGAAGACTGCTGTAGCTATTTAGAAAGATTTGGGGTCGGAATCAGGAGATGAAACAACCATTGCAGCCACAGGTATAAAAGGTTGTCCGCTTTAGAGAACACAGAAATCAAGAAGCAGGTGCATGAGTTTCTGGAGAAAGGGTTCATCAGACCTAGCACATCACCATGTGGGTCACCAATCATTTTGGTGAGAAAGAAAGATGGCTCGTGGAGAATGTGCATTGATTACCGAGCACTGAATAAGATAACGATAAAAAATCATTATCCCCTTCCTCGCATAGATGATCTATTAGATCAATTGAAAGACTGTTTATTTTTCCAAGTTAGACTTGCATAGTGGATATTATCAGGTTAGAGTTGCAAAAAAAGATGCATGGAAGACTGCTTTCAAGACAAAGAAGGGATTGTATGAATGGATGGTTATGCCTTTTGGCTTAACTCATGCTCCTGCTACTTTCATGAGAGTAATGAATGATGTACTCAGACCTTTTCTTGATGATTTTGTTATTGTGTATCTGGATGACATTCTGATATTTAGCAAAACACGGGAAGAACATTTAAAGCATGTTAAGCGGACATTAGATGTTTTGAAAAGAGAAAAAAATTATGTTAAATGCTCAAAATGTGAATTTGGCAAAACATCTTTGAATTATTTGGGACATATAGTAGGGGGTGGTGAATTGAAGATAGATCCCTCTATGGTGGCAGTCATTGTAAACTGGCCTAAACCCAAATTTGCTACAGAAGTTAGGAGCTTCTTAGGAGCAACACAATATTGGAGAAAGTTCATTTCCAACTTTTCTTTAATTGCAGCTCCCTTACATGCTTTAACAGGATTGAACGAGGTGTTTTAGTGGGGAGGCAAACAGTAGAAAGCCTTCGACACCTTGAAGGAAAGATTAGTATAGCACCAGTAATACCACTGCCTGATCTTCAAAGACCGTTTGAGATCCAAATGGATGCCAGTGACTATGCCATGGGAGAAGTGTTGACACAACATGGTAAACACATATGTTATCATTCTGAGACATTTAATTTTGTAGTAGTTAACTATCCTACATATGATAAAGAATTGTATGCATTAGTACAGAGTGTGAAAAAGTGGAAACATTACTTAATGGGCAAAGAGACAATAATACGTAATGATCATCAAACACTTCAATATCTACACTCCCAAACTAAGTTGCAACAATCAAGACACTATAGATGGATGGGTTTCTACAACAGTTTCATTTGGTCATCAGATATAAAAAGGGCACGCACAATAAAGTTGCAGATATGTTATCTAGACCCATTATAAATGCATCTACTATACTTAAGCATAATTTTGTGTTACATGAGAGCTACATTAACAATATGCTCAAGATATAGACTTAAAAGATGTATATGCAACTTTAAGTCAAGGCAAACGAGTAGAAGAATTGGATTATCATGTAAAGGACCAACTCCTATATCATTGTGGGAAGCTATGCATTCCACAAACTGAAAGAGTAAAGATAATTCGAGAAGCACACACTTCTCTAATATTAGGTCACTTTGGGGTAAGTAAAATAGTTGCATAGTTGCAAAGATTTTGTTATTGGCCAAAAATGAATGAGACAGTTTCTAAATATGTAAGAGGGTGTACTATGTGTGCTAAAAGCAAGCCCAACAATAGAAAACTAGGCTTGTACACTCCTTTACCGGTTCCTTCTCATCCTTGGGAAAGTGTTTCCATGGATTTTGCTGGAGGATTGCCTAAATCTAGGAAAGGTCATGATTATCTGTATGTTGTTGTGGATAGGTTCAACAAAATGTGTATTTTGATACCTTGTAATAAACAGATTACCACTGAACAGACTGCAAAATTGTTCTTTCAACATGTATGGGTTCATTTTGGATTACCCACTTCCATTGTATCTGATCGAGACACCCGATTTGTGGGGAAGTTTTGGTCGAGTCTGTGGGAACTAATGGACACCAAAATGAAGAAGAGCACAACTTTTCATCCACAAACTGATGACCAGACGGAAGTAGTCAATAGGACAGTGATCCAGTTGCTCAAGAAATATTGCAGTAAGCATCCTAAGCTTTGGGATGAACATTTGTGTTATGTGCAACATGTTTACAACCGAGCCAAACATTCTTCTACACAGAGATATCCTTTTGAGACCTGTTTTGGTTTCACACCAAGGTCACCCTTGGATTTTTTCTTTGGTAAGGACATAATAGTTGAGGGACACAGTGATGTGGAAAGGGCAACTAGGTTCATTGAACAAATCCAAGAGATCCACTAGGCAGTATAGGAACAACTAGAAAAGAGCCAAGCCAAATACAAGGTAAGGCATGACAAGCATCGGATGGAGCATAGTTTCCAAGTTGGTGATCAAGTCTAGCTGTACATCAGCAAGGATAGTATGCAAGGTGAAGGTAAAAATCTAAAGCCTATTAGGTATGGACCTTTTAGGATACTTGAGAAAATTGGTGAGAATGCTTTTTGCCTTGATCTACCAGCTTACATGCACATCTACTCAGTCATAAATGCAGATAGCTTGAGATTGTTTGAACCTTCACTAATTGAGGATCCCGAAGAAGAGAGTCAATTGCCTTCTATTGATGACCTGTTACCTGAATATCTTAATGAATTACAGGAAGACACAGTTTTGGACAGGAAGGTGAGGACGATGCGCAGGGGAGATGTTGAGTACCTCAAAATTGGGCTCAAGGGTTCAAAGCTGAGTAGCGTAAAATGGATAGAAATTGGACAAGTGAGACAATTGTACCCTCACTTAGTCGATGTTTGAAAACTAAATTTTGGTGGTCCAAAAGCTTTTTTAGTGGGAAGGCCATGATCTGAATTGGATTCTTGAAGATTATCAGAGTTCTATGACTGTTTCAACTTATGACAAACTTCAAAACTTTGTAAAACAATGAGTGATCAGGAAGGACCTCTGGACAGTGGCAGTTTGTATCCAGCATGAAACAATAAGGACGTCGGTCAAAGCGCACTGATCGTTGGCCCATGGAGACCCCGCAATGGCGTAAGCTAGCAATTGGGAAATCTAGATCAGAAAACGGAGGCCATTTCTGAGGCAAAGCGCTAATCGCGCATCACTGGGAAAAACCCCTCGAGAAGGAGAAACCCCGAGCGCTCGGTCACAAGGAGAACCAGAAAACCGTGGGGAAAGCGCTGAAATGATAGGTGGGTCCCGTGCTCCAAAACTGGTGGAATATCTGAGGCATTTTGGGTGTTAAGCTGGTTTGGTCGAATACCTAGCGATTCTATACGTTGGGTGACGCGTGTTTGGTGGATGAGAGAGAAAACCACTCTCATCGCGGGCTAACATTCGAGTAAGTCAACCGCGTGATAAGAGCGATAACCGTAGGATTTGGAGGCCCCAGATCTAACGACAAAGGTTGCACCTGATGGGAGACCAGATTTGGAGGGAGAAATAAACTATGAAGCATAAGGGTTTGAATATTGATTTGAACGCTGAGCTGGTGGTGAATCATTTCGCGCTATAACCGAAATAACAACTGTTTGAGGAAAAGCTGGCGCTCAGTTCGTGAGAGGACAAGTGGCCACCTCCCTGTGGAATGTTACATAGTGGTGATGATGCAGAGGCAGGGAATTCCAAGCGGACAAAGGTAGGTGAACCGAAGAGACGGAAGAGAAAGCGGACAGTCATGAGACAAATTAGCTTTAAGCCACAAACAAACGAACAGAAGAAAACAAGAGAGGAGACAGTGAGACATAAGAGACAGAGGAAGCAAGAAGCAGAGAACAGAGGTTCGAGCTGACCTGTAGAGTTAAGTTAGCATCAAGTAGACAGAACTAGGCTTGAGAGGTTTAAGCAATCCCTGTGAGGATATATGTCGGGAACTGAGTACCAAATTGGACTCATCCCATTAATGACTAGTTGAGGTCGAGACTTGGTAAGGGGCGTCTATGTACTCTAGTGGCTTGGGGAATCCAAGAACCACCCTACCAAGCATCATCTGTTCCAGGAGACTCAAATTGAGCTCCTCATTGTAAAAACTCTACTTAAAGACACAATAGAAAAGGTCACCACTGAAAGCTGGATCAGAGACATAGCCTAGGAGGATTGGGTGAACTCCTTATTCAATTGTTGTGTTTTTATTTTTGCTTACTGTGTTTCTCTTACTATTTTCCAATGTTTGTGTATTTTGCAATCTTATCGATCCATTTCCTAAGATAACATAGACACACACCAGCACATGAGTCTGTAATACCTACATTAATTAATTAACTAAGATCACACACAAGTGATTTTCAGATCAAAAATCAAAGAAGCCCCATTTTCTAAAATCCTCCAAATTCTCCCCAGACAAGACCAGAATCCTTCTGGCCCCACCATTGTAGATATAACCCCTAATCAAGCTCCTAATGATCATCCCTCCACTTCAATTCCCCCTAAAGAACTAGTGATCAAACCTAAAAACACCAGATTTGAAAATCTACATAAAGAGACCCCCAGTAAAGGAAAAGAAGACCATCCCACTCAAATCCCTGCTGTGAAAATTCAAAACCCTCAAATAGAAAAAACCCCTTTGTCGTTCAATTTGGGAGCAGAGGTAGCTAAGTTAAAGATTCCAGTCCCTTTAATAGAACTAATCAAGAATGAAACTTACAAGACACAGATAAACCAAACTCTAAACATTGCTGAAAATGAGGATTCTGTTAACCTGTTTGATGACCAACCAGAACTTATATTTGGTCTAGATGTTAATGGAAAACCACTAGAAGGAGGAATACCACCTTTCTACATTATCCTTAGCATCCATGACAAAATTCTTCACAATGCAATGTTGGATTCTGGGGCCTCCCACAACTTAATGCCCAAATCAGTAATGGAGAAATTGAACCTAGACATTACAAGACCTTACAAAGACTTTTTCTCATTTGACTCAAGTCAAGTAAAGTGTCTGGGGTTGATTAAAGACATGTGTGTTACCTTAGTTCAATATCCTGCCAAAAGCATCCTTATGGATATTGTGTTGCTAACATCCCACCGAAATATGGCATGCTGTTATCTAGATCATGGGGAGCCAAACTTCAGGGATCTTTACAACTTGATGTGTCATATGCAACAATTTCTATTTTTGGACAACCCAAGAAGCTATACAGAGAAACTTTAATTAAGTACATGGTAAGTAGTCAGGATCAGCCTCAAAACTTTCCTATCTACTCTGTACATTCAGACATTGATTCTTTTATCCTGTATAATGCTGATAAAACACAAGAGACTCTTTTAGACAGTGTTGATATAGAACCAAAAGAAATTGTAGTTTCAAAACAAGAGGAAATTGTCCAAACTTTAGAACTTTCCACTAAACAAGGTAGTCAAGATGAGGAAAAGTTTGTGGCACCAGATGATGAGAATTATGAACATGATATATTGTGGCATCTTGAGTTTGATGGGTTAATCAATAAGTTTGGATTAGGAGCAGGAGTTTGGATATACAATTTGGAGAATAATCGCTTAGAAGGCCATGCGTACAAACTAAATTTTAAATGTACTAACAATATGGCCGAGTATGAGGCACTAATTTTAGGTCTTAAATTAGTTAGGAATCTAGGAGCTAAAAGAGTTTCTGTTATGGGAGACTCTGAACTAGTCATAAAACAAATTGATGTTGTATATATGACAAAAGACCCTAGATTAAGTTGTTATAGAGGAACCATTGTAGAAATACTAAACACTTTCTTAGAAACCAAGCTTGTTGTAATTCCTAGAAAACATAATATGCAGGCTCATAGTTTAGCAATGTTTGCCAACACCTGAAAGTTACCCTTTCAACCTAACCATCAATACACTACTGAAGTTAGGCACAGACCTGCAATCCCAGATAATTTGAAAAATTGGAAAATATTTTCTAATGACAGACAGATAAACAATTTTTTAATCTCGAAAAAAGAATTTGTAAATAGCAATGTAGATACTGACACATCAATAGATCCTAACATTAAAAAAAATAGAAATACATGATATAGAAGGAGAAGAGATAGATACATTTCATCCCACTAAATTTACAAAATCAGATGTAGAAAACCTAGAAGAAGTTGAGATTGATGAAATAATTAATGAAGACACCGAAGTAATCAACTTCAAAGATAATTTCTTACCTAAGGGATTAACCCCTTTGGAAGACTTGTTTGATTCAAATGATGTTCCTAGAAAGCCTAAAATGGAACCTTTGAAATCTGATATAGAGGAGTGCAATATAGGCACTAATGAAAATCCAAAATTGACCAAACTTTTGAAATCACTACCTCCAACTGAAAAGGTGAAATACATTGAGTTATTAAAATAATTTCAGGTTGTCTTTGCTTGGAGTTATGAGGACCTCAAATCCTATGATACCAGCATCATACAACACACAATCCCTATAAAAGAAAAGAAAAAACCTTTCAGACAAAAACCTAGAAGGATTAATCCTGTCTTATTACCTTCAATTGAAAAGGGGATCCAGAGAATGTATGATGCTAAGATAATTGCACCAAACAGATTTTCTGGTTAGGTTTCAAACTTGGTGCCAACTAGGAAGAAAACTAGCAAGATCAGATTTCGTGTGGACCTTAGGAACCTCAACAAAGTATCACTTAAAGACAACTACCCTCTCCCCAAAATGGGTCATATTTTGCAAAGGGTAGTTGGATCAACCATAATCTCATTATTGGATGGGTTTTCTGGTTACAATCAGATCTTAGTTCACCCTAATGACCAAGCCAAGACTGCCTTCACTACTCCTTGGGGCACATTCATGTATGTGAAAATGCCTTTCGGACTCATGAATGCAGAAGCCACTTTCCAAAGGGCTATGGATATAGCCTTTGCCAAAGAAATTCATAACTTCCTTGTGATATACCTAGATGACATTACCATATTTTCAAAATCTGATAACCAACATTTGGATCATCTAAGGCAACTTTTTATTAAATGCAGGAAATATGGAATTTCTTTAAACCCCAAGAAGTCTTTGTTTGGGTTAGAAGAAGGAAAGTTACTAGGTCATATAATTTCAAAATATGGTATCCGAATAGACCCTGTAAGAATAGAAGCCATCTTACAGATACAACATCCAAGGAACATTAGGGAATTACAAGCTTTCTTAGGGAAAATTAACTTTCTTAGAAGATTTATTTCTAATCTAGCAGAATTAATTAGATCACTGAACAATATGTTGAAAAAATATTCGACCATAAAATGGACCATAGAGGCTAAGAAATCCTTTGAAGACATTAAACTAGCCTTAACTAGAACACCAGTTTTGATCAGTCCAAAATTTGACAAAGATTTCATCCTATTTTCCTTTGCTTCTGAGCACACAATTGCTGCAGTTTTACTGCAGAAAAAAGAACAGGGCTAGGAACAACCTATTGCTTTCTTTAGCAAATCCCTGAGAGATGCCCCCCTAAAATATGACATAATGGAAAAACAAGCCTTTGCTTTGGTCAAATCCATCAAGGATTTTAGCGTGTACATTTTATATTCTCATATAGTAGCCTATGTTCCTAATTCAGTAGTCAAAGACATCCTAACCCAGTGTGGTCCAATTGGAAAGAGGGGAAAATGGATTGCTACTATTCTAGAATATGACATAGAAATCAAACCAACTAAGTTAATCAAGGGCCAAGGTTTAGCTAAGCTCACGACTAAATCAAATTGTCAGGCCCTGGATATAAAATTTATTGCACAAATAGATAATGAAGAGGAGATGGTGACTCCACTAATCAGCCAGGCCTTTATTGAATCACCATGGTATGTTGATATCATTTATGTTTTACTGAATTTACAAGCTCCTCCTGAATTATCTAAGACCAAAAGCAGATTTTTAAAGATGAAATCCTTAAAATTTTGTATATTAGACAATGCTTTGTTTTGGAGAAATCATGAAGGTATTCTTCTCAACTGCTTATTAAAAGATGAATCTGACAAAGTATTACAAGAATTTCATGCAGGTGACTGTGGAGGACACCTTTACTGGAAAACCATTGTTGATAAGATTCTTAGAGCCAGTTTCTACTAGCCTACCTTGTTTTCTAATGTAAAGAAATATGTGACCTCCTGTCACAGATGTCAAATTTTGAGGGAAAGAAAAAGCTTCTACCTCTACCCCTCAAGCCAATCTCTGTTGAAACACCTTTTCAACAATGGGGTTTAGACTTCATTGGTGAAATTCACCCACCTTCCTCTGCCCAACACAAATGGATCCTCACTGCATCAGACTATTTCAGAAAATGGATAGAGGCCATACCTTCAAGGCAAGCCACTTACACTATTATCATAACCTTCCTTGAAACCAACATTCTATCAAGATTTGGATGTCCAACTAAGCTCATTACTGATAATTCAATAGCCTTTAAATCCAAAAGAATGATCGATTTCTACAACAAATATCATATAACCCTGGGCCATTCCACAACCTATTATCCTCAAGGAAATGGATTGGCAGAATCCTCAAACAAAAGTATCGTGAACATCATCAAAATGTTGTTAGAGGACAATAAGAAAACATGGAATAAAAAGTTAGTCAATTCCTTATGGGCAGATAGACTTACCACTAAGAAATCAATTGGTACCTCTCCCTACCAACTAGTTTATGGGATGGAAGCTGTTTTTCCATCCTTCGTGGGAACACCAGTAATGAAGTTGCTTCAAGAATTGCAGGTTGAACCAAATAGTATCCAAAGAAGAATCAACCAAACAATACATCTTCAACAAACCAGGGTGGAAGTAGACATTAGATCTCAGGTTGTGCAGGAAAGGATTAAAAAGATATTTGATAAGAGAACCATGGCTGAAGATTTCTACCTTAGTGAAAAATTCCGAAAGTGGGATTCAAGGAGGGAAGATAAAGGTAAACATGGGAAATTTGATTTCCTATGGAAAGGCCCATATGTCATTTATGCTTTCAGAGGTAATAGTGATTTCTTCTTAAGAGAAATGGATGGTACAGAAGCAGAAGGTGGACCAGTGAATGGTTGAATGCTCGAACACTATTTTAACCTAACTACTGATTTTTACTTCTCATTGTACATATTTCATTTTACTTCAAAAAGTTTAGTTTGGATTGGATGGTGATATTTGAATTTGAAGCCCGAAGAGAAGGCCCTAAGCTGTAAGGATTCACTGTCATAAGTATCAATAATGCAGAGACATGGAGAGAAACATTGCAAAGTAACATCAATAATAATTCAAAGGCTATTGATCTACAAAGTTCTTGACATTTCACTAGGAAATGCCATTCCTAAGTGGAGCCACTGTTAGTTTCCTATACCAATAGGAGTCATAATTTTGAATGACTAAGGTTAAGCCTTGTAATATTGTACATACCTTTGCTTTTTGCAAATGCTTTCCATAAAAAAGAAGAAGAAGAAGAAGAAGAAGAAGAAGAAGAAGAAGAAGAAGAAGAAGAAGAAGAAGAAGAAGAGGGTATGTCCTAAAAGAATAATTAAAGGACAAAAAGAATGAAAAAGGTCAAAAATGAAAATATGAACCCCAAAAGACAAAAAGAGACCATGAAAGTGTGCAAGCAAAAAACAAAAAAAAAAATGTAAAGAGGGTATGTCCTAAAAGAATAATTGAAGGACAAAAAGAATGAAAAAAGTCAAAAATGAAAGTATGAACCCCAAAAGACAAAAATATACCATGAAAGTGTGCAAGCCAAAATGCCACTACTATTTAATTTTTATGCATAATAAATGATTGTGTGTAGCTTGTTACTCATGCCACAATCCATGATAGTCAAAATGTTTAAACTTAGCTATTTCATACTTTGAATTTTATGTTTATAGGTAGTGAATAAATCTGACCAAACAGTGTAATCTTGGCAGATCATTAGATAGGTATAGTGAATAAAAGGAGCTCATCAGTTTAATCTGAGCCCTTGGATGATATAAGGTTAGAATTAGATAGCTTATTTTGTAAAGAAAAAAAAAATATTGATAAGGGTTTGCTAACCTAAATGCACCCAAATAAAGTGAATAAAAAATGGTAGGATGAGTAAGTGGGTAAGTAGTAGAAAGGTTGCAGAAATATCACGTCATTTGATACACAAAACACTTATGTCATTGTTCCAAATGCATCATTTAAATATGCATAATTGGTAAAAAAAACAAAAACAATCGCTCACAATTTGGTTTACTAACATCCCATCATTCATTTTAACCCCTATGCACTCACTAACTTCCCTTTCATAATAAAAATATTAATACCTATAGTTTTTTTAAGTAAAAAAGGCTCAGAGCATTTCTCTGATTTTTGGTGGGACCGAACCCTCAGCTTGATGACTTAAGAAGGAAAGGTGTTAAATTCCCTTATAATTCATTCATCCCCCTGACAAAACCCCTTTTCTTAAGGTTAAGTTCTCTTGCCTAGGAAAACCCCTTTATAAACATGTTTTATACAAAAACCCACCAAATACATTTATCCTAAAGTACTAAGGGTATGGAATGTGCATAACATTTCATATACCTAAGCACAATACCCCTTCTGCTCATTTCACTTCATATTAACTTTTTAATTAAATATATAAAAATCCCCGATAAACCCGTTGTCCTGTATATATTTAATTCCCTTATAAAAAATAACCCCACCCCTTAGTTTAGTTATAAACTATACGACTACCCCATATCCCACAAATATTTTAAATCCCGCCCTCAGTCCTTAATCCCGTGTTAAAGAGTCCCTAATGATATTATGCTTCAAGTTAATCTCATACCGCCGATGATTAGACCCATGGCCCCCCTGTGAAACTTTATGGGTAAATCGCCGTGCAGCTTCACCTCTTGATCATCGTACGATCTCCATCCCCCTCATCCAACAGTTCGCATCCATATCGAGCCGACCTGATGTTCGCCCTTTACCTGCTCGATAAGGTGGTTTTCCTCCTGGACCCCGATGCTACATGGCAAATGCTGAATGGAATCGAGTGACCCCTCCCGAATACCGCCCGCACCACAAAAGCGGTGCGATGGACCTCCTAAACCACTTCCCCCTTTCTACCAAAAACCATCTCTATTCATCAATTAGTGAACTCGCCAAAATTAACCGTTTTTCTTATAAAAGCCCATTTATCCCTCTTTTCACTCTTTTCGCTCAAGTCTTATTGAGAATTCAGAAAAGCCATTGCAACCCCTGCAAACAACGAATTTTCTCATTGAATTCCACAATTACTCTAGAGATGTTGTAGACAACCCAGCTCATCCATGAGTCCATACTAGAACCGTACAAACCTCTGCAGCCACCATCAAGCACCATTTACAGCCAATTCCGCCCAATTCTAGGTATTTAACCATAGTATTACAACTCCATTGTCAAAATTCCAAGTCAATTCACCCTCGTGACACTGTTAGTTAAGTAAAAAAGATCAAATTTACTTAAATTTTAACACTGTGAGCCATAAACAACTGCAAAATCTCCATTTCCCTAAAAACTCTGAATCACCCCCCACACTCAAATCCACAAGAACTAGGTATGGCTGCTCCAATTGTTATGGATGTAAGGCCCATCACTAAACCTCATTTAGAACTGGACCACCTTCCTTTAGCTGATAAAGATTTCCAAATAAAAGATACCTCTACCCAAGAGTCCCCACTCAAAGTACATTGCCAAAGTAGGGATAGGTTCTTGAACCATGCGGATGAAATTGGCCTTTGGGAGTCAAATTTGCCCAAGTACTAGTTCATCCAAGTCCACATTTTTCCTGAGATTGTTCATATGTGCTATGGTTGCTATGCCCCCAGTCACAGAACTATCATGTATCATGACCAAAAGGTCCTTTTCACCATCACTTCTGAGTCTATTAATGAAACACTACAGCTCCAACCAGGGCCAAACCTAACCCCACTTTCAATTGAAGACTTGTTGGACCTGTATCCTGAACTTAGCTTTGCAAAATTGGCCCAACTATTCCAAACCTTCATCAGAGAAGAGAGACACATCCCTAAGGACTGCCCCCCATATGTAGCTACTATTTTTGCCCCATGGGGCCTGAATATTGTAGCCATGATATCCTGCATTTTGGATACACCACTAGTGAATACATTGATGAGTTAATCCTTGCCTTCATGTCCATCTACACTCCAGGATAGCCTTCTGCTATCATTTATGACTATGCCCAATTTATAGCTGGTAGGGTGCATGAGAAATTCCTTAGAATGAACAATGAAAGGGTTTTCAAGTACTCCTCAATTTTATACCATATGTTCTTATATTACAAACTTGATAAGTTCCCATTCACCCTTTAGAATCTAGACACCAAAGGTCAGCCCAGGTCAGTCATTTTTTGGACCCCATTGATCCACCAATCTTAGTCTCCATACTCTTATTATGATTTTGTTGATTTATTTGTACACCCAATCATGACAATGTTGACTGGAAGCCCTCCTCCTAGAATCAGTCCAGAAATAAAGAGAGTCCTTCAATTGTCTAAACAGACCAAAGTGGGTGACTGGTACCTTTACCAGAACCATACAGAAATCAGGATATATGGTTGCATGCTGGCACCATACAAGCTACCAAGATACCTCCCAATGAGGTTGTTTGCACTAGAATACTATAGAAAAATCATCAATGCAGATGAAGTAAACTTTGTCAATGCCAAGAAGAAGGCCAATTTTAAAATAAAATACCAACTAGGCCCCTTCATATGCAACTCTAGGGAGGCAGGCAAAGAAGCATACCAAATTTTGTAGAGAATGAAGTTCCAAAGGATTTTTGTCTAGAGATATGATCCTTTGGAATTCATCACAAAGAAGAGACAAAAGGTCAAGCTAGGACTTTTCATTCACCATCCCACACTTGAAATAAAATCATATGTAAATCAAACATGATGGGTGGAAGGTACCCTAGTAGACCAAGACAACACCAGAGTAGACGTAGAGAATGCTCTAATTGATTTAGAAAAACAGCTTGATGACATCTCTTTTGTGCAGGTACCAGAAGGACCAGAGACTACTATGAGCACCCCTCCAGTCATGCAGACTCCTCAGAATGAGGAGAAGATCCCAAAAAGAAACAGAGAAGGGGCTTCCACTTCAGGAATAGCCACCTTCGATTTGTAGCAAGAATCAAACAAGAGGCAAAGGATAAATCTAGCCTCTGAGCAGGAATATACTGAAGACTCAGCTGAGGTCAAAAATACAGAAGCATAAAGAATTAGGCCTACCACTAAATCTGGAGGCATACAAGAGCCTTCCACCTCACAAACTCAGATGTTGGAAAGGAAACTTAGTGTTGAAGTGTCTTCCTTCAAAATGCCTGCTGATGAAGACCAAGATATAAAGGAAAGATATAAAGAAATCAAAGCTAGAAATGAGAGGCTTAAGGCCCAAACATATTCTCAGTACCTAAAGCTGACTCCCACCAATCAAACAAGGCTAATGTCGGCCTTTGACATTAAAGAGGGAAAGCTGCAGATGGCCTTTGTTAAGCCTACAACCCAGTTACCAAAGACATCATCAAATTTCAAAAAGGTAAATTTTGAAGTGTTGGCAAGGGATATTCATCCCATAGAACATATTGAACTACATAAACAGGCTGGAGAGATGATATACTCCACCCTGACAGGTAAAGCCATAGCTGCCCATCAGCTACAGAACTTTCTGAACAACATGTCAGCACAATTCCAGTTAGAGAAGGCCTCCTCACAGGACAAGCATACAAGGATCAAGTCCTTAGATGACTTAGTGATTGAATCGGGAGATGATCCCAAGGATATAAAAGCTACAGAGAAACTTATGAAGAAGAAAAATGATGATATTGCTGCACTTAAGAGGCAATTGAAAATACCCCAGCTGCAACATCCTCAAACTCTAGAAGTCATAGAGAATCAAACCAGACATGAGGAGTTGATGGACTTGGTCTTGAAGCTGAATCATCAACTTAATGAGACAGAAAAGGAATTGGATGCTTTAATCCAATTAAAACAAACAAATGTGGCCACTTCTTCAACAAACATTATCCCTATAGTCTCCATAGCAGTGCCATCCACACTAGCAACATCGTTGTCACCTACAACTCCACTTGCAATAGCCTTGCCAACAACAACAGAATCTACATCAACAACAGGTGCATCAGGAGAGAAAGTAGCAGAACTAGTCAATGCCATGTAAGAGATGTCTATCCAGGCCACTTAAATGAACAGGTTAAGAGAAAAGGTTGCAAGTTTGGAAATAGACTGCAAACTTACACAACTAAAGCAGAAAGAAGAAGCACAAAAAGCCCAAAGAATGAGTGAAAGGATCAAAGTCTTAGAGAAACACTTAACACTAGAGAAACCACTTGGGAAAACCAAGGAAATGTTGTTGGCCAATACCATTGACTCCGTCAAGGATATTTGGTCCTCAATTCAAGTTAGTAAAGTTAGCTACAAAAGATATCCAGAAAGTGAAGAAGGAGTTGGGAGATAAGCCAGAGGATGCCAATAGACTCATCCACTTCCTCAACAACAAGAATAGATATGAGCACCATGAGCTAAATACAGAATATAGGACTACAACCATTTTAGAAAGAAGGAAGGTCCTCTCCAAAAGGAACCTTATGCTTAAATTAGAAGAGAAATGTCACAATATGCAGATAGCCATTGATAGGTTCATGGATAAATTCAAGATTTTAAGGGAGAAAGGTTTTCCCAGTCCTATGGTTATCAATGACAAACTCATGACACAGTTAGACTATGATAATAGACTTAGACAGTTTGCAAAGGATCAAGCCAGCTCTTCATCCATAAAATCATTGCCAACAGGAAAAGTGCTATACAACACATTTGAGAACTTGTTTTTCCTTGAGCATGAGATAAAACATTTGTTCCTCACCAAGCCCAATTTTTCCAAGTATACTGAAGTTGATGAAATATATAGAAGGATGATGAATGTAAAATTACCTGATGCAGAATGCTGGGAGACTATGATTGATTTACTGTGATAAATTTGCTGAGATAAATGTACTATACAGTAAAACCAGAACAACTAGGTAAAATAGGTAAAAACAGCACATCAGGGTCAAAGAGTATTAGGGTTAAAGAGTATCAGGTGAAAGATCAAATTAAAAGAAGACTCCAACGTGAAACACTGTAACAACAAGCCAACATAGAGGGATACACTTCAATAATAAAGGCTAGCACAACCATAATAAAAGGGAAAACATGAAACAGTTCATTCGCTGTCTCTATCTTCTTGCTAGAAGATATTTGTATTTCCTAGATTAAATCTCAAGTTGTTTTGAGATATTTTGTAATAATTTTTTTTATAAATACTTCACAATTCAAAGTATGTAGGGTGGATTCCAAAACATTTCTATAGACTTCTTGTTCTTAAGTCTGAAATTTCATTGTATCAATGACTGGATCAGCTAGTTGGATCAAGGAATAAAGATAAGATATTTCACTGGATTCTTGTGTAAAGCAAAGTTCAAATAAGTATTCTCTCACGTTTAATGTTATTTTCTTTAAGATTTCCATAGTCTTGCTTGTATCTCTAAAAATTTTGAATGCTATAACATGGAATGATATCTCAGAAATTGATTAACTGCACTCTGTCTTGATTGTTATGCATGTTCAATGTTTTCTTCACAGATCTAAGTTAAGGAATTCTTGATTGCTCCTTAGTTCAGGTAGTTCCTTGCGATCTATAGCAAAGGATCCTTAATTGCCCTTTATTCATGATTATCCTTTGTTCTTTATCTTAATCCTGGTCTGAGGATTCTTAAGTGCTCTCTCACCCTGGTTAGGATGATTTCACCCATTCGACCTAAATATTTGCACTTTACATTGCCTGCCTGCCCTGTGAACATTCCCTTTAATGAATTGATCCAGTTCTGCTATCCATTTGTTGAATCCATAGCCCAATGGCTTAAAGACCTTGCCCTATCCATCTGTTCCAAGAATTCCACCACCCAACCTTCAATTCAAAACCAAAACCCTAATGAAAATTAAGAACTAGCCTAAAATCCCAGAAAAACAGAGCTAAATTATATAGAGAGAGCCCTCTCTGAGTCATAGGTTGGCTACAACCTATACTTAAAATATTGGTTTGTGGTTACCTCGGTTTATTCCTTCTTCTGATAACTTCAAGGAAAATTCTAAGTGTTAACAGAAGGCAACCAACAATCAATGATATTTGGGACTTCTATGGGAATGAAGGGGAAGGAAGAATTTACATATAAACAATTCATAGAATTGTTTGTTCATCCAACTATTAACCTTATGAGCAACACTCTAGTACCAAGAATCAGTGAGGGAATTGTGAGAGTATTGCAGTTGGTTGATCAAGCCACCACAGGAGATTGGTATTGTTATCAAAACTATATAGAAATCAGAGTCTATGGTTGTGAGCTTCAACCCTACAAACTTCCTAAGTTCCTCCCTATCAAAATATTTGCATGGGAATATATTAGGCAGAGGTTAAATGCAAATGCAATATATTTTGTAGCTGCAAAGAAGAAATCACAATTCAAGCTAAAGGCTCAGGTTGGTCCTTTCATCTGCAACACTAGAGCAGCAGGAGAAGAAGCAAATGGGTTATTTAAGGAAATTAAGTTTGGTCTCAGCTTCACTTGGTCTTATGACCCAATGGGAATAATTTCAAAACTCAGGGTTGAAAATAAATTTACTGGATACCACCATACAGCTAGGCCTGGAATAGAGCAGTACAAAAATAAGTTAGAATGGAAGGAGAACACCCTTCAAAAGTAGAAGAACATGTAGCCTCTACTTCAAACGTACAAACTTCACTTGCACAGGAAAAGACAACCAAATGAGGAAGGGAAGACCAATCATCCCCTACAACTGAAGCATCAAGCCAGGGCTTTAGGATTGTGCATAGAAAGAAGAAACCTAGGATCTCTGTGAAGGTTAGTGCAATAAATGAGCCACAGAAAACAACATATGATGGACTTTCAGAGACTTTTACTTTTACATAGTCTGGTGGACAGTCTACACAGTTCCCCACTCATTCCACTACTTCTCAGGAACAACAGCTGATTCAGACTAGTGGAACTAGTCAGAAGGACAAAGAAGATGATATCTTCCATGTTTTCAATGAACTTAAGAATAAGAATGAGGAATTGAAGCTAAACACTTATACTCAATTCTAGAAACACTTTTTCAGCTCTCAAGTTATACTTCTTTTAGTTTTTGACTCTAAGAAGGGTAAGATGCAAATGGATTTCTTACAAGCTCAAATTCCACAGCCCAGGACTCTTGCACATTATCAGAAGCAATCCTCATTTGAGTTTAATGTAAAATATGTACATCCAATTGACAAAATTGAGATGCATAAATAGACTACCCATATGATTTCTTCCACTTTAACTCATACTGCCATGAGTTTGTCAAAGTTGCAGGTCACCTTGGCTAATACACAGTCACAACTCAAATTGGAAAAAGTTTCCTGACTGACAAAGGACACCAAGATCAAATCCTTGGAAGATCTGGTGCTGAAGATGGGATATGATACCTCAAATATAAATATTGCAGAAGAACTTGTTAAGAAGAAAAATGCTGAGCTCTCAGCATTAAGGAAGTAGCTCAAATTGCCAGCTTTTGAGGACCCAATGACCAAGGAGATTGAAGAAACGAAGACTCAAAAATCTGACATGATGAAGCTCATCATGGGAGAAAATTTGCAAATAAAATAGATGGAGGAGCAAATGGAAAAAATTGTTAAAGAGAAAGAGGAAGCTATGAAAAGGATTCAAATTCCAATGGATGTAGTTCCTCTTTTAGCAGTCTCTATAACCAGAGTTTCTACTTCAGGCACAACACCAACTATAGGTACATCGGAAGGAGCTGAACAACTTGCAGAAGCTGTTCAGAACCTGTCCATTCAGAAAATTGAAATTAAGAAGTTGCAGGATGAACTGAAGGAATTAAAACATATGAAGGCAATTGCAGACAATTCACATGCAACCGAGTTACGGAGGACAAAAAGTCAAATTGAAGTTTTGCAAAAGGAAATCAAAGAATATTACCTTGGAGAAAAGGAGATTCTATGTGAATAAATTATTGAATCAGTCAAGGATATCTGGCCCTATATCAAGATAATATTTAATCAAAAATACTTGTTGGAGAAAGCTTAGGAAGCTATTGAAACTATCTCCAAGGAAATTGAGGACATGCCAGAAGTTGCCACTGAGGTAATCAAGTTTTTGAATTCTAAAGACAACTTGAGCTTGAATAATTAGGTATAAATGACAGGGAAACAACCATACTTGAAGTGAAGAAAATCATCACAAAGAAAAACCTCATTCTTCAGTTGGAGGAAACTGCAACAATGTTAATGTCATAGTTCAAATATTTTTCAGTAGGTTAGAACCCTTGACCAGCAAAGGTTTTCCCTCTATGCTTGTGATAAATGAAAAATTAATGCCCATTGAAGATTATGTTTGAAAGCTTACAGAGGTAGGTACCAATGCAACTTCAGTTTCGAAGATAAGAGGTGCAACAACACCAAGGGTTGTGCTGAATGCACTCAGAGATTCCTTTTTCATTCTAAATGAAATCAGACATATATTTCCAGTAAAACCTACTTTTACTGAGTATACAAAAATGGATGAAGTTTACCGAAGAATAACTAAGTTGTCTATCCCAGATAAGAAACACTGGGAACAATTAATTGATTCACTTGACAGAAAAAAAGGATCAAACAACCTTCAGTGTCTACAGGAACATGTCATCAATAGTTCAACATTTTTCAGCTTTTCTAGGAACAGTCACCAACAACTCAACACCAAAATAGTGACAAATCGAATATTAGTTTATATTATTGATTTTGTGTTGATCTATTTTTGTAAATTTCTTTATGATGTTTTCTCAACTCTAAGATTGTATAAATAACTCCCTTCCACGAGTTATTATGGGTTGCACCCTTGAAAGAAACATTTGTAAGCATTAAACGTACTTGGTTTTTTCTGAATAATTAATATAAAGGCAAAGGATTTTGAGTTTCGATTGATATAGTTTTGTGTTCCCTATAAGTTTTCCAGTTTTCATTCATTGTGTTCTTTTTTCATATTCTTAAGTTTTACAGAGATAAACAGGTAGGAATAATTTTGTTTCAATTTACTCCTATAAGCTTTTGAAGTGATCACCTTTAAAGAGAATGAATTATATAAACTGTTTGTTTAAATAATTCCCTCTAAATCATAAAATCATCAACATCTTTTGTAATCTTAGGCATATTCTGTTAAACTTTCTAAACATTGTTTGAAGGTTTTCTTACTTATGATTATTTAATTTTCTATTTAAAACTTGTAATAGTCATTTCATCTTTCAGTTTCTGCTCATCACTAAACAAGCTATATCATTGCGTGGATTTTAATAGCAGCCCTCTGTTTAAATATTAATACTATTCAAAAGATTAGGTATGACTATTTTATATCTGTTTCAAACATTGGTCCTCCAAAATTAAAACAAAACCCCCCAAAACAAATATCTTAGATTCTATAGCATGATAGTTGACCATTATCATCTCAGAGATACAACATCAATCTTGGCGATTCCACTGGGGATTCTGTTAAACTTGGGATGTTGTAACATATTTAGTTTCGATAATTTAAATTTGCTGATATAATATGTTTTAGTAGTTTATAAATAATAAATGGGTCTGCAAGAGTAAATGTGCCCTCAGAATGTAAATTTAAGTTTCGTTAGCTGGTTGATTTAGTTAATCATGCATTTAAACATGATTAAATGATGTAATAAAGTAAATTCAAACATGGTTTACAAACCTTTGAGAACGAATTTTCAAAAACTGAAAGAGGTTTTTTTTGATAAAATCCTCATGTACAAAAACTTCTCTCATGTTTGTATAGCTATTATGGTTTGGGATATGCAAATGCATCTTTGAAGGCATGTTTTCCAGAAATTTCCTGTTTTAGTCACCTTTTTGTAGAGGATATTTTGACTAAAAAAAATGAATATTTGGAAATTGGAAGAGGTTTTGGTTCATAAGATTCCAAAATACAAAATCCTATCTCACTTTTCACATAGGTGTCAAGGGTTGGGAGATACACTCTCATCATGTTTAGCCTATTTTTCTGACTGTGCAATGTCTTGTTTAAGCCACGTTTTTGCATAACTATTGTGGATAATTAGAGATGAATATTGGGAAGATGGAGGAGGTTTTTTTTTCTAAGATACTATACTACAGACACCTCTCTCCATTTTCACACAGCTAGCTCAGATTGAGATATTCGAAGGGATGTCTGGACCCTATTTTTCAGAAATTCGGGAGGAAAAAGCTCAAGACAGTTAGTGAATTGGAGGCCACCTCATCAAATATGAGTTTCAATCAAATTCGAATTGCTCTTATTTATAAACATAAATTCTCAAGGATAGTACCAGAACTCTTGAAATATTTTTAGTTACCTTTATTTTTGTTCTATTTTTGCAATACAGTTTTCAAATATTTGTAATAGCTCTTGATATTTTTATCAAGATATTTTGTGAGGAAATTGTATAAATACTTCATCAATTGAAGTAATATTGGTGGGATTTTGATGCCAAGGCTCTTCAATTTGTAATAGACTTTATTATAGGATTTCTAATGAAAGCCTTCGAGCTCCAGTTTGACAGAATTTTGTGTTTTCTAGTATGTCTTTCTAGTGTTTCATAGCTTAATATTTCTACACATGTTCAAAGCATTTATAGGAAGGTCTGGGTAAGTGTAGATTGAGTATCAATTTATTCTTAAATCCCCTTCAAAATCATAACCTTCAGAAAGAAATTAGCTTATTGGACTGTTTATCCAAGATAACTCCTCTTTGACTAGTTTTTGTTTTATGCCTTCTGATAGCCATTAAAAAAGATTAGCATATTGGAATATCTGTTCGAAATAGCTCCTCTTAGGATTTGTTTCAATTTGGCCTTCTTGAATACTTTGAATATGTTTTAATGGGCTGTAGAAATATTCTACATGCATCCAAGTTATTAAGTAGTCAGTCAGACTGCTCAATTATTAGGAATCGCCTTACATTCGTTTACCATAATTATTGAAAAAGCTAAGTCATTCTATCAGGCTGGAAGCTGGCACTTTCATAAGGGACCCTATGAGAGAGGCCTTTAATCATGATTAGGGATTATCACTGATCTCCAATTAAAACTATAAATCTGGCCATTGTGCTTCAAAGGTTGTTGTTCAGTGACAGATGAAGGACGTTAAACAAAGCCTCATAACCACTGAGGGAGACCCCTCTAGTTCAAGGGCTAGCCTAAACCTAAAGGCAAGTTGAGTTGGTTTCCTAGTGTATTTTTTGCAGCCAAGGACTAGCTACGGGAAATAGGTATAACACATCAAAACCCCAAACATCAAAAGATTAGTATTTTCTAGTTTTCATCAATACCCCTAAGTAGACTGGGGATTTCATATTGACATACCCTTAGGTTAGGGTTTTATAGAGAACCTATTAGGGTTACGTAGACATGATTTTTTTAATGAGGTTAGATTTAATCTAGAGATTAATCACCCAAACGAGAATCACTATGATTCAAAGGTCCTAGAGATAACACTTGTTACTAATGTAAAGTAGATTTCTTAGAATGAATGAATATACCTTTTTCATGAAGAGAAACAAAACTTATAGTCTAATACATATCTTTGAGTTAGGAAAACCTTATAGGAAATCAATTCCAACAAAAATTCTATGCTTTGTCTTGTGAGGTCTTCTTCATAGCCCTTGAGCATATCAAAAAGCTTTTCCTAAACAAGCAAAATATAAAAAGAAATATTATTAGCATATAGTGTAAATATATCTAGATAGGAAAAAAAGGAAAACCAAATATAAAAGACAATACAAGGAGTAAGATACTTATCTTTGGAAAATTGGTGAGGTCTCCCTATTAATCCAATCTCGAGGGATACCTATAATTTTAACAAAACAATTCAACAATATCTTTCCAAAGAATGTTAAACCTATAAGTGATAGAAATTAAAATACAAAATAATTCAAAAATTTAGAGTAGAAGGGCTTAGTAGTATAAGTCCTTTATCTCCAATTCTTTGGTCTTGTGCTTTTTTGGAGATCCTTTTTCGAAAACATTTTATTGATCCCTATTTATCTTTATATTCCTTAGATTCTCAGGGAAATCACTTCTATAGTGACCCATCTTGTGACAATTGTAGCATTCGATTTTAGATAGCTCTATCTTCCTTCTAGTCCCCTTTGACTTCTTGAATGGTACTTTGTTATTGTGATGCCAAGAGTAGGCATTTGAAACTTTCTCCTCTTCATTCTCTTTGTTTCTCACTAATGAAATTATTACTTCTTCTTGACTGCATGTATTCCATAATTGTTCGAATGTAGGAGTTTCCTTCCAACTATTGAGACCTGATGAGAGGGCACTCCAAGATGTTGGTAATCCTAGAAGTGTAGTGATTACAAGTTCCTTTTCAAGTACTATCTCATAAATTTCATGGATTTCATCTATGATTCTAGATATGCTCACGAAATAGGATTCCACAATTTCTTCTTTTGTCTTTTTTATAGATCTTAGTTCATTCTTAAGACTTTCTATTTGAACAAAATTCTTGATACTGAACAATTTTGGATAATGCCTCATAAATCTCTTGAGCAGAAACTATGCCGGATATGTATGGGATTAGGTTACCCTTTATTCCATCCACCATTAGTGTCATGGCCAATATTTTCAATTTCCCTGAACTTTTACTTTTCTACATCAATTGAATCATTAGTAGGCTTATTTTCCTTTCCTATGACTACATCCAAATATTTATTATTTTCGAGGATGAGGTCTATCTTCTTATTCAATGCCCCATAGTTAGATGATCCTTCTAGTTTGTTTTCTCTCTTCATTGAGTTAGACATTGTCCTTGAAGATGGCAGGCTTGACTTCTTATATGATCCTTTTGATGACCCTTATTCAAACTTCTTAAGAACTCCTTATTATTCTCTTAATAGATCTTAAGGCTATCTTTCCTTTTCCTTCACCTTAGCTCTAACACCATGTTAGAAAATCAGAAAGACATAAATTTTTCCTTTATGTTGATAATTACTTGTGATATTATTTTTTTTTTCTATGTTCCTCTTTTATCTTTAGTTTATCAAAAAATTACCAAGATAATAGTGCAAATATCATAGAACCTATATGTAGGCGGAAAGCCATGGAAAAACCCCTATCTAGGGGAAAACCCCCTCAACAAATTTTCCTTAATAATTTCATGAGATGATTCAAGACTTCTTGAATTAGACACAGTCTTCCTCCACACCAAGTCAACCCTTTCCGTCTTCTACAGATGATAACAAATTTGACCTAGCAGCAACAATTGGCAGCAATAACTTCGACCTAACAACTTCGACTTAGCAACAACAACTTCAATCCAATAGTTAAGCCAACAAAAAATTCGACCCAACAATTATCCCAACAAAAATTTGACCCAACATTTAGCCCAACAAAACTTTGACCCAATAGTTAGCACAACAAAACTTCAACCCAGAAGTATCTTCGTCCTTCCACCAAATAGCCCAATAAATCCACACAAGTGAGAGAGAGATAAACTCAAAAACAACTTTGATCTTCGATCTTCCAGTAACTCTCCTTCTTCTGCAACTTCCCACTTTTTCTACTCTTCTTCATGGATATTGAACTTGTGTGTGATAGTGTCCTTCAAATGAATTGAACTGTTGCAATATATAGTCTTATGGTGAGGTCAAATTACCCTATTTGAGGCTGACTTGATATCCTTGAGGCCAACTTGGTGTGGAGGTGACAAATAACTTATTTGACTCAACAATAATTCTTTTTACATGATCCAAAAGCCCAAGCAAGGTCCCTTTAAATGGATAATGACTCTAATGACTCATCATACATCCTAGAAGTCCTCAATGGGAAGTTTGACCTAAAACTTGATGACCCAAGCATGAAACCCATGGTTTAATAAGTCATAATAATAATAATAATAAAATAATTTTCTTTCTTTTGATAAATACATTTCATTATGACTCAAATATAATTTATGAAGACCGAACCTAGTTACATTCTTCAAAGATATGTTTTCTTTTAACATACCCATGTTATCTTTTGACATAAATTTGTTTATGCATGCTTTTCATGGGGTCCATCTGGTCAAAATTTCCTTCTCCCTTCTTAGTTTTGGTGCATGGACTATACTACAAATTTTATGTGTTTTATAACACCTATCTAATGTGTCTTGCAGAATAGAGATGGTGATACTTCATTTTGGGTACTTGATATTCTTATATTTGTTTGCATGATTTTTAGGGGGTTCATTTATCAAACATGCCTTCACCTTTCTTAGTTTTGGCACATTTTATGAACCATAAATTTTATGTACCATATTGCACTTGTTTCACATGGATTGCAAATTAGAGATGGTACTTTCTTAGAAATTCCACGATAAAACCTTCCGACCAACTCCTCCTTAGTCAAAACCTATATATCCTCTTGAATAAAAACATTATTGTGTCCAAAGGGAAAGTAATGCTCACTTAATGCCCATAATGATTTCCGAAATCTATATAGGTTGCTCCTTAGGTCTTTGTTAAGGTTCCAAATCTTTTTGTCTTACATGTTGATACTTTGTTGAATGGGATATTTTGACACTAGGAGATAGGTAAAGTTCAACTTCGTCTTATGAGATTTTAGGTTAATGCATGATTTTAATGTGATTTTGTACTTTATTATGTTGATGGTCACAGTGATGATGTACACATGAGTGATCTAATAGTTCAAATATCCTTGATATTAATGACACTTAACACATGGCTAAACAATTGATTGGTCCATGATCTTTGTTAAAAAACATGGATGATCATTTGTTGATTAATGTGATAGATGTTCATGTAAATTATTTTTTTTCATTAATAAATTTCTTTTGTGTCATAGTTTGTTTTCCCTCTTTGAGGGTGTTTGACCACATAAACACTTATGCTCTGATATTCAATCTACATGTGAGTGATTGTATATAGTATTCAAGTGTGTGTATACCTTGGTTTTCAAACATGTTATCGAAGTCCATGTGAAGCTTCACTCCTATTTCAATTGAGATCCTGGTAGCGTACAACCACTATGCAAAGAGTATTATACATATCAAAGTTTTATTTTATATTTCAAACAATCGTGCATGGTAATGATCTTGCATGCAAAGCGAAATTCATTTTTTGAAACTAATGAGTACATAGGGGCAAGTGAACTATTCCATTGCATCCGTTGTAGCATTTTTTTTGGTTTTGATAAGATAGAATATTTCAAAAAATGTTAAGTTAGGATATGGACATAACAATAGTGAATAAAATGTTAGTAAAAGAAAATATCTTGATGATGATGTCCATATCAAAGAAAATGTTAGGTTAGCTGCTCTAAAAAATCAACGCCAAAAGAAAATGTTAGGTAGAAAGAAAACAAATAAACTCTCAAAGTGAGAAAATCTAAATGCCACTACTCTATTTCTGCAAAATAATGGTTGTGTGCAGCTTGTTTTTAAATGCCACAACCTATGACAATAAAACTATTTAATCTTGACTACTTCATGCTTTAAATTTGATGTTATAGTTAGAGGATAAAGATCTGGCCAAACTGTTTAAACTTGGCAGATTAGTAGTTAGGTAGAGAATAATAAGGTTCTCATCAGTTTAATCTGAGCCCTTGGAGGTTATAAGGGTAGAATTAGATAGTTTGTTTTTGTTAAATAAGAAGAAAGGAAAAGGGTTTGCTAGCTTAAATGCACCCATTAAGTGAAGAAAAAATGATAGGATAAGCAAAGGGTAAGTAGAGAAAGGTTGCAGAAGTTTAATGGTTGATTGGACAAAATGTACATTTATCATGTTTCTATGCTCATGAGGCAATTATACAAGGCAAATGAAGGTCTACTTGATCAAGTAATTAACTTCCCATTCATCCCCATTCATTCCTATATTCACTAATTTCCTCTTCATACATTCATATTCATTCAATTCCATGAAAAATCCCTTTTTTGCACAAAATCCCATAAAAATATCTTTACCCTAAGTATAAATTCTTATATGAAAAGTCAAATCATTCATTAAAAAGTATTATACTTAGTCACGTTTTCCTTTTCCGCTCATATTTCATTTTAATACTAATTTATGTATTAAACCCTTAAAATTCCCCTTTCCCGTGCAATATTAATTCCTTTTATAACATACCACAAAACCTTAGTTTTATTAAAAAAACTATGTATTTTATTAAAATATCGCATCGCAAATGTTCGCAGATCGCAACTTTTCATATGAATGCACCTTTCCCCGATTGTAATATGTGATATGTCATAGACCTGAACCCGAGGCTAATATATATCATGTTTCATTCCGTTTCACATCCACTTCCATCGCAATTCCCGACCGAAGCATAACCCTCCACGCATTGCGAACTCTGATTGCGATATGCGATGGGAAGCTTAGACCCGACACAAATATATACCATATTTGATTACCACTTCGCATCCGCCCTCATCGCAAATCCCATCCAAAGTATATACCCCCGCCTAACTTTGATTGAGATATGCGATATTAGCCCAGATCCGATATCATTATCGGCTCAAGTTAATAAAATTTCAAATCCGCCATATATGGTTTTGGAAAGGATTTCTGTGTTAAATCGTTTTTACGATTTAAACGAAGAAATAACCTGAAACTTCATTTAAACCACAAATAATAGTTTTAACCATAATTAAGCCATTCATGCCATAATTAATCCCTCCGTACTCTTTCTTTCGCTCCACCACTATTCACCTTCGCCCGATAGTTCAAAAGTTAACTGTTTTTCCATTAAACACATAAAAATCCATTTTTGCTCTATTTTGCCTGTTTTATACAGCGCAACCTCCATAATGCCTTTGCGTCCATTAAAGCCATTGTTTACCTTCTGATATGCCCTAGACTCCTTTCGATAAGCCTTTCAAAGCCAATGAAGACCTTCTCTGCCACCTGAGTTTTTCTTAACAGTTTATGTGTTTTGTAGGTAAAGTTTTCAGTTCTAGGCTTATGAAAAAAATGCCTGCATAACAATTTGAAGACAAATATGAGAGATATACTATTGAAAAACACAGTAAAACTGGAATGCACAGTAAAGATCACTCATCCAGGTCAAAGCATATTAAACAGAGTTTAAAGCAGTATCAGGTAAAAAGGTTAAATAAAGCAATCTGCTAGCGTAAGGAATACAAACGATCAAAGCAGCTTAAAGGGAAAAATATCATACAACAAAGCCAGCACAACCTGAATAAATGGGACAGCAAGAAGCAGTTCAAACAACTGCCCCTATCTTCTTGCAATAAAGATCTTCCCTTTCTTGGAATAAATCTTAATTAGTTTTTAGGATATTTTCCTAATTTCATTATTGTATAAATAACTCTTTTCTGGAATTGTAAATGTTCGGAGTTCACGATTCATAGTTCATTGCTTGTAAAGTTTTGACTGTTATTGCTACTTTGAACCTAGAAGCCACCTTTGAAGGAAGCTTTTGCAGACACTTGATGTACTCAGTCTTTCTGGAACCTTAATACAAAGTAGAGGATTCTGAATCTGGTTTTACATAGTTTTGTGTTATCCTATAAGTTTTTCCAATTATCAATCATTATGTTTTTCTTCATATGCTTATGAATTATAGAGATATCTAGGTAGGAATAATTAGTGTCTCAATTGATTCCTATAAGCTCCTGAAGTGATCATCTATTAAGAGAATGGATTAATGAAATTGTCTATTCAGCTAATCCCCTCTAATCAATAAATCATCAGCATCTTGTGTAAGCTTAAATACGCTGCCTTTAACCTTTAGAACATAGTTTAGAAGGTTTTCCAACTTATGATTGTTCTGTCTTACAGTCTGGAAACTGTGATAATCATATTTTTCGCTGTCTTCTACTCACCACTATTTTGATCTATATCACTGTGTAAAGTCTTATAGCAGCCCTCTTCTGAGATATTAATATTATCCTTCCAAAAAATTAAACAAAAAACCCCAAAACAATTATTTTAGATGCTCTGGTATTGGTAGCTGACCTACTACTATCTCAGAGGTACAACGTCAGAGTGGTGCCGTTGCCAAGGATTTGAATTTCATTTAAGTTTCCCTTGGGACAAAGATATTCATTCATTCTTTTCCTTTAAAGGTGATTAAAGGATTTAGAAAGTCAAAATCATTCACCTAGGCGACTCCACACTCCCAAGCTGGCACCTTATAAACATACCAGATCTCGTTCAGAAGCTGACATAGTTAAACCTCTGTCAGATCTTGAAATGCTTCTGAGAAAAGCTAATTCTAAAAGGGTACACCTTTGATCATATTTTTCTTCCTCTTCAGTCCTTCGAATATGAAGAGTTAGAATCATTTGACCCCTATAATAATATCCCATCTGAAGTTGATTATTCCCATTGATCACCTAAGGTTGCTGAACTTCTAAACAGAGGAGTTGATTTTAGTCAGCATACCTTATTCATTCATTAGAATCTCATCCAATACCCACACTACCTCCAGGATCACCTAAAACTGAATCTGAGTTGGGTGTTAATCTACCAGAATATAAACCCACAAATTTCATATCCCCTACCACCTATCATTTTCCTTCCATTTTTGACCGACCTGAAGATTCTTCTTCTAAACAATCTAAGGAGACTTTATCTATATATTCCAATCCTCTCCTTGAAACAAAAGAAGGTATCCCTTTATAGGTCCCAAAGTTATTTCTTAGAACTCCTTTGAAGTCTTTTAGGAGATCTCCTCCTCCTTCACCTCCAACTAGTTCATCAACTCCTAAATCACCATCTTCTTCCTCTACTTCTTCTTCATCCTCTACATCCACACAAACACATCATACTCCACCTGGACAACCTCATACACCTCCAGAACTTCATACACCACCTGATGTCATGGCTTTCTGACCTATTGTACAGGCTAGATATGCTGCCTTAGTCTTACCTAATAACCTTGATGCATTCCCAATTGGATACTTAAAATACCTTCCCAAGTACAATGGAGAAATTGGTCCCTCAGCTGAGGACCATCTTCAAGCTTTCCTAGACTTTGCAGACAACACGAATATTGAGCAAGAGAATGTTTATATGAGATTGTTTGTACAGTCACTTGAAGGAAATGTGAGGATTTGGTTTAGGCAATTACCAACAGCTACCATTATAAATTGGGAAGAGCTTACAAACATATTTAAAAATCAATGGGGTGTGAAAAAGGATCCTCTTTACTTCCTCACAGAGTTTGAAGAGCTTAAAAGGAACTTCGATAAACCAGTATCAGATTTTATAAAAAGATTCAATAAATCCTATCACAAAATGCCTGCTGATTGTAAGCCCCCTGTAGCAGCAGCTAAGTCTAGATTTTCTAAAGCTTTTGATGATGACTTTGCTGTTATGCTACGAGAGAGAACTTCAAGAAATCTTGAAGATATGCAAACAAATGCTACAGAAGTAGAAGCAAATAGGGAAGCCTCAACTTCTTTAAAACTTAAGGAAGAAAAGGCCCAAAGAAAACTCAAATCTGTTCAAGAAACCTCTAGTTACTTTAAGACTAAATCAGAAGACTCAAAAATAGATGAAATAACATCTCTTCTTAGAAACCTATCAAATAGGATTTCAAAGATTGAGACCCAACCTAGGAAAATACAACAAACAATTGCTAGACCTCAGAGCCAAATCAAGCTCAGTATAAAAGAAACCAATCACTACAAATTCTTCAGAGACCTACCAATGATCAACAGGTTCCTACTCCTCCATTGATAGATGACCAACAACCTGATGATAATACTATGACAATTATTGAAGATATTAATAGTATGGATTCTTCTTCTTCCAATCGAACAACCATCATTCCTCTCTCAAAATAGAATCAGGTTCAAGAATATTAGGAAGTTGCACAAGTATCTAAATATCATGCTTTTTCTAAATTTTTAATTGCAGAATTAAACAAAAGGTATGATCTTAGACCTAGGCCTATTCGTGGGAGACCTCCAAAGGAAACTCCAATAATTGAACCACATACTTAAACTGCTAAAGCTCAAACAACTCTTATTCAACCCTTACATTAGTCAATTGATAATTCCCAAACAGTTAAAAACATTTTGACTACATTTAGTGTTGAAAAAGAATTAGAGAGGGTTAAGATCCCAATTCTATTGTTAGAACTTTCTAAAAACCATAGTTACAAAAGCCAAGTCACAAAATGGATACAAAATACCTCGGTTGATGCTAAAGGTGATGTCATAAGTCTGCAAGATGAAAAACCAGCAGTAGTTTTTGGCTCTAGTTCAGACATGATAGATGAGATAGTGCCCCCCTTCTATGTAACTCTTAAAACAAATGATTCCATGTTATATAATTGTATGCTTGATTCAGGAGCATCACACAACCTTACGCCAAAATTGATCATGGACCATTTGAAAGTCGACATCACTAAATCCTACCATGATCTGTACACCTTTGATTCCAAAAGGGTGCCCTGTTTAGGATTGATCAAGGATCTAGTGGTTACCCTTGCCCAAATTCTAGTGAAAAGTATAGTACTTGATATTTTTGTCACATATATCCCTCCCAAGTTTAGAATGCTCCTTTCTAGGTCATGCTGTGCCAAACTAGGGGGAACTCTACAGATGGATATCTCATATGCTACTATTCCTGTTTTTGGAGGAGAGAAATTAAGATTATATAGAGAGGTAAGATTTGCACATACTGTTTGTAAGACTGCTAGCCAAGGAACCATCCAATTTATGCAATCGATCAAGAATTTGGTTTTTTTCAAATCACTTCAAAACAACATAAAACTCAAGTCAAAATCGAAGAGGTAGTTGAAAGTCCTGAACCAAACCAAACTGATATTTGGAAATTGTTCTTTGATGGCTCTTGCACGAAATATGGGGCAGGAGCTGGAGTAGTTTTAATTTCACCTGAAAAAGAAAATATAATCCAATCATGTAAATTAGATTTTGAAGTTACCAATAATGTTTCTGAATATGAAGCTTTCCTTTTAGGATTGCAATTAGCCAAAAGCTTAAAAGTTCAAAACTTAAGTGTGTTTACCGATTTAGAGCTTATTGTTAGGCAAGTAAAAAAGGCTTACTAGACCAAGCACCCTAGACTTAGGTCCTACCGAAATGAAGTATGGGATTCAGTTGAAAATCTTTTTGATGCTTTTAATTTGACTCATATTCCCAGAGATTAGAATATTCACGCAGTTTCCCTAGCTGTTTCAACTAACTCTTTTAAAATTCCTGATCATACTGATGTACTCTATCAGATACCAGTCAAATATAGGCCATCTATCCTAGATAATTTGAAACATTGGCAAATATTTGACGATGATGAACAACTGGAATCATTTTTGTAGGTAATAGATGATTTTTCATTTCTGCAAATTGATGAAGATAGAGCTGAAATAAATGAAAATGTAGATGGAAATGATACTTCAGATTTTAAAACCTAAATTGCTAATCACGACATTATTCAATTATCTAATAATTTTATTCCAAAGGGACTCATTCCTTTAGAAAAATTATTCGATCAAAATGATGTTTTCCGAAACCCGCAGTCTATTTCTTCAAAAGATGACGTAGAAGAGATTAACGTTGGAACTGTTGAAGATATTAAAAACATCAAATTATGCGCATCTCTAGACCCAGAAATCAAAGCTCAATATTTTAAATTACTGCAAAATTATAAGGACGTTTTTGCCTGGACTTACACTGATTTAAAGACCTATGATACATCGTTAATACAACATATGATTCCTTTGAAGCCAGAAGCAAAACCGTATCAACAGAAGCTTAGAAGGATAAATCTAGCTCTTCTACCAACTGTAGAAAGGGAGATTAAGAAAATTCTAGATGCTCAGATCATCCTCCCTCTTAGATATTCTAATTGGGTTGCAAATCTAGTTCCTGTTAGAAAGAAAAATGGAGAAATTAGGCTCTGCGTGGATTTTAGAAATCTGAACAGGGAATCACTAAAAGATAATTATCCTTTGCCCAAAATGGATTAGTTACTTCAAATGGTTTCAGGAGCACAACGACTTTCTATGCTTGATGGTTTTTGATGGTGTAGTAAAGGTTGTCTTTTCTCTATCTGTCATATCAAGTGAATGTTGATATGACAGATAGAGAAAAGACAACCTTTACTACACCCTGGGGTACATTCATGTACGCAAGGATGCCATTTGGCTTAACCAATGCTGGAGCAACATTTCAGAGAGCAATGGAAATAACATTTATGGGTCAGGTAAATAAATTTGTGGTTATTTATATTGATGACATAACTGTTTTTTCTAAATCTGATCATAAACATCTAAAGCACTTGATGAAGGTTTTTGACAGGTGTAGAAAATTTGGAATATCATTGAACCCTAAGAAGTCCTTATTTGCTGTCAAAGAAGAAAAACTGTTGGGCCATATAATTTCAAAGGAGAGAGTAATAATTGATCCCAAAAGAGTATCTGCCATTGAAACATTGACCTTGCCTAGAAACATAAAGGAGATTCAAGCTTTTCTAGGCAAAATTAATTTTCTAAGGCAATTTATTCCAAATTATGTAGAGATAGTGTTACACTAAAAAATGTCAGCATGGCTATTTACAGTCGGTATGGCTCAATCAACAGTCATACTACCCTTTTGAGCAAGTCTTATGCCTCTGCTATTCATGTCAAAATCCAAGAAAGAGAGAAAGTCCTTATAAAAAATGTTTATCTCTGGGTACGTAGGTTCTCTCAAGCCTTGCCTGCGGGTACGCACCTTTTGTTCATAAGGTCTGCGTCCAAGGACGCTCTGTATCTAAAGGGGCAGGTGCGTCCCTCTGAAAAGGTTAAAATGCGCAAGTTTTATCTTCAAAAACTTACTTGTGGTCATTTCTAGAGCATTCTAGAAGATTCTTGGATGAGTATTGAGCGCCTCCAGATGGTTCATGCACTCCTATCAAAGAGGAACTTATCCCATCAATAAGGGAGTGATCCCATCCAAAGAGGGGACTATCCCATTGATGGTGGACTTGATTAACTTCCCCTTGAGCACTATAAAAAGAGGCATTGAGCCAGAAGGAAGAAGGTTGAAAGCTATAGATTTCTAAGGGTAAATGCTGCAGGAATTAGGACTCCCATTTAGAAGCTTGTGAGGAGAGATTGTCATCTTTACTTGTTCTATTTGGAAGTGGGTGAGCTTTGTCAAAGTAGAGGAAGACTCTTGTGGACCCTGGAAGGAGCTTGCACAACACCAAGGCTCAGGTTGTAATGGTTCCTTTTGATTACCTTTAATGCAAATTGGTCCATTCTTCTCAATAGCTTGTTGTTAATGGGTTATTTCATGTACTCCTTGGTCTATATGTTGAATATGCTTTGTTTTATGTTATAATCAGGTGCTATTTAATTGTTTGACTGTTGGTGATTGCAGGTTTTGGAGAAAGGGAAGAGCTCATCCGGATCAACAAAGCTTGGACTTCTACAACAACGTTTGGATAGAGGTAAGAACGAAACACTTGATTTCTCATATCATAATGTTTGTTTAGAGAAGGATAGCTCCAGTTTGTTTTGTTTGTCATTAGAATGTCTTAGACTTCTAGGAAGGTCAGCTGTGTCCGCACCCTTGACTGATTCCGTGTGACAAATTGGCGACTCCGCTGGGGAGATTTTCCATTAATGAGAAGAGTCCTTTCTTTTGTTTGAACTTTGCTTTGAGAAAATTGGTTTATTTTTCTGGTTTTGGCTCTGTGATCTTGTCTCTGGGTGGGTTAGCTTAGGATTAGATTTATTTTTGGTTTTCTTGAGTTTTTCAGTAGGACGCACCCTCTGAGTGCTGCACAGTGCGTCCCTAGACGCACTTTTGCTGTGTGCACAGAGCGGGCCCGCACCTGTGCTAACGGGTTGCCTGCGTCCCCTGCCAAAATTTAAGAAAATTCCACTTTTTGCCTTTTTTGCTCTTAGATTTTGTTTTTTCTTAGTTTTTTCTGCCCAGATTCATCAGTCCCTTGTCCAGAATCTTCACCTGAACTGGTTTCATTAGCATTAAGTGTTTTAGTGGATTTCGTCGAAGTGTAAGCCCTAGGGTTTGATTTTGAGTAGGTCTTGTAGTGACTTTAGCGGTAAGAATTGTCAAGCCTTAGATATCTCTGGTTTTGTCAACTTTCTAAGAAGTCAGACCTGTTCTAAAGTCTACCTGTAGAAGTAACTTACCATCAAGTTGTCTTTTGGGCCATTTTCGAAGTGCTTGTTATTTAAGTCTTGAATTCCATTTTACGAAAAGAACAAAAAGATTTGAGTTTTGTTTTGGCTAGTCTTTTGATTCTGCATTAGCTAGTCCTTGATTTGATTTTGATCAAGTAAAACATCCTAGAATCGCCTTTATGAGCTTTTGCCTTGTTAGGTTTACTTAGAGTAATCTCTCTTTTGGTTTGCTTGTGAGTCAAATTTTCATAGGTTTATAGCTTTTGAGATTATTTTTTGTTAAAGGTAGGTTTACATGCTTTCTTGAAAATAGAAAATACAAAAATATCTCCTTTGAAAAGTTTTGTTTCAAGTAGCTTTAAAAGTTTTTGAAAGAAAAAGAGTTTTTCGTGCAAGTAAAGAGTGGTTATGTTTGTGTGCTCGAAAAGAAAACGAAAATTATTTCTTTGATTGTCTTTTCTAAGGAAGTTGTTTTCTTTAAAAATTGCATTCTCTCAACTCTCTTAGTTAAAGATTTTCATTGAAAAAGCAAAAATAGTATAGATCATCTTAGGTGCATTTTTGTAGTGGTTGGAGTCGAGTCTGCACACCATTGGTTTCACTTCCATCACCTTGTGACTTTAAAGAACAACCTTAAAAGTAATGCTTAAAGTAAAATTGAACTAGTAACTTTTATTTTCTAGGGCTCTAAAGCACCAACATAGCTTAGGCTAGTGTCTTGGAGTAGGTGAGTACTTAACTCTCCAAGGCAGTAAAACAAACAAGTAGTCGATCTTGTGATAGAATCAAATCCAATTGTTACATTTACACTCTGGGAAAGCTCCTCTTAAAGGAGAAGCACGAGCTCGTGTCCGAACCAGTGAGGGGATCATTCCCCCCTCGTTGGGAACGACGCCAGACAGTACGTATTACAAACGGTAAACCTCGGATTAACCATTGTCGAGGAGCCAGGGGTCACTTATCGGTAAACCTTGGATTACTGTCAAGGAGCCGGTAAGGGGATTGAGCTTGCTACTCTGCCCTTGCGTGCTGTCGGAGTCTAGACTGTTCCCCCAGGTGTACTTGTGGCCGTTGGTAACCTTAGTGACCATAATCTCTAGGATTCTACCCAAGGTGACGGTGGAGGGAAGGTCCCACTGTACCTGGAGCAGACGTCGGCTATACTCACTTGGATTTTCTGGGGGGTTCACTTCACTCGAGACGGTTAAAGTGGAGGAACTTGGTCCAGTCTATTCATTAAGCAGGTTGTCGGCGTAACTGTTCCACCCGCCATTTCTGTACTGAATCCTGCAAGGTTGGACCTAATCACCAACTAGCGCTTTTGGTTCGGAAGATACTGTTTGTGTTTGGTTTGACGCCCTAGATTCTTTAGGCGTGTGATTCAAATTTGTTTGGTTCTTTAGAGACTTTAGGTGGTTTGATTTGAAATTTTTTTTTTTTTTTGTGTGTAGTAGTTAAAAGTTTTTAGCTGTGGCGGAATTACCGAGACAGTCCCGTAGAATTCGGGGCCAGTCTCCTGAAGTTGTTTCTGTGGCCGAATTGTTGAGAAGATCCCGTAGACTTAGGGGTGAACCTCCTCGAGACGACCCCAGTAATTTAGAAGGTTTAAAGGTCCTTGTAACTCCTCCTAGTGGCAGTAGAGTCGGTTCACCTGAAGAAGGAGAATCTTCCTTGGTAGTCCATCCAGATTACCAAAGTTTAGAGACAGGTTATAATCCCGAAGCTGTTACAGTTTCTGAACTTGTTGGTAGTTTTTCGTCTGCTAGCGATACAGGCGAAGAACCAGAAATATCCAAACCTGTTACTCCGACTCCTAGTGTTCCTGATTCACCAAGAATAGAAAGAATTATCACCGAAAATATTCCTGTTGGTTTGATTGCTATAGAAGAACTTGTTCCAGAGGAAGAAATAGGCGTCTCTGATCCTGAAGATCAAATTACCCTTGATCTAAGGGAGCGTGAATCCATCTTTTACAGTCCTCCTAGAAGTACCACTTGGTACCTTTCGTTAACCAATTATTTAGACAACTTTGGGCTAGGTTTTTCTACACCTCGTACTCCTTTTCCACCTGGAGGAATTCATACTCCTGTAAATATGTCTGGTCAGTCATCTGTGTTTACACAAAGTCCTGAATCTTTTTTACATGGCGGTCCTTCTGTTCCTACTGGGTATCAATCTCTTTCTGGTACCTTTGCGGGAGCATCTCCTCAACCCATTGATCATGGGTTATTAGTTGGAAACAGTGGTAATGTACCATTGAGTGTAGGAGACATTTACATGATGTTAGGATCAGTTCCCGTTACCCAACCTCAAGGTGGCCAATTACCGCCTGGGGGGCAGCCTTCGTTAATGCCTGGGGGGCAACCTCAAGGTACTTCATTCGTGTCTGGGGGGCAACCTCAAGGTTAGTACGCTCCTATGGGGCAATACATACCTCAAGGTCAACCCCAGCCTCAATATGTACCCCGAGGTCAACCTCAGTATCAATATCAACCTCAAGGATGGCAACCTCAAGGATGGCAACGCCAAGGGTATCAACCCCAAGGGTATCAACCTCAAGGATACCAACCTCAAGGTCAAGGTCAACCCCAGTACCCGTATTTACCTCAAGGTTATCAACCTCAAGGTCAATACTCAGGTCAAAGTTATCAACCACCTCAAGGGCAATCATATGGGACTGCACCTTACAATTATCAACCCTATCCTCAATCCGGCTATGGATCTCAGTACCCTCAACCTGTTATGGGTCAATACCCTGGAATGTTAGTGTGGGATCCGTCACAAGGTCAACAGATGTTGCAGCCAAGTATACAGTCGGTACCTCAAGCAGGACAACCTGTAGTTCCTGGTCCACCCCAACAACCGCAACCTGTCCAGTCAAGTGTTCAGACCCCTGTAACTTCGGTAGTTACTCAGCCGCCAATTGCACCTAGTACTCCATCTCAAACGACTGCAGCAACTACCGCCACATCTACCATACTTACTTCTGGAGTATCGACGGCTCTGGTTTCTACTGTCCCTGTAACCACTCCTCAGACATCTGTACCATTGTCTGGATCTACGATTCAAACCACAGTCCAGATGCCTGTAGGCCAACCTGGTATAAGTACGGTTGTTACTACTCAACCTCAATTTGTTCAACCTCCGTACCAGGGACAGTATCAACCCGGGCAAGCTGTCCAACAACCGGTTTACCAGTATCAACAGTATCCTGGGTACACTTATCAACAACCTCAGCAACCCCAATACGGTCCGGTTAATCCTGGTTTTCCAGGAGGATATAATATCCCAAATGCGACTCCTGTTCCTAGTTATCCTGGATATCCTCCTCCTGGGGCCGGTATTGTGACCTAGAGTTTTAGAGATCCTAACTGGCAGTTACCGTTTATCGCAACTTTGGATTTACCAGACTTGACGCGCCTAACGAACGATCTAATTCAATATCTTCCGTTCTGGCCGTCAATGCCAAATAAGTTGCCCAGCGATATACCCAAGTTCGAAGGTAAGTCTGGAGAGGATCCGTCCAATCACGTGATGACTTACCACCTCTGGTGTGCTTCAAATTCCATCTCGGATGATTCAATCCATTTACGTCTTTTTCAGCGTACACTCATTGGTCTCGCGGCCAAGTGGTACATTGAGTTACCACGGGCCTCTTTTTACAATTTTAGCCAGTTAGCTACCTCGTTCTTAACTCATTTTCAGTTACCGGTCAGATACGATAACGGTACGGAGTTATTAACTTCACTAAAACAATCAACCTCCACGTATATTTCAGACCACATTCATGAGTGGAGACGTCGAAGAAGGCTAGTGAAAGTTTTTATCCCGGACCAAATCTTAGCTGAATGGTTTGTTAAATCATTATTACCAAGAATTACTGAAGATGTAGCTAAGGCCGGAGTAGTTACTGAGGAGCAAGTCATTGCTCAGGCACAATACCTTGACTTAGTTTACACGCAGTCGGGTACATTACACGAGAAGATTCCAGATCTTCCAAAGTCGAACCAAATCGCTGCTGCTCCTTCGGGATCTCATGCTGCTGATGGTATGATTGGTATCGTGAATACAAAGAGCAAGAAGAAGTCTTCCAAGGCTTCAACTACTCCTATTATCACTTTGCCCGATTCCCCGACAGGAGAGTCTTCTCCTGAACTTACCGCCGATATTCACGCTGTAGAGTCATCTACTGCCAAATCAAAAAACGGTGGGAAGAAGAAAGGAAAGAAGAAGGCTAAAGCAGACAAGGCTCCAAAGGAGAAAACTGAAAAGTCGGAAACCAATGACGAAAAGCGCAAACCTCGATATCCTTGTCTTATTTGTGAAGAGGATCATTTTACAAGAGATTGCCCTCATCGGGCCGAGGTAGTGAAAATAGTCAAAGGTTCTCCCACTCCTGCTGTGTTAAAAAATCCATTTCCGGAGCAGGAGAATAAGATGATAGGTTCTTCCTCGAATGCCAGTGAAGAACCCATTTTGATGATGTCTCATGTAAGGATTGCGACTCGATCGCAAGATTATGGAAGTAAGAATCCTGTTGATGGTAAGGATGCAGAATCTTCTCACTCTAACCCATCAACCTCAGCTCCTGGTTCCGATCCACTACAGATCGAGAAACCTAACCCAGACTTAGTAATTAAACCGCCCGCCAAGGGTGTACTTCGAAGGTCTGCTTTCAATCCACATGCGAGAGCGGCCCAGAATTACAACATTGTTGAGGACTTAGCTGTTTCACCCTCAGCAATGTCGGCGTTAGAAGTGCTGCAATCATGTCCAGCACAACGAAAATTGCTTTTGTCGGCTATAGGAGCTGTTGACGTTCAGGATCCGAATCTAATGATCTTCGATCTAGAAAATAGTACACCACGACTCCCCCATCAAATGGCTTTCCAAATTCCAGTGATAGTCAAAAACAGGCCTATTCATCGAACTGTGATTGATGAGGGAGCTTCTACGTGTATTATGTCAATTCAATGTTGGAGATCCCTTGGTTCTCCTTCGTTGAACCAATCCCCCACCATCCTTAAGGCCTTTGATGGCCGTGAGTTTCGTCCGTTTGGTATTCTACAAGAATTGCCTATAGGGGTAGAAGGTAAAACCGTTAGTCTGGATGTGGAAGTGGTTGATGCCCCTCTAGACTACAGCCTTCTTTTGGGTCGAAGTTGGTCATATGCTATGACAGCGGTCGTTTCATCGGTCTTCAGAGTAATTAAGTTTCCACACAACGGTAAGATCGTGACTATTGATCAGTTGACATACTTTTCATCCGACCAAGCCTCTTCAGAGAGTATCCAGCATGTCGGTAAGACGACAATCCCTTATAAGGACGTTGGTGTAGGTTTAGTTAAGGATTCCGGTTTACTCGGAACTTTTCCTCTCCCTCCACTCAGCGTAGAACCTTCGTTTGCAACGATTCATATGATTACGTCAGAAAACATTATTTATGATGATCCTTGGTATGTTCCATCTGACTCTGAGATAGACTCTTTCGGTAATGCTATGCCTTTGAGTCCATATAAAATTGCTTATGAAGCTCTTATGTCTTTTACCGACTTTCATTCAACCGAAGTCGACCAAATGAATGTGGTCAGTGAAGAATCACTTTTCACCTCAACCTTAGAACGGATAGCGTTTCCCGAAGTCGTGTCATCTGATGAACAACTTCGCGAAATCCTAAGTGTAGACGATCTACCATGGGAAGATCTCCATCACAGATCTTCGTTTTTACCTAAGGATGATGCATTTGAAAATGATTTTTCATCTATCTTTACCGCTGAATATGTCAAAGACGCTCAGGATCCAACGAAACATTCTGATTCAGAGTTGAATTTAGGGAATATTTCTCGTACTATTCCCATTGATATTTCAGTAAAGCCCGGAATTGAGGAGAACATTCATATAGGTGCCTCATGTACAAAAGAAGAAATCCAAACTTACAAGGCCCTATTCCAAGAATTCCGCGATGTGTTTGCATGGTCTTACGAGGAAATGCCGGGAATCGATCCTGCCATTGTTGTTCATGAAATCAAAACCTACCCGGATGTTAAACCCATTCGGCAATGGTTGCGTCAGATTCACCCTCGAAAAGCGGCTGCGATTAAAGCCGAAGTCGAAAAGCTGTTGAAAGAAGGTTTCATTTATCCGATCCCGTTAACGGATTGGGTATTGAATATTGTTCCGGTCAACAAGAAACAAGGAACAATAAGAATCTGTATCGACTATAGGGATATCAATCGAGCTTGTCCAAAAGACAACTATCCTACGCCTTATATCGATCAAATTATTGATGATTGTGCCGGAAGTGAAATGTTTTCCTTCATGGATGGTTTTTCGGGCTATAATCAAATCAATATTCTACCTGCCGACCAACCAAAAACGGCATTCATTTGTCCATGGGGGACATTTTCTTATTGCAAATTACCTTTTGGGCTCAAGAATGCCGGGGCCACTTTTCAGCGGGCGATGTCTTACGCATTTCACGACATCGAGCACATTGTGCAACCATATCTCGATGATTTGCCTGCTCATTCTTTACGACGAGCTGATCACCTTGACCACCTACGAGCAATCTTTATGAGGTGTAGGCATTATCGAATCCGTTTGAATCCCCACAAGTGTGTTTTCTGTATAGAAACAGGTCGATTGCTGGGATTTGTTGTTTCAAAAGCCGGCATTCGCGTCGATCCCTCGAAAGTCGAAGCGATCATCAAATTGCCTCCTCCTTCGAGTTTGCGCCAACTCCAAAGTTTGCAAGGGAAAGCGAACTTTTTACGTCGATTCATCCCAAACTACGCCGAGGTCACTAAAGGTTTTACACGGTTGTTGAAACAGAACGTTCAATTCTTTTGGGACGAGATTTCCCAACAATCTTTTGATGCACTTAAACACGCGTTGACCCATGCACCGTTGTTGCATCCTCCCAACTACAACCAAGACTACTTCTTATACCTCGCAGCTTCATATTCCACTATTGGAATGGTGTTAGTTCAAGAAGATGAATTCGGAGCAAAACATGTGATATATTATCTCAGTCGAACCTTAAATCCCACTGAGTTAAAATATTCGCATGTGGAGAAATTGGCCCTGGCAGCCGTTCAAGCTGTCCAGCGTTTTCGTCACTACATTCTTCTCCGTAAAACTACAGTTATTTCGGATTGCAACCCTATGATTTACATTTTGAAAAAACAATTGCTAGGGGGCAAGTACTCTATATGGATCGTTATCCTGCAAGAGTTCGACTTGGAGTTCGAGAAGTCCAAGTCTAAGAAATCTTTAGTTTTTGCAGAATTGATGTGTGATTTCCCGCGTACTGACACAGAGACTGTGGCAGAAGAGTCCATTGCGGATGAATCTTTGTTTCTTATCAGTACTTTAGATCCGTGGTTCGGGGATATAATCATCTATCTCCAAACCCAAACCTTTCGGCCTGAAGCTTCCAAAGAAGAACGGCGGAAAATTAGGTTTCAATCCCAGCAATACAAAATTATTGGAGATACACTTTATCGCCGGGGGGCAGACTTAGTTTTTCGACGTTGTCTAACTCACGAAGAGGCTGAGAGAGTGTTGAATGATTGTCACTCTGGAGCATGTGGCAGTCATATGTCTGGGTATGCCACAGCTCAGAAGGTGTTGCGCGCTGGTTACTTCTGGCCATCTATGTTTAAAGATTGTATCATTGCAGTCCGGAAGTGCCACAACTGCCAAGTGTTTGATCGAAAGATGCGCGCACCACCTGCTCCTCTCCACCCTATAATTGCCGTTGGTCCATTCGCCAAATGGGGTATCGACTTTATTACTTGTAACCCTCACTCAGCCGGGGGGCATGCGTATATCATCCTCGCGGTTGACTATTTCACTAAATGGGCTGAGGCGATGCCTACATTCGACACAAGCGGCAAAACAGCTGCAGTTTTCATATTCAATCATATAATAACTAGGTTTGGTGTCCCACAAGCAATTATTACTGACCATGGAAGCCATTTTCGAAACACCATGATGACTGAACTTACAAGCCAGCTTGGTTTGCGCCATGATAGCTCTACTCCTTATTATCCGCAAGCCAACGGTTTGGTTGAGTCTATCAACAAAGTTCTGGTTATCATGATCCGACGAACCATTGGTATTCATCGGTCGAATTGGCACAACATGTTATTTTCGGCGCTATGGGCATACCGAACCTCAGTGAAAACCTCAGCAGGGTTCACTCCTTTCCAGCTAGTTTATGGCTTAGAAGCAGTGTTACCCATTGAAAGTGAAATCCCATCACTTCAAATGGCTGTCGAATTACTTCCAGCTACTTCCGAAGAGGAGAAACGTTTATTGTACTTAGCTAAATTAGATGAGACTCGACGTGACGCTACATTGGCAATCGAGACTCACGCGAAGCGAATGAAAGCTCAGTATGATAGAAATGTGACCCCTCAAAATTTTTCGGAGGGAGACCTAGTGCTCTTATATGATCAAGCTAACGATAAACTAGGTGCTGGAAAATTCGTTCCTATGTGGCATGGACCCTATATTGTAAAGCGAAAGCTAGCAAAAGGGGCTTATGAGCTAGTAGATTTTGATGGGGACTCTTTGGATAAACCCAGAAATGGACTTTACCTAAAGAGGTATTATGCTTAAATGGTGGGTATGGAGATTTTTTAGTTAGGTTAGGTTTTCTTTCTAGCTAGTTTGATTGTTAGTTAGTCAGTGTGCTTAGCTTAATGAGTGTGTTTTTCGTCGTTATTCTGGCTTATCTTGGTTTTTCTCTTGATATTGTAGATGTCGACGCCCCTCCAAACATACATTGGATTTGCTGATGGTGCTTGTCGTAATACACGGAATATCTCTTCCGCAGCTTGGGTTATCTATTCACCCTCTGACGAGTTAGTTTCTATGCATGGGGTAAGCCTCGGTCAAACAACGAATAACATTGCAGAATACAGTGCAGTGGTTGAATTATTATCCGAATCTATTTCATTTGGAATTCGATGTTTGATAGTGAGGTTAGATTCTGAACTTGTTGTATTACAGCTTAATAGAGTTTATGCCATTAGAAATCCTGTGTTATTAAGGTTGTTTTTGAGAGTGCGTCTCTTGGAACGTGAATTTGATTACATTGAATATCAGCATATTCCAAGGTCCTTAAATACATTAGCAGATGCAATTGCTTCTCGAGTGTTGGACAAACATTTACGATAATCATGCAAGTAAATTTAAAAAACATTTCATCATACATGTTAAACAAGATAAGCCGGTAATAGTGATATATATATATAGATAGGAGTGTGTCAAAAAATATACATCGTCTTCGATCATAGGTTGAAAAACACCTTATGATCGGCAAAATGATAAGTACAAAAAGACAAAAATGTCACATGTGTCTACAAAGTGACTAGCCAATCACTGGTGGTGCTCCCTGTACGACACCACTGCACGAGCTACTTTGCGCAAAAATCTCCTCAACGGTCCAGGGACCGCGACTACGTAGCGCTGAAGTCTGATAGGAATATCATCCATAGATGTCTCCGGTATATCCGCCGTCAGACGCTGTAGATCATGCTCCAACTCAGTCAGTACCTCCGCAGCCGCCGCGTCCTGTGGGGCCGGTAGCGGTGCAACTGGATGTCGCCTCTCGAAAAGCCGGAGGTTGGCTGGACGCTGTGGACCAACATCTGCATTTTGAAAATTTTACTGTCAGTTTGAGACGATATATATAAAAAACAAAAAAATACATAATTTGAAAACTCGTGAAAAATAAAGTACCTCTGTCGTCCCATTGTTCTCCCTGTGGAAGAACCATGTCCGGATCACCTCGAAAATCTATTCCGGCATACGGAAAATCCTGGATCGCGAACACCTGGTCCTCTAACCAGTGAAAATAACTGTCAGTGAATCGAACAACTGCCGCACCCTCGTCCGGATGCCGGGCCATCACAGCAACCCATCGTACCAGCTTTGGCTCCTGAGGACCCGAGATATCAACAGTGAGATGCTGAGGGATCAGCATTGGTATCCTCTCTAAGGCAAAGCTCATGACTATAGGCCCATATCCAAAGGTCTTTAGTCTGCCGGTCTTTGCCTTGGTCAGTTGGACTTTCAAGTTAGCCAACAGTGCATCACACCAGTTGAAAATGGTGCCTTGGAGACAATCAATTGCCATCCGAAATTGAGACCCAGTAGCAATATGTAAAGTGGCTGAGCCACAAATTCTGGTCACAGTGAAAGCCAAGACCATGAGTTCACGTTGAGAGACATATTTGATCTCTATGCCTTTCTTGTGCTCTCGATCAGGTAGGCACCAATCTGCTCGGAGACTATCAAGGGATTGGACACCCGGCCTAGTCCCAGCCAGATTGAGTTGCTCACCTCTGTTCGGCAAGCCAGTAAGAAAGTAAATGTCAGCAGGCTCTATCTCGAGTTGTTGCCCGCCGATATAAAAGCATTGTTCTTGAACGTTCCATCTCTCGACCAGCCACTCCAAGAACCTTACCTGAGCTCTCATACCGGGTATGGACCAGTATTTGTATAAACCACATCCTCTTAGGGCATCGAGGGAGGGTTGATGATTGATTGCAGCTTCATCAACCTCCTCATGCTCTCTTTCTCTCCAATCCAGCATGATAAGTGCCCTACACATGAATAAACAGGCATTAAAATTAGTTTTGAGGAATTTCAATGGTTGGTTTGGGAGTTTGGGGTTTCAAAACCCGCGTTTTGCGGAGGACGCACCCCGCGTTTGGCACATAGTGCGCCGGGACACAGGTGGCCTGAAGGCAACCTGTGTCCCCCGACCTTTTCCCTGTGTAGGAAAAAGTCGGGGGACGCAAGCCAGCCTTTAGGAAAGCTGCGTCCCCCGCAGGGCGGTTTCCAAAACCCAAAACCCCCTAAAAATAAAAAATGGAACTTAAAACAAAATTCTAAACGGATGAAATTGACAAGGAGGATGTTGTGAAATACCTGGAAGAGACGACGTTCGATTCTAACGGTCGGATTTTCCGCAGCGACCACGGGAAGTTTCTTGTCAAAAGCTCCTTTTTCAACCTCAACAGTCAAACGGTAAAAATGACATGGTAAAAAGTCTTTTTATAGGTTTTTTGGATGAATTTGTTCATTTTTCACCATGGAAAGATGTTTTTCAATGAATTTTTGCCTATCTTAAACAGGTATGAGTAATGTGTCGCTTTTGTGCAGGACAAAGGAACTTAGAGGGAAAATTGTAATTTTTTCACAAACAAAATATCAGAGTCATCTTTTAAGCCCTTTTCTGACTCCTAAAACATGAAAAGATTGCCGAGCGTTTCTTTTACACTCGTTAAAATGGAATTAAAAGACGGTCCCCTTATAGCTCTTTTCTGACCGTAAAATCAGGAAAAGATTGCCGTGTTTTTGTCGTTTCAAACTCGATACGGAAATAAAACGACGTGTCCTTGATCGCTTTTTACTTTTCAGGTCAATGACACTAATCATGAAAGTACTCCTTGGTCGCAAGATCAAGGGGTTTCCCCAGGTATTATTTTATACTTTTTCGGGCTTGAGGGACACAAATTTACGAAAAAGTTCAACTTGGAGTTTCCTTAAGTTTTTGTTGGAAATAATACTGAGAGGGGGGGGGGTGAATCAGTATTATCAGATCAATCAAACTTTTCAATTTCATACTCAGAAACATATACGCTACTTCAATTAAGTGAACCCGCGTGTACACGCTACTGTGTCTAATGAAACTCGCGTATATCCAGAGATCTTATAATTCAGTTAGCTTAATCTTCAGTAAATGCATCAGATCATTATTAAGCATATTAACAGTAAACAGGTGCAGAATAACAGAACAGAACATCACACAAGAGCCACACACATGAACACAAAGATATAAGGTGGAAACCCAATGTGGGTGAAAACCACCTGCTGCAAGTCATCTCAATCTTCTTCTTAATAAGAAAATCCTTTTACAATATTTGTACTGGTGCAGTCTTATACCAGTACGGGAGCTACAACCCCCTTTACTCTTGTACTAGCCGATCCATTTACTAGTACGCAGGCTGCTACCTGCTACAATGCTCCAAAGATCTCCTTTAGCTTTTGTACTAGCTTAGATACTAGTACGTAGGTGCTTGCCTACAATCTTCTCACCTCCAGGTACCACGTTTCATCAATTTTCAGACTAGATACACTGAAGCACAACACATAATCTGAAAGGCCACTTTTCATCCAATTTTCATACTGGACCCATAACTATCATTGAAGCTCAAAACAATCATCAAACTCTGAATCACTGAAACCCTATTAACAACAGTCACCAGAACACAGAGCAGACACAGAACTCTGTAATAACCATCAGATCCATCTGCAACTTCAAATATTAAGATTTACAATGTATACACTACTTCGATGAATCAAACCCGCGTGTATACGCGCTTTTATCAAAGTCAACCCGCGTACAGATCTAAAAATAATTTCTCATAACTTGCAGCTGTACCAGACATCAGTCATACTCATAACACTTATAGAACAATACATGCGTCAGTATGTAGATCTAGAATAAGCATCATAAAGATAGTTCATTTCAAACCATTTGATCCCGATCTCTCCTTAGATCTTGTTCTCCATCAACAGGTGAGATCTCTCCTTAGCTCAGATCAAGCAATGCATCATCAACCCATAACCCTGCATACTGGATCTAATGCTTCATCAGATATTCAAGACATTTCAGATGCACTTGCCTAATGATTTCCTTCCCTTTATATAGCCTTAGGCCTTGTTCAATACCAAGAGCCAAAACCATAGAAATCCAATACCATCAACTTCAAAACTAGGGATCGACACGCCCGTCGAGACACAATGGTCCGAAACCATAGGCACAACTTCCAAGGACTAACCGCCATGGACCAAAGGTACTTTTCCACATACACGCGCTTTTGCTGAAGCCAACCTGCGTGTACACGCGACTTGGGCTTAACGAACATGCGTGTATGAACTTTCTCTTCTTCTTATAGTCTGATCATCAATTCCTTGCTGCTGACCTTCTGCACTATGATTTGTCATCAGTGTGGTTTGCCATCAAGGACAACACTTATCTCATAATGCCAACAATTTTTTTAGACTCTCTAAAATTGAAAAACGCCGAGTTTCTCCTATACTGGGCTCGTTAAACATTTCACAGTAAAGGACCTGTTCAATTACAAACAGGAACGAACCACTCCTTCCTAGGGTTCGAATAAAAACTGGGTTGGACTCGTCCGAAGGATGAGCTTATAATCAAGAATATGTTATCCTCCTCAAGCTTGTTAAAAATAAAGAGGTACTTGCCAGAAATGGTGGGGGAAAAGAGAGAAGAATGAGCCTATTTGTTACCTTTTGTCTCAAAAGAAACTTTATTACCACTCTTGGACACGACACTTTTCATTCACCTGGGTTGGGAAATCTTTTACCTCACAGTCAATCAAACCACTTTTGAAAGTCTTCAACCGGGTTCTAGGGATTAACTTTGAGTTATTTAGCACCAAACCATCTGTCGTGTCGTTATGTGTTCAAGAGGTCTGCAAACAAAACTTTCATCTGCAAAATACTTGTCATCCATTTGACCATCCCTGAGTCAGTCCTTACAGCAATATTTCTTCAACTTGAACAATGATTTCGTGTTGTGGGCTTGCCTGCAACGAGTCTCTTTCTATCGACATTAGCACATTATCTAGAGAGATGACTTAGAAATCGTCAGTGCCTTGAAGTCTGCATGCATCAATGGCAGGTTTCTCGCCTTTGACGTCAGTTTACATCATTGACTTTCGATCGAAGGATTCCGTGAAATGTTCGACACCAACTCATTCATTCACATCTCATGGATTGTACTGGGTACTTTGAGAACCATTGACATTACTGGTGGTCTCTCTCACGCTTGTTAACAGTTCACATCATCGACTGGTAATCAAGTGGTTTCTACCATGTTCGACATCGACTCATTTATTCGCATGGCTAGAATCGTACCAATTCGAGAAGTAGGAATGAAGACCCTGGATCAAATCTTTACCGTCCAGGCTGCGAGGAGTTTTGTATTCATTATCTAAGTAGACTAATCATAAACAGATGGCTGCGCCCATACTGTGTCTACAAAAGTCTATGATTATGATGTTCTACAAGATCATTTCTGTATCAGAGTAGTTAGTCTGTTAGTTAAAATTTTTTATCTGAGTATGGGAATGCCTACCTCAGTGATGATATAATCATATCCATGTATTTTGTGTTGAAAATTGCAGGTTCCAACCAGGTTCTCCACGAGATAATCCTCGAAATGATAAAGCGCTTCACCCTTCCTAGATAATACAAAACCCTAATCTATTCCAGGCTTCGCACTTTAGGGGGCAATCTGTTACACTAAAAAATGTCACCATGGCTATTTACAGTTGGTATGGCTCAATCAACAGTCATACTACCCTTTTGAGCAAGTCTTATGCCTCTGCTATTCATGTCAAAATCCAAGAAAGAGCGAAAGTCCTTATAAAAAATGTTTATCTCTGGGTACGCAGGTTCTCTCAAGCCTTGCCTGCGGGTACGCACCTTTTGTTCATAAGGTCTGCATCCAAGGACGCTCTGTATCTAAAGGGGCAGGTGCGTCCCTCTGAAAAGGTTAAAATGCGCAAGTTTTATCTTCAAAAACTTACTTGTGGTCATTTCTAGAGCATTCTAGAAGATTCTTGGATGAGTATTGAGCGCCTCCAGATGGTTCATGCACTCCTATCAAAGAGGAACTTATCCCATCAATAAGGGAGTGATCCCATCCAAAGAGGGGACTATCCCATTGATGGTGGACCTGATTAACTTCCCCTTGAGCACTATAAAAAGAGGCATTGAGCCAGAAGGAAGAAGGTTGAAAGCTATAGATTTCTAAGGGTAAATGCTGCAGGAATTAGGACTCCCATTTAGAAGCTTGTGAGGAGAGATTGTCATCTTTACTTGTTCTATTTGGAAGTGGGTGAGCTTTGTCAAAGTAGAGGAAGACTCTTGTGGACCCTGGAAGGAGCTTGCACAACACCAAGGCTCAGGTTGTAATGGTTCCTTTTGATTACCTTTAATGCAAATTGGTCCATTCTTCTCAATAGCTTGTTGTTAATGGGTTATTTCATGTACTCCTTGGTCTATATGTTGAATATGCTTTGTTTTATGTTATAATCAGGTGCTATTTAATTGTTTGACTGTTGGTGATTTCAGGTTTTGGAGAAAGGGAAGAGCTCATCCGGATCAACAAAGCTTGGACTTCTACAACAACGTTTGGACAGAGGTAAGAACAAAACACTTGATTTCTCATATCATAATGTATGTTTAGAGAAGGATAGCTCCAGTTTGTTTTGTTTGTCATTAGAATGTCTTAGACTTCTAGGAAGGTCAGCTGTGTCCGCACCCTTGACTGATTCCGTGTGACAGATAGTGAAAGATATAATTGACATGCTCGGAAAGGACCATGAAGTCAAATGGACTCCCTCTTCTAGACATGCCTTTGAACAAATAAAAAGGGCAATCTCTGAAGCTACCACCTTAGCCAACCCCGATTATACCAAGCCATTTAGTATTTTCTCTTTTGCCTCTGAAACAACCCTTGCTGTTGTTCTTTTACAAAAAAATGAAGATTCCCATGACCAACCCATAGCCTTTTTCAACAAGGTTATGAGAGATGCTGAGCTTAATTATGACATCATTGATAAGCAAGCCTATGCCTTTATTCAAGCTCCGAAATCATTCAGAATGTATGTCTTACATTCACCTATTACTGCTTATGTCCCTAATAGTTCTGTGAAAATTGTCCTAACCCAGCCAGACACTGATGGGAAAAGAGGTAGATGGATCACTCAAATTCTAGAGTTTGATCTAACTATCAAGACTACCAAGCTAGTAAAAGATCAAGGATAAGCTAAGCTTCTAGTTGAATCCAACTGCAAAGTACTTGGAATCAATTCTATTTTAGAAATATAGGGGAAGAACAAACAAGAGCCTTTTGTCCTACCAGAAGGGGAGAATCCACAAGAACCTTCCCTTCATCCTAGAGGAGAGAATCGACAATAGCCTCTACCTTCAGAGCAGATCAATCCTATACACATTGATGAAAAATTCTTGTTGTCAAACTGGTATCAAGATATTGTAAATTGCTTGATCCATTTTGAATGTCTAACATCATTCTCCAAAACCCAGTGTAAAACCCTCAAGTTAAAATCAGTCAAGTATTTCATTATAAATGCAAATTTATACTGGAAAGATCCATTGAATATTTTTTTATTATGTTTAACAAAATCAGAAACTGAAGGAATCATTGATCAATTTCATACAGGGTTTTGTGGGGGAAATTATGCTTGGAGAGCAACAACATACAAGATTCTGAGGGGAGGATTTTATTGGCCTACATTGTTCTTACAAGTAGGGGCAAAGGTCAGAGGTTGTGTTCCTTGTCAAATGTTTGCTGGTAAACAAAAATTAGCAGCTCTTCCACTTGTTCCATCAATAGTTTCACCACCTTTTTCCCAATGGGGATTAGATTTTATTGGAGAGATTCACCCCACTTCAAGTAATCAACATAGATGGACCTTAACTGCAACAGATTACTTTAATAAATGGGTAGAAGCCATTCCAGTCATAAATGCTACTAATTCAGTAGTAATTAAGTTTATTGAGGATAATATCTTAGCTAGATTTGGTTGCCCAACTCAAATTGTAACTGATAACGCAACAATTTTTTCTAGTGTTAAAATGATTGACTTTTGCCAGAAATATCATATTTTGTTACATCATTCAACTCCATATTACCCTCAGGGTAATGGCCTTGCAAAATAATCAAACAAGAGTCTAGTAAAGGTAATAAAAAAGACACTAGCTGATAATAAGAAGAGTTGGGATTCAAATTTGATTTATGCAGTACGGGCAAAGAGAATTACTCCCAAGAGATCAATTGGAAAATCTCCATTTCAATTAGTCTATGGGAAAGATGCAATTTTCCCTACCAATTTTGCCTTCCTTGTTTTAAAATTCCTGCAGGATGCAACATATAAACCTGATGATTTTTCAAGAATAAATCATATTATTGAACTAAATGAGAACATAGATGAAGTTCAATACAAATTGCAGAAATATTAGAATGAGATGAAGACCTTATTTGACAGAAGAGTTAGGGAGAGGGACTTTAAGGAAGGAGATCTAGTTCTAAGATGGGATTCTAGGAGAGAAGAGAAAGGAAAGCATGGAAAATTTGACAATCTATGGTTTGCACCTTTAGCAATTGTTGAAGTAAAGGATAAAAACACTTTTGTGCTACAGAATCTTGAGGGGCAATATTCAACTTATCATGTAAATGGAAGGTTTCTCAAACATTACATTCAGGACTAAGAAGTTGAAATAGTTTTCATTGTAAATACTCTGGTTTTCTTTCCCTTTCAAAGATGTCAGTGTGATATTTTTTACAGCAAGGACTCCATAGCCCGAGGAGAAGGCACATGGATCTCCAGGACCTCTGCATTCTATAGGAGAAAGCAGTCCCCAAATGGAGCCAATGTTGTAGCATTTTTTGTTGGTTTTGATAAGCTAAAATATTTCAAAAAATGTTAAGTTAGGATATGGACATAACAATAGTGAATAAAATGTTAGTAAAAGAAAATATCTTGATGATAATGTCCATATCAAAGAAAATGTTAGGTTAGTTGCTCTAAAAAATCAAGGCAAAAAGAAAATGTTAGGTAGAAAGAAAACAAATAAACTCTGAAAGTGAGCAAGTCTAAATGTCACTACTCTGTTTCTGCAAAATAATGGTTGTGTGAAGCTTGTTTTTAAATGCCACAACCCATGACAATCAAACTGTTTAGTCTTGACTGCTTCATGCTTTAAATTTGATGTTATAGTTAGAGAATAAAGATCTAGCCAAATTGTTTAATCTTGGCAGATCAATAGTTAGGTAGAGAATAATAAGGTGCTCATCAGTTTAATCTGAGCCCTTGGAGGTTATAAGGGTAGAATTAGATAGTTTGTTTTTGTTAAATAAGAAGAAAGGAAAAGGGTTTGCTAGCTTAAATGCACCCATTAAGTGAAGAAAAAAATGATAGGATAAGTAGAGAAAGGTTGCAGAAGTTTAACGGTTGATTGGACAAAATGTACATTTATCATGTTTCTATGCTCATGAGGCAATTACAGAAGGCAAATGAAGGTCTACTTGATCAAGTAATTAACTTCCCATTCATCCCCATTCATTCCTATATTCACTAATTTCCCCTTCATACATTCATATTCATTCAATTCCATGAAAAATCCCTTTTTACACAAAAACCCATAAAAATATCTTTACCCTAAGTATAAATACTTATATGAAAAGTCAAATCATTCATTAAAAAGCATTGTACTTAGTCGCATTTCCTTTTCCGATCATATTTCATTTTAATACTAATTTATGTATTAAACCCTTAAAATTCCCCTTTCCCGTATAATATTAATTCCTTTTATAACATATGCCGAAACCTTAGTTTTATTAAAAAACTATGTATTTTATTAAAATATCGCATTGCAAATTTTCGCGGATCGCAACTTTTCATATGAATGCACCTTTCCCTAATTGCGATATGCGATATGTCATAGACCCGGACCCGAGGCTAATATATATAATGTTTCATTCCGTTTCGCATCCGCTTCCATTGTAATTCCCAATCGAAGCATAACCCTCCCCGCATTGTGAACTCCGATTGTGATATGCGATGGGAAGCCTGAACCCGACACAAATATATACCATATTTTATCACCACTTTGCTATCCGTCCTCATCGCAAATCCCATCCGATATATATACCCCCGACTAATTCCTATTGCGATATGCGATATTAGCCCGGATCCGATATCATTATCGGCCCGAGTTAATAAAATTTCAAATCTGCCATATATGGTTTTGGAAAGGATTTCTGTGTTAAATCGTTTTTACGATTTAAATGAAGAAATAACCCAAAACTTCATTTAAACCACAAATCACAATTTTAACCATAATTAAGCCATTCCTGCCATAATTAATCCCTCCGTACTCTTTATTTCGCTCCTCCATTGTTCACCTTCGCCCGATAGTTCAAAAGTTAACCGTTTTTCCATTAAACGCATAAAAAGCCATTTTTGCTCTGTTTTGCCCGTTTTACACAGTGCAACCTCCATAATGCCTCTGCGGCCATTAAAGCCATTGTTTATCTTCTGATATGCCCTTGACTGCTTTCGATAAGCATCTCGAAGCCAATGAAGACCTTCTCTGCCACCTGAGTTTTTCTTAACAATTTATATGTTTTGCAGGTAAAGTTTTCAGTTCTAAGCTTATGAACAAAAAGCCTGCATAACAATTTGAAGACAAATATGAGCGATTTACTGTTGAAAAACACAGTGAAATTGGAATGCACAGTAAAGATCACTCGGCCATGTCAAAGCATATTAAACAAAGTTTAAAGAAGTATCAGGTAAAAAGGTTAAATAAAGCAATCTTCCAGTGTGAAGAATACAAATGATCAAAGCAGCTTAAAGGGAAAAATAGCATACAACAAAGCTAACACAGCCTGAATAAAGGGGATGACAAGAAGTAGTTCAAACAGATGTCCCTATCTTCTTGCAATAAAGATCTTCCCTTTCCTGGAATAAATCTTAATAAGTTTTTATGATATTTTCTTAATTTCATTATTGTATAAATAACTCTTTTCTCGAATTGTAAATGTTCGGAGTTCAAGATTCATAGTTCATTGCTTGTAAAATTTTCACTGTTAATGCTACTTTGAACATGGAAGCCACCTTTTAAGGAAGATCTTGTAGACACTTGATGTACTTAGTCTTTCTGGAACCTTAATACAAAGCAGAGGATTCTGAATCTGGTTTTACACAGTTTTGTGTTATCCTGTAAGTTTTTCCAGTTATCAATCGTTATGTTTTCCTTCATATGCTTATGACTTATAGAGATATCTAGGTAGGAATAATTAGTGTCTCAATTGATTCCTATAAGCTCCTGAAGTGATCATCTATTAAGAGAATGGATTAATGAAACTATCTGTTTAGCTAATCCCCTCTAATCAATAAATCATTAACATCTTGTGTAAGCTTAAGTACATTGCCTTGAACCTTTGGAACATAGTTTAGAAGGTTTTCCAACTTATGATTGTTCTGTTTACAATTTGGAAACTGCGATAATCATATTCTTTGCTGTCTTCTACTCACAACTATTTTGATTTATATCACTGTGTAAAGTCTTATAGCAGCCCTCTACTGAGATATTAATATTATCCAAAGGATTAATTACTTCAATTCTACATCTGTCTTCATTCATTGGTCTTCCAAAAACTTAAACCAAAAACCCCAAAACAATTATTTTAGATGCTCTGGCATTGGTAGCTGACCTACTACTATCTCAAAGGTACAACATCAGCATCCACATTATCTTTTCCAACAAGGAACACCTTTTGTTTCATCCAAAAATGGATTCCATTTTTTCAAGATATGGTCATTTCTCTCTAGTTATTTGAGAAGTCTATAAAATACTTGTTTCAATATTTTTTTGCTTCAATTATGAGTTTATTTAGCAAATTTGGTGATTTTTTGAGTTTCTCTATTGTATATATTCTTCTGCGCTTCACTATGGGCTGAAGCAATTTCAAAAGATAAAACTATTTTGGTTTAAGGCCTATATCATTAATTTTTTTTTCTAACAAAATTAATATTCATTGGATTTTCTAAGTTTTATCGAACATTGTTGTTGGCTTCCATGGTCTTCATTTTCATGTTTTGTGTTGGATATGTTATTTTTAGTGTCTAGTTTGTGGTTGCAAGTTGAGTTACAACTAAGATCCTTATGTTTAATCATCCTCAAGTATTTAAAGGTTCTGTGCTAAGACACTTTTCTATGAGATATTTTCTCCAAAACCCATGCCAATTTTAAGTTCTCCTTAAAGTTATGGGCCTCTCCCATGTCTAATTTTGTTGTGGTTTTCGTTTAATTAGGTCCATTTATTTTTTTAACAATTCTCTTTGTTTAGTGGGGTTGAGCCCCCTTCATGAGGGATCATCCCATGTGGGCCAATTTCCCTCCTTGTTTACTGCCACTTTAGGTCCCCATAATTGTTAATGTTTGGAGACCACACATTCCTTTTGGGCATTACATTGACCCCTTTAATCTAGGTACATCTTGGGATGCATATTTAAACCATTTATAAAGTAGACCATCAACCATGGAATCCCACATGGCACCATTTAAATTGCAAAATGACACCTTGTTATGCACCCATTTTGACATGGATTTCTCTCCACTCAACACATCAGCAAGTGTGACATATCATATCAACACGTAACAATTACATAAACATAGTGCCACATCATCCTACCATGTTTCATTGTCACATCGAAAAAGTTCCTTGTTATTTTCCATGTGTCAACATTAGAGACTTTTTTCTCACAATTTTCTATATTACTAGAACAATGAACCTATCACATGGTACACTCATGAACTGACATTTGTCACTTTGGTTGATCACCCTCTATTGGAATTTTGGTTTTTGACAATGTACATAATAATTTCATTGACGAGTTCATTTTGAGTGAATTATTTTTTGTTCTTAGCTGATTTTTTGTGCTCTACACATGAATTGGGGTCGGGGTGGGGATATATATTTTTACAACATGCATTTTTCCAGCTTTCTATTTCACAAGAACCCACCTCTAATCCCCATTGCTCTAAATTCTAGAAGGCATTACCACTCTTGGATTTCAACATTAGTTCAACTTTTAATATGTTAAATAAATGTTGTAATAGACTAATATTAAAATTTTCTTAAATGTTGAGTAAGTGTTATCACATTAATGATGCTATACTTGTTGAATAAGTGAATTCAAACCAACGGTATACAAAACAATCATTTTGTCATAGGACATTGGAGTAAATTTTCCAAACCCTAGGCGACTGTTGTCCTATGCTTCTTTATTAAATAAATCAGATCTTGAATTTACTCAATAACAAAAAAAAAACACAAGCATACATCAATCACATAGATCACTGGAAAATAAAATGGAAGGATAAAACACAAAATATGAAATATGTTCTTCAAATCAACTTATCATTAACTCAAAACTTACAAGGACACCTAAGGATTTTTTCTCGTTGAATGAGAGAACTGCAAAATAGGTTTGAGAAGCCTATAGTACGAATTTGTTCACTTTATCATACCGAATATAGATCTATTTGTATGAATATATAGATAAGTATGGTCCGTCCATATGACTCTACAAAGTTCACTATTGGGCTAGATTTGCAACCCGCAATCACTGCTGAGCTATTCTTCTCACCATTGCATTGCTTTACCATTTTCTTTACCTCTTTCTCCACCTTCAGATGTGTTGTATCAGGGGAATTTTATGGTTTTTTTATATGAATAATAAGCTTTATATTTTGAAAATTATGTGTTCTCCCCTTAATTTTCTTGAAAATTTGACAAAAAAAATACAAAAATGTCATACTAATCACATGTAGTTGCATCTAATTAGTGATTAATAAAGGTTGAGTTCAATGGTTCACACATTCAATGAAGGTGTGTCAGGCTTAATTTACTTACAAAAATTAAGGCATTTATCATATCAATGGGATTCATAAATTGATGAAGCACGCCCACTATATGCAAAAGATTTAGCTTAGTTTATTAATATGAAAATTTAACATAAATTAAGATTAATTAAGAATGAATTTCTTATCAAATGTCAAATGAGCTATGAGATTTTTTTTTAAGAAATAGATATTTATATTATATTAAAAAACAAGAGTGAGAGAGGGCCTAAAACCCTTACAAATAGCCTTTGTAACATCATAGATTGCTTTAAAAAAGTAAACAAAGAGTTTACTATCGAGAAGGAGAGGGGTGTGATAGTTCATACAATTTTTTTTTACAATTGTAAACCTTAGAAAAAGACCCTAGAAGCCTAATGCATTTGCAAAAATTCATGCCAAAAAAAGGGGGAAGAGAGAACCAAGTTATCCACAAAAACTAAGGGCCTTGAAAACTAGAGAAATCAACCAACATTGTTGCAACCTCGTCGAGAACGTGGGGGCATAAAACTCTTTTGTGACCTGGAGAAGAAGAGCTCGTAGCCTGCTCACCATTCACATTGCCACTGCCCACAATCAAGGAGACCTCCAATGTTGTGACCTTCTCTGTAAGAAGGTGTGTTTCCCATTTTAAGTCATCCAAGGAATCCTCAGTTTCCACCCGATGCATGAGGATATTAGCTTCCATGAACAATTGGAAATAATTTTCCCAATGCTCCATCATATCCTCAAGCCTATTGATGGAGGCAAACAAATCTTGGGAAACATTTACCATTCGCTCAATAACATCAACAAGGTCCAAGTAATCCTCAGGGCTTGCCATCATATATAGAGAGAGGAAGATAACTCTCTGAAAAGCTTGGAGAAAACCAATTGTCTCACCTTGAGCCTCGTCCAATTTCTAGTGAGAGAAATAGGGAAATGGAGTCAAATAAATATGACCTCCTTGTATCTATTGGAGAAAATATTGGTGAAGTGACTATCCATTCGTTGAAACTATGGTGTAGAATTGCAACTGCTCATGAAATTTTACTCTAAATCACAAGACACAATCCTACTCTACTGCTCTGTGAAATTCAATTCACAATTGAGAACATCAATCACAAACATGGAATGAGAAAAAAAACACATGCACCCAATATTTTTCCAGGTGAAAGTAATCTGCTAAAAATCCCTTTTCCTGCTTGCATTAATCTGATGAATAGAGATGTATTACAATTGCTAGCTCAATCTAAGCTCAACTTGCATGTGAATAAACTATCTCTCTGCTCATTGAGCAACTCTGACCCAAAATTATCCAATTTATGCCTCTGATTGAGCCCCTATTTATTTGCAAAATTCCTTAAGAAATGAGGTCCCTATTATTTAGGGATTTCCTCCAAAATGATTGCGCAATTCCCAAGGTTCATCATCTGACTGCATGTAACACTTGTACACTGACGACTAGTCTACATTTGATGTTACATTGCTTTAGAATCTCCACCATAGCTAGGGAACTCGAATTCTCTACATGCAAAAGCTATTTTGGGTTGATTGGTCAGTTACTTGATGATCATTGAGTTAGATTAAAGTCTCACTACACAACTGACCTTCCACTAGCTCTTCCAACAGTTTGAACTAGTTTAACTGAAAACGACTTGAAATAACTACAAATTAGCAATCACACATGCTTAATTTAACTCCAACTCCTCTAACTCAAATTTACTGAGTGACAATATCCATGTCACATAAGTTAACTGAATCCAAGTTGTCTGCTGATGTGGTAATTCAAATTTTCTCAATTTGACCAAGGAAAAATCAAATTGAGACTTTCTTGCTGCTTTTTTCAACACTCCCTCTAAACAAGAAAGGGATTATCAACCACCCCTATCCCGCACTTGTGGAACTCGAACTTCCCTCTTGACAAAGCCTTTGTCAAAATGTCAGCATCTTGTTCCCCTATTGGAATGTATTGTAGCAACATTATCCGCCTTTGCACATAGTCCCATAAATGGTGATACCAGATATCTATATGCTTGGATTGATTGTGAAATATAGGATTCTCAGATAGATTGATGAAACTCTGGTTATCACAATAGATCATAGTTGGATCCATCATTTTACAAAATAATCCTTCACGTAGCTTTCTCATCCATATCACCTCACATGCTGCTTGATTTGTAGCCATGTATTTTTCTTATGCCGAGTTGAGCGCCACAGACCTCTACTTCCTGCTGTACTAGGAAATTTTTGCGGACCCAACATCTGAAAATTCCACCTGATGCACTCTTTTGGTCTGCTGGAATCCTTGCCTAATTAGAATCTATGAAGCTACACAATTTCACTCCCTCTGTCCTTTTATACCATAGTCTAAAATGGGTAGTGCCTGTTATGAAACCAGCTCACAAAAAGATAGAAAAGAGAGATCCACGCCTTAGAATTCAGCCTCTTCGAGGGGGAAACCTCCTTTACATTACATAAATGAACAATTCTTAGATGATACAAATGAAAAGACCTCCTTTCTATATATAGGAGTCTAAGGGGTTATAACATAATCAGAGCCGACATAACAATAATAATGTAAGGGCACAATAATAACAATAGTGGGCTTCTATGTGGCACAATAGTAACAATATGGGCACTACATGGGTACATCAATATAATAAGTGGGTTATTCTAACAACAATAGGGGGTTACACTAGTAGTATAGGGGCCTAACATGCCCCTCTCCTTCAAAAAGCGATGTCCTCAACGCTTGAGTAGTTCTTGATGCTTCTGTATAAAATTCTTGTCCTCCCATGTGGAATATTCAGCGGGTAAGTTCTTCCACTTGATGAAATACTCTGAAATTGATTGATTTCGTAGTTGTCGAGTTCTTGTTTCTGTGACTGCTCCAGGTTCCAATATGTTTTTTTCCTTCCTCTTCAATTTCTGACAATATTGCTTGAATTGGGATCTTTTGCAACTTTTGAATAAGTGGCCATACTTCTTCGCCCTTCTTCCATTCATCCCTTGCTTCGTTTATCCAATTTGGTTGGATAATATAAATAGAAAAAAACAATGCTTCCACATCCTCATCCTTGAAGAGTATTCTCATTCGGTAAGGTCGCCATTTTTTAAGTGCATGTAGTATTGCCAACATTTCCTTCTCATAAATAGCTTGCTTGAGATGTCGCAGTAAAAATACCCAATCACCTACATCAAAACATTTTTCACTACGATGTTGATCTACCTGTTGTTTCGTTTGATTTTGCACCGAAATGGCGTTATCCTTTAAATGTTGGAGAACTTGTTGTTGATGCTCGATGTGATCTTTCTCTGCTTGAACCTTTTTCTTCTTGATATGTCCTTCTATGTTTTGAGGAGTGGTAATTTCTTCCTGTCCTTTACAAGATCTGGTTGGATTCATTTCTTGATACTCAATGTGATCTTTCACTTCTTGAACATTTTTCTTCTTGATGTGTCCTTCTATCTTGATAGTTTGACTAGTGGTAATTTCGTCCATTGAATTACAAGATATGGTTGGATTCATTTCTTCTTTCTCGATGTGATCTTTCACTACTTGCACCTTTTTCTTCTTGATATGTCCTTCTATCTTGAGAGTTTGAGGAGTGGTAATTCTTTCCAATGCTTTACAAGATATGGTCTGATTCATTTCTTCTTTCTCTGGGGTGGGATCCTGGTGTATATCCTCTTCTTTTGATGTTTCTTGATCCCTTTCTTCCTCCTCTTCATATTCTATGTAAAATAATTTCTTCTCAGCACACCTATGACCTTTAGTGCATTTGCTATCACAATTGTAACAAAGCCCTTTTTCTCTTTTTTCTTCCAATTGTTGTGGTGTAACCCTTGTAGGTTGTGGAAGGTTGGGAGAAACAACACTTCCATCTTTATAGTTGTGAGGGGTATTCTTCCTGGTTTCCATAATTTTTCTTTCCATTATGTCACAAAGCCCTTTTACTCTTTCCAATTGTTGTGGTGTTGCTCTAAAGAAGGTGTTGCTCTTTGTATCCTCATAATGTGATATCATTTCCTCTGTGAAAATTGACCACGTAACAAGTTTTTTACGAGAACAAAGCTCTTCATACCATAAAAATTGATCTGGTTCTAAATATGAAGATGCAATACATACCTTTTGTAACAGTTGTACACCATGTAGATCAAAATATTGCTCCATTTGAAGTATCCAATTTACCGGATCCTTGCCATCAAACTTCTTCATCTTGCTTTTTCTTGATTTTATGAGCTCGACCTTGAAACGACTGTAACTCTGTACTTTTCAATCACCTAGTTCTGAATTTTTGACCTGCAGTAGCCCTCTATGTCCTCTTTCCAATGCCACAAGTCTTACCCAAATTGGATTCTCCAAGGAAGAGTTATGCGAAATCTCCCACAATGACTTGATTATAGACTAGTTCAGTAGAGCGAACTTGTACGACGTGCCACGAGTCACTGTTTCAACCTTTGACTCTGAAAAATATATAAAGGAAAACTACAGTCCGTCCTCTTTCTATACCTTCTTACGAAATTTCAATCCGATGCTCAGTAAGAAATTTATGACGATTTTCCCCAGGTCACCTGTTTTGAGTGTAATTCAGGAGTCTGCAAAAATACCAACTTCCTCAGATCATATCTCCGAAAATATGGCGTGAAACGCTATGAAATTTGGACCCAAGGTTTAGCGCGATTTCTTCTGAAATGGGTTTTTTTTTGCGACTTCTGAAACGTCACAGAAAAAACGTTATAGCGAAAATGCCACGATGACCTGTTTGGAGCAGCGAAACCCTAGAATCCAAAGCTCTGATACCAAATGTTATGAAACCAGCTCACAAAAAGATAGAAAAGAGAGATCCACGCCTTAGAATTCAGCCTCTTCGAGGGGGCAACCTCCTTTACATTACATAAATGAACAATTCTTAGATGATACAAATGAAAAGACCTCCTTTCTATATATAGGAGTCTAAGGGGTTATAACATAATCAGAGCCGACATAACAATAATAATGTAAGGGCACAATAATAACAATAGTGGGCTTCTATGTGGCACAATAGTAACAATATGGGCACTAAATGGGTACATCAATATAATAAGTGGGTTATTCTAACAACCATAGGGGGTTACACTAGTAGTATAGGGGCCTAACAGTGCCTTTGAGGCACTGTAAAACATGTTTAGCTATCTTCCAATACAATTTGGTTGGCCTAACCATAACTTAGCTCAGCTGGTTGACTGCATAGCATATATTTGGTCATGTTTTCACAAGATACTTCAGTGAACCCACTAGCTGCTGATAAATGGTAGCATCCATTTCCTCACCTAAAGTGGCATCCTCTTTCCTCAAGTTGGTTGCTATAGGTATCTCCATGGGTTTAAAACTCTCCACACAAATATCTGTGGTATATCGTTTGCATAATTTCCTTGAGATACAAACAATTCCCCTTCACCTTTCCATACTTCCAACATGAGGAAGTAGTGCATGAGACCCATGTCCTTCATTTCAAATTCCCTTGCAAGGTCCTCCTTGCAAGATCTTATCAACTTCTCATCTACATTTAAAATTAAACCATCAAAACATAATACAATAATAAGCAATTTACCTTCTACCAATATGTGATAGAGGTTTGCATCCACTTCACTTTTGGTGAAGCCCAAACCAGTGAGATATTTTTCGATCTTGGTGTACCAAGAACATGGAGCTTGTTTGAAAACCTTTTAGTTTATCGATGTACATCTCCTCCTCAATAATACCATTGAGAAATGTTGTTTTTACATCCATCTGGTGGATCTTTCACCCCATTTGCGCAGCTAGAGTAAGAATAGATCTAATGGATGAATACCTTGCCACATATCCTCATAGTAAATTCCATCAACTTGAGAGAATCCGTTGGCCACAAATATGGCCTTATATTTCTTTTTGCTTTCATTTATTGCATTATTAACCTTGAATATGCATTTCTAACCCACAACTGATTTATCTGCTGGGCTTGGGACTAATTCCCAAAAAATTTTCTTTACAATGGATTTTTACTCTTCTACCAATCCATCAACCCATATAGGTTTCTCTTATAGTTCCATGAAAGAGGAAGGATCAATGTCTACAAGATCAATCATTAGAGTCATGTAGCCAGTGTACCTTTCATGTGATATCCTTTTATTGTGCAAATTTGAAGGAGCCCCCACATACTCCTTTGCATCCTACACATCTATGATATTCCCTAGTTATTTTTCTGCCTTCTCTGGATGGTTCTGCTTGAGTGGATGTCTCCACTCTCTACTCCTCAATTTGTGGCTGCTCCACAACTTCCTGAGGCTCCTCCTTTGGAGCTAAACGCTCCTCTTCTGGCGGGATATAAAGCTCCCTCCCAGGAGAGAACCACATCGATTTCTCCTAATCAAAATTTACATATCTTCACACAACTGACATTCCGAGGGAAGGTAAGTACAGATGGTAGTTGTGAGGAGTTTTTGTGTTACCCATAAATACCCCCAACTCTGTTGTCGACTCAAGCTCCTTCCATGATTCTTTGGAGACATGGCAGTAAACAGAGGCTCCAAAAATCTTGAAGTGTGACACATCTGACTTTCTTCTCGATAAATCCTCCTCTAGTGTAATCATACCAAGAATATGTTGAGGAATCTGGTTCTCCAAATAGACTACTTTGTTTCATGCCTCAACCCACAAACGCAGAGGTAGGCCTTGGTCATGTAGCATATCTCTTGCTACTCCAACAATGCTACAATTATTTTTCTCAACGACCCCATTCTACTCTGGTTTATGGGGTGCTGCGAGATCTCTTTGAATGTCTTCTTTCACACATAAATTTTTGAATTCATTTGAAACATACTCACCTCCATTATCAATCCTGAGAGCCCTCACCTTCTTGCCAATTTCTTTCTCAACTAGTTCCTTGAATTACAAAATTGGAGAATGTCTCATCTTTCTTCTGCATAAAGAAGATCCAACATTTCCTTGAGAAGTCATCAATAAAAATGACAAAATATTTGTGTCTGACAGTGGATACTTTCGAGAAAGGCCCACAAACATCAGAGTGGATCCTTTCCAAGACTGCATGTGATTTGTTGTCTAGATCATGGAAAGTGGATTTTGCATACTTCCCTAAGGTACATCCTTTTCATATGTCCTACTGCTCAAGTGCTCCTTTAAGGAGGCCAATGGTTATTTGCTGCATAATATTTAAGGTGCCATGATGCAAATGGACAAGTCTTTTGTGCCAAAGTTCACCAACATCATGGATTTTCACTTTTTTTTTTTTTCGCCTTACTACTTAAGGCAAACTCTTCCACATCTAGCTTATACAAGTTCTTCACACGAACCCTGATCTGCTTCACTTGTCCCATGGGTTTTGTATTAGGAATGAATTCCCTTTGCTGAAGATCACATCATAACCATGGTCTTCCAACACTGCAACGAAGATAAGATTTTTTTCTTAGGCCTGAAATGAACATGACATCCTTGAGTCTAAGAGGGGATCTCGAATCCCTCTAATAGGTGTGACTGTACAAATCTAGTTGCGTTATACCTTCCATCCTCCCCCAACTCGATGTGCATATGGAGATATTGCTCCTCTAGGTCATTGAAAAAATCTCTACGCCCTGTCATGTGGAACGATGCACCTGAGTCCAAGTACCACATTGTCCCCATCACTATGCCAACCATGCATGTGATAATGGTGAAGTCAATCTCAAACTGTGAAGCCAAATATACACCTACTTATCCTCCCGAGGTCTTCTTTCTTGACTATTTGTGTGGACACATTGTGGAATAATACCATAATTCATGACAATTGAAGCATTTAATTTTGGACAAGTATTTATTCTTTCCCCCTTGGTTAGATTTTGGTTTGGTCTGATATTTCTTCCCCTTGCCCTTATTTCCCTTTCCAACCAATGCAAATTTTTATTCATCCTCACCCTTGGATGAAGTCCCATCTCTGGGATTCTTCCTTATCTCCTCTTGTACCAAATTAGACCATAATCTATCCTAATTCATAAATTTCTCCCTCCTGTTCGCCGAGTCTTGGTAGCTATGCCAGCTTTTGGGAATGCCTAGAAGAGCTAGGCTTACTAAGTCATCTTCTACATAATTAACACCAAACCCCAGAGTCCATCATGAACTTGTTTAAATCTACTCAGATATGGCGGGATAGTTTCATTCTTTTGCATCTTGATATTTCGAAGTTTATCCTTGAGCGATAGTTTCCTTTGGTCGCTGCTATTCTCAAACAATTCTATTAGTGCTTTAAACACTTTGAAAGGATTTTCTTTCCCATGGATATTTGAGACAATGCTATTTCTCACTCCCTCCAAGATTATTCTCCTTTCCTTGGTACATATTTCTTCCCTTGGGATATGTTATGTGCATTATATGCCTATGGTTTTGAAGTCTATGTCTTGACATATTCTAGCAATCCATTGTCATCCAACACCACCTCCATGTGATCCTTCCATGCAATGAAATTAAAGTTGTCTTCTAAGGCATACTCTAAACTCAATCCATTGAAGGTCATCTTCCCAACTCTGAAGATATCCTGCTACACTGAATTGCAAATTTGATCCTCCTGAGAAACAACTTCGAAATTACTGTTCTAATGTGAATCCTCCTTTGATACCATGTAGAAATTATGGTATAGAATTGGAATTTCTCTTGAAATTTTAATCTAAATCACAAGATACAATCCTACTCTACTGATATGTGGAATTCAATTCACAATTTAGAACATCAATCACAAACATGCAATGAGAAATAACACACATGCACACAATATTTTTCTAGGGGAAAGAAATCTACTAAAAACCCCTTTGTCTGCTTGCATTAATATGATGAATATAGATGTATTACAATTTCTATCTCAATTTGAGCTCAACCCACAAGTGAATAACCTATCTCTCTACTCACTGAGAAGCTTTGACCCAAAGTTAGTCAATTTCTGCGTCTGCGTGAACCCCTATTTCCTTTGCACAATTCTTGAGGGAATTAGGACCTTATTATTTAGGAATCTCCTCCAAAATGACTATGAAATTCCGAAGGTTGATCATCTGACTGCATGCAACACCTGTACACTCAAGACTAGTTTACAACTAATGTTGTAGTGCCTTGGAACACTACAAGGAAAAGAACTTCTAGCACATGTTATAACAGAGGTTTTTAGTGTTATAAAATTGGAAAAAATTGTCAAAATAACATCCACTAAAACATCTATTTGGCATAACGAAGGTTTTAATGGAACCTCATTACAACTGAAAAAAATCTGGGCAGCCGAAGGTTCTAGCGATTTTTATTTTATTTTATTTATTTATTTAGTTTTATATTTTATTTTATTTTATTTTTATTTTTATTTATTTATTTATTACTTTTATTATTATTTTTAATTAATTAATTAATTTTTATTTATTTATTTATTTATTTTTTCCGGTGCGCTTAATGGAACATGTAGCACTGGTGCGCTACATACATAAAGCACCGGGAAACATACATAAAACACTGGGAAACATACATAACTAAAAACACTGATGCATTGAATGCAAAGAATACTGATGTGTAATATACACCACACTAGTGCTAAGAGATACAAAAGCCCCAGGACGTTCTTCTGAGGAATGACACCGGGGTACGCAAAAAATAATTGTTGTCCCGGTGCTTTTTTTTTAAAATTTGCAGCACCAATGCACATTGTTAGTAAAAAGGCCCCGGTACATTAGTTATCTACAAGGACTGGTGTTGTTAGTTCTCTTAAATCACTAAGATTGAAAAAAGATTTTTGTAGGACCGAGAAATTAGTTATATGAAAGCACTGGCGCATTAAGAATTACAATGCATTAGTGCGTTAATCTCAAACAAGAACGATGCTTGAAGGGATAATTGCACTGACATTATTATGTTCTTAGAAGGCACTGAGCATGCAAAAGGATGCCACCACAATGCTTTTACATAACACAACACACCGATGCTTTTACATGTTGTAGACACACCGATTTTTTGAATGAGATTTTCTCTTTTTTGAAAAGTTCGACCTATGACAATGCAATTATTGTAATTTTTAAATTTTGTTATTCATAAAAAAATCGACATATATCTTATAACAATATTCATATAAATTAAAATTTGATTAGTGCATTTGTATATTATGTTTGGATTAATTTGCTATATTAGATTTCACATCTCTTCATTATAATATTTAATCATCCATATATTCAATCAGTGGTGTAACATTTCACGACGACATTGGATAACACAACAAAATAAAGTAAAATGTATTTTATTATATATCAATAAGAAACTCTTTGTCATACAAAATGGGATTGTTATTGGTAATCCCTTGTATTTCAATTGGGACACTATGTCCATTACATTAAACAAAATGTCTGATTTTCACAAACAATTATTTCAAAAAATACAATAGGTTGCATTGATATCCAAATTGATCAACATTCTTCACTGGAACTGTTGTCAGTGCTCGAGATACTTCCATGAATTGGGTTATTTAGAGGAATCTTTTGTTTGCATCAATTGTTTTCGTCTTCTTGATATTTCACTTCCATCTGCAAACATAAAAATAAAGTGTAATGAGTGTATCTACATTGGCGAGAATAATGAAAATTGAAATAAATAATATACATCAATGTAAATAGAAAAGAAATATACCATACCAAGAAGAGACTCTTGAATTATACACATTATTTCAAAACCAAATCTCATGCTTTCTTTCAACAACTCTTCTGTTGATGTAGCTCCAAACTTTGTTTCTTGCAAGTTTTATACCCCATAATAAATCATATATTTAATATAAAGGATTTTTTTTTGTTCTATTAATTATAAATTCATAGAAGTAAAATAACATAGATACTTACAAATTCCACAATTATTTTTTTATATGCCAACATATACTCACAACCGTTATTTAACCCATTGTCAATCAATTCTTCCGATGAATCTTTGTATGTTAGCACCTATTTGAAGACATTCAAGGATGGTTGCTGTAAAACAACTTAAAATATAAAAAGATGAAACTTTGAGTTGTTAAAAGGAATATTAACAATTACCCACAAACTTTGAAATCAACCATTTTTTTCTTTGTCATCCTGTTTTATGTGTTGAATGAGTTCCATCTTGTTTTCTTTTCTGCAAGAAAATACTTGAAAATTAATATTTAATGCTAAATTATTTTTTATATGTACAAAGTCAATCATGACTACATATATTTTAATCACGTTGCTGTTGAGGTGGCTCCTCCTGTGATGCAATTATGTCCATTTCTTTGACCATATCCTTATATAATTTTTTGGACATTACTATTGGCATGTTTCACATAGCAACGCGTTGATCATGTGAGATTTTCATAATCTCCATGAAAAAAATAATAAAATATTTTTATAATGATATATGAAAACTAAATATAACAAAATCAATATTAATAAATTAATGGTTTGTAGTAATATATACATATAATTCATCACTCATAGAAGCAAAGTTCATTTTGCTTTAAAAAAAATGGACATCGTCAAGTTTCATCAAAATGGAAAGCTCTGCTAGGGTTTCGATTAGGGTTTGAGGGCTACACAAAGTCAAATTAGAAGCATTCCATTGTCGTTTTCATAGGTAGATGATTTTGATAGGTTTCATGAGTGTCCCGATAGGGAGGGAGAGATCCCCTCCAACAAAAATGTGGCCGCAGGAGAATCGAGCCAGCAAAACGGTCCATTCACATCTCCAAATGATGGAGATGAATTTAATGGTGAAATTTTCATGGGGACGTAGTGACATGCATAGATAAGGGGGAAATTACTTCCCAGATCCACCAAGAAGCCGATGTTTGTGATTCTAGCCAATAAGCTGGAAAATTATAGAAAATATATGAAAGACCATGCCTTGATCTGTAAATTTATAGGGATCTGGCCTTCAGAGAGAGATATGATGAAATGGATTCAGTTGAAATGGAAACAAAAGGGCGATATAGATATAAAACTAGGCGCCCCAGGCTTCTTCACAATCATTTTTGCAAGTCTGGAAGACAAGGAGCGGATCTTTGAAAATGGTTCGTATTTATATTATAATGCAGGGTTATTCATGAGATTCTGGGAAGAATGTTATAAACAAGATTGAGAGAAAGTTATGGCTCCACCAACATGGGTGAAACTTTTTGGTCTGCCTGTAGACTTATGGGATCCAGATATCTTGGAAGGTATTATAAATTCCATTGGCTGCTTTGTAAAAGTTACAGAGTCAACTTGCCAGGGGAGATACACATCCTTTGCTCACATCTGCATCGATATGAATATAACTGAGCCATTACTTGAATTCGTAGATTTGGAGCATCTATATGGAGTGTGGCAAAAACCTTTGGATTACGATCATATTCCATTCCACTGCACATAGTGCCACGAATATGGCCATATGTACAAAGATTTCCCTCTAAATCAAATAGGAAACAGATGGTGGTAAATCTCAGGTGGACAACGAGGGTTTCCAAGAAGTACCCTATAAGAAAAAACCATCAACGAAGAAATCCCATCCCAATGTGTGGCAACATGCGAAGATAAATCTAGACCCTTAAAATTGATTCATCGTACTACAAGAACAAGGGGAAACTTCAAAGGTGGCAACGAAGCAAGATGATTCATTAGCTAGGGTTTTTACCAAAACAAACCCTAAGCCAAAAAGAAAGGCATAAGAGGAGATGATAGACAAGGAGGGATTAGATCTGAATGAAGGCCAAAACACTATGGAAATCAATGGCTCAAAAGAGGATTTAAACACAGAAGAATAGGTCCTGAAAAAATTATTGAATGAATGGAGAAATTTGGATGAACTCTTTATCCTCGAGGACCAAAAAAATATTCGCACAGAGACATTCCAGTAGTACCAGGCTAAACAAATCTAGAAACTACCAGATCCGCTAGATCAAACGAGATCCAAAATGGGCAGCCCAACCGACCAAAGTGGCCCAAGTAAAGGAGGGAATACAAGAGATAGAAATAACTTACAAGAATCAATACAAATGGTGGGGGATTTGCTAGTGAACTCGGGCAGGGTGGTACCACTTTCCATGGTTTTCCACCAACTTAGTAAGTATTCTCAATGATTGTGCTCTCCTGTAATGTGAGAGGCCGCAACAGGAGAGGAAAACAAAGGTATTTAAGAAAAGCCGAGCATTGTGATGTTGTAGGAAACCATAGTATCCGAGGCTTGACTAAAGAAAATAACTAGTAAGATGAAACCGATGTATGAAGTGATGGCCCTAGATACACGTGATAGTATAAGAGGGGTGGCGATTATTTGGAACCCATATGAGATAATCTTTGACTACTAGATGAGTATGCCCCACATCATTTAGGGACGATTTCGTCATATAGGTACCAGAGACTGGGCTATCATTTCTGTTATCTATGGCCCTAACATTCCAAGAGAGAAAAATTCCTTCCTCCAGATGATAGGAAGGCTCAAGTATCTTTTTAAGGAACAGTTATGGATCATTGGAGGCGAATTCAATATCATTACTTCGCTAGAAGAGAAAAAGGAGGTATTAGGAGACAATATCCCTAAATGGAGGCATTTCAAGATCTCATTACAGATTTAAAATTAATCGACATACCCATAGAAAACGAAGTGTATACATGGAACAATAAAAGAGGGGGTCAACACCAAGTTGCTAGTCACTTGGATCGCTTCCTTGTGTCAGAAGGGCTCATAAGTAGAGATATTTTCTTTGAAACGACTATCATTTGATGCATGGGGTCTGAATATTGGCAAATCCATCTGGGAATGGATTTGAAGCTCACTCTTAGAAAATTCCCTTTCCGCTTTGAATCCATTTGGCTATGCAACCCAGATTTTCTAGGTAAATTCGAAAGCTGTTGGAAGAACAATGGGGTTCACAGCAGGAAATGCATACATACATTTCAACTCTGGTTTAAATAGCTCAAGCAACAGATGGAAAATTGGAATAAGTTGGAGTTTGGCCACATTATGAAAGATCAAATTGATCTCCAAAATAGAATGCAAACCATCCAATATCAAATGATAATAGAGGTTCGTTATGACACCCTGGTGACTGAAGAAGGAAGGGTCCTCACATAGCTAGAAGAAAGGTGGAAACAAGAGGAAATCCTCTAGAAACAAAAATCCTGGATCCAGTGGTTAAGAGAAGGGGAAAAGAATACCAGGTTCTTTCATAAAGCCATGATTCAACATCGTCAGCACAATCATATCTTCTCTCTAAAATACCCCAACGGTAACTGACTGGTTAATCATTTCCACAATCTTCTCTCTAAAATACCCCAGCAGTAATTGACTAGTCAATCATTTCAACAATATTCTCTTTGAGCCGGACCAAGATAGGTCAAAGGCTATTCATCGAATCACCAGTAAGATTCTTCATTTCATGAGAAAAGAGCAGAACATGGCCCTGATGCACAAAGTTACTCTAGAGAAAATGGGAGATGTTATCAAAGAGATACCCAAGAATAAAGCGCCTGGTCTATATGGATTCACGACAAAGTTCTTTCAGGTGACTGATACTTCATGGGTTAGGATATTCTGGTGGTCTGGAGGATTCTCGCAGATCTCCAAAGCTAAATCTAGCTCTCAAATCTTTCCTTTATTGCTTTAATACCTAAAACGAAACAATATGAGGAACCCCAAGGGTTCATGCCAATTTCCCTATGCAATGTTATATATAAAGTCATTTCTATGGTGATGGTCAAGAGATTAAAACCTTTGCTGTTGAATCTTGTCTCTCCTGAACAAACTATTTTTGTTCAACCGTGGAAAATTCTTGATGGCATCATAACCACTCAGGAAACTATCCACCCCCTTAAGAAGATGAAAGTGAAAGGAATGATGATAAAACTTGATCTTTCCAAAGCCTATGACCATCTCAGTTTGCCCTATATTCTTTCCATTTTGCATGCCTTTTCCTTTGACCCTAGATGGATCGACTATATCTCATATTTAATTTCCTCACCGATAATCTTAATCCTCCTCAATGGCTCCCCTACGAGAAATTTCAATCCTTCTCTGGGGATTCACCAAGGTGATCCTCTCTCCCCCTTCCTATTCATTCTGGTAGAGGATGGGTTAGGGTGTTACATTAAGTTAGTGGTTCAAGCGAGAGCTATAAGTGGGATCCGTATGTGGGGTAATGATATTCTACTCAACCATCAACAATTTGTTGATGACATTATGCTATTTTTCCAAGTCTCCCTTTGAGAAGCCAGGGCCTTAATAATCGTTCTCCAAGATTTCATGCAAGCCTCTGGTACAATGATTAATAACGACAATTCAAACATTTTCTTATTTAATACCCCTGCCCCTACACATGCCTTTTTAGCTAAAACACTGGGGTTCACCATTGGGTCATTTCCTTCGAAATATCTCGGGATGCCTCTAGTCCTTAACCCCCTTATAACATCTTGTTGGAAATACTTTCTCGGTCGTATTCAAGCTAGATTTCATCAATGGTCCTTTAAAGAACTTAACATAGCAGAACATGTGGTCCTTCTTAAGTCAGTACTCCAATCAATGGCGATCTATTAGTTGTCAGGCCTTTCTGCTTCGAAGGAATCCTACTCTAACATGGTGGACATTTTATAGAAGTTTCTATAGAGAGGCACTCAGGAAGCTTAAAAAGGGGCCCTGGTTGCATGGGACATCATCACAAAACCAAAGCTCTCGGGGGGTCTTGAACTCCCAGACCCCTTCATCCTTAATCAGGTAATGGGGGAAAAACTATGGTGGAAATGGATACAAGGGGGATATGCTTTATGGAAGACCATATGGATGAGAAAATATCAAATGCCATCTTCTGCAATAGGCATATTAAGGATTCCAAATATTCCAAAAGGGTCACCAAGATGGAATCTTGCTGTGACGAACAAAGACCTTATCATGTTTTGGGAAATCAGGGATGGTAGGAAGGTGCTCTTTTGGCATGACTCCTGTAAACAATGCCCTAATATCTTCATTCGACAAGATTTAGTAGACATTTTCCTATTCACCAATAGCCATAATTGTACGGTAGTGGAGCAGTTTTGGAAGCCATTCCAAAACAAAAAAATGGCGACAGTGGAAAGAAACTTAGGATTGGATGGATGCCCTAGATTCAATCCAATGGGAGGTGTTTAAAAAGGAGCTTGCATCGAGAAAGTTAGCAACCATGGAAGGACCAGATATTTTAAGATGGGGGTATACACCACGAGGGATGTTCTCAATCAAGGAGGCCTACAAGTTAGCTATGGAGGAGCATATGGAACCTGGGAATTTGATATGGAGGAAAATATGGACAAGTAAGTTTTGGCCGAAAGTAACATACTTCCTGTGGTTGGTGTGCTGAAAAATAATTTTAAACTAGGATCAAATTGAAAAAAGGGGTATCCAAGACCCTGAAAAAAGTTGCATGTGTGACTCTAATGCAGAAGACATGGAGCGCTTTCTCAATTCCTGTCCCTTAGCGGAGCAACTATGGAGAAATATAGGGAAACCCTTTGGACATCTCGTCTGAGACACAACCAACATCAAGATGTCCATAGAATTATGGAGGCAAGGAATTTTCTCTAGCCCAGTCTTAAATAGGGCATGGAATCTTTCCCTCGGCTTCCTCCTATGGGCGATTTGGAAAGAAAGAAACAGACGAGTGTTCAAAGATAAAAGACTATCTCAGGAGGAGATATGGAAAGGTACCATCCAAAATATAAGAGAAACTATTCTAGCAAAAAAATGACACCTTGATGTCTGCCATGTAGCGCTGCATGAAGCCCAGATTCTTGCTAATCTGAATCTATCTCCTCAAATGCTTGCCCCGACCTCTTGGAAACCTTTAGTTCCTCCCAAAGAGCTTCCTCAAGTTGAATCTCGATGGTGCGTGTAAAGGAAATCCAAGGGATGCAACGTACGAAGGGTTTCTTAGAGATTCTTATAGCTAGTCTCTCCACTTATATGCAACAGATTGTAGCTTTGCCATGAATATTGAAGCATAATTTAATGCAATCAAGCATGGCCTCCTCATAGCTCAAAGGGAAGGAATTAAAAATTTGGAAATTGAGGGGGGACTCCAGAATGGTTATTGAAGTCATCAAGAACTTGAATCATGGTACCCGATGGGATAATATTAGTAAAAGTTGGAGGACAACCCATCTCATCCGAGAGATCAGTGAAATACTGCCTTATTTTGATTACATTATCCCGTCCCATGTTCTCAGATTGGGTAATAAGGCGACATAATGTTTGGCTAACTAGGGCTGTTAACCTAAGGAGGAATCTATTGACACCCAATGGTGGAACATTCAACATCGTGAGGATTTGGAACACCTTCATCTCATCCTGAAGCAAGATATCCCTCAAACCTAGGATATGGAGACAAAAGGTAACCAAGTCCCCCCTTGATCGGGGTGAGATCAGGCCAAGCAATCCACTTGGGATTCAGAATATGGACAAAGCGTCGAGAGATAAGGTTGAGAGGCGACCATCAATCAATTTGAGCATGCGGGAATGATGAATAGTTAAGGCTCGATCCATGTAGATGATGAAGGGAAAGGGAGCACGAGGGAAGGGGAATTTCACCCATGTGTTTTGGTGGGAAGAGACTCTGTCAACGGGCATTTCTCTCCTTGGTTAGTATAGTTGGCTAGTTCTATGGTGGTGGTGTTTCTCCATAGCACTGGAGAGCTCGAGGAGGAGTTTTTGCTCGCCGTCTCTGTTTACATTGTCTGGATGCATGTAAAATATTATCGGGTATGTTTATTGTCTTAATTCACCTCTGTTTCCACGACATGTCTTTCATAGTCGGGATAATGGAAGGGTTGTGGGTTGGTCCAGAATGGTTTGCTTTGGAGGTCATCTATATGTGGTTTATCTGCAAGAATAATTCTATATTTGGTGTGCTATTTCTTTCTTGGTCTTAGTTGTGTTTGGCACTATCCTCTCCCACATCAAATTTTTTATCTTAGTCCAAGGGTGCTAGGGTAGGTCAGGATTCTGGAGGCCTGAAAGAGGAAGTAGGTTATTTGTGCGGTTGGTTCTCCTCTAGGTTTTGTCTATCAATTTTTTGGTCTGGTTCTATGAGTTCTATGGCATGGTTTGTTGGGGCCTCAGTCCGTCGAGGTGCTCTTTAATGTAAACAATGTTATGGGTTTTTATTGCAACAACAAGGGATGGTTTTCTGGTTTCTCTATGCAATGAATGTTTCATCAAGTATATAAAAGGTGGAGTAGTTCACCTGGACAAAATTGGTTCTGTTATGGTGGCTCAATATTGAATTCGTTTGTATTGTGCTGCTCTCTAATGTTAATGTAGTAGGTTTTTCTATTTCATGTGTCTATTGTAACTACGTGAGCAAGTCTCATTTCAGGCATTCACGCCTGTGTCAGTGTACCTTCACTGGCCTAGTCGTGCTCAAGTTGAAAGCGCTCCTTTTGTGATGGATCGGGGGTGCAAGTTTATCGGTTTCTGGAGGCTGTGGTAATGACCATCGCCAAAGGAAAAACATATATAGAGTATCGCAATCCGCCCAACCCCCGAAGAGGAGAGGTTGGCGCACCGATGCTCAAATAATTAAAGAGATGGTGTAGGCCTACAATGATGGAACTCCAATTGATGTTAAGAAACTAATTACAACATGGGAGAGAAAACTTAACTGCTGGGAAGCTGCAAAAGTTCAGGTGGAATATTGGATGGATCTTGTCCCAGACCCAGTAAACATCCGTGGGCGTACCACCCAGTACAACGATACTGTTCACTTATATTTGATTATGAAGAGTTCGGTGGCCTAATGCATTATGATCCCTTAAATGAATGAATGGGAGCCTAATCTAGGGCTGCAGGAAATTCAAAAGGAATCACAACTGATCCAGGTCCAGATTCAACAATAGAACAAGTGCCTTAGCCACATTGAGGAACACATTCCATGTCTTCCCAAGTCAGAACTGTCGGGTTTGAGTGCAAAGGACCCAACCCCTCTGGAGTCCTCAAATTAGTAGATGTTAACATGTTTAGCTTTGTCAGATTTTTCATTGGTTTTTATTGTTATATATGTCGGTTACTATAGAATTTTGTAGGTATCTAAATATATACTAGTGACTAGATATTTAGGCCTATGAGGCCTTGCTGGACAAAATTAAAAATTTCATATTTTGGATGGCATACAATGCGCTTCGGTGGTCAACAAACTTGGTTTCCCATATGGCAGGTTGAGGCCACCGAATGTCTTTTTATGGATGTAACCTACATTTATATTGAATGAATGAAGGACCTACCCAACTTATATATATATATATAATTCTAGAAAATTATTTGATAAAATTAAGAATATTACCTTTTGAATGATTCTTTTTTGTTGTTGTATGTTTTTGCTATTGCAAGTCTGACATGTCTCATTGACCATTGCTCTGGAAACACTTCCTATAGTTTAGATATAATTTGATTATTGGAATCATAGGATTGGTTTTTTTTTTTTTATTGTAAGTGGAAATTACATCTACACGTTCATTTCAATAGATCCCTCGTAGTCCTGTAAAATATTCCACCCCTTTCATTAACCTCCAACATCACTTTAGATGAGCTAAGGACTGATTCATCATCATTTACATGTTCTATAATTTTTCTTTTCTTAGAAGGACATTGATCTTTTCCTTTGTTGTTTTTCCCTGTAGAACATTAAACATATATGAATTAATAGATTGTTTGAAACATGTTATCTAATATTCTTAAGTATATTATTAATGAAAATTCAAACAAAAAAAAATCATATTGAATAGTATTTTTTCATTCACCCGATTCATCATTCTGCAATTTTTCTATCAAGCTTTTATGCTCTTTTCACTTAGATTAGAAATAATCTTATCGACCTTGTTCATTTTGCGGCTTTGCATGACACACACCAACCAATACATATTATTTAAACTTATATATAGATCAAACATATTAATTTTGTAAAGAATTTACAAAGAACTTGCATTCTCTACTTTTTTTGATGTGCTATCACTGTGTCGATCAATATTTTTGTTACTTGAGACCTTCTGAGACATTTTTTTATCAATATACAACATGTATCATTTAATATAGAAGTCATTAAATATATTTTACAAATAAATCAAATAATTTTCATCCAAAAAAGCTCTGATAACCGGTGTGTTTATCTAAATAAACACACCGGTGTGTTTAGAACATTAAACACATCGGGCATTTAATTTTTCAGGTGCACTGTCATGGAAAATTATTTTTAAATTAGTATGGTGCAATTTGTAAGGATAAACACACCGAAATGATTTAATGATGTTATTTGGAAGAGGCACACCAGTGCATTATATTACACCAGGAGCAATGATTAACAGACTATACATAATTGAGGGCGTTATAATATGTCGGTGCATTGTATCACACAGAGAGCATCATTGCACCATATTACAGATGGCACATCGTGAAACATATAACCGTTAAAAAAAACGAAGACAACCCATAGGGTTTGGATCTAATTCAATAATTGATTCCCCTAGTTTACATGTCAAATACCCTATATATAGTAATTACACAAACTTGTTAAATCTAAAATCCCTAAATTGAAAAACCCTAATTGTGGAGTGGTAGGGTAAGTTAAACCCTAAGGTGAAATTTTGCAGGAATAAGCAAATTTTTAAGGTAAATATTGATTTTTTTTGTTTTTTCTCTAAATTTTAATTAATTTAAATAAGAAAGCAAATTGTAAAAAAATTTACTAGTAAAATATATAGTAAATTTTTATTTTATTTGATTTATTTTTTATTTTTTATTTGATTTTATTTTATAGGGATTATTTATTTATTTTATAGGGATTATTTATTTATTTATTTATTTTATTTTATTATTATTTATTTATTTTATTTTATTATTAGTTATTTTTTTTTTTTTTTGAATTGTGAATAAATCTATCAAAAAATGTAAAATATTTTACAGTAAAATTTAATATTTTTGCTATCTAGGGTTTTGAGTGAATCACCATCTTTTGCATATGATATCTATTTTAATTAAACCCCAATAGAAATTGTAATTTTATTATTAGAATAAAGAATAAAATTTAAATTTTTTATTATGTAGGTTTTTCCCTGAATCACCATACCTCTTAGCGTATGATCTTCTGAATAGTTCTGCTATTCCAAAGTATTGGAGTATTCTACTGCTACATAGTGCTCCTAGCATGTCTCTCATGCAAATGGCTCGCTTGAAATTGGGTGTTTGTGTTTTTTCCCTGAATTTTGAATAAATATAACAAAAATTGTAAAATACTTTATCATTAAAATTTAAGATTTTTGCTATCTAGGGTTTTGAGTTAGTCACCATACCTTTCAACTTTTGATCTTTCAGTGGATCCAAAATATTTTGCAGCTCCAGAGTGCTCTCAGTATGTCTCTCTTGCATATGATATGTATTTCAATTAAACCCTAACAGAAATTGTAAATTTTTTTAGTAGAATAGAGAATAAAATTTAAAATTTTTACTATGTAGGTTTTTCACTGAATCACCATACCTTTCTGCTTATGATATTCTGAATAGTTCTGCTCCTCCAAAGTATTCTGCTGCTACACAGTGCTCATAGTATGTCTCTCTTGCAATCACTCACTTGAAATTATGAATATTTTTTTACTATTTAAAACACTTTATGAAATTAGATTTTGAAAAATCAATTATCTCTCGTTTTTTTTACCGCATATCGGTGTGTTTGATAATCAAGTGCACATTGGTCCATAATCTCTATTGAAAGAGCATGGAGGGTCATTTGTCTGATGATTTTTTATGAGAGAAGCTTATGTAAATTTTCTTTCTTTTTATTAATAGTATTGCCTGAAGTGACCGCTTTGGCTCAGGCCATGGATTGTTTTCCTCTTTGAGGGTTTTAACCATGTCAAGAATAATGGTATACTGTGATCTGTTTGTGAGCGATGTCCTTTGATGTTCAATCTAAGGAACTTACCTTGTAAATTCCTACATGGTCGTTACACACGACACTATGATTTTTCAACTTTTTATAGGTGCATTTGTTCTCGTCTATGTGGCATTTGGACATAATTTTTGCATGGAGGATGTCGATGATGGATGCATGACACAAAAATGTGGCGTGGAAGTTGAGTTTGACTAATCTAGTCGTGCTAGCCACCCCGATCAAAACCTAATGCAGGGGACATTAGGTTACATTGGAAAGATACAAGAGATCATTCAAATGGACTTCTCTTCATTCATTCCAATGTGTTATTTTTAGGTGCAAGTGGTGGGACACCTTTGATCAGAATAATGTAAAGGAAGATGATGATAGTGGGATGATATCTATCAACTCTAAAAAGATGTGGAATGAAGCTACAGAGTCTCATGTTTTCCCAAAACACTGCAACCATGCCAGATGTGTGGGATAGGGATTGGTGGTTCGTATTAAGACAAGATCCTAGACCAAAACTTATTTTTGAGAAAAACAATGTTATTATGCCAAGCAAGGAAGATAATCAAGGTGTTGACAATGGAGAGTGATATGTACTTGTCATTTCATCATTTATAATATTGTTGTATGCTTTTTTGTCATTATTTCGTTAATTATATTATTTTTTATTGGTCTTGTTGACATTTTATAATATAATTGGTAAGATCCACAAACGTTTTTACACGTTTTTTTGCAGTGGAAACATTTTTACAATACTTAAAACTAAGCATTTACAATAAATATTAAATTTAAATTTCTTGAAAATCTGATAACTTTAGCATTAAATTAAATTTCATAATTTTTTTTTTTTTTTTAAGTTATATTAAATCTAAATTAATTGTGCCGACAGGCACTCTACAACTTAGCATGGGAGATATATTGTCACATAACGTTACATTTAAAAATAGTAAAATAACAATTTAAATTAACAAATTAAAAATAGAAATAACAAAAGAAATTAATGTCGGCCATAATTACAATACTTCAATTTACACCTTAATCTTATTAACTTTATATAGAGATATAAAGTAACCGAAAGTTAAAAAAAATAATTTAGATTTTATTACGAGGAATAAATGTAATGAGTAAAAATATATAATTTACTTTTTTTTGTCGGTCAAAAAACAATCATTATATTATCAAAAAATCAACATATACAAAATACATCTCCACATGCTTAGAATTTGGTTTAAGCCTAGCTTTAAGGAACAAGTAGCCTGGAGGAAGACCATGACAACTGGTGTCAATGGTTATTGCTGGCCAGCTTACATGCCAGTACTTACAAAGCAAAAAATAAGAAAAATACATATCATAGGAATCCACATTATGGAGGTGGATTTATAGGAAACGTTGGAGGAGCAGTAAAGAGAGCAGCACGTTCATGCATATGGAAGTGTATGTGCGCCACCCTCACTTCCAGGGAGTGGAGTGGTCATTTTTTTGCCTGTGGTGATGACGTAGACTTTCCACTGAGTCTAGGATCTCGTTCTGCATGTGTCAAAGATAATTGATATAAGCTGCCAATACATTTCTATATTCATACCTATGCTCCCTTAGAGTATCGATAATGAGGTGAATGTTGCTTAATTGAGCAACAATAGACTCCAAGGAGGTAGACCCTCTATTTGAATCAGGTAGTGGGTTAGTGATAGAGTTGCACCCTCTCCCGAATGATGGCTACCACTAGATTTAGTAGTGGAGCTTGGCTCCTCTTTCTATTGTTGCCCTACCATGCGCAGAGCCACCCCTCTTGGACGTGCATGTCCCCTCCGATGGGGTATTAGAACACCGTTGTAACCACTAGCCACCCCTGAGAGGATGGTGTTCCACCTAACTAGAGAAAAGAACCAAAACAAACTATAGACCTTTACCAACCCTATACTTTCGAGATTGAGGAGTCGTTCTAAACTCTATCCACCCTCCTGTGAAGGAAACCAATGGTAGAAGAATAGAAAGCCGCAAAGAGAGCCTATTGTGGTATTCAACAACCCCCCATTTATTAATGATAGTAGTTAATATTATGTTAATAAATGGGGACCCTTCAAAAAATCTATCCAAAAATAAAACTTAGCATTTATGCATTTCTTTTATTTTTTGGAATAAAGCAAAGATAACAATCAAAACCCCCTCTTTTAGAAAACTACTAAATACTTATCGTCTCACATATAGCATGATTAAAACCCACCAAAAGACCTTTCTAAACCTCCAAAATCAAGAAAAATGATTAAGGACTCTATGCTCGAAACTATAATAAAATCTGACATAAACTAAGTCCTTAAGCTTTTTAGGCTTAAGTCTTGCATTGCATATAACTATTCATAAAGGGCCCGCTTTAAAAAGGTCATTGCGAAACAGGCGAGATACGAAATTGCGATGGTGTTGTAACCTTTATCGCATCACATTTCGGGATTCAAACGAACACCATGTACTTACCACCAACTGATATTGCGAAATGCGATTAAGACCTGGACCCACTCCTTAATATATCATAAGCAAATGTTTTAGGTCAGTCACTAAGTGAAAATGGTCTTTTACATAAGATAAACCTGGCAAGTAGCTACGTTTTGAAACGGCTCACGAGTGGCTCACATCTTGCATCTCGCAGAAACAAAGCGGGAGGTAAGAAAGGAAAAAGGCATATTGCGATATTGCGATCTACGATATTGCTTCGCAAATCGAACAATCGCTATCATCGCAATTCAAAGGCTCGTCACCCTAGAAGATTTCTTCCCGTTTTACGATGCAAACATTTATGAGCATTAAAGCTAAGGGATAATGAATCATTAGTGGGAATTTAGTAAGAGATAAATGCATTTATGTGTGAAAAGCCATTTAGAGTGATATGATATCTTCTTACGTGCGTTCAAATAAAAATCCTTTTATCACCTTTACAAGCTATCTGCATTATTTCATTTTACGTTCATCTTTGTGTATCTGATAGCTGTTGTTCTTCACTTTCAGGAAAAAGCTGCAGAGCAAAGCGTTGAGAACAATGGTGAAGAAAGGCAAGGCAGTCACCTTTGAGAAGTCAGAAATGACTCTATTTACGGATAATACATGCAACAGAGAGGGAGAAGCCTCTACATGAGAGGCTATGTATAATATACTGGAGGAGAAGCAACCAAGGATTACCGCAGACGCTTCCATGTTAGAGATTCCATGCTCATTTTTGCACCACATAGCCATGCGATCGAAGATAATCCTTTATACTGACATGGTTAAATGGGTTATTTATGAAGTCGACATCTCAGATAAAGAATTCAAGACAAGAAGCCAAGAGCTTATGGGATCTTTTACCCCAGAGAACCTACGACTTATGTGCCACCTTACAAAGCCATAAGTCATCTACAACAGGCAGTTTGTGGAGAAGTTTGCAAAAGAGAATGACGACCCAAGAGACTGCACCTGGACCTGGTCGAATAATGAGGAAAAAATCAAGAAAGACAAAAACGATATTTACACTAATTTTTCTGTTTCCCCCCCTCATATTTTTGCAGTGGCCATGTTATGTAGACTATTTGGTAGACCCGATAGAACTAAGTTGTCCCCAGAGTGATTGTTGTTAATAGATGCAACTATTAACGCAACTATAATGAATTGGGCACAAATTTTGTCTGACAATTCAGAAAAAACAATTACTGAGTATAGAAGGAAAAGAAGTGTTGCTTCAAGGGTTTACCCTCCATTTTTTATGAGCGCCTATGTCATGGATGAAATTTGTTTTAGTTCAAAATTCCCTATCATAGGATGGAAATGGACTGTTCGAAATCCGCTTCCCATTCACATATACCACAAGGACACGTGGGAATCCAATTTTCAACCAAATTTTCTCAAGAGTTGTCATAGAGTTATGCTCCCTATTCACAAGTGGCTTTATAATCGATATGCCCCTAGGTTTTCCCAAGAAGCTGAAGTAGACATCCTCCCTGTGGCCATATGGTTTGGGGAGGAAATATTTACATATATCAGGGTTTTTGGCAGCATCACCTCCCCCCATGTCCTCCCATACTATGTTCCTGATAAATTCATGGCTAAAGAGATAGCCTATCAAATAGCTAGTGAGGAATCAAAAAAGGCCGTCTAGCCTACATTCCCTGTACAGTGTGGAGCATTTTCATTACATGAACTAGGGCATGCATTCAAAGAAGCAGAGAACATGCTATCTCTATGATTACCTAAATACCCGGGAAGGCAATATGACCCATTTAGCATTGTCGAAAATTTCACCACTCTGGTGAAAATAAAAGTATTCAATAATGAGGAGGATGCCTTTGATGCCATCTTTTTGCAGAAAAACACCTTCACAGAGGTGAAGCATATGGCGTAACTACTTTTTGACCATGAAGATCTAGAAATTTTTTACAGTTACAGAGAAAGGAGGTTACCAAAGGTCCCATTTGACCAAATATTGATTGAACCAATAATCGAGCCTACTCCCAATATGAGTATAGAAGGTGACTCCAATAAAAATTCTAAGACTGATTCTGGAGCGGAATCTCGAGAGAAATCTACCAGGGAATCACAACAATCATCACAAAATGGGAAAAGCAGAAGCATGGAGTTAGTAAAGGATACAACCCAGTCTACACAGAAAATAGCCGAAGAAACTTAAGTTAGCAAGAATGCTGGAATCCCTACTACCTTTGCACAACAAATAAAATCCCTGGTAATTGATTTAGAGGAAGAGTGGGAAAATTTTAATAAAAGTCTCAACACAGAGGAATAGGTGCCAGAGTTACAAACTCCACAACAGAAAACAACTGTGGAAATTACAATGGAGGAGACTGCAAATACATAAGAGGTAGAGCACATCCCTGTTACCCCCACTTCCAAAATAATTTTGAGAATTGAAGAAATTCCCCCTCTAGATGTGTTTTATAGCCCACAACATAAGGCCATGGTGAAAAGACAAAGAAATAAAAGGAAATTGGACTCTACAGCTGCTACTACCCCTGAAAATGAACCAATGGATGTTCTATGGAAAGACTCACTCGTTGATCCATCCGCCAACCTTAATAGACTCTCACAATTTACAGGTGCTTACGCAACATCAACCATGGACAAAGTAATAGAAGTAAAAAAGTTGCTTAGAGAAAAGGAAGATAAAATAACGTTTCTTGAGCAACAATTACAACAAGAAAAATTTGACCAGCAGACAGAGATACAGTTGGCTAAGCTACAACAGGTTTTCGAACAAATGCAAATAGAACATCAAACCAACTTAGCCAAGACAGAAGCACAGATGCAGGAAATAACTGATCTACACAAAGACGATCCAAAAATTGATCAGTTTGTTACTGAAGCACTCGGTCTTAACTCCCAGTTGATGCACTAGAAATAATTATTCTGCCAAAAGATTTCACTGTGGAAATCTTATTGCGAAACAAGCGCTAAACTGACAAGTCAAGTCATGGAAATGAGACTTGAATACGATGAGATCTTTAAAAAAGTCTTTGAATTTATCACCTGGAAAAATACAGAAGATGGGAGAAATGCCGACCTGCCCAAGCTAGAACAATCACATAAAGAAATCCTATTTGCGAGCTTGGATTCTCGGCTTAAGGAAGCAGAAAAAGCAACAACAGACACAACGACAACAACAAACAATATCATAGAAAACATCAATGAAAAATTTACATAATGCCAATCTTGTGGTAGAGTCCATTCCAGGTTTCCTTCCTAATGCGAAACAACTTGAACAACAATGGAAACAGGTAGCGGAAGAAAAAACAGAAGTGATAAGGCAAATGACCAGGTTAAACTAGGAGGCATATTTGCAACATTTGGTAAAACCTCACAGCCAATGGATGGCCCTGTGATGCCTAACCACTTCTACGGAGAAAATGGCTCCAACATTGATCGATGCCGTATTCGCTGGACAGTTGAAAGCTGAAGTCGGCCAACCAACATAGCTCAAGCCCATGATGGGTATTTGTGATCTGAAGGACCAAATGCAGGATAGTTCGTCACCCTATTTATCTCCATTTTGATTTTATTTTTGCACAAATTGAGGTAGGTCGTTTAAACCTCCTCAACTATTTTTGTAATAATCTATTTTTATTTTTATAGTTTAAGTATTTAAACCCCTCTCATGCATTTAGAGAGGGGTCTAGAATTTTATCAGAAATAGTCTTCAAAACATGCACTTTTGTCCCTTTGAGGAAGTTCTGGTGAAATTAATGGAACATGATTTATTTTCTATCTGATTTAGCATCTTCTAATGAAATTGTATTTTTGTACTCTTAGATGGTGTTGAATGGACTGAAGATAGATCAATATTGTTGAAACAAATGAGTAGAACGTACTATAAATGGTACTTTTGTCTCGTAATCATTTTTACTTATGTATTAAGAAATGATTTCTTTTCGAATTGTTTATGTATGAAATTCTGGATCTTGATTACCATTATTGTACTTATGTATGATGATGATCTATATTTTATGCTGAATATATGAATAATTCCTTATGCAATATATCTTTCACAATTGTTTCAGCTAACTTTTTTTATGAAATGATTATTGTTAAAACAGATTCACTTCTCATCACAATTGAATGATCTTTATTACCAATTGCTTTCAGATATTATTGTAAATCACATACATCAATTTAATCCCAGGTATATTTATAATTAGATAGTGCATAAATTAAAATAAAATGCATGTGATTGTTAGCTTAGATTAGATTACTTTTAGGTTAGACATTACTTTAAAACATCACATATCACCCCATTAGCACAAGCATTAAATAGATTGGGAAACAGAAAAGGAGCTGCTATCCCATTATCCCGAGTCGGAGCCACTAATCCAAACAGAAAAGGAGCTGCCAACCAAGGTCCAGACTGGGTGGTTTCCCCCATGTTGAAGCAACAGTTTTCATGGCTTCAATAGAGCCCAAGAGTCCGTTAGAGCTGGTCTTGCACAAAGCTCACCATTTGACAAGACACCACCGACAAGATGGCTAGCATAGTCCCCCCCATTGAAATTTCCCCACGACCAAACCGAGGGAGAGCATAAGTGTGATGAGCTATCACAATTTACCCAGAGAAAGGGCTAATGCCTTGGAGTTTCATGATGCTGAGGGGTGGAGACAGCCCTTAGATCCCATGGCCATTCTAGCTGCTGGTGGTCTCCCTCCTCCAGGCTGTAAGCAATGTAAAGACAATGCCCGTCTTCCCTTAGTTGGAACTGCAACCAGGTAACATTAAGTCCATACAAAATATGCACCAAAAAATCCCTCCTCATCACCTAAAACTATCGAATAGCCTTCCGGGGTCTCCCTTCCTTCATATAAACTACCACGCCAAGATTCGATCTGACTGTGGATACAATGTACTGTAAAGCTTCATAATTTCTCGCATGGGGCACGTGGAGGCCCACCGGGCTTTGTGTGCCATCACACCACCATCTGGAGCCAATGTTCGTCACCCCCATTGGGGACTAAGATTTACTTTTTATTACAAAGAAGAAATGTAATTTTTTCACATGGAAAGAAATAGTATTATTCATATTACATTATTTTTAATTCATTCTATGTTCCATTTCCATGTGATATTTAAAACAAAAATATATTTATACCAAAAAATATTTCACTGATAACCATAAGTAAAATATTTCAATGTCCATATTAAATAACATAATTTTATAGTTACTTTATATAGAGAAAAGTAAAGTAATTTAAATTGAAAGTTTTCTTATATTTTCACTTGAGTGAGAAAGATTGAGAGAATTCTTAATCCATTAATAGTTGCTTTATAATTCAATGTATGAGGAATATTTGTAAAATTTTCAATGTTTAATATGGATTTGATATGTAATATTTTACAAAATATTAATAATAAAAATAATTAAATGTATACATACAGGAAAATATGATGAGGGGGTATATTTTAACATTTTAATGTGGAGGCCGTGAATTATAAATAAAATATTTAAATGTCGACTACATATATATTATACTAGCCTAAATCTATATCAACCTAATTTTACAATCATAGTTTCAACCATACTAAACTTTGTAATTTATAAAAATATCTTTGCATTTTTTTAAAGTAAGTGGATTTGCATGCAATTTCAGATATAAAAGTTTGATATAAGTTAATCAATACATAATTTATAATAAATACTATTTCATAAAAATAAACATCATGATGATACCCATCTAACAATCATAAACATCATCTAAGATACACATTCAAATTCACTCCCATCATCTAATTATATACACCTCTAGCACATATAAACATCATTAACTAACACACAAATCTAATAATCTAATAGGGAATCATCATCGTGATCACATCTAACAAAACACAAACATCCTAATCTAACATCATCACCACACACATCCTCAAATTAATATAAATCTCATGTCAAATAACTGCTATCACATACACATCTATTTGCAAGCACATTAAATGAACATATCTAACATGACCTAACAATATACACATCAACACCAACATATAAATTAAGATGTACATAAACATGAACAAAACAAATGCACCATATATATATATATATATATATATATATATACATACAAGTCAAATAAGTGCAATCAAATATCATATAAAAAAGACTTAGTGCCATGATGGTATGCTATAGAAGACGATGGATGATTAACGACTGTATGATCAACACCTGTCAAACTTAGCTGAGGTGGCTGGTCTACATGAGTAGAAGAAGATGGATCGTCAACTACGTCTGTGCCATGAACGCAGTCTGGCGAACTCTGAGGTGCAGGAGGAGGTGGTCAGTCTGGTATGTCAGGAGAAAAATGATGCACATCCTCTAGCTCTGGCATCTCATTATTAGGCAACTAAGGAGGTGTACTATCAGATGGATAACCGACACCCTGATGGCCATGATCTGAAGGGGTGTACTACTAGAAGCGTCATGATCTCCACCCTCGTCATCATGATCATGATCATCACCCTGATCATCATCATCATCACCCTCATATGATATATTTGCTGCTGCATGATGTTGTCCTGCATCTCTCCTCGATGTTCGTACCCTACTAGCTTTGATGATATGCCGAATAAGATACATCATATTGCGTGGACAATACTTGTACATACCCACAAAACTAGTATCTGTGGTGATATCTCGAGGCCTCGTAGGGAGGACTCCCACATCAATCAAAACTCTAGAAAATCAGTCACAATAGTCCATCCGAACTTGCAGACCAGACCCATGACCTTAGATGCCCATGCCCCCTGAGGATGTATCTCATCCTCTTGGGTCTCACCCATCTCCTCATCTCTTCCGACATCCGGTGGGGGAGGAGGCATGTCCCTATTGAATGTGCCTATATCTACAAAATATATAGTACAAAGAAATAATTAGACAATTTCATTAACAATTTAATAAAACAAGTTAAACAACGTGCTAGAATAAATTTTATTTTTAATTCATTAAAACAAGAAAATGAAACTAGCTCATTAATTTAAAGAAAACACTAATATTAACTCTATCATCTAGAGGATCAACTGCTGTCAAGAATATATTGGGACACCCTCTCCAATCAATCCCCGCATACGGAAATGCCAATGTGATAAACACATGGTCATCCTCATTGGATAGTAGCGCTAGTGCCTCACGAGAAATCCTTGCCAAATACTCCGACATGCCCCTCATGGGCGTCATATTTCGTCACATGCGCATCCATACCTCAATGATTGGCCTAGGAGGGAGACGGTCAAATGTATGCCTCGTCTCTGGAAACCTCTCAAAAAATAAACAAAAAATCTCGGAAGCAAAGAGAATGTCTCCCTGCCATGTCTCAATGCATGACATATATTTAAAGCCATTAAAAATTGCCTCAAAAAAATGATAGACCATTTAATGCAATGTGGCACCTGAATCAAAGAATCAACATAATACAAAATAAGACAACTAAGGCATTTCTCATCACTACTAGAGTGTGCAATCATGGTGACTAATAATGAGAGGCACCTAAAATCCTCTACAACAAAAGAATAAATCTTTAACTGTCCACAACGAACCTGAAAATTTGATAGATGGACCACATGAGGCTCAACATATCTCTGAATGTACGCACGTTGACTCCCAGCTGCAACCCAGTGGGGGACATCAGGGAAATGGGGAAATGTTATGCACCCAACTCACAAAAACATAAGAAAAGATAGATCAATGACTTAGAAATTATCCTCTTCGATGGGGAAACCTCCTTTACATTACATATATGAACCATTATTGGATGCTACAAATGATAAGACCTCTTTGGTATATATAGGAGTCTAAGGGGCCAAAATATAATCAAACCCTACATAAAAATAATAAGGTAAGGACGCAACAATAACAATAGGGGGCTACACTAAAAATAACAATAAGGCGGATACACTAGTATTATAGGGACCTAACATTCCCCTCCTCTTAAAAAAAGTGTTGTCCTTAACGCTTGAGTAGTTCCAGATGCTTCTATATAAAATTCTCATCCTCCCATGTGGAATCTTCAATGGGTAAGTTCTTCCACTTAATGAGATACTATGAAATTAATAGATTTCGTGGCCGTCAATTGCTTGTTTCCATGATTGCTTTAGGCTAAAATATGATTTTTCCTTCTTCGTCAAGTTATAGCTACATTGTTTGAATTGAGAGCTTGTCATAGATAACATTCTTTAAGCATGAAACATGGAAAATTGGATGTACTCGGGAAGATGCAGATAACTCCAATTTGTATGCCATAGTACCAATATTTCACAACATCTTGTAAGGACCATAATACTTGGGTGATAATTTATTATCCTTCTTAGCTTGCTTGAGGGACATTTGTTTATATGGTTGTACTCGTAAAAATACCCAGTCACCTACATGAAAACTTCTTTCACTGCGATGTTGATTTGCCTGTTGTTTCATCTGATTCTGCGCTAAAGTGAGGTTATTCTTTAAGAGTTGGATAACTTGTTTTTGATGCTTGATGTGATCTTCCACTGCTTGAACCTTAGAATTTTCTCTTAAATATGATGTGATGGATGGTGGATGATCTCCATAAAGTGCCATAAATGGGGTCATTTTTGCTGCAATATGGAAGGAAATGTTATACCACCATTCAACTAGAGGTAACCACTTGACCCATTGTGTTTGTTTATCAAATACAAAGAAACAAAAATATCCTTCTAAACTTTTGTTCACTATCTCAGTCTGCCCGTCAGATTGAGGATGATAAGATGAGCTATGAGCTAATTGAGTACCAAGGCAAGAAAATAATCCGTCTAAAAATTTCCGATAAAAATGGGATCTCTATCACTTACAATAATATTTGGGTTTCTATGTAGCTTTTGAATTATTTCCGTAAATGAAATAACAATTGTGATAGCTTTAAAAGGATGGGATAATGCAGAAAAATGTGCATACTTGGTAAGTATATCAACTACCACTATGATGACACTCTTTCCTTCAGAGTTGGGTAAACCTGTGATAAAATTCATTGAGACCTCCTCCCAACGCTAACTTGGAATGACTAAAGGTTGTAACAATCCTGGTGTCTTAAGTGTCTCAAATTTATTTTGTTGGCAAATGAAACATTCTACCACAAACTTTTGAATATAAGATTTAATGCCTTCCCAGAAAGATTCCTTCTTGACCCCATGGTAAGTTTTTAAAAATCTCGAGGGCCCTCCTAAGGGGTAGGTGTGAAATTCCAAAAGAATATTTTGTTTGAGTTGGGAATTCTTAGAAATATATAAGTGATATTTGTACCATAATGAATCAATTTTCTAGCTAAATGTATCAGATGTACATGGATCTTGATGTAAATTTTGAATGAGTGTTTACACCTCTTTGTCATTCTTCCATTCATCCCTTGCTTCGGTTATCCAGTTAGGTTGGATAATAGAAATGGAATAAAGCAATGATTCCACATCCTCATCCTTTCTTGAGAGTGCATCTGCAACAAAATTTTGCTTCCCTTTTTTGTAGATGATTTCAAATTCATAATCCAACATCTTTGTGACCCATTTTTGTTGCTATTTTGAAGATATTCTTTGTTTCAAAAAGTATTTAAGACTATCATGATCTATTTTTACCTTGAAGTGTCTTCCCATTAAGTAAGATCGTCATTTCTTCAGTGCATGTAGTATTGCCAACATTTCCTCTCATAAATAGGTTTGTGTAAATACTTTCCTTTGATTGGAAAAATTTCAAAAGAAATGGGTCTTCCTTCTTGCATTAAAACAACACCAATTCCATTTCCTGAGGCATCACATTCCACGATATTTTTTTTGTGAATTGTGGCATAGCTAAGACCGGTACTTGGAACATTGTCTCTTTAAGAAGTTCAAAGGCTTTTGTTGCTTCTGGAGTCCAAGAAAATGCCTCTTTCTTCAGTAATGTTGTTAGAGGTGTTGTTATTCTCCCATATTTCTTAACAAACTTTCTATAATACCTTGTCAACCCGAGAAATAATCAAATAAGCTTTATGGTTGTGGGGATTTTGCATTCCTTAATGGATTTAATTTTGTTAGGGCCTACCTTAAAACCCTCATGAGATATAATATGAACCAAATATTCCACTTCCTGTACTCCATAGAAACATTTGGAGGTTTTTGCATATAATTGTTTCTCCTCCAATAGTTTTAGCACCCTATCAACAAGTTGAACATGATCCTTCCAAGACTTCCTGTAGATTAGTATATCATCAAAAACTACTAACACAATTTTTCTAAGGAAGGGTTTGAAAATGGAATTCATAAAACCTTGAAATTTGGAAGGTGCATTAGTAAGGCCAAAAGGCATGACCAAAAATTCATAATGGTGCTCATGAGTTCTGAATGTTCTTTTTGGAATTCCTTCAATCTTCATTCTAATTTGATGATATCATGAACGAAGATCCAACTTAGTGAAGTAAATTTCTCAATGTAATTCATCCCAAAATTCATCAATGACATGAATGGGAAATTTATGTTTAATAGTGAGCTTGTTGATCTCCCTATAATCGGGACACATATGCCATGATCCATCCTTCTTATGCATCAATACTACTGGAGTAGAGAAAGAACTTTGACTAGGTTGAATTATACCGGCCTTTGGCATTTCTGCAATCATATGTTCAATTTCACTCTTTTGGGCATAGGGATATATATAAGGCATGATGTTTGATGTTTGGAGGAACACTTCCTAAAATCAAATGAATAACATGATCATGATCACGAATAGGTGGGATACCTTTGGGAGTCTCAAATACCTTGGAATGATTGTCCAAAACCTTTTGGAGATATGAAGAAATAGATGATTTCGATGTTTGAACCTCTAGTAAGCCTAATTACGTAATTATGACCCATTGTTATTTCCTTAGAAGATTTGCCATTCCATTAGAGCTGATTATATTTCCCGATTTCCTTGCAATATCCCTTGATTCAAATTCCTTTCCTTCCCAAAAAGAATTCGCGAAAAGTTCTTGAAAATTAAATGCTATCATCCCCAAAGATTGTAACCATTGGACTTCTAGTACAAAATCAACACCACCGATTGGAATGGAAAGCATTGAACTATTCAATATATTCCCCCATTGTTAGCTTGATATCATTTGAAAATTTCTAGAGAAATTTATAGTTTTTCCATTTGTAACCATCACTTGACACTCTAGTGCTGGGTATAGAAAGCAATTCAATTCCTTTGCTATCTTATAATGAATAAAATTATTGGTACTCCTTGAATCAATCAACACTATTACATTTTTCTTCTTGATATATCCTTCTATCTTGAGAGTTTGAGGAGTGGTAATTCCAGCGAATGTATTACAAGATATGGTCAGATTCATTTCTTCTTTCTATGAGGTTGGTTCCTGGTGTATATCCTACTCTTTTGATGTTTCTTATTCCTTTTATTCTTACATTTCACAATCTATGTAAAATAATTTCTTCTAGGCACACTTATGACCTTTAGCATATTTACTATCATAACTGTAAAAAAACCCTTTTGATATTTTCTCCTCCAATTGTTGTGGTTTTAACCTTGTAGGTTGTGGAAGGATAGGAGCAAAAACACTTCCATCTTTATAGTTGTGAGTGGTAGACTTCCTTGTTGCCAGAATTTTGTTTTCAACTTTTCTTGCCACCCTGAATGCCTTCTCCAATGAATCAGGTCCCCAAAGGTGAATCTGATGTTGGATGTTATCCTTTAAAGTCCATATGAAGACATCAATTTTATGCTCCTCTGGAATATCAGTTACCCTGATATTCAATTTTTGGAAGCCTCAATGTGCTCCACTATTGAACCCTAGTTTTGCTTGAGATTTATCAATTGGCTAAAGAAGGTGTTGCTATTGTATCCTCATAATGTGATATTATTTCCTCTATAAAAATTGACCAAGTGAAAAGTAGTTTACGAGAAAAAATCCATCGATACCATACAAACTGATTGGATTCTAATATAAAGATGTAATGCATACCTTTTGTGTGTGTTGCACATCATGGAGATCAAAATATTGCTCCATTTGTAGTATCCATGTTACTATATCCCTGCCATCAAACTTCTTCATATCGATCTTTGGAATGTGGTGGGTCTTAAACCCAACATTGGAGTCTCTAAAATAATAATTCATATTCCTTTTGTCATCATCATGATTTTCATGGATTATCTTGTCACCATTGGGAAGCCTTTCTTACAACAACTTTATCAATCCTTCCATCTTGAAATTCATCATTGCTTCCATGTCTGCTTTTAAACCATCCTTTAAACCTTCCATGTACCTTTTTATTTTTACTTCTAAGCCATCCGTCTTAACATTAATCATCGCTTCCAATTCATTTTTGGTTATTCTTTGCTAGAGTGAAATTTGTTGCACTTGGGTCTCGTAATTTTGATATATAATGTTGAATTTCTTCCTCTTATTCATGTGTCATAGTAGAGATTTCTGGTTGCCTAAGAGGTGTGTCCTTTTTTTTTATTTGAGGCATTTTGGAATCAAACATGATATCTATGCTTCACCATGCTCTTTGAATCACTTCCAACTGATTGTTCAAACAAAAGTGATGCAAAATTCAAAAAAATACACACATTTTTCTTGCTTTTTAGGAGATTGATATTGAAACTATCTCTGTAATTTCGGCTCTCCAAGGTCTGAAATGTCATCTTGTGGTGGCCCTGTGAGCCTTCTTTCCAATGTCACAAGTCAGAGCCAGATTGGATTCTTCAATATAATGTTATGCCCAATCTCCCACGATGATCTGATTATGGATTGATTCAGTAGAGTGAACTTGTAGGGAATACCACATGTCAACATTTCAAACATCGACCTTGAAAATTATATATCAAAAACTAAAGTCTGTGCTCTTTCAACCAATTTTTATGAAATTCAAATCCGATACTTGTAGAGAAAGTTATGATGAATTTACCTAGGTCACCTGTTTGAGACTGAATTCTGGAACCGACAAAAACACTAACTTCCTCGGATCATATCTCAGAAAATATAATGCACCAAGATCTGAAATTCATACATGAAGTTCATCGAGATTTTGGATCCACAGAAAGAAATTTCAGCTTCTACATTCTTATAGAAAAAAAATTATAGTGAAAATTCCAAGATGGTTAGTTTGAAGAAGAAAAACCCTAAAATTCAAAAGCTCTAATACCAAATGTTATGCAACCAACTAAAAAAACAGAAGAAAATATATATCAAAGACTTAAAAATTATTTTCTTTGAGGGGTAAACCTCCTTTACATTACATAAATGAACAATTCTTCGATGATACAAATGATAATACCTCCTTGGTATATATAGGAGTCTAAGAGATCACAATATAATTAGAGCCTACATAACGATAATAATGTAAGGGCACAACAATAACAATAGCGGGCTTCTATGGGGAAAAACAATAACAATAGGAGGTTTAAATAACAATAAAAATAAGGGAGCCCACGGGGCTTTGGATTGACGGTGAATGGGTGCGCTGTTAAGGCACTCCTTGTGATAGGTCACTGGTTCAATTCCTCGTGGGTACTTAGTTTAGTCTTAACCTAGAAAAAAAAAAAAACAATAAAAATAAGGGGGATACACTAGTATTATAGGGACCTAATATAAAATCCTCCCCTCTCTTGGATAGGTTAGTGATAAAGTGTATTTCCTGCTCAGTGGGCCTATACCACGCCGCAGGACCGACACAAAAATCTTGCTCTTGGACATTCCATCGGCAGATCAGATGCCCCAAAAAGATAGAGTATGCCATTATGGATGTAACATCCTCATAGTACGTGAGGAGGACTACATTCCTTAAGAGTGCTCAGGTTTCTATAGTAATAGGGCGAGGATATAAATCCCTCTCCCTCTCTCTAGCCTTCCATGTTCAGACCATATTGTATGGGTCCACCTGTTGCTCCTACTCCTGTTGGTGCTCCCTCTACTGGTGTCTTTGCTACATGAAAGATATATAAAATACATCGACCTCATACATACAATAATTTTTTATTATTAAATAAAACATGTATTTATAAATATAGAAACATAACTTTCAATTAAAAATAATAAAAAACCCACTGGTGTGCTCCAAATTTTTTTATGCTCTGGAATGGTGCACTTTCAACTACAACCAAACCGATACTAGTGCATACATAGGTATAACGCACCGCTTTTGGTTCACAATTTTAACTTTTGACAACGGTGCGAAAAACTTGTGCACCTGTGCGCACATATAACCTTTTTGCTCTAGTAAGGAACGTTCAGGTTATCAAACAAACCGAGATATGGATATATTTTTAAATATTAAGTTTGCAGTGCATTTGGTAAATATAAGTAGACTGGGCATGAGGCAGTGACGTATAATTTGTTGCATCAATCCCATGTGTTTTAATTCCATTAAAACAACGCTGGTGTGTGTTGATTTGTGGTAGCATCAGATGTGCTCTAGAAATGAAAATTGGTGGAGAGGCTAAGGCACATAAGATATCCAAGACCCATAAATGGTTTGGAGAAATTCCACCTGGTTGGAGAGATATTAAAATAATAAATATTTTTAATGGGGTTCCTAAGTCTAAACTTAGGAAAATTAAAATATTAGTGGGTATTAATATAAAATTGGGTGAGAATGTTCTAAATGACATGGATCAAGCCAAATATAATCTTAGCCATTGATTAGGGACTTAACCTCGGCCATTGAAGATTCAATAGGAAAGGTATAAGAGGAGGCTTGAGGGTTAGTTGAGATGACATAGAGAGCTAGGAGGTTGACACAAAGGCTTCAGAAGCTGAGATGAAGCTAGCAAGACTGATGAAGGGCCAAGAGGAAGTGCCAAAAGGATTTTCGTGAGGCAGACTAGAGTTGAGAGGCTGAATATCTATCTTTGAGAAGAGGTATTACTGCTGTGTAACAATCTCTGTTGGATGAGCCACTTCTGGCACCCTAGTTTTACTCAAAAGCTGCTTAATAATAAAACCCTCATATTTTCTGCACTAGTTTTCCTGCATTGGGTTTTTCCAGGGACGATTGTCCAAAAATAACGATGTCCCTTATGTGTTTGTCTCAGCTATTTCAGTTGCTAATCTGTATATGAGTTAAGGTTGTGTTTTTGTTTATTTCAATATTTATGTTTATAAATAACTTGTTAATGGAATAAATAAGTAGAAGAAATAAACTAGATAATGCAGTAGGGATTTCTAACATGTCAGACTTAGAAATTTCAACATGGCATCAGAGCGTTACAGATCACAAGAGAACTGATGGCACCAACAATAATCTAGAGAATTTGCAACAGTAGTTGTTGTCTCGAGAGACAATGCTGTTCCAGAGCAAAAGCAGTAGAGAAGAAGTGATGTAGAAGGCTTGCATCATCGTTTTGAGCCAGAAAGAGGGTCAACGCAAAGGAAAAGAGGGGCATATCGAACCTATGCAATGCCTCGTCATCTTTCTCATCTAGGAAGGATTGACGATGTGGTCAGGAGGAGAACATTTTGCCATTGCTGGGATTGCGCAGAGCTTGAAAGGCTCAGTTTCTTCAGTTGCCGGGGCTTGGGGAGCTGTGGGTAGATTGTGATTGAGAAGATGGCGGGGTGTTGTTTCTGTCTGTGCAAAAAAATACCTAAAGGGATAGAACCAAGGTAGAGGGAGTTGCTACCTTGATGGATTTCTAGCCAAGAAATCCAAATCCGAGTTGCTATTACAAGGATGATTGGAGAGGAGCGGTTCAAAATTTAGCGGGAGGATTTCTAGCAAGGAAACCAGGACTTAGAGAGATATTTCTAGGAGGGAATTTGAAACTCAGATGGAGTCCAGAAGAGGAGTTGAAATGGTAGTGAACAAACTAAGGGATCAAGACAGGTTGGACGGGGCTTCCAACTTTGTCATCTGGAAGGCCAGGATCCTTGCAGTCCTGGATCGGCATCACATCAAGGACTTTTCCTTGAGAACTGTGGCTATCGCGGTCGACCTAACTGATAATGAGAAGTATGGGGATTCAATGGCGAGGGAAAAGTGCATAATCATTTATGGGGTCAAGGATCATGTCATGCCACATATTTCTGATAAGAACACAACAAAGGAGATGTGGGATACTTTCACGACATTGTATCAGGGCGCTTCCGTGTAGTGGAAGATGCTATTGGAAAATCAGTTGTAGTCGTATCAGATGTAGAAGAGGGAGAAGATAGATTTATAACTACTCATATTACAGGAGATTCGTGACCAAATTACTTCCATAGGGGCCATGCTAGATCAAGATTTCATGGTGAGGATCACCCTGAATGTAGTCTCTGAGGAGTGGGAGACATTTTTACAAGGCATTTTGGGTAGATCTAATCTTCCAGGATGGGAAGAGATGTGGGAATATCTTTGCCAAAAAGGGATCATATGGTTTACCAAGGCAGGGAGTAGTGGCAAGGGAGGTCAAATCAAGAAAGAGGAGGAGGATGTGGCTCTAGCATCTGCGGGACAACAGGGGAAGAGGAAGAAGAAGGATATATCCAAGGTGAAGTGCTTCCATTGTGGGGATTTGGGACATTATGCATCCCAGTGTCCCAAGACAAAAAACAAGGGAGAGGCTTCCGATTCCAAGGCAACTCCAGCTAAGGTGGAGAAAGAAGTCGAGACTAATGACGAATATGCCATGAGTGCTCATGCACCTCTAGAGAAGAGGTTGGGAGACATCAATTTGTAGTTAGGAGGACTACATACTAGGGGCAGGATCCTTGAGGTTCCTGAAATATTGGATCATATATGGATACGGGAGCCCTTATCGACAATAGTAGGATGATAGATGTCGAGTAGAAGCAAGATGTGATGGAGTGACAAGGCAATGCTAGAGTGCAGAGGTCTGTAGCAACGTAGAGGTGGTTGTAGTAGTGCGAGAGGCACATACGTGTTTGCAACAATGCAGAGGCAGCAGAGGGAACACATGATAGCAACAGATGTAGCTTCAGAATCAGTTGGCTTCCAGACTGACAAGGATGTCGAATTTGGGTAGATCGGTTACTTAATTCTCGGTAAGTGAGTTGTAATGCAATAGTTAGAAGTGGTAGTGCTATGGGCAACATGTTGAGAGGGAGCTTCAGTAAAAATGTAGCAGTAACAGTGGCAGTATCATGGGCAGCAATATAAGAAGAATCAGTGCAGTGGATGTTGGTCAGCAGGCAAGGCATGAGCACAGGTATGGGTGCGGGAGGATGAGTGTGATGTTTCCATGATGAAGCATTACTAGAGCACATTCCTCGCTAAGAGGGAGTTTTGATTTGTGGTAGCATCAGATGTTCTCTAGCCATGAATATTGGTGGAGAGGCTAAGGCACATATGATCTCCAAGAACCAACAATGGTTTGGGGAAATTCCACTTGGTTGGAAAGATATTAAAATAATTAATATTTTTAATGGGGTTCCTAAGTCTAAACTTAGGAAAATTAAAATATTAATGTGTATTAATATAAAACTCGGACTGTGCAGAGGCTGAGGGGCCTACGTAGGTGACGCAAAGGGCTAGAGAGCTGACGTGGAGAGCCAGGAGGTTGACGCAGAGGCTTTAGAAGCTGAGTTGAATCTAGTAGGGCTAATGCAGGTCCAAGAGGAAGCATCGAAAGAATTTTCATGAGGTAAATTAGAGATGCGGGGCTGAATATCTGTCTCTGAGAAGAGGTATTACTGCCATGTAACAATGTCTATTGGGTGAGCCATTTCTGGCACCCTAGTTGTACTCAGAAGCTGCTTAATAATAAAATCCTCGTATCTGTTTCAACGGTTTTCCCGTATTGGGTTTTTCCGGGGACGATTGTCCAAAAATAATGGTGTCCCTTGTGTGTTTGTCTCAATTATTTTAGTTGTTGATCTGCATATGACTTAAGGCCACATTTGTGTTTATTTCAGTATTTATATTTATAAATAGCTTGTTAATGGAATAAACAAGTAGGAGAAATAAACCAGATAATGCAGTAGGGATTTCTAACGTGTCAAACTTAGAAATTTCAACAGTGTGTTATGTTCACACACCGATATGTGGTGCACCCTGTAAATTTACATGGTGCATTGCTATCGATGTGAGCTGAACGTATTAAACGTACCGCGCGATGATTTTTTTTTTGAAAAATAGTGGAAAATTTAGCTTATTTTACAATTTTGATTCACTAAAAAATTAAATTACAAAGAAACATAGACATTACCTGAACATTTTGTTGTCGGGGAGGCATTGTGGACACGTAATGGAGAATTTTTTTCTTTAGGAGGGTTTGAAAGAATGAAAACTCAAACAGTTAGCATGGTGTGAAAGGATGGTGAGCAAGAGAAGCACCAACGTCAGAGTGCTTGCATGTGGCAAGAGTGGCACTGATGCTTCATAGCTCTCCTGCACTATAGATTGTAAAAATGAAAATTATGTCAGGGAGGGTTTTTTTTATTTAACACTCCTCCGATGCATTTTCCAAACACACCAGTGTGGGATATATCCAAAAGAACTGCTTTTTTTTTAATTAAAAAATATCATGGTGCTTTTCTTAAGACACCCTGGGGCATTTCATTACTGGTACCACACTGGTGCTATATTTTTACTATAGCACCACCATTTTTAAAAAAAATTTAAAAACCGCCTAACGATGCTCTTTAGAAGATGGCTGAGGGCATTTTTAATCATACCGCAGTGGGGATTCATTGGAAATGAAACTACATTTCTTTGAAATTTTAAATTATAATGGTGCTCCTTATTTGTATGCACCCAGATGTTTTACTATGTGAAGGGCTCTGATGCTATCTACTATTCAAGAACCAATGCATTATGTTATGTAGCGCATCGTGTTTTTCTATTTTATAAATATAATTTTTTTATGGTGCACCAGAATCTGTGCTTGTATGGATAGTAAAGCGCTAGCGTGTTTGTATATTTTAGATGCACTGTTTAAAAAACATCTGCTAAAACATCTACCTACCCAAATCCACTATTGACCTCCGCTACAAATGGATGTTTGGGCTATTTTTATAGGGGCTTCTGCAAAAACCTCCGATAGAAGGTCTTTTCCTTATATTGGAATCTCCACCATAGCTAGGGAACTCGAATTCTCTGCATGCACTAACTATTTTTGGCTGATTGATTAGTTGATTGGATGATCACTGAGTTAAACTAAAGTATCACTGCAACTGACCTTCCACTAGTTCCTCCAATAGTTAGAACCAATTTAACTGAAAACAACTTGAAATAACTGACCTTGATTGCTACAAATTAGCAATCAAACATGCTTAACTAAAATCCAACTTATCTAACTTGAATTTACTGAGCTAACTAGGTGACAAGAGACATGTCACACAAGTTAACTACATCCAAGTTGTTTGCTGATGTGGAAATTCAAATTTTCTCAATTTGACCAAGGAAAAATCAAATTGAGACTTTCTTGCTGCATTTTTCAACACCATTATGCGGAAGTGACAAGTTTAGTAATGAAATATATTATGAATCAACCACTTGTAGCCTCTAGATAAACACCTATTGTGATTAACACAATTACAACGTTGGAGATGGAATGTGGAGGTTCAGGAAAGAGAATCCCATTGACCCACCTTGTAATAGGGATTTAACTCCCTTTGGCCATCGTGCCATTTTTCTTTTTTGTGCGTGCTATGCGTATTATGTTATTGGAGTGAAACCCTTCCTTTGGTTCAAAATAAAATCTCCTTGTGCCAGTGTGGAGCCTTTTTTTCTAATGAATCAACCTCTGAGTTTAGATGGCAGAGGATATGGAAAATTATTGCTCCTTTGAGCTTTTCAAGTAGGAGAAGGATTCTCTGGCTAGTTGGAGCCATTTTGTTAACCTTTGAAGACTTCATCTTAGAAAATTGATGAATGAACAACATCGAGTCCCAAAATATATTTAGTTTTTATATTTTTATATCTATAGCAATATCGATCCCTTTCCATAATGCCAAAAATTCGTCATGATTATTGGTTGCTCTCTTAAGACCCCAGGCAAACTAAGATACCATTTTCCCATTGGGATAAAAAATGATCCCTCTCGCTCTAGCCTCCCCCTATGAGCTATGTGATTTTAAAAGACTAGTAAATAATATTAATTTAAGGCTTAAATAAAAATGAGATTCAATCTAAGATCAAAATCATATAAAATCTAGTTAAGTATTTAAACAAACTGGTGGGCTCCAGTATTGTAGCAATAATGCTACAACTCCTGGAGCTTCCTATCTCTAATTTTATCAACCCGGTAGTTCGTACAAACTTGGAAGCGACGGTGCTGTATGCACAAGTACTAGCTCTTGTCGCAGCTGTCACTTGGTCAGCTGGCACAAGTCCGCTAGGGCTCAAGCCAACTTCTATAGGCTCACAGAAGAAGCTTTATGAATGATGGACGAAATCTAACTCAAAGGAGACTATTCTAATTGCAGAAAGTAACTGAAAACCAATAAAGCATGTAAACCCTAGTAAACCCTAATTTGACTAGGCTAGACCCTAACTATGCAAAACTGTGAATGAAACAACTACCAATAATGCCATTACTTGCAGTGAACTGAAATACACGCATCTAAGTTACTTGCATCTGAAAAATCATGTTTTTGTACTTTTTCATTAAGTGGTTGGATTTATTGTGATGATGCTTTTGATTAGGGTTTGGTTGTGCAGGAGCGATTGGAATGGAAGGAAAGCATGGGCAAGGTCAGGATGGCTAAGGGAGGTCCCAAAGGGTCTCCAGCATCAGTCCATAGAAGCCTACCACGTTTGGATGCTCAGCAACCGAGTTTGCAGGTTTCTACAGGAATTCTGCAGGGGATCCTATAGGAAACTCAGGGGTTTCTACAGGAAGTCTGTGCAATTCTATAGGATGATTGGCCGTGGAAGTTTTGGGAGATGGTGGAGTGTTGGAGTGGTGTGGAAGGATAGGTGAGATGGAGGTGGAGCTGGTGATGGCTCAGGAGCAGAGGAATCAGATGGAGGAAGAGTGTATGTAGTGGTTCGATGGTAGGGAGGATAGGATCAACGAAAGTTGAAGTAAATGGAGCTATGTGAGAAATGAGAGAGCTGGAGGGTAAATGAGCTGGACAGAGGCCAAGTAGGGCTTGAGGATAGATCAAGAAGAAGAAGAAGGAAGTGGATTGATAAGGAGCAGCGTAAATGAAACAAATGACTTATGCATCAAAACGAGAAATTCATTAACCTATGATAACTGTGCCATGAAACCTATGAGCAGCAATGGAAAACCAAGAAACGAAACTTATGCGTGGAAATGGAATGTAGAAGTATGGTTCAATGTCAAAAATGCATGGATGGATCTTCAATGAAAATGTTTATGTTGCAGCTTGCATGGAAATGAGAAGAACTGCTTTTCTTTTTGGTGGTTGGTTATGGACTGCACCCCAATCCCTAACAGAGATGGCAGTGAGCCTTAACAACCTTTTGCTGGAGCTCCAATAGATTATTTCTATCCTCTTCTAACCTAAGCATCTGGAAACAATTTCATCATAAACTAATCCTAACTAAGCTCATGAAAAAGACTAAACTAACAAACTGTAAATTCGAATTGCATGTGAAATGAAAAAAACTCAAAGTGCTGGAACGAAATGCAAACAAATTACAACACCGAGGAGATCTATTGCTCTCAGGTTGGGCCCTAACCTGAGAGCTATAGTTCCCTTAGAAACTCAGAATGAGATCAAAATCTGACTGCCTTTATTCATAAATGAAAGTCTGATGACATGCCAAAATGGCTTACAAAACTGAGCTGTAGCTCGTACTTCCAAATTACAAGAATAATACCAAGGTTCAAAAAGCTTCTATCCAAGGCTACGGCCTCAGTATTTATGCAAAATGTTCATCCAATAGGTTTCCTTGATTTTAGGAGCTCGGCTGTCCAACTGAAGTTTAAACTGCTGATCCTGTAGGACAGTCATAATTGCTGTTCCTGTAGAACGGTTATAATTGTTGTTCCTGTAGAACAGCTGGCTACTTCTAAGCTCGGTGGGGAGATGGATTGGAGCTCGGAGCTATGGTGGGAATCACGAGGAAGGTCCCCAAGACCGTGGACATCCTCTCCTAAAAACCAACAGTGCCACCTCATTGTCTCCTTGTCTCCTTTCTCGTTGTCTTTTCTCCCTTTTAATGCCAAAAACCTGAAAGCATCATGCATTAGTCACGTAGAAAGAATGTCTACCCTTCTTCCTACAAACAACACGAATAAACCAAGAAATGAATGCATAAGCAATAAAAAATGAATGGTTTGAGCAGAGCAAGTAGGCCAAATGAGCCCAAATTGTACCAAAAATTGGGGCTCATCATCACCCCCCAGCTAAACTATTTTCTCATCCTTGAGCAACTTTGCCCTGGCTCCTCATCTTTGGCCGAGAACTAGAGCCCGGAGCACGCTTTTCCTTCCCTGTTTTTGGTGGTTCTGCCTTTTCTGCAGAGGGTGGCGCTTCTTCCTTTCCTATTTTTGGCGGCCCTGCCTTTGCTGCCTCTGGTGGTGATGAAGGTGATGCTTCTTCCCCCTTTCCTATTTCCTTTAGCCGGGCTTCAGAAGGCGACTGGCCTATTTTTCGTGTCCAGGAAGTTATTTTTGGGCTCCCCTTTTCGGGGGTGGCTGATGTCTTAGAGGGGGTTCTTGCACTGGGTGAAGTAGGGACATCCCCTGAAATGGTTTGGATGCTGGGTGGAGGCTGTGGCTTGCCCGTGGTCATCCTCTTACTTCTCCTGGCTTCAGAGGGTAGAGGGGTCTCCCTCTCCCTTTTCTCCTTCGATTTTGGAGGTGTACTGAGGGCGGCCAGTGCCGCTGCTGCCTCCTTTTCGAGAATGCCAGCCTTCTCTTTCTTGCGTTTTGCTCTCTCTGAGCTCCTGGTAGAGGGCCCCTCCTTTTCAGATTTCGGGCTTCCTGTAGAAGACCCTGCTTTGCCCACTTCCGGGCCTCCTGTAGAAGATTCTTTCTTTCCCGCTTTTGGGCTTCCTGTAGAAGGCCCTCTCTCTGTCTTCAGACCTCCTGTAGGAGGTTGTGTCTCAATGACTTTCGGGCTTCTTGTAGAAGCCCCTTTTTCCAATTTCGGGCTTCCTGTAGAAGCCCTTGTCTCTGTCTTCGGGCTTCCTGTAGAAGCCTGTTTTTGCAATTTCGGGCTTCCCGTAGAAGCCTTTGTCTCCGTTTTTGGGCTTCCTGTAGAAGCCTGTTCTCCAACGATTTTTGGGCTTCCTGTAGAAGCCTTGGTCTTTGCTTTTGGGCTTCCTGTAGAAGCCTGCTTCTCACTGATCTTCGGGCTTCCTGTAGAAGCCTTTGTTTTTGTTTTTGGGCTTCCTGTAGAAGCCTGTTTTTCAATGATTTTTGGGCTTCCTGTAGAAGCCTGTGTTTGTGTTTTCAGGCTTCCTGTAGAAGCCTGTTTTTGCTTTCCTGTAGACACAGGTGTCTCCACCTCGGCTTGCTTGCCTGCTTGAGTTTTTCTTTTTACTTTGGTTGTAGGTGCTGTTGAGGTGCTTGGGCTGACGTGGGCCACCTCTGCTTTGTCCATTCTGCTCTTCATCCTCTTTTCCCTTGCTGACAGGATAGATGTGCCACCCTTTTCTTTGTCCTCCTTTCCCTCATGCTTCTTCCTCTATTCTCCCTTCTGTACTGTTGTCGGGGTCTCTTGGCCTTCTTCTCTCTATTCCTCGGCCACTGCTTCGTGTTCCTCACTGCTGGAGGAACCCGTTTCTTCGATCAACATTTTAATATCCCCATCTTTTGTTAAATTCCGGAAGGATTCCCATGAGAGGGGGACCTTATGTGAGTGCAATGCATCTTCCACAAGAAGCTTGATCAACCCATGGTGGGCTATCTGATCTGGTATACCCTCTTTCAGCTTTGTAGCACACTCCATTAGAGACTGCAGGAGGTAATAGGGGATGCTCAGTTTTTGTTCTACAGGAAGGTCAATTCGGTGCCTCAACTCAGTGAGCAGCCGAAAGTGATATGCATACACGATGCTGAAACGACCTTCACAAGTAATATATTTCATGATTTGCAAACTGACTTCGTTCCAAGGTGGCAATAGGCTCGTTCTTCACACCCCGTTTTTGTCCTCCGAGAATTCTTCCTCAGGTGGAAAGAATTCTTTCTTTGCCTGCTGACTCAACTTTCTTTCCTCTTTATCCCACGGCAGACCCATAGGAATTTCTGTGATCCGACTGATATGTTCTGGGGTGAGTTTGAGGCTTAGACCTCTGAAGTTCACTGTGGCCAGTGTCTGAGATTTAGGCTTCAGAGCCTGCAAGAATTCTTCGGCCACCTCGTCATTGTAACCCTGCAGCTTATCACAAAAAGGCATCCATTGTGCTCTGGTGAAGAGCTCTACCACTGCCGGGTTTCTCCTTAGTTTAGTTGAATCAGTGGGTTCCCGTCTTATAAACCCACCCGGCATGATGAACACGGTCGGTTTAATTAAAGGTGGCAAATGCAATAGAGATTTGGTCTATTAAGGCAGAGCATGCATATAATCCACAAAATTTCAACACTGTCTACCTAAACTGACATCCTGTAGAACGACAGCATAGGTACAGTAAACAACAATTCCACCAATATATGTATGACCCGACTGTGGACGATGGTCTTGCCACTTCTACTAACCAGTTGCATGAGAGTTCAGGGTTACCTCTTTAATTGGCCACCTTTTTCATGAGGCACCCGCTTTCCTGTAGATGACTGTGTTCCTGTAGACTTCGTTCCTGTAGACTGCAATCCTGTAGAACTGCGTTCTTGTAGAACTGCGTTCCTGTAGAAACAGTGCGCAATTCTCGGGGAGGACTGTAGTTGGCCCGCGCTCGAGGTGTGCTTTACCGGCGTTCTGGTAGCCAACAGCTCGGCGTATCAAAGTGCAGAGGAGATCAGAATAGCCACCCGAGTTTGAAGTGTTGGATGATAAATGCATGCGCATGATCTAGCCGATTAGATTTTGAATCGGCGCAATCCGTGGCGCGGGGGATGAGCTGTCCCCGTTGGACCATTGGGCGACGTCATCCATCATCCGCCTTCGTATTCGCTTGCTGCCGCATCCATTCCCACAGATTTTCCGCCGCCTCTTCCTGTTAAACTCATGCTCTGACAAGAGTGATCTCACGTGCGTGCCGTTCATTCTCCTTGTCGTGGCCGCCACCCAAACATCCAATTACACTTTAACTAGCTGACGTGGCCAGTTGACTGGCCATACAGCCGCTCAACCATTCAATTTTACGCTTTGCAAACAATTTCAAAGTAAGATTCATGCGATTTGATGGAAGGAAGGGTTGAGACACTTACCTGCGAGGCTGCACACGATTTTTCCAGTTTTCGGACGATGGTGAGGGGATATACCTGCTGCATGCGACTTACACAGACCCGGAGGCTCGTGGTTACAGGCTGCCAACGATGGAGTGGATGTTTTGCTTGCATGCGCCCACGTTTCATTTCAGATGGCGGTACTGTGAATGGTATCCACTCGAGCAGGTTGAACTGTTACAGGATTCCTGCGAGGGGTCTCGTAACAGTCCTTCCTCCTTGGGTGCATGCTGCACGACAGAGGTTCTGGCGTTTCAATCACGTTCCTAGAGCTTTTGATGCCTACGGTATGAGATCCCAGCATTTGTTTGACTTTGAAAATGGCTTTTCCCGCGAGAACTCATCGATCTTCTTTGTTGGTGCAGGGACTTGGTCGCATGACGACAAGGATGGTGGAGCAAGGTGACAGCAATGTGCAAGGATGCTAACAGAGGCTTGCATGCATCCAAACCAATCCATAGTCGCGAGATCTCTTTTTAAGATGAATTCTGGCCGTCCAAAACTCCTACAGGAAGTTTCCTGTAGAACACAGAGCTTCCTGTAGAAAGTTCGGCCTTCCTGTAGAAAGTCTACACTTTCCTGTAGAAAATCCGCGCCTTCCTGTAGAAAGACTGCGCCTTCCTGGAAAAAACATGGGTACTCTTGGAGGAGGTGCTTGTGAGCATGACAAGGACCCTTGGCTTTGAGTTGAAGGGCTTCCTCTTCTCCATAGAGCATCTGCAACCTGCATGCAATTTTTACCATATTTTGCTTATTGTGTTTTCTTTTTTCTTTTTTCTCTTTTTTTCTTTTTTTTGAAAGATAACAGGGGCGCCTCGAAGAGGTTTTCACCCGTGCCATCTGCCCTGAGCGCCTCAGAGAGGTTTTCACTCAAGGATCTTTTTCAACCTTTTCTCTTTTTTTTTTTTGAAAGACAATAGGGGCACCTCAATGAGGTTTTCACCCCTACTACCTGCCTTGGGCACCTCAGAGAGGTTTTCACCCAAGGATCTTTATTTACTTTTCCTTTTTTTTTTTTTTTTTTTTTTTTTTTCTCTTTTTTTTCTTTTTTCATTTTTCTTCAGGGTATGCCAAAAGCAGAGGCAGAACCCTTCTCTATGACCAATACAGATTTCTCCATAGTTTTGATGAACTCTTGTCTTGAGAGAGGTCTCCTGTAGATCTTCAAACGATGCCCATTGACAAGCATGGGAATGGCTTCCTCATCAATGGTTCGAATGAGGACAGATCCATTGTCATGGCATTTCTCCACTGCATATGGTCCTAGCCATCTGGTTCTCAGCTTCCCCTTGAAATCTTTGTATCTTGAGTCATACAACAAAGCCCAATCTCTCGGCTGAAATTGCTTGTCATGGAGATGTTGGTCATGCCACACCTTTCTCTGAAGTTGAACCACTTCTGAGTGAAGGAGGGCCTGCATTCGGTGCTCATCCAGAACATTCAGCTGTAGCAGCCTTTCTTGTTGTGCATGGCTGAGATCTAGATCCAGCTGAGCTGCCATCCTCAAAGTGTTGTATTCAAACTCAATGGACAACAAAGCTCTCTTCCCATAGACCAGCTCATACGGTGTGAAGCCAGTGGTGGTCTTCCAAGTGGTGTTGTAAGCCCATGTGGCTTCAACCAGGCGATCTGCCCAGTCCTTTCTGCTGCTGCTCACCACTTTAGTCAAGATCCCTTCTAATGCTCTATTGGTGACTTCCACCTGCCCATTTGCTTAAGGGTGATAAGGGGTGGAAGTCCTATGCTTGATCTTGTGATGAGCTAGGAGATCTTCAACCAGGTTGGAGGTGAACTGGCTCCCTTGATCGGTGACCAGCTCTCTTGGATAGCCAAACTTATAGAAGATGTTCTCTCTTAGGAACTCGGCCACCTTTTCTTCTGTTGCTGCTTTGATTGCTTTGGTCTCTGCCCACTTTGTCAAATATTCAGTACACACAATGATGTAAGTCCTTTGCCTCGAAGAGGGGTTGATTGGGCCCACAAAGTCCATGCCCCACTTCTCAAATGGGTCAAGAGTCACTTGAGGTTGGAGAGGCATCTCATCCCTTTGGGTGGGTTTCCCAATTCTTTGGCATTGGTCACACTGACTGACATATCTTCTGACATCTTGATGAAGTGTGGGCCAATAGTAGCCTGCCTGCAGGATCTTGAAGGCAGTTCTCTTTGCTGCAAAATGTCCTCCACAAGGCCCATCATGACAAGTGAGGAGGATATCAAAGACTTCCTCCTCCCTTACACAACGCCTTAAGATCTGATCGGGGCCAAGCTTGAACAGATTGCCCCCGATCCAAGTGAATGAGGCACTTTTTCTGATGATTCTGCTCTTCTCTCTGGAAGATAGGTGTGGAGGGAACTGTGCTGAAACAAGATAGTTTGCTATATCAGCAAACCATGGAGAGAGTACTGAAATAACAAACAGATGTTCATCAGGCATCTGGTCGTCCACTGTCCCATCCTCATCTGCAGACAAATCCAATCTAGATAAAAAGTCAGCGACAACATTTTCTCTACCCGGTTTGTCAACAATGGTCAAATCAAACTGCTGCAATAAAAGTAACCATCTAATAATACGAGCGTTCACATCTGGTTTATTCATTAAATATCTAATAGCAGCATGGTCACTATGTACAAAGGTCTGGTAACCAGTAATATAATGTCGGAACTTGTTCAATGCATGGACCACGGCCAAGAATTCTTTCTCAGTTACAGTGTAATTCAGCTCAGCTTTGGAAAAGTTTTTGCTAACAAAGTAAATGGCATATGGAAGTTTCTGCTCAACTTGTCCTAAAGCTGCACCTATGGCTTTGTTCGAGGCATCAATGTGGATGTGGAAAGGTAGGGCCCAGTTTGGACCTCTCAGGATTGGGGCTGACACCAACTTGTCCTTTAATTCATTTAAAGCCCTCTGACAATCGTCAGTCCAATTAAACTCCACATCTTTTGCCAACAGGCCAAACAATGGCGAGGCTAGCTTGCTGAAATCTTTAATGAATCTCCGGTAGTATCCTGCTAACCCCAAGAAACTCCGGACATCCCTGACCTTTTGAGGCGGTGGAACCCTTTTGATGAGAGCAATTTTGTTAGGATCCACCTGTAATCCTTGGCAAGAGATGGTATGGCCTAGCACGGTCCCTTCAGTCATTAGGAATTCACATTTTTCAGGACTAAGGGACAAGTTCATCTCGGTGCATTTGGTTAGGACTTTTCCCAGGTTGGACAATGCTTCCTGGAAGTTGGCCCCACAAGGAGTAAAGTCATCCATATAGATTTCTACTGCATCATGGACCAGCTCCGAGAAGATGCTCAAGACAGCTCTCTGAAAGGTAGCAGGAGCATTTCATAGCCCAAAGGGAAGGACTCGATAGGCAAAGGTACCCCAAGGACAAGTGAAGGTGGTCTTATCTTGGTCTTCCGGGCTGATTTGGATTTGGTTGTACCCGCTAAACCCATCCAGGAAAGAGAAGAACTTCTTTCCTGCCAGTCTATCCAACACTTGATCTATGAAAGGTAGAGGGAAATGGTCCTTCTTGGTAGCTTTGTTCAGTTCTCGGTAGTCCACACAGATTATCCATTTCCCATTTTTCTTGGGAACCAACACTAGAGGGGACACCCATTCACTATCTGAGATGGGGTAAATGAATCTGGCATCCAACAGTTTTTGCAATTCTTCCTTAACAATTTCCTTAAGGGCTGGATTCATTCTCCTCTGAGGTTGCCTAACCGGTTTACAATCCTCTTTGATGTATATATGATGGGTACAGACCAAAGGATGGACTCCTTTCATTTCCTTATAGCTCCAAGCGAAGGCATCAAGGTGGTTGGCCAATAGGCTACACAGCTCCTTTTCCTGGGAAGGAGATAGGGAGGAGCTGATCTTCAATGCTTTCTCAGGGCAGAACTCCACATTCTTGACTCTAGGAGTAACAGGGTTGGTTGTACAAAGATCCACTAAGGTGCTAGCTTGGGCATCCTCCACCAATTTCTCTAAGGGTAGTGCACTGGAAGGTGGATTCTGGATCAAGGTCTCGATCAAGTCATCCTCGGTTGGGGGGGCTCTTCTAGTGGTATCTAAGGTGCACAGAGGTGCTGAGTACACCTCGTCTTCCTCTCCTTCTTCCAACCAGAGTGGTAAGTCATGCTCTAAGGAGGGTTGGGGAGGAGGGTATAGGACTAGCTGCTTGGACATGGGACCATTTTTGATGGTCATGTTTCCTGCACGACAACTTATGTAAGCATCTGCAGTAGCTAACCAAGGCCTTCCCAAAATGAGAGGATATCCAGTAAGCTTGGCCTTTGGTTGCAGAACCAAGAAGTCTGCAGGGTATTCCTAAGAGTCAATAGAGACCAAGACATCCTCCACAATCCCTTCGGGAGTCACGGTGGAGCGATCTGCTAATTGCAGTACTGTCGAGGTCTTCCTCAAGGAACCCTGAAGATTAAGCTTAAGCATGGTATCCCTGGTCATCACATTAATGGCAGCCCCCAGATCAATCAAGGTGTGAGGTATAATAGTGACATTGATGTGAACATCTACTACAGGACTTCCAGGATCTAGGTACTTTGGGTAGATGACTTGCCCTAACATAAGGTCAGACAATTGTCCTATGACATTGATAGTTGAGGCATCTTTCTTTCGTCTGCCTGGGTGTTTGAAACACTTCTCCTTAACCAACTTGTTGTATATCGGCACATCCTTGATGGCTTGGAGAAGTGGTATTTTTACACACAACTGCTTGAGCTCACCCAGAAGCTCATCCTCCTCTAGGTTGGGTTGTGTGGTGGCTGTTAGTCTCTCAGGAAAGGGTGGAATAGCCTTTGGTTCACTTTCCTGTTTATCTTCCTCATCCTCTGGGGGAGGAGGTTGGCGATCTGGTAGAGTCTTTCCAGATCGAAGATTGATCTCCTGGATCTCCACAACATAGGTAGGGCATGAGGTTTCCCCAGTGTATACCTACTGGGCCTGTCTATTGTTGGGGTTCGGGTTCGGTTGAGCAGGCATTTGAGGCTGCCTTGGAGGAGCAGGAGGTAATGGCTGAGGTTGAACTGGTGGTGGAGGCAAGATGGTAGGAGGAGTGTTGTATTGGGGCCTCCACCCCGATTGAGGTGCATTCCATTGAGGCTGTGGCTGGGTATGTGAGTGATATGAATGAGAAGTAGGTTGAGAGGGGTACTGAGGTGGATAAGACCATGGAGGAGGCATGGACCATGAAGGATGAGCAGGGGGACCCCAGGAAGGCATAGGAGTCGATTGGTTGGGGCTGTAGTACGCTTGAGATGCCCCTTGCATCCCCTGCTGATAAGGTCTAGATCCCTGTGGCCTCCTTTGGTTGAGGTAATAGAGAGGCTCTGTGGGAGCTTCTGTCCCTTGGTACATGGCTTTAAACCCAGGTAAGGTTGGACACTGATTTGTGGGATGGTCCTCCTCACAAATGAAACACACTTCAACCGAATGCAATGGACATTCGTTCTTAGGGTGCCTCCTTGTGCACCTAGGGCAGAAGACAGCCAAGGCTCTCTCAACCTCTTCTTTCTTTTGCTGAATCCTGAATGTTTCAAGCTGCATGGCAATGGTTTGTCTCACCTCACTCTTAAGATCTTCTAATTGATTTGCAAGCTCATGTTTGGAGAAAGGGACACTAGTTGCGAGGTGGTTTCCTCTACCTCGTTTCCGAGCTGCCCTGGAGTGGTTTCTAAACACAGTCTTGATGTCCTCATAAGGCAGTTGGTAAATGTCCCCCCCAGCTAACATGTGCAGGGTATCTAAGAGGTCTTCAGGGACTCCTCGGAGCAGGACCAACTTGAGGGATTCAGGGTCAAGTGTGCACCTGGCCCGCTTATAGCTTAGTTGGAACCTCTCCTCATAATCCTCTAAGGACTCATCATTTCCCATGGACATCCGAAAGATTTCCCCCTTTGTTTCCTTGGACCTACAGTAATCCCGGTACTTGGTGTTGAAAGCTTGCTGCATCTGAGCCCAAGTGGTGATACTATTCCCAGGTAAGCCTGTTATAGACATTTTTGTGCCTAACAGCATGGAGCATGAAATGTCAATAATCTGAGGGATCCAAAGTCCCTAAACATGTTGTTCTTACCCTTAGAGGAACAAGGTCAGCAAACCACAGCACTGAAAATCAGTTCTCCACCTGAAAACACTAAAAAATAGGCTATTTCTGGATCATGTCAGCTGCTCCACTGAGCATCTGCGCTGAATGTCAACTGCTCCACTCTATACCTGCGCTGAATGTCAAAACTAATGAAGGCTACCTGCGCTGGGCGAGATTGGCCAAGTGGCACAGTCATTCTGCAAGGTGTCAACTGCCTAGGAAGCTTCCAAACTGACACTTGGGTCAAGGAATTCACCTTGTGATGAGTAAGAGGGTCTTGATCTCCAAGTGGAAGCAAGAATCTCCAAGTGGACTCAAGAACTGAAGATTAACTGAAGTAGGAGAGGACACTAGTCAGCTTCATGTCAGTCTCAAGCTGACTCATGCTTTCTCCAAAACTTCTATATATAGAGCTCTCTCATGAGGTCTATAGAGGCTGGAATTTGGCACAAGTAAGGAAGTGTTGTTGGTTTGAGTATAGAACTATTGGGTGATTTGCTTGAAGGAGGTGAAGAGGAGATTTCTTTCTGCTGGGAGGTGTTGCTAGATTGGGCCTATTATGGTTGTAACTCTCTCAGAACTTTTCTTCTTCTATTAATAAAGCATTTGAGGTTCTTCTATATGCATGTGTCTCTATGGTGAATTGATGCTTGTATATTTGATTTATGCTAATCCCTGAATCGATTATGGATGTATGCTTCTTGTAGTTTCCTTTTCTTGTGCTTTTACAGGATCTTTGTGTAGCTGGGCCGGTGAAAGAGCAAGGAGCTAGGAGCAAGCAGCAAGGAGTGAGGATTGGATCGACTATTAGCGCAAGATAACGGTTAGTAGATCATCCTTCTCTTCTCTCTCTCATCTCATAAAGAAGTAATCTTGAATAGCTTTGCATTCAGTTGTTGCTGAGGTACTATCACCCTTAGAGTGGGATAGGGTCATTCCGTATTGGATACTTTTCCCAACAACAAATTGGCGACTCCGCTGGGGACCGTATCTTGTTGGTGGTTTGTGTTTTTTCTATTCATTTCATAAACAAAGGGAGTACCGAATCGAACTGTATTTGGATCTATCAAATACAAAGTAGAGGGCAGCTACTCTAGCTCAGTTTCTGGGCAAGTTTATGATTTGAAGAGCTGATCCACAAAGACTCTAATAAACTCTTAGTGATAGCTTTTCATCCTCCTTTCCATCCCTTAGTGTGTACTTGACTGATAGCTTCTGATTTGAGCAAAAACTGTGAATTTTTGAGCAATCTGTGACCCGAAAACCAAGAGAGACGAAAGTCTCGTTCTTCAGTGCAGGCTGTACAAAGGCTGTCTACATTTCAGCGCAGTTCCCGAAGGGGCTACCTGCGCTGAAGGTCAAACAGGTAGTGTTCCACCTGCGCTGGACCAGTCTTGCCTTGTGCTACTGGGGTTTCCTGCTGTTTCTTGCCCTGTTTTCACTCTTGTTTTTGCTGTTTGTTGCCAGTCAGTGTGCCTATCTGAAACCAACTTTCTTTGTCACTATTCCGCCTCAGTTGTATAAAGAAACTGTGTTTGTTCTTTTTGTATTTCTTGTGTCATTTACAGTTTCCCATAACGAAAGTGAATCAGTCTTGCTGTGGCCTCTTAGATCTAGACCTGTGATTAAGTGTCGTTTTGATCTTAAGAGTTAGTTTGTTTGCTGTTCATAGCTGATTGAGCTTGTCGCTTTCGTCATATGGTTTGAATTTATATATTTCTAGTGTCGAAACAAGTAAATCTTAAGGTGTCTTTCGATTTTGGACAAACTTGTTTGCTTTCGCTTGAAATTGAATTCAAAGTTATACAACAACTTTATTTTTGCATTTCATCAACATTAAGAAAGAGAAAAGAAATACTTGCATTGTGCATGTACATTATGACAATTTGCATGTTGATTTAGGAAAATGCATTAGTGTGTGCTCTATGATCTGTGTGAAAAGGTGTTATCTTCCTTCTCCCTCAGTAGTTAAGGTTTTCAAAGTTGAAAGATTGAAAAGCTTGCTTATCATCTTAGACTGCATTCAGGAGTGTTACTATACATCTCGTGGTGATCCATAAAGGCAAACTGCTAAACAAGATCAACCTTAAAATAAATTGAATTTACATAACAACGCATTGAAACATAACGCAAACACATAGAGGTCTAAGCTAGAGACGTGTTCCGGCGTCGTTAAACGTGATATCTTAGCGTTGAGTGGTTGGGTGATTCCTCCACGGTGAAGCGATAAGTATCAATACGGACTTGTGCTCCCACGTACCGTCGCGTATATATTGGGAGACCCCTATAGGATCAAAGCCTTTATCCATAGGAAACCGTGTCGGCCGCCCTACTGATCGCAATGCAGTGAACACAGCATTCACGAAGATCGACCACTCGTACCGTAAAACGTATTCTGTGGTTTTGCGAAAAGTTTGGCACACCCTTTGCCTAGAATTCCAGAGCAGTTTCTTTTGGCCTTTTTCAAACTCTATAACTGAAAAAGTCCATCTGAGCATTTGTCACTTCGGGCTCGTTAAAACATTGAAGGAGACTAGAGTCATCTTTAGCTTTTTATCGACTCTTAAAAAGTGAAAAAGCAAGTTGTGTCTAAGCGTCGTTATAAAATTTATTTTAAACGGAACATAATCACCTCCTATTCCCGTGTTGATCTTTAAGTTGAGAACATGGAACGCCCCAACCAAGGAACTCCGCATGATGGAAATCCTAGTCCTTTCTCCTCTTGGGGAGAAGTTGGTGCGCCCCACATGGCCACATTGTCGCTTCCAGGACTGACAATTGGCCTGCCTATTTGGCTTTTCTCAACTAATGTAGTTCAGAACACCATGGTTCCTGAGCAGTCGAGTCAACGGTTATATGAGTCTAGAGTCTCCCACCAGCCTTCTACTTCCTCCAACCCTTCCTCCAATCCTTCATCTTCAAAAGGTAGAGCCGGCAAAAGCCAAGCTCCCACGGAGAAGAAGGAAAAGAAGAAGAAAGAGAAGAAGAAGAAGGAGCCTAAGGCGACTGGGGGCAAGCAAAAGACATCTAACGAAAACCCACACACAGCACAGACCGAGCCTAAATCGCCATGTGTCATATGTAGAGGAGACCATTTCCATAGAGATTGTCCCAGTATTCCCCGGATACTAAGGGACTGGTCCCCTCGGTTGCACAATTCGGGAGCCTCAACCTCTGATAGCCAGGTTGAGTGCTTACCGTCAACCAGCGAAAGTGAAGGTTCAAGACAAAAGAGGGGAGAAAAATCCCCCTGTAGACTGTGTGAAGGCGATCACGCCATCCACCGTTGTCCCTTCTTAGACGAAGCAAAGAGAGTTTTGGAAGATCGTCCGGTTTCACCGTTGAGACTTCCTCCTGGATACAAAAAAATCGTGCCAAGTCCTTCGTTGGTTGAAAACACAGCTGGCCCGCTCAAGTGGTCAGCTGAAGCGTCGGTCATTGAAAATGAACCTACTGAATCCAGACCAGACGAAAGTCTAAAGGTCGATATAGCAGTTGACCCGGTTCTCCCTTCAGAGGTTTCATCCTCAAATGACACCGTCACTGAAGATTCATCTTCAAATGACACCCTCACGGAAGAGAATAAGGATGACACCATTCAGATTCTTTTCATCAACACAGATTCTGATGAGCATCAGGGCAATGCGCCCATTCCTTTATCGCAGGAAGGAACATCGTCAGGATCGTATCCGGCCGTGTATTCAGTCCCACCACCGAGCAACCTGGTTGTGTCCTTTGATTGGAACCAACTGGGCAGACCACGGCTACCAGCCAGTATACCATTCAGAATCATAGTCCAAATTTATAGAATGGTGATGGCTGGGACTATCATTGATGAAGGGGCATATGTGAGTATCCTTTCCTCTGTTGCTTGGAAAGCACTGGGTTCTCCGGCGCTTTTGCCTGAGATAAGAAATCTCTCGGGCTTTGATAAAGGAACCAGTCGACTGTTAGGGATCCTCCCCAATGTGCCTGTTACGTTGAAAGGGAAGACCGTTCAAATGAACGTGATGGTCGTTCAAGGACCCTTGGATTATAACCTACTCCTTGGACGAGACTATATATATTGCATGGGAGCTATAGTCTCCTCACTTTTTAGAGTAATGTGTTTTCCACACGAAGGAAGGGTGGTCAAGCTCGTAGACCAACTTTCATTTCCAGGATCACGCATCGCAAATAGTCAAATACCAACCCTTAATAGTCTATTCACTCAAGAAATGTCTCCACCCCCAGTCCTCCTTCCCGATGAATGCGAGTGATTCGGAAAGATGGGACTGGAACCCAGGGGGCATGCATCCTGGTCTGCTTCGGGCAGAGGAAACCCTGGGTATAGGGTAGAATTTCCGCGAAAGAATATGACTAGTCCGTACCCCGTCCGTATGTGGAAGAGGGGTTGTTCTGGGATAGGATTCTTTTGTTAAAGTTATGTGTTTGATGATTTCTAGTCATTCACCTTTGTCTAAATAGGTAGGCAATACCAAAGAAAGAGATTCCTTTGTGGCAACAAATTGTAACCATATTTGGGTAAAAAGGCAAGCCTCACCCATTAAAACAAATGTTTTGAAGGATAAGTAGGGGCAACCTCCAAAGAAATAGATTCCTTTGCTGCAACAAATTGTAACCATCTTTGAGTAACCTAATGATAGACATCGCCGAAGAAAGAGTTTCATTTGCGGCAGCAAATAAAACCATTTTTTGGATAACCTGAAAGAGGAAAACCTCACCCTTTAAAACAAATGTTTTATCGGATAAGTAGGGGCAGCCTTGAAATTGTATTTTATACCTGGGGGCATGCAGACCTTTTGGAGTGCAAGCTAGGGGCGGTTATTTATCTGTTTCCGAACTTGCATGAAGAAAGGATGAGAAGGAGCATAGATTTGGTAAGGCGCAAGCTCTATAAAAAATGGGATCTTTCAGGAGACATTCTTATCTTATGACTGGTATATCGAGCAGTTTTAGCATAAAGTTCATGCTCGTTAAAAAATAAACGCAAGTTCGAGTAGTTTTACCGCAGAATTTATGCTCATTAAAAAATAGAAAAGCGTGAGCAAGGGTTCCACCAGAGTTCAAGCTTGTTAAAAAATGAACCTATCCCGGTAAATAACCATTGTGATCGTAAATTTATTAGCCATAAAAAGCCTTGGTCGTGTTTGCACTTGCCACATCCATTTCATTTTTGGCCGATCGTTCACCCCCATATGATTGTTTACCCCTTTTGAGGAACAGCTGCGAAGAGTGATCTCACTTAGCCATCCTTGTGACACTGCCGTGATTGGAAAATTCCAACTTGTACCTGGAATCTGCTGCTATCCTTGTTTATCACTCGTTCCTCAAAAGACGAGTCTTCTTTGAGCTCTTTTCAATTGACTCATAAAATATGAAAAGTTTGCCGAGTTTTGGCCTTCCAGCTCGTTAAAAAGGACGGGAAGAGCTATCCCTCTTCTAGATTTTAATCTTTTTGGACCTGAGGGATTATTGCACAAAAAGGTCGAGCGCTTGTTTTATTCGGCTCGTTAAAGTTATCGAAAACTCATCCCTTTTGTATTGTTTTATACTTTTTCGGACTTAAGGGATTAGATGACGAAAAAGGAATTTTGGAGTTAACTTTCTGTACCTTTTTAGACTCTCTAAAAATGAAAAGGACCGAGTTGTCGTTGTCGCTAGACTCGTTAAAATGATTAAATAGCGACAAACTTGTCTTTAGACGAGAACAAGTTTCCCTATCGCTAGGCTCGTTAAAATATAGCGATGGGCTTGCCCGAAGGGCAGGTTATAGAACAAGCATATGTTATCCTCCTCAAGCTTGAAAAAAATAAAGAGGTACTGGTCAGAAATGACTGGGGAAAAATTGGGAGAACCTCAAAGCTTTAATGGTAGCAAGTCGCTCTTGAACATGACACTTTGTCCTCCGTACCACATCGGGTTGGGTTGTTTCATTCACCGGTCTCATCACCATGGTCTTCGCCAAACCATCCGTATTCGGGGTAATGCTACCGATCCATCACATCAGTGTCGTTATATGTTCAAGAGATGTGTTCCGAAAGAGTCAACCGTGTCCCATCCACTGCCATACATTATCCTTCATCCACCCATGATCGCCACCCTGAATCATATCTCACAGATTGTTTTCACCTCCACTAAAATCATTAGCTCCGTTCCATGTCACTGATGTGGGATTCATTAAGGCCCTCCTTTGACGGATCGCTTCTTGTCGACTTCAGCTCATTATCCAAGAAGTTGATCTAGGAACAACCCCCCCACTACTTTGAAGCTTGCATGCCTCAATGGCAAGTTTCTCACTTCCGGCGACAGGTATACATCAATGACCTTCGACCAGAAGATTTTGCGTGGTGTTCGACGCCAAGTCCTTTATTCACATCACGTAAATTGTACTGCAGTACCTTGAGGGTCATTGTCATTATTGGTGATTCCTCTCGCGCTTGTTAACGGTTTACATTATTGACCGGTAATCAAGCGATGTCTTTCCTTGTTCGACTTCAACGCATTTCTCACATGGATCGACTTGTACTTAGAGTGAAGATCGAACGAGATTGAAGACCCCGGATCTAGTTTCATCCATCCGGGCTGTGACATATATTCAGGAAATATAAAGACATTTGATATGTACATTATTGCAGCAGATGATCATCCTACTCAAAGGATTATAATTTCAGCAGAGAATTATCAGTCTATCATCAGACGGTCGTCTGTTATATGTACCAAAATGAATTTATAAAGCTGAGCATGGGAATGCCCGCCTCAGCTAGATCATGAAGGCAGAATGAAAAATAATGCATTGTATTGTATTTTATTGCAGGGCACCTCTCAGCGATTGAATGAACTTCGGATCCTCCTAATAAAGCATTTCACCCGATAAATGACCTCATACTTTAGGGGGCAACTGTTATAGACATTTTTGTGCCTAACAGCATGGAGCATGAAATGTCAATAATCTGAGGGATCCAAAGTCCCTAAACATGTTGTTCTTACCCTTAGAGGAACAAGGTCAGCAAACCACAACACTGAAAATCAGTTCTCCACTTGAAAACACTCAAAAACAGGCTATTTCTGGATCATGTCAGCTGCTCCACTGAGCATCTGCGCTGAATGTCAACTGCTCCACTCTGTACCTGCGCTGAATGTCAAAACTAATGAAGGCTACCTGCGCTGGGCGAGATTGGCCAAGTGGCACAGTCATTCTGCAAGGTGTCAACTGCCTAGGAAGCTTCCAAACTGACACTTGGGTCAAGGAATTCGGCTTGTGATGAGTAAGAGGGTCTTGATCTCCAAGTGGAAGCAAGAATCTCCAAGTGGACTCAAGAACTGAAGATTAACTGAAATAGGAGAGGACACTAGTCAGCTTCATGTCAGTCTCAAGCTGACTCATGCTTTCTCCAAAACTTCTATATATAGAGCTCTCTCATGAGGTCTATAGAGGCTAGAATTTGGCGCAAGTAAGGAAGTGCTGTTGGTTTGAGTATAGAACTATTGGGCGATTTGCTTGAAGGAGGTGAAGAGGAGATTTCTTTCTGCTGGGAGGTGTTGCTGGATTGGTCCTATTATGGTTGTAACTCTCTCAGAACTTTGCTTCTTCTATTAATAAAGCATTTGAGGTTCTTCTATATGCATGTGTCTCTATGGTGAATTGATGCTTGTATATTTGATTTATGCTAATCCCTGAATCGATTATGGATGTATGCTTCTTGTAGTTTCCTTTTCTTGTGCTTTTACAGGATCTTTGTGTAGCTGGGCCGGTGAAAGAGCAAGGAGCTAGGAGCAAGCAGCAAGGAGTGAGGATTGGATCGACTATTAGCGCAAGATAACGGTTAGTAGATCATCCTTCTCTTCTCTCTCTCATCTCATAAAGAAGTAATCTTGAATAGCTTTGCATTCAGTTGTTGCTGAGGTACTATCACCCTTAGAGTGGGATAGGGTCATTCCGTATTGGATACTTTTCCCAACAACAAAGCCCATGAACCAGCGTAGTGCTGCATCCTTGAGAGTGGAAGGGAAAAGTTTCAACTTTTGCTCATCTTCAGTGTAGTCATAGGTTCTACAAAGGACAACAAACTCAAACAGGAAGGTGTCTGGATCTTCAGTGGTCAACCCATGGAAGTGAGGTAAGGCAGAGGGGCTAATGTTCTTCATTTTCATCTCTCCATTGGTCTCTCGGATGGGGAAGGCACCTTCTATTCTCTCATCTTCTCTTCTATTATCAGCCATAGCTTCAGATGGATTGGTCTCTAACTCTTCTTCTACTGTAGGGTCTTTGGATATCTCAGGTTGTTCACCTATAGGTTCTTCTGGGTCACTGTCACCAAAGAAGAGAGAAGGGTGACTCAGTGATGTGGTGGGGGTGTTTGGTAGGAATTTGCCTGATCTATCTCGGTTCCTACGAGGCATGAAATGGAAAAGACTTTCTTTTTCTTTTTGATTGCTTTTGCTTTGCTTTTCTTTTGGTACCTGCAAAACTGAGACAGATTGATCTACAACTAACTATGAAAGATGCAAAATTAACTGAAAGCAGGAAAGAACTAATCTACTTTGCTCAAATGAAATTGCAGAAATGAAATGCTAGTCTACGCTTGCAGAAAGGAAATGCCAATCTATGAAAGCAGGAAATACTAATCTATGAAAGCAGGAAATGTCTATACTACTTTTGCAGAATGGAAATGAAGTAAACTACTCAGCAGAAGGCAAGAGTAAGGAAATAGAAGAAAAGCAACAATTACTAATACTCTGACGCTTCCCCGGCAACGGCGCCAAAAAGATGGTGGGCTCCAGTATTGTAGCAATAATGCTACAACTCCTGGAGCTTCCTATCTCTAATTTTATCAACCCGGTAGTTCGTACAAACTTGGAAGCGACGGTGCTGTATGCACAAGTACTAGCTCTTGTCGCAGCTGTCACTTGGTCAGCTGGCACAAGTCCGCTAGGGCTCAAGCCAACTTCTATAGGCTCACAGAAGAAGCTTTATGAATGATGGACGAAAGCTAACTCAAAGGAGACTATTCTAATTGCAGAAAGTAACTGAAAACCAATAAAGCATGTAAACCCTAGTAAACCCTAATTTGACTAGGCTAGACCCTAACTATGCAAAACTGTGAATGAAACAACTACCAATAATGCCATTACTTGCAGTGAACTGAAATACATGCATCTAAGCTACTTGCATCTGAAAAATCATGTTTTTGTACTTTTTCATTAAGTGGTTGGATTTATTGTGATGATGCTTTTGATTAGGGTTTGGTTGTGCAGGAGCGGTTGGAATGGAAGGAAAGCATGGGCAAGGTCAGGATGGCTAAGGGAGGTCCCAAAGGGTCTCCAGCATCAGTCCATAGAAGCCTACCACGTTTGGATGCTCAGCAACCGAGTTTGCAGGTTTCTACAGGAAGTCTGCAGGGGATCCTATAGGAAACTCAGGGGTTTCTACAGGAAGTCTGTGCAATTCTACAGGATGATTGGCCGTGGAAGTTTTGGGAGATGGTGGAGTGTTGGAGTGGTGTGGAAGGATAGGTGATATGGAGGTGGAGCTGGTGATGGCTCAGGAGCAGAGGAATCAGATGGAGGAAGAGTGTATGGAGTGGTTCGATGGTAGGGAGGATAGGATCAACGAAAGTTGAAGTAAATGGAGCTATGTGAGAAATGAGAGAGCTGGAGGGTAAATGAGCTGGACAGAGGCCAAGTAGGGCTTGAGGATAGATCAAGAAGAAGAAGAAGGAAGTGGATTGATAAGGAGCAGCGTAAATGAAACAAATGACTTATGCATCAAAACGAGAAATTCATTAACCTATGATAACTGTGCCATGAAACCTATGAGCAGCAATGGAAAACCAAGAAACGAAACTTATGCGTGGAAATGGAATGTAGAAGTATGGTTCAATGTCAAAAATGCATGGATGGATCTTCAATGAAAATGTTTATGTTGCAGCTTGCATGGAAATGAGAAGAACTGCTTTTCTTTTTGGTGGTTGGTTATGGACTGCACCCCCATCCCTAACAGAGATGGCAGTGAGCCTTAACAACCTTTTGCTGGAGCTCCAATAGATTATTTCTATCCTCTTCTAACCTAAGCAACTGGAAACAATTTCATCATAAACTAATCCTAACTAAGCTCATGAAAAAGACTAAACTAACAAACTGTAAATTCGAATTGCATGTGAAAGGAAAAAAACTCAAAGTGCTGGAACGAAATGCAAACAAATTACAACACCGAGGAGATCTATTGCTCTCAGGTTGGGCCCTAACCTGAGAGCTATAGCTCCCTTAGAAACTCAGAATGAGATCAAAATCTGACTGCCTTTATTCATAAACGAAAGTCTGATGACATGCCAAAATGGCTTACAAAACTGAGCTGTAGCTCGTACTTCCAAATTACAAGAATAATACCAAGGTTCAAAAAGCTTCTATCCAAGGCTACGGCCTCAGTATTTATGCAAAATGTTCATCCAACAGGTGTCCTTGATTTTAGGAGCTCGGCTGTCCAACTGAATTTTAAACTGCTGATCCTGTAGGACAGTCATAATTGCTGTTCCTGTAGAACAGTTATAACTGTTGTTCCTGTAGAACAGCTGGCTACTTCTAAGCTCGGTGGGGAGATGGATTGGAGCTCGGAGCTATGGTGGGAATCACGAGGAAGGTCCCCAAGACCGTGGACATCCTCTCCTAAAAACCAGCAGTGCCACCTCATTGTCTCCTTGTCTCCTTTCTTGTTGTCTTTTCTCCCTTTTAATGCCAAAAACCTGAAAGCATCATGCATTAGTCACGTAGATAGAATGTCTACCCTTCTTCCTACAAACAACACGAATAAACCAAGAAATGAATGCATAAGCAATAAAAAATGAATGGTTTGAGCAGAGCAAGTAGGACAAATGAACCCAAATTGTACCAAAAATTGGGGCTCATCACAAACTTTGAATGAAAATGAAGTTCAAACTTTAATTAAGGATGAAAATCAAGCTTAACCTATAAAAATGAAATTCAAGCTTAACATCTAAGAATGCAATTCAAGATTTGACTAAGAATGGATTTCAAACTTAATGTCTATGACTAAAAAATATACAAATACATTAAATAATTGCAGTGGAAACAATATAAGTTATTAATATCAAGACTAACCCCACTTGAACTATTTCAAAGCAAAACAAGGTTTTAGGCTACCAATGTAACTTTCAAGACAAAATGGAACTAACCTTTTTCAATCTAGGCTACCAAATCTTACATAGATAGAAATTTAGGTTGTGGGATATCATGCCTAAAAAGGCTCACACAACAATACTCTCTTCATTTGTGGAGATTATAAATTGGGAAAGAAATTATATTCACTCTTGCATTGAATTGAAAGACTATTCTAGATGAAGTCAAAATAAAGCATTAGAATAGATCCAATATAACTAATAAATCATGCATCCTCTATGGGTTGAAAATCAAGTTGTAGTGTTTCTATTCTATTCCCATATGTGAAAGAAGCTTGCAACAATACTCTACAAATTGTCCAATAATTTCCCCAAAAACAAGTTTTAAACTTATTTTAAAAGCAAATTACACACTAGATCAAAGGAAATAGTTTTCTGCACATAAACATAAGTTAATCTACGTATACATATATGGAACAAGGAATTAAAGAGAAAATAAAGAGATATTTGCCAACAACACATTGCACAAGAAGCTAGAATATGTACACAAGAAGGAAAATGTGCACATGCCAATAGATAGGGAGCCCTCTAAGCTTTGACTCACACACACTAACTGAACTATGGATTGTAGAACCTCAGAGGTGTTGTATATAGAATGAAACAAACATGTACAACACTTAATTAAAAGTTTGACTGTGTGAAGGAACTTAATCCCCATGCCTTTACTTGTATAAGTATTTATATAGAGTTAACATGAAATTGAAATGCTAATAATCCTCATGATATAACTAAATCATTGATTTATCATTCATCTCCGTTGGATTCAATCCCTATAGCAACTAAAATCACACCAAATCATAGACTGTTGAAACAAGGGCATATCTTCTTACTATAACAATGTGATTTTCCTCTACGTGATAACGTTGACTACACACTGACCAAGAATATGTGTGTGGATTTTTGTAGATCCAAGATGAAGCTGCCCATTTGGATAACGATCAGAACAAAGCCCATGTTCCCATCGTACAAATGACTTTTCAACACTTAAAAATTGCCAAATATAAAAATTAAAATAAAATAATTTAAATATGTTTTTTTGGTTTTATTTCAACATATTGGACAACACATAAGAAAAATGAAGCAAAGGTGAAAGAAAATAGGGTAAATATGATCAAAACAACATTTATTTAGGTGTCTTTTTGGTGACAAGAATGAGGACCAACATTCCCCGCATGGAGAAGGTATTGCATGTCGTTATGCAGTCAAAATTGTATCTCTATCATATTTTTAAAGTCTTTGTTGCTCTTCAGAGGGAATCCACATTAGAGGTAAACCCCATTTGTATTGGTTTCCTTGGCCTTTACCTAAGTATTTTCACAATCAAATTTTGATTTTTAGCCTTTAGTTCTTGTCTTTGTTTGTAAAATTGGTAGGCTTCTTTTAATATGAGTGTGTTTTCCTTTTGTAGCCTCTCATTCTCTGTGTTAAATAATCAATTTTCTTCAATGATGTTCATACTCTACCCGGTGAACATATCATTCTAAGTTTTAATATACCTTTCCAACAATTTCATCTCCTCAACTCCATTTTTCAACCTTCTAATTTTTCTTTTCTTCTTATTGATATCTATTTTTGAAAATGACAGGAGATTTTGATTTTGAATCTTGGGGAGTGTCTTTCTGTATTTTGGTAAAGGTGGAAAAGTCCCTTTATTCGAATGGTGATGGTTCATTTTCCTCTACTACAAATGTGGATTGTTCTCCTTCCTTTGCCTCTAAAGATTCAATATAGTCATATAAAATCCACTAATCCTTATCAATTTCCAATGCTGATGCTTTATGGGTAGAAAATTTCGTTCTTGTCCTCTTAATAACCTTTGTGAATGCTTGTTATTATTTATATTTGACTTGTTTACCTTGCCTGTTGAGCTCCTTGGTGATAGCTCTAGTGATCCTTTGATATGTAATTGGCTATTTTGTAGTGTTTTCTTCTTCCATCTCTCTTGGTTCCCTAAGAAATGTCCTTTTTAATTCTCTTTGATGTACATGGTTTTGTTGTGGCTCTTTTTCATAATTGTTTATGGTATCTTCATTTATCTTTTCCATAAATTTGTTGTCAATAAGAAATTGTTCCCAAGTGATATCATTCTTTTGCAACTCATATTGGGCAATCATTTTGATAAGTCAGTGATGGTTTTATTTGAATGGCACAGGCCATCTTTGTTAGGTTGCTCAACAAATAGTAAGGCATATTGACAAGTGCTTCATTTTGAGATGCAATAACAAGCGTAAGTGGTACAGAAACATCACACGATATCTCCCCTCACAAGTTATGTACTTCTCAATGAGTTATACAAAGTATTTCCATGGGGTTTTCAACCAATTTCTTGAGACTCTTATGGCCCATTTGGATTTTTGTTTATATATATTTAGAAAAGGAGTCCAAACCTTCTTCTCTATGAGTTTATTCTTGAACATCTTTCTCCTAGTTGAGGTAAACCAATGATTTGAGACTATGTATGCTCAAAAATATGAATAATAGATCACCAACTTGTGCACTCTCACCATCAAAATATTGGGAAAATGTTCTTGTCACCTCCACATTGTGCCCTTGAAATTTAAGAAAAATTCAAGCTACCTTGTATTTTGAAGAATTGGTTGGTACTCTACGTGTAAATGAATGATTTCAAATTCATAGGGTTCATGTATGATTTCCATTTCGATAATTATATTGTGTGCACTTTCATATATATATAAAATATGTACCAATATCCTTGTATGATTGATTTTTGCAATCTAATTGTTCTACTTTTGGAGTTTTTTTGGGCATATTTTATAGTCAAAGTTACCTGAAGTTTATCAAGGATTTTTTGAAGTCCCAAGTTTGAGTTGTGAATTATACACAATATGAGTTCCCTAGAATTTTTTCAAGGCGTTGAATCCATTTATGCATTCAAAAACACATTTTAAACAATACAAAATCACAATCTGACCAAACATTGTTTTGCCTTATTTCAACGAAAAAAACATAAAACATAGAATAGCTAAATAAGCCCTAATCAATTTTCTCATATATCAATGTTGAGCTATGGAAAATCCATTTAAAAAATTTGTTGCACAAAGTATATTATATAGAGAATGGATTTTTTTTTAAGTCCCATGTGTCTATAAATGTCACTAAATTTTAAAAGAATTCTAAGGAACACCTTATATAAACTCTTCGATTTCTCATACGATGTTTTGATGGCTCACAAAACTCATATCAAAACCATGCTGTTGAATTTTAAACACATGCCATCTATTTTTTCTTAAACCAACATAGAATGGAGATGTATTCCATGACAACTCTTATAAAAACATACATGTTTGAACCCTGCTTTTGTTCCCATGTGGTGAGGAACCCGTCTCATTGAGAAATGACTTAGCATTTGTGAGAGAAGGATTGTGTATCAATTCTCCATAACATAGTGACGAGTGGTGTTTATGGTGAGAAATAAGGTGGCAGTGGGTTTCAAATGTAAAATTCAAGGTGGAAGAGTGTAACATTCAAAATAGGACATTTATTTTTGAAACAAATCATATGAATTAAACATTTTTTCCCAAAATAGGAAGGTTGTTGCTATCGTTTAATAGCCAATTCATAGTTTATGATGAGGATGAGTGAATAAATTGGTAATGGAAGTTATTTCAATTCTATAATAAGGATGTATTGATAGAGTAGTAGTTATTATGAAAGTGAACGTTGAAAGGGATATTGAAATGATAGTTTGAGAGTACTAATTATGAGTAAGATGAATAAATAATGAAGAGACAAAAGGGTTTTTATAATGATTAAAAGTTCAAATGAAGTATGAAGTTGGTATGGTATTTCGAAATATTAATTTGGACAATGATGCCCACAAAAATATTGGAAAAAACTTCTAAGATACTGGTAAAATAGTAAATAAAAAGTTTATTTTAATTTTAATTAAAAAAATTCGAAAAAATATTCTTATCATATTTGATACCATAGAAATAATTATTGGTGTATTTCATCATGTTTCTCCAAAGTCTTCAATTATTCACGTGTTAACTTTTAGTCTTCATTTCTTTACTTGCATTCTTTAGGTCTACATTTACGTACTTTTAGACTTCACCCACATATACTTTTGAGATTGTTTTGGATGCTTTGCGTATAGAGAAAATTGTGTCGTGTTGGTAGGTATGAATATAATTCCTCTTCTTATGAAATGGATGATCATCAAATCTTGTTCCCTTTTGCACGAAGAATGAAACTCGCTCATTTATGGAGTGGATGATCAAATAATTGCCTTCTTATTTACGATTTGAATGAGAAATTAGTTTCTTGAAGACTTCAAATAAAATCTCAAGCTTTCTAGTTGAAAAATATAATGCTTTGTGTAGATTTATATCTCCTACCCAATAGGATTTTGAAAAGAAATAACGAGATATGTTCATCTTTGTAGGTATTGTTGGGTATAATTTACTTGACATAAATAGGGACATTAAATTATTAATCTAGGATTTCATAAAATTGTGAGATGCCATGCATTGTATGTGCATGCTTATATCTAATGTCATACTAATAAATGGAATTTTGATTAAGGTAATTATTTAAAGAAAGTTGAAACTAATGTTGTTAGGGTTTAATTAGAAAGTAACTTTTAAATTAGGATCTAAGATATAAATTGATACAAGAAAGAAATAATGAAAAAGACTGTAAATTATCAATCCAAACAACAAAATGAAACTAATCTTATCAACCTAGACTACTCGAACTTACATTGGCATAATATCGGGTTGTGAGGTGAAGTATGCCTTTCGAGAAGGCCCACACAATGGTGCCCTGCTCACTAACATAGGTTGTTGGTCGAATAATAAATTCTAACACACTTGATTGAAATGAAATCTACTTTAAGGTAACGAAAAAAAGATTGATTCAAGTTTGAATTGGTTGGTTAAATATGCATTAGGGACCATACTGGTAGAAAATATGATTTTAGAGCCTTTGGCTCACAGACTCCTCGATATTTTACCTAACCATGCAATACTAAGCTTGCCTCTCAAAAGAAGTAGCTATTATATGGAAAAGAAACTTAGTTTGTTCATGAACACTGCAACATTTAAACTATGATAACGAAGTAACAAGATTGCAACTTAATTGAAGAATTCATGAACAAAGGAAAATACAACAATTAGTGTATACACAAAATAATTTATGAAAAGTAAAAACAAATGCTTATTTACACATTAAATTATAAACATAAAATGAATAACTCATAGATATATACTAGCACCTTTTCTACAACAATCCACTATGATGCATAATAAAAAAGATAGCGCACATGATTAGACAATGGGGGCCCTCCAATGCCTTAACATGCACACTTGAAGACTACCAGTTGAAGCAACATAAAGGGACTACATATATTAATAAAAATTAAATCTTGAAACATATCTTCATTTAATAATTTTGTTAAGTATATGGTAATCATAGAAATTAAAAACTAAAAATCCAATTATGTACCTCAAGCTTTGCTTGCTCACAATTTGTACAAAACTGATAATCCTCTTCCCAACCAAGAAATTGATATTCTAGACATTCATTTGGATGAGATTCAACCTCCACAATGGATGAAATTGTCAAAAAATTGTAAGCTCTCAAATTTGGGAAGATTTCCTTCCCGAAATCGTGTTTTTTTTTACCAGCTGAGTTGATCATGTGTTGATTGCATTTACGCATGAGATTTTTCACTGAACCAATAAGAAAATCACCATATAAGGAACAAACCCATGTTCCCAATTTTTCCCAGTTCACTTACAAATATCTCAATGAACGAGGAATTATGAGAACACCTAACTTCCTGCAAATAATGGTAAAAGAGAATTACAATGTAGAAAATGTGGTAAATTTTAAAAATTACAAGTAGATGATAACAATACCTTTGAGAGGGTTTTACTAGTCAAAATAGAAGTAAAAGGTGGTAAAAGTGATGTAAAGCGAGTTTATTTAGTCCAAAATAGAGTTTATTATCATGGCAAATTTTCATCGAAATTGAGCATTGAGATCTCCACTAGGAAGAAGTTGTTGCATATCATAATTCACAAAACAATGTTGCTAAATGTCATAGAGCTTTGGTTGCTCTGAGAAGTACATCCACATTATCTGTTTGCACTACTTTCCTTTCCCTATGCATCAATATCCTTACTTTTAGGCTTCTGTTCTTAGATTTCAATTCCTTGTTTTGTTGATACCACTCATAGGCTTGTTTAGAAATCTTTACATTTTCCTCTTGAAATATATATTTTTTTTTCATCCAATTTTTCATTCTCCTCCATAAGAGTCATACTATGTCTAGTATCATTTTAGATTGATTCTTGATATATATTCATAATATTTTAATTTCTTCAATAGTCCTTTTCATTTTCTTGATTTTCCTTTTCTTTTTTTTCATGGTTTCTTAAAAAATGTACATAGGAATCTTTCATTTTTCCCGTTGAAGATGCTCTTTACTATGTTTTCAAACTCTTCTTCAATAAAGTTAAGTTTGTCCTCTATATAAATACTTAATTTCTTACTTGTGTCCTTACCTGTTGAAGGTTGTTTCTCCTTGGACTTCAAGTATTCAATGTAATCATAAAGTACTTGCTGATCTTGACCTATTTCCAAGGTAGAGGTGGTTGGTGTGGAAAGTTTAGTTCTTGGAATTTTTCCGATGTTAGTAAAAGGATTTTCCTCTTTCCAGTCACTTTTGCCCCGCTTTTCCATTGCTCCAGTAATCATTCTTCTATATGTAACAACCTCTTTTTCTACCCTCTTTGATGCTTGATTTGGGTGAGATGTTGGTGGATGTATCTCAAATATCTCTTCTTCTTCTACTATTGCTTCCTCTTCATTAATAGTGTTTTGAATAAATTCATTGTCTTTAAGAAATTTCTCCTAGGTTTGTCCATGTTTTTCCAACCTACATTCTATAAATAGCTTAACAAGAACATGATGTCATAAGCTTTTTTCTTCATTTCTAGGTTGTTTTTAAATTATTTTCACCATTTTTACAAGGTCGTTTGAGAGAAAATAGGGCATGTTTAGATGTTTCTTCTTCCTCAAATGTTGAAGCAACTTGAAATGATACAAAAGTATAACATTGAACCTTCTTTCACATGTGATATATTTCCAGATTAAGAAAGCCATTTCTTTCCAAGGGTGCTTCATACATGTCCTTGGTATACACTTAGTCCAATTGGGGTTTGATTTTGATTTTTTCAAAAGTGAGGTCCATGTACTTTCTTCCAATTGTTTATTTTTAAAACATCTTTTCCCAAAGTGGGCCAACACTCTCACCTATACTATTGTATGCTCAAAAAGGTGTATAATTAGATTGCCTATAGTGGCACTTTCTCCATCAAAGCTATGAAAAAAGCTCTGGTTACTTCAAGTTTATACCCTGAAATTTGGAGAAAAATAATAACCATCTTGTTTCTTATAGAATAGACATTGTGTTAGGATGTAATTCTTCCACTTCAAGTTTAGAGGGCTCCACCTTGATTTCCATTGAGAACTTTGTATAAAAAACCCTATAAACACTTTGATTTTGTCAACAATTCATGCCTTGGAAAACCATTGTATATAAAATTAAAAATAGGAACACTATTATAGAGTGAAATAATTGTTGTAGTTTTAAATTCACATTTTTTTTTTGAATTTTGTGTTTACACTCGCATCATTAACACAAAATTGTTTCAACCTTGAGCTACTACTAACTAACTCTGTGTTTAAACTAACACTATTACTACAAATTTACTTTTGCAAATTATTTCAACCCTAAGCTACCACAACTAATTTTGTGCTCCAACCATGGAATTATATTTTGCAGACCTAAGTTCACATGGATTATCTCTGGAAATTGTGTAATCTCAGAACTCAAAAAATTTGTGAATTTTCAATACAAAACATCCCTGAAAAAGTAATGCATTAAATGTGTCTGAACATAACATACTTGGAGTGATGTGTATTCCATTGTTATCTATCTTTGTAAGTGTGCCCCTTACTCTTTTTTCTTTTTCCCATGTGGTCAACAACACATATAAGTCACCAGATTTTGTTTTGTTTTGTTTTTTTTTTAAATGGAAGTCAAACGGTATTTCTAAGGTGTTATAGGAGTGAGTGTTCAAAATTTAGTGCTAAAACATAGTTTTTAAAATAGTATAAAACATAGTGAATTTTATCATAAGGAAACATAACTCTTTTCTCCTATGATACATTTGTTTTGACTTAGAAGGAGTCATGTCATTACCACATTAAGATATATTTTCCATGATAATGGGTATAGGAATGATAATGATGTATATTAAGAGTATAAATGGTGCGTTAATGGAATGATTAGAGGAGATAAGGTTAACAGGATAAGTAATGATAAATAGGTTGATGTAATGATAAATAGGATATGTATGTTATAAAGTTAGGTTTTAATTTTTACTAAAGTAACTAATCAATAGCCTTAACATTTATTAAGACTAGGCTGATTGTATTGATAAATCAAATTTGAAAATTTTGGGGTTCTAAAAACAACCAAAATCTTAGGACAAGTCTAGAGTAAAGATAATAGGAATGTGAAGGTATTATCACTTGACCGTTTAACTTTAGACCTTTAACAAGATTTTAACGCATTAAAATATCTTACCAAACTTTCAATTCCATGGAAGAAACGTCATTGTAGGCTTTAGGTTTCTTGTTATCTTCAACTTTGATATTTCAACACTTCATTGGTATACTAATGATATAGCTTTGTGCTCGCTAATAGGTGCACATATGCTTCTCCTTTACACGGATGGATACTGATGATCCTGTGCCTTTATAGGAATAATTGGGATTGGTCCTTGAGCATTATTGAATTCTCCTTTGTTTGAAATGGATAGTGATGATATTGGAGCAATATTGGAGTGACCTTGGAATCATTTTGAATTCTTCTTTTCTTGAAGTGAATACTAATGATCTTGGAGCAATATTGAATGATATTAGACTTTGTCACAATAGATGATATTTTTAGCCTTCTTTCACCTCCATTTTGGATTAGAAATGAACTTCATGGCTACTTCAAAAATATAGAATTATCTTCTTAGCTCGAAATATAATATTTTTTTACAAATATATGTATAGTAATATTTGAGCTTCTTCACAAGAAATCAATAGGACATATTCAACTTTGCAAAAATTTTCCTTAGACCGAAAATTGATCTTCATAGGAAATCATTGAAATTTTGAAAAATTATGAAAAGCACCTAACATACATTTTATTAATAACTTTTTTTGGAAATTTGCTTGGGTTTTGAACTAAAATTTGAGTTTTGATTGTGCTAAGAACTTGGATCTTCAAAATTAAACTTCTTAATTTTTCATATATTTTTTCTTTCTTCTTAAAAAGTAAATCCAATATGGAAGAGGGGCTTGATGGAGCAAGGAAGTATGTAAATATTATGAAAGGGAAATGGGTTGAAGTCATGATCTGATAGTAATAGTCAGATGAAGAGTTTAAGATTGACTACATAAATAAATAAAAATTTGGACTTCAAATGTATGGATTATGAAGCTTGGAAGAAGGAAATTGAAATACAACAATGTTTATGAATGGAATAATTAACAATAGAGTTTGTTGAGGACTTCTTTGTTTACAATGATGTGGTAGACATGGTATGGAACTTTAATTCCTCTTTTGTTAATTGTTTTCATGTCATTTGTTAGGCCAAAGATCACACTAAGAGAGCGAGGAGGTGAATCAATGTAATGGAAAATTAATAATTTCAAAACCATTTTATCAATAGTTTAACATATAGAAATGCATTAGAAAATAATGTGCAACATAATAATAAACAAAACTATGCATCAAGAGACCACCATCACATCAACACATAAGAACACCAACTTTTACGTGGAAACCCTTGCGGGAGAAAACAAAAAATCTTCTTATCTTCAATATTCAATTTACAGTGAATGGCACCAACTAGAAGGAGATATTGTCCCTTGAAAACTCAAAACCCATCTTTCTTTAGGCCACAACCTAATTAAGGCACCAACCTAAAAATGATGCAAGCATTTACTTGTTATAGGAAACAACCTGATTGTGGCACCAACCTATGATGATGTAGGAAACAACCTGATTAAGGCACCAACCTTAGTGGAGGCACCCACCTCCTTCTTCAACCTGGTGTGGACCACTTTTCACAATATTTCAAATTGGATTCACAAGCTCAAATCATAACCAAATCAAATTTCCTTATGTCAAAAACCTATTCTCATGCTCATATTGCCAATAACTATGAGCTCCTTGATATCAACAACTATTTCAAGCTTCCCTTGTCAAATTACAAAGAAATACAACCAATAATCCTTTTTCAAAATCAATTTTCACTCAATTTAGCCCAAAAAATATTAGAAAATATTGAATGTTCTACAAAATGGTCCTTCCCTGCATGCATTCTACAAAATTCATAAAATTCGATAGTCATTCTACAAAATGGTTACCGTTGGTTGGCTTAAATGTTTGACAAAATGGCCCTTCATTAAAAAATTAAAAAATAATAAAATAATCAACCTCTCACCGAGTTCAAACTCTCAACCTCAAGAGGAACCAACTATACACCAACCAATTATACTACTACATGCCTCATGCAGGATGAAACGATTGAGTTTATTTGAATTAACATGGAGGACCTTGTCATGTCAAATCCCAACAAACAATCAATAAATAGTGCTTCTCGGTGCTCTCCACTTCACACCAGGGTTGAACTAGTCAATAGAGTTGTGACCTTGATAGTATACACGTCAAACCAACCAACAAAGATGTTCCCTCTGCGTTTTCCATATCGATCAAATTAATAGATTTGTTCCCTTGGCACTGTCCATGTCGAAATAATCAACAAAGTTGTTCCCTCAACATTGTCCACGTCGAACTAATAAAAAATCCTATTCCCTTGACACTTTCCACATCAAACAAATCAACAGAGCTATGCCCTTAGCACTATCCACATCAAACCTATCAACAATGTTATGCCCTCGACATTTTCCAGTCAAAGTAATGAATAAAGTTGTACCATCGACACTGTCCATGTCAAACAAGAACAAATCAATCAATAGAACTATCAAACTAGTCAAAAGAATTGTTTTCTTGGTATTATGCATGTCAAACCAAAACGAAAAAATCAACAAAACCATCGAACGAATAAAAAAAATGTGTTATCAACATACTCTACAGAGTTGTGACCCTACAACCACTCAAACGACATTTCCTCACACTATCCATGAATGCCATGCCTTCACCTTGTTCTCCATGCTTTTGGATGCCTTTCAATATGAGCCATGTAACACACACACACACACACACACACACACACACACACACACACACACACACACACACACACACACACACACACACACACACACACACACACACACACACACACACACACACACACACACACACATATTGACGGGATCCCCTTTCGGATGAATGGGTTGACCTTTGATAACTCCATGGGAGCACGTCCAAATGACTATGATCTAAGGTTCATTATGTAACTATTTTTAACGTCATTATGTTTTCATACCTGCCATGTGGAAAATTCTAAGTGGGCCACATGTCACCGAGTTTAGCCCTTATTGGCAGTACGAAAGTGTCACTTTGGTATGACACATGGCATCATGACAAGATGTCACTTCATCATTGTGAGCCATGTCATCATCTTAGGCCAACTGCTAATATCCATGTGTCACTATTTCCACTTAGATCTACCACCTCAACGTCCTCGTCGAAGGAGCTACGTGGCACTACCACATCATCACCTTACTACCAATCATGAGCCACCATGTGTCATTGAATGAATGGGTTACCACATGTCACTAAGAAAATGGGACATCATGGCAAAGGCCAAGTGTTGACTGACTACATTAACATTTTGGTAATTTGTCATCAAATCCATTATCCATGAATTATTTAATGGCCAAATCAGCCATAAGATGCATGATATTTAACATAGTTAAATAACACTCAATTTCATGCCATAAGTGTGATAGATTTCCCAAAAAAACATATATTTTATTTGAATATGTGTGATGTTTAAAAAATTTGGTGTTTTTTTCCTCATTGTGGCTGTCAACTTCAAACAATAATAACGCCACATCCAAGAGGAGTTTTTCCAAGTGTGATATACCATTAGAAAGGTCTCAGAGAGATATATCCAACCATATTACTCATAGAAGCATTAGGAAATCATAACATTGAAAAAAATTAGTCAACATCAAACAACTTTGTCTTCATTTGATAAGATCATGTAAGATATTGGACTACCATACTACTTCCTTTGGTTCATGAATGACATTGTTGTTCCTTTAGAATTCCCCTTTGACATCAATGACACTAGTTTTCAACAATGAAAAGACTATATCCAATAATATCCCCCTTTGTCATTGATGACAACACCACCACACATTCATAATCATTGATGGAAATGGATCGAACTTCCCCTGACATGTTGATGGTACTCCCCTTAACTATTTGATCTGAATTGGATCACTATATTGTTTGTCATCCATATTATTGCATTTTGAGTGGAAAAAGTGGAGGAATAAACTTAGAAGATTTTTTTTACTAGTGGGACCTAGTTTGGAAAAACAGGGTCTCAAACCTTCTGGGGGCATTTTGAGATCTTTCCAATGATGCAAGAAGCACACTAATTGGAGTCTGCATGCAAAATTTATGCTACTCAGAAGTTGACCTTCTTGTTTCACGCCTATAGTTTGGGAGGATGTTGTGTCAGCTGCTATGATTCATGGAAAAGGGGTATTCTTATGATGTAAAAGAATCCAGAAGAGTCTACATTGTAACTCTAGTTAAGAGTTGTAGTCAAAATTAACCACTAGTAGGATATTGGGTTGTGTTATAACCGAGCCACTAGGAAGAAGAGGCATTCCATTCTTTCAAGAGAATTTTTTTCCATAGCTGAGTAAAGATAGCCAGGAGAGATAGGCGGTAGATCACACATAGACGATATGTGCACTGTAGCAGCCAACGAGCCACATGCATTACTTCTTTGTACCTGTAGCCATATTTCCAGACAGACAAAGAGAGTGAAGTGGCCTCACCTTCCAATTGGATTTTCTTCCTAAAGGGTTTCCTAGAGAGTATATATTGTGCTTTTGTGTGTGTGTGTGTAAGATTATTTTTTCATTCTCTACTTTTCTGCATAATTTCCATTCGCATGCATGCACTAATTACAATTAAATCTACAAATATAGAATTTTAATAAAAATGTAAAAGTGTAGAATCTCATATTTGTAATATAATATTATCATATATGTTGTGACGAACTGTCCAGTGGAATATTCACGGAAGTTTACAGATCACTGGTTGCAAGGATTCTTCTTGCTTAACCATAATTCCTCTCCTTTAATACCTACTTTGTCTCCGAAATCATCCTATTGCTTCAATGTTAGCTTTCACTCCCCCTTTGACATTAATGACAAAGGGACATGATTGTTGATCAATGCTTCATAACTATTCTTGAACTTTTTTGTGGACCTAATATTTTGTAAATGGAATCTCCCCCTAAGACCATACGTCTTTTCATTAGAATATCCCCATTTTAATAATTTCTCTTTTTGAATAAAAACTTCCTTATATACATCTTCATCCTATCAAAGACTAGAGGAAATCCCATTTTATCCTTAGCTAAAATTAGTAAGATAGTCCGTCTAGTGAGGAAGAAACAACTTCCATCCTTTGTTTAATATATTCAAAACATTCCCTTGTCAATGGTTTAGTAAAGATATCAACAATCTATTCTTTGGTTGGAATGTATTCCAATCTAATTGCCTAGTTTGTAGATTTCTCTCAAAGAAAGTGATACTTGATGGAGAAATTCTTTGTTTTATAATGAATGACATGATTTTTTGAGATATCAATTGCGCTATTATTGTAACACATGATAGAGATAGGCTTATCACAACTTTATTGAAGGTCATTTAGATTTTTCTTCATCCATAGAACCTGAGTACAACAAGAGGTTGTTTTAATGTGCTCTGCTTTAGCAGTAGATAGAGAGATTGAATATTGTTTTTTCTTGAGCCAAGAGGCCAAGAACTTTCCTAGAAATAATGATCTTAGTTCTATTTTTTCATCCACGCTTCCATCCCAATTCTCATCTGTATAAGCCTTAAGAGTAAGGTCTGTTTTCTTGGGATACCATAAGACATAAGCCATAGTTCCCTACAAGTATCTGGATATTCTTTTAACAATGTTCACATGAGATTATTTTGGATATGCTTGAAACTTGCCTAACATGATTTTTGGCCTTGATGTTATTAAATAAATAAGGCCACCGATCATTTACATGTACATGGTTTGGTTCACTTCAGGAGACTCATCATCTTTGTTGAGTTTATAACATGTAATCATGGAAGTGCTAACAAAGGCACAATTATCCATAACAAACTTTTTCAGAGTTTTCTTAAGGTACTTAGATTGAGGTATGAAAATTCCTTTTTCCAATTTATTAACTTGTAATCCTAGGCAAAAGGATAATTCTCCTATCATGGAAATCTCAAGTTCTTTCTGCATACCAGCTGCAAAGATCATGCTCATGGAATCATAATCACTACCAAAAACATTGTCGTCTACATAGACAATAATGATTGAAATGTTACCTTTTTTAATATTGATATAAAGACTAATGTTAGCAGTACCTCTTTTGAAACCCTAATGTTGAAGATATCCATTCAACATAGAATACCATGCCTTGGGAGCTTGTTTCAAGTAGTACAATGATTTCCATAGTATGCATACAATATTTCTCTTCTGCTAGTTGAAATCCCTCTGGATGCTCAACATAGACTTCTTCTTTAAGTTCCCCATTCAATAATGTTTGACTTCATGTCCATTTGTTAAACCTTAAATCATTTGAAACAAGCAAAGGATAGAAACATTTTGATAGATTCAATCCAAATTATTGGAGAAAATGTTTCATCAAAGTTAATGCATTCAAATTGTGCATAACTTTTACATACAAGCCTTGCCTTATTCCTCACAACTTGTCCACTCTCATTGGGTTTGTTCCTATAAACCCATTTAGTTCCAATTACATTTTTACCTTCAGGTATTAGAACACATTCCCAACTCTAGTTCTTTTAAATTTGACCTAGTTCCTCATTCGTGGCTTTAATCCAATGCTCATCCTGGCTATCTTGTGTAAATTTTTTGGGCTCCATAAGAGATAAAGAGGCTAGTTTTTCTTGAGATGATGCATTAGCAAACTTTCTTCTAGTTTTAACACCTAAATCTTTGTCTCCCAAAATTTGATTTTCTAGATGATTCTTTTGTACATATCTAGATGGAGTCTTTATGTGCAAAGGCTAATTTTACTCTCTTTGATATTCTTCATCTTTTTCATATTCATGTTCTTCTAATGATGATTCTTGGAATATAGAATGATGAGGTTGAGATTGGGGAAGAACTTCATTATGAGGTAGTGCTTCATCTACTTTCACATCAATGCATTCAATAATTTCTTAAGTTCTTTTTTATAGCATATGTACCCCTTGCTTTGATAGGCATATCCTAGGAAGATTCCTTCATTAACTCTGGATTAAAACTTCTCTAGTTTTTTTTCATTCACATTGATGTAACATTTTCTTCCAAAAACTTTCAAATGTTTAACTATGGTTGGTATTCCTTTCATATTTCATTAGGATTTTTAGTGATTTTTTTCCATGATTTGAGCCTTGTTCAAGATATATACTGATGTATTTATTACTTCTCCCCAAAACTGGTCTAGAAGTTGGGCTTTAAAAACAAAATATCTTGACATATCCTGCATTGTTCAGTTATTTCTCTCAACCACACCATTCTACAGAGTTGTTCTTGTGATGGTGAAGTGCCTCATGATTCCATGATGTTCACAAAAGTCATTGAATTCATGGGAGGTGAATTCTCCTCCTCTATAATTCCTTAGACATTTAATCTTCAAATCCATTTAATTTTTTATGGGGGCCTTAAAATCCTTAAATTTATCAAAATATTCATATTTTTCTTTAAGAAAAATAACCCAAGTCATTCTTGTGAAATCATATAACGACATGAAATACCTTTCCCCCTTCAGAGAATGCATCCTGACTGGTCCGCAAAGATTCGTCTCAATGATTGCTAATGGCTTGGATGCTGAATATTCTTTTTTCTTGAAGAAGACTCTAGTTTTCTTCCAAAATTGACATTCTTTTCAAATGACATTGTGAGGCTTTGAGATTATGGGCATGCCCCTAACAACTTGTGTTCTTGTTACTTTTATCAAGTTGTTGAAATTGATATGTCCCAACCTTTTGTTCCATAACCAACTTTAATATATCCTTCCAACACAACATTTTTCAATTTCAGATGCATCAAGTATGTATACATCACCTTCAATCATGTTACATTTTGTTATAAGTTTACCAGAATTTGAATTTCTAATTTCACATCTCCTAGATTTGAATGTGACATCGAACCCTTGATCACACATTTGAATGACACTCAAAAGATTATGTTTCAATCCTTCCACATATAGGACATCTTGGGTTTTAGTTCTTCCATTTTTAATGCTGAAAAATCCTTTTCCTGTGATTCTTGAAGAAGCATTATTCCAAGAATTTCCTTATCTCCATCTATCTCCTTAAGGCTGATAAACGTTTTTTGATCCCCTGTCATGTGCCTTGAGCAACCACTATTGACATACCATTTATTTTCTTATTTCTAAGCATACAAAATGATTCCACACTTTTCTTTTTTTTTCTTCCACACTTTAGGTAGGCATCCTTCCTTTGATTGATTTTGCAATCCATAGCCTTGTGTCCAAAATTGTGACATATAAAATATTCAATATGAATTTGAAAAGGAGAAAAACAGTTTCTTCCATTTCCACCATACATACCTCTAGAGAGTTTACTTGAAAAATTATAGTCATCTAGCTTATGATCAAATGCATAGCATATATAATAGTTTCCATAAAAGAATGTGTGGTACTTAGATGATTGTCCCCTGCTACTTATTTTGACCTTGTTTCCTTCTTGATTTTTTCTTGTTGATTGTCTTGATGCATCTATCTCTTTCTTGGGGAGGAAAAAATCATTTTCCTTTTCTCTTACTTGTTTTGACAATACATCGTTCATCCTTTTGAATTCTTCTCCAAGATCATAACATATTATGAATTTAAATCCATATTTTCTTCTTGACATTTTGTTGCTATGATTCCTTGGATCAAACTTCCAGTTGTTAATGGTTAGTTGTTAATTTTTAGACCAAAGATCACACTGAGAGGGGTGTGAATCAATGTAATGGAAAATTCATCGTTTCAAAACCATTTTATCAATAGTTGAACATATAGAAATGCATCTGAAAATAATGTGAATCATAACAATGAATGAAACTATGCATCAAGAGACCACCATTACATCAACACATAAGAACACCATCTTTTACATGGAAACCCTTGTGAGAGAAAACCACAAACATTATTATCTTTGAAATTCAATCTTAAATTTACAATGTTTATTGGCACCAACCAGAAAGAGATACCCATCCTTTAAAAATGCAAGCACCAACTTTCTTTAGGTAACAACTTGATTGAGGTACCAACCTTGAAATGAAGCGTCAACTTGTTATATACAAAAACCTAATTTAAGCACCAACCTTTGATGATGTAGGAAACAACCTGATTGGGGCACAAACCTCAGTGGAGGCACCCACCTCCATCTTCAACTTGGTATGGACCACTTTTCACAATATTTCAGATTGGATCCACAAGCTCAAATAATAACCAAACCAACTTGCCTTATGTTAAAAACTTGTTCTCATGCTCATATTTCCAATAACCATGACCTCGTGCATATCAACAACTGCTTCCATTTTCCTTTATCAAATTACAAAGAAATACAACCAATAATCCCTTTTCAAAATCAATTTTCACTAAATTTGGCCCCCAAAATATTAGAAAACATTAATTGGCAAAATGGTTCTTCTCAACGCGCGTTCTACAAAATTCACAAATTTTTGTATTATTTCTACAAAATTGTTACCTTTGGTTGACTTAAATGTTTGACAAAATTCCCCTTCATCAGCAAAATAAAGAATAATAAAATAATCAACCTTATGTCGTATTCAAATTGTCAACCTCATGGGGAACTAACGATGTGCCAACAAAATACACTACTACATACCTTATGTAGGTTGAAACCATCAAGTTTATTTGAATTAAACCAAAGGTCCATGCCACACCAGATCCCAACAACCAATTAGCAAAAAAATTCTTCTCGACACTCTCCATGTCACACCAGGGCTGAACTAGTCACCAATGTTGTGCCCTCAACACTGTCCATGTTGAACCAATCAACAAAGTTGTGCCATCAAAATTTTCCACGTCAAACCAACCAAAACATTTGTGCCCTTGACACTATCCATGTTGAACCAATCAACATAACTGTGCCCTCGAGATTTTCCATGTCAAACCAATCAACAGAGTTGTGCCCTCAACATTGTACATGTCAAACTAATCAACAAAGATATGACCTCGACATTGTCCACATCAAACTAATAAATAGAGTTGTTCCCTTGGTAGCATCCATGCCGAAGCAATCAACAAAGATATGCCCTCAGAATTTTCCATGTCAAAGTATTCAACAGAGTTGTACCCTCAACACTCTCAATGTCGAACCATAATTAACCAATCAACAAAACTATCAAACCAATCAAAAGAATTGTGCCCTTGACGCTATCCACATTAAACTATAATGAGTCCAGTCAAAAAAACTTTCAAGCCAATCGAAAGAATTATGCTCTCGACATACTCGACAAAGTTACCCTGAAACCACTCAAACCACATTGCCTCAAACTAGTCACGAAGGCCAAGCCTTCACCTTGTTCTCCATGCTCCTTTTGGATGCCTTTTAATACGAGCCATGCACCCAATATACATACTAGAGGGAGCACCTTTAGGAGGAATGGAACAACCTTTGATAACTCCATGGGACCACATCCAAATGACCAAGATCTAAGGGTCATTGTGCAACCAATTGTTGACGTCACTATGACATCATACTTGCCATGTGGTGAATTCTAAGTGGGCCATGTGTCATAGAGTGTAACCCTTATTTTCCAGTTGAAAGTACCATATTGGCATGACATATGGCATCATGATAGGATGTCACATGATCCTTGTTAGCCACATTATCATCTTAGGCCAACTGCTAATGGCCATGTGTCAATGTCACCACTTGGATCTGCCACATCAACATCCTCATCGGAGGAGCCACATCGCATTACCACATCATCACCTTGTTTCCAATCGCAAGATGCCACATGTCACTAAAAAAATGGGCCACCACGTGTCACTGAAGGAACAGGCCAACGTGGCAGAGGCCAAGTGTTGACTAACTGCATTAAAGTTCAGGTAAGTTGTCATCAAATCTGTTGTCCAAGAATTCTTTAATGGCTAGATATTTCATAAGACAATGATATTTAACACAATTAAATAATGTGCAATTTCATGCGGTATTTGTCATATATTTCCCACAAAAATATAGATATGATCTGAATATGTGTGATGTTTAGCAAATTTGGTGGTTTTCAACTAAATTTTGTGTTTTTTTCCTCATTGTAGCTCCCAACTTCAAACGATCATAACTTCATATCCAAGAGAAGGTTTTACAAGTGTGATATACTATTGGAAAGATATTAAAGAGAAATATCTAAAAATAACATTCATAGACTCATTAGGACATCATAAAATTGAAAAAAACCTAGTAAACTTCAAACGACTTTTTCTTCATTTGATAAGGTCATGCAAGAGATTGGACTACCATATTATTTCCTTTGATTCATGAAGGACATTGTCGTTCATTTAGACTTCCCATTTGACATATTTGGTGATGGTTTTCAATAATGACAACACTATTTCCAACATCATTTTCCTTGATCTTGATCCATCTTTAAATGTTGTTAGGTTGTTAATGGTTTTGATGAGCAACTAGAATATTTTTGTAGCGAGCTCGAAGGATTTTGAGCTTTCATGATGAATTCAACACAACTGATGTTTTGCTTCACTTTAATTGGATATTTTTGTTTCCTACTCTTATGCATGATTTTTCAAAGATTGGCTTTGAAAATAACTCATCCATAGATTTGACCCCTTGGATCTTCCCTGGATTTGCAAACAACTTAGCACTTTTCCATATTAAAATATGAGATATTGGAAGATGAGAGGTGTATGTGATTTATGTTGGAAACAATGTTCAATACTGAGAAAGGGGTGAATCAATATTAAGGCTAATTTGAAATTTTATGCCAGTTTATCTTTACTCACTCATACTTTGCATCCAATATATGATAGCAACCATTAACAAACCAAAACAACAACCATATGAATCAACACAACCACACACATGATGAGCAACACACATATGACACATAGATTTAATGTCAAAACCCTTATGGGAGAAAAACCACCAAATCTTGTTTTGTTATTGATATAAAATTAAGAGTACCTACTCCATTACATCAATATATTTGTGAGCCACCACTCACATGAAGCAAAAACTCCCTTTGATTGTTTGCTAACACCCACTAGCAAGAAGCACCAACTCCCTCCTTTTGTACACACATGATCAGCTTACTAGAAGCACCATCTAAAGCACCAACTTCACGAATTTGTTGCAAGCACCAATTTGTAGCTCCTTGGATTCATGCAAGAAACAACTTGTAGGAGGCGCAAACCCCCAAGATTTCCTCAGACACCCACTAAGATGGAAACACAAACTTCTTGTATGTAGGCTCAAACCCACACTCAATAAGGAAATAACATTCATTGTATTTCACAGCCTCTCTGCATATTTTTAGCTATGTTCTCCTTTGCAACCTTTCCTCTACTCAGCCCATGCTATACTCTCCTCTGCTCACTCTATAGTAGCCCATAATTCTTCCCAATAACATCCAGTAATACACAATACTCTCTGCACTCTGAAGCAACATACTCATACAGGCTCTCTTATCTCAACCTTCTCCTTCTGCACTGGCACTCTCAACCTCCTTCCTCTGCATAGGCACTCTTGACCTCTTCTCTGCAACACAAGCACACTTGGCCTCTTCTCAGTAGTGCACTCATGCATATATATCTCCACTCAACCCTCTCAACTATGATGCATTCCCCCAGTTGCTCAATTGCAATCTTGAGTTTTGTTCCTCTGCTACACACTGTTCGATGTTGTCTCTACTGCCATCCATATTGCTTGAGATAGTACTCTCAGCATGGCTCTCCATTCTACTTTTGTGTCCAAGACTTTGTGACTTCACCCACATTAAACATTGAGAATGGACTTTTGATCATTTCTCCACACTAGGAATTAATTCATAGTCAACCTATCGGATATAATAAGGTTCTCCATGCTTCTTGATGTAGCATCATTTTCCTGGTCGATACATCTACATTAAACATGAGGATGGTCACTTGTGTGTTCCTCCTATATTTAGAATTAATTCTTCAGTCAACCTGCACACATAACATGGCTCTCCATTCCTTTTTAATTTCCCACAAAGATCAAAGTGTACTGCAGGCATGGCTTTCTGAGCTTGATCTGATATCCATTAATTCTCTCGCAAATCGTGGCCCTCATTTCCTCGATCCATAGATCTCTGAAGTCAATATTGACTTCATTAGCTAAACCTATGCATTTGTGGTCGTTCTCTATTTTTAGTCAGCCATCGACCCTATTATCGTGCATTCTATTGCATAGTTACCAACCCGTTCACGCATGTTCACCAACTTGTAGAGGTCCTCCAAATATGGCACAAGTGCCTAGCTTGTTCCAAGGCACCAAAGCATTGCCAAATATAACTCTGTGGACTTTTTTTATTATAGCCCCTTTTTCTCAGGCCCTTTAACTATGTTTTCACCATAGGACCATGTTTTTGCGACCATTGGCTAGGCCTTTGGGTGCTAAGTCCTTATATGCCCTTTTGCGGGTTGAATTCCCTTTGTTAATGACTTTGCACCATTGGTCTCCTTTCTACGTGAAATGACCAAGGCCTGGCACTAATGCCAGAACTCCCAAGGTCGATGCTTTTATAAACTATGCAAAGAACTTCTTCTGAGTTCCTCTTAGTGGGATTAATTGCCCTGTGGGGTCCACCCAATGCAATCACTGGCCAATCAAAGGCTCTGCGAGGATGCAGTGTCTGACCGACGTATCCTGCCACATTTATTTTGCGTAACATTAAAAAACTTTCAGGATTTTCCCAGTGGGATGAGTTGCCTTGATGGGGTTTGACCAATTCCTTTTTCATTGGTTGTTGCTATGTTCACTTCCATTGTGTCCTAACACCCTGCAATCCGGCACATTTTATTTTCTTTTGTTTGTTAACCGTTGGGATCATACCTTCGAGATGACGTCACTCCTGCAACATGTCGACCTATGAGTGGTGACATGTGTCACCCAGAAAAGGGCCATTCAGGTGCCAAAAATTGTTGAATCTTCCTACCACATGTCTATGTTGACATCATCCTCTTACGTCATCCAGGTAAATTAATTTATGCCACCTATCCTCTCAGAGGAGAGAGAAAGGGTCCTCTGAGGCCTTGTTTTGCAACCAACATCTGTTATAATAAAAAACTGCTAGTTTCCAAAATCTAGCTCTAGTACCACTCCTAAGTGGATTATGTTTTTGGGAGGGGTGCCCCCAAAGTATCTCTCTGCCCTTGATATGCATGATCAACTATGCGGGAAACCACTTCCGGGACCTCGAGGCTTGAAAATACTTTCCTCTATCGGTATGTCGTAATGTTGCAATGTGGCTCGATGTCTATGTCCCAGTGCTTCCATTGTGTTCCCCTTTGCAATTTACATGATTTCCCCAAGCGGGATTTGCTATCACTATGGGGGGATCCCAATGCCTTTCTCATTGGTTTGCACTTATAAGCTTATCACCACTGTGTCCCGGTGCCCTATCTCCCAAAATTTCACTTTGTAATCCATAAGGCTTTACCAGGGCTATATTATCAGGATATCTCTACTGGACCAGGCTATTAAGTGGGGCCTCTGGTGGCCAATAAAACTGCTTCCCACTACTGTTCTGACACTCCACGTCAACCCCCTCAATTACATCCCAATGCTTTAGCTTGTGTGCCAAACATGTACCACTAGGGTAAGTCTGTTAGGTCAGGCTGTCAGGTGGGCTTCGCCTATCAGCCAATAAAACTACTTCCCGCTGTTGCATTGTCCATGCCACATCTACCAAAAACTCCTTTTGGCCGATCTAATAGGACTTTCCGCTGAGTTTGGAAATGCTGCCAACTTTTTCTATGCACCAAGACTTGGTCACCACTTTGACCCAAGGCCGTATTTAACTTTGCCATCTAACTTTGGGGCACTTCAACTTTGATTGGCAATAAATCCTGATCTAGCAGGCCATTTTCATACTTCCACCTACCGTTGGAAATCTCTTTCTGAGCACCATCCAACTATGCGACTTCTAGGAGAATTTGAGATCAATTCCTAAGGAAGAGTCTCCTCCAAATCCTAGAAATCCCATCGATAGTCATCATATTATGGCTTCTCTAATAAGCCTACTACTATGTTGATTCTTTACAAGAGACAACAACAACCATGGGACACCCCCTAAGCTTGACACATCAAGCACATTAATACCATCATTTGTTGCCACTAGATTCAATGCTTATCTGGTTGACATCAATGCCGACACACTTGTTGCCAATAGCCATTAGACCATGCCGAAAGTCCAAGACATCTCCTATCCTGACTGTTGTCATAAATGCAAACAAAATCACTTCCACTAGACATCCAGGTAGTGCCAACTATCCAACAACATCCCTATTTAGAATTGATGGGAAAACCTCATCACATCTTCCACTTTGATGTTCAAACCTCATGTTGCTTCCTCACTTCTCTTGCATGAGCCACCAATGGCTTTCTCTACTGTGCACGGGCTATCACAACTTGCTCTCCCATAATTCTCTGCCCCTTTGACATCAATGGAAAAATGCTACAAGTTGATTCTACTCCACTTTTAATCACTGAATGAGGCTTTGGCTACTAATGTGAATTCTACTCTACAGACTTCTCGACAAGGGATGATATCTTCGTGATGAGGTTCTAGAAATCTGCCATGTCACTTTTGTTTCTTTATAAACTAGACATATTGGATATGCTCCCCATGAACATATATTGCTTGTTCTTTAATAATCCTCCAGTTTTGGACACTTTGTGTTGTCAGTTGTATACTCTTTCTACCAATGCATCATTTTTTGCAGTTAAAGGAAACTGATAATAATTAACACTGCTCATGGTATTGTTGCTTCATGCAAATACCAAAAATTAATGATGCATTTTTCTTGTTCTTCATTTCTTCTGTTGCTGCTAGTACTTTGCTTTCTCCTCCTGAGCATCTATATTAATCAACTTTTCTCCCCCTGAGAATCATGCTACTCCAAATAGGAATTGTTGCTTAACTGGCACCAATTTCACCAAAAAGTTGATACAAGTTGGACAATATCACAAGCAAACTCTAATATCTCCTTCTCAAAGAAAATGCCTTTTTGCACAAAAGGTTACTCCATATGAACCCAGACCACCAATTTCTATATCGATACCAATTGAAGGCTAAGGGACATTCAAAGCATGTACCCATTGTGTTTTTATGAATCACAAGATTGCTAGGACAAATGAAATTAACAACTTAAATGAAATAAGAGTATTTCAACCAAGATGCAAACCTTTCATTTACTCAGTAATATCTCTTTCTAAGGTTGAAAAAGGTTGCCTACTATTGCTTACTAAAGCATATCCCCCTAAGCCAATGCTATTTTATATCTTATATTTGCTTCTCTGCTTCTGGGTGGGGACTGATCCTGTGGATCTAAATTAACTCTGGGCTCCTTCTCATTTCATGATTCAACTACAACACATATTATTTTCACAACATATTTTTTTTTTGTGTACTCCCCCTAAACTCATGCTGCTACACTATCCTTTCTCTTTCAACGTTGATACATAAAAGAAACAAATTCATTACTGTAATCAGCAAGAGGACACGACCATAAATTCAACAATCAGGTGCACTTCTTTGTCTATTCCTTCTAGCTTCTTGCATCTGACTAATTTGGCCTCATTTGAGGCCATTCTCTTCCTTTAATGAAGATAAATAGAAGATTTACTCCTCACTAAGCAAGTCATCCTTGTTTTTCATCCATACCTTCTTTGGGTGAATCCTGTCAACAACACTTCTTTCCAGCTTCCCCTTTTACCCATGTTTGGGCCTTTTCTTGGTTGCAGATGCCTGGAGGGAACTTCTACTTCAAATCCTATTTTTCACCTAAAACCACTTGTTGTCCTTTTTCTTTGTTTGCAAGTGAATGGTAATTGGGTTATTGTTGCTCCTTTCCTTACCTAAAGCTTGCGCTCATTATAGTTTGTGATTACAAAGCAATTTCTTCCTCCTTTATTCTGCAAGTCCTTTTGGTACTGAGCACTGAAGATGAACTCATAATCCTTTGATCTTTTGTTCCTTTTTGTCTTCAAATCCCAAGATGAAATATTTGCATGCATATGTTGAGAAGCACGTTTTTTATTTTCATATTTACAGTTTTCTCTCTTGTTCCCAATATTGCTACAAATTGGCATTTGACATGGCACTAGAATGAGGCAAAGGAGTGTGAATATTCTCGACATCATTCTTTTCAAAACTTATATCGTTGCAAACATGCTTACTCCTAGCCACTTTGTGCATTCTTGGGTTGCTATTTCCCAACATATCTTGTTTTCTTGTATGCCATCTACAATCTATGGCTTTATGTCCAAAATTATTGCAAGAAAAAAAAAAACCATGAAAAGGCTTTTGATGACAAAAGTTACTTTTTCTTTGAAGGCTTTGTCCTTGAGGGGGAAATGAATTTTGTTGTTTATTTATGTGCGTTCCATGGAAGTTTATATTTCTGCCTTGCACTATTTATTGCTACTTCTTAGCTCTCTTTTGTTTCTCTCCTTGTTGCTGCTTCATGGCTCTATTCTATTTCTCTCCTTGATGCTGCTTCTTACCATTCTGATGTTTCCTTTTCTTCTCTTGCTGCTAATGCTTTCCTATCTGTTGTTGTTATCCAATGAATTATTTTCCTTTGTTGTTGTTGGGATCAAAACTAGTCTCAATGAGAGGGGATCTATGCTTAGCAAGCATCTCATCCAAGACCTTTATTCTTCCCTCAAGCTTCTGATATTGAGACAACTCTTTATTTTTCTTTTCTAGTTCATGTCTCAATGAGACTACTTCAGCTTGCAGTCTCTCACATTGAGCTTGTATTTCATCTAGTTGAATGTTTAGCCTCCCATTCAATATGCTAGCCTCTTCTTATTGAGAATTTAAATCTACAATTCTTTTGCTCAACTTTTCATTCTCAAGCTCATAAATTTTCAGTTGCTCCTCTTGCTTGAGATTTGCCTCTAATAGGTCCTTGATCTCCTTTAGAGTATAGATCAACCTCTTTCTAGATTATATCCTTCCATTCAAATCATTTTTTCACTATCAAAGGTGCTAGTTGAGCCACCACATAGATCTAAATCCATATTTTGTGTCCATGGAATCTTCCACAGGTCTGAGGAGTATTCCATCTTCATCATTTCCAAGGGTACACTTATTTTCTCCTATGGATGAGAACACTTGGGATCTATTCTCTTCCTCTAAGGTACCCTCATTGGATATTTCTAAAAATGTAGGTCTATCTTCACAACTAGATGTACTTATATCTCTTTCTTCATAAACTTCACATGAACATCTAAAGGATAAATTCCCTATCTTTTTGCATTTATCATAGAGAAATAACATACCTTTTGAGTAGCATTGCCTCTATTCTGAGTCTTCTTCATCATAAATTCAAGAGTGATGGGAAATAACTTCCTTATTGGAAGAAGATTCTTTAATAATATTTTGAGCATCTTTCCTCTGAGATGCCTCCTTCTTCTTCTTCCTTTTCTTCTTCTAATTATCAGTAGCCTTCACAGGTTGAGAGTCATTGCTTGAAAAACAAGGTTCATCAACTTCCTCTGTTGTTGCGTGGATTTATCCTCCATGTAAACATTGCAATCTATCCAACATTTCTTTAGTTGTATCACAAATCCCTCCTCTATCAACATCTGGATTTGATATCCATTTCAATAGGATGATTTTGGCTTCTTCATTTTGTGTACTTTGTCCTCCATTCACTATTGAGCACCATACATCAACATCTAAATCCATTAAGTAGGTTTCCATTCCAATCCTCCAGAGTTTATAGTTTGATCCACTTAAGTATGGAACTCCCTTTGGTGTTAGCCAAGCTTGATTAGCCATTGTTTCCCTTGAATCTTCCTTCTGTCAGTCAAGTTATTTCTGAAGGAACTTGACTCTAATACCAGTTGTTGGAAACAATGTTTAATACTGAGAGGGGGGTGAATCAGTATTAAGGATAATTTAATTTTTTATGCCAATTTATCTTTACTAATTCATACTTGGCATCCACTATATGGGTGTTGGAAATAATACTAAGAGGGGGGGTGAATCAGTATTATCAGAAAAACTTTTTCATTTTATGCTCAGAAACATATACGCTACTTCAGTTAAGTGAAACATCGTGTACATGCTACTGTGTCTAAAGAAACCAGCGTATAACAAGAAAACTTATGATTCCGTAGCTTATCTTCAGTAAATGCATCAGGACATTATTAACCATGATAGTAAAACAGGTGTAGTATAATAGAACAAATCATCACACAGAAAACACACACATGAACACCATGATATAAGGTGGAAACCCAATGTGGGTGAAAACCACCTACTGCAAGTCGTCTCTATCTTTCTTTAATATGAAACTTCAGTTTACAATCTTTTGTACTGGTGCAGCCTTATACCAGTACGCAGGCTACAACCTGCTGAAGGCTTCAACCTTCTCTCGTTCTCCAAACTTCCTTGGAAGGGAGCTCCAACCCCCTTTGCTCTTGTACTAGCTAAGATACTAGTACGTAGGTGCTGGCCTACAATCTTCTTTCCTTCAGGTACCACTTTTCATACATTTTCAGACTGGATATTCCTAAAGCACAACATTACAATCTGAAGACCACAATTCATTCAACTTTCATAACAGATCATTGAAGCACAAAACAACCAATACTAGCATCATCAATCTTTGAATCACTGAACCACTGAAACCCTGTCAACACCAGTCACCAGAACACAAAGCAGACTACAGAACTCTGCAATAGCAGTCAGACCCAATTGCAACCCCAAAAATCAAACTTCAAAAGATATACGCTACTTCAATGAGAGAAACCCGCGTATACACATGCTTTTACCGAAGACAACCTGCGTACAGATCTAAAAGTAAATTCTCTTAACTTGTAGATGTACCAGACATCAGTTAGACCCAGAACATAACATTGCGTCAGTATGCAGATCTAGAAATACGCATAATCAACCATATCATAATAGTGCATTTCAAACCATTAGATCCCGATCTGTCCCTAGATCTAGTCTTCCATCAACCGGTGTGATCTCTCCTCATCTTAGATCAAGCAACCCAGAACCTGCATACCAGATCTCTTTCTTTTCAGATATTCAAGACTTTTCAAGTTGTACTTGCCTAATGATCTTCTTCTCCTTATATAGCCTTAGGCCTTGCTCAATACCAAGGGCCAAAACCATAGAAATCCAATACCATCAACTTCAAAACTAGGGATCAACACGTCTGTCGAGATACTTTGGTCCAAAGGCATAGGTTCAAGTACCGAGGACTAACTACCACGGACCAAAGGGAAGCTTCTCGACATGTACGCCCTTTTCTATTCATGAAGCTGCGTGTATACGCGACTTCGTATATAGAGAACCAGCGTATCCGCAACTTAGTTTATAGAGTACCTGCGTGTATACGCAACTTGGGCTTAATGAACCTACGTATATGAATTTTCTCTTCATACTTGTAGTCTGGACTGAGATCTGTCATTAAAGAGAGTTGCCATCAAGGACAACACCTAGATTGTAGCGCCACACCTGTGCCAAAATTCCAACAATCTCCCCCTTTGGACTTGATGGCAACCCCAAGATCCTTAGAATCATTCTCCCCCTTTGTCATCAAGGGCAAAGGGCTGTGCTCCCCCTGGGTACATGCTGATATCTCTGCTTGTCTGTGCTGAAACATGCCCCCCCTGACTGTAGGCAAGATCTGCAAAAGATGTTCTTCAAAAGAGCCAAGACTTATACACCATAAGGGACCTTCCTATCACAAAAAGACTCAATACATACATCCATACTCCCAACCAAGAGGGGATACATCAGAAACAACAAATTATATTACATCATTCATCCCAGGCATAGTGGGGAAACCAACATAGGCCGTTACATGACCTTGACACCATAAAAGAGATATCACAAAAAATACATGACATAGAGACAACAAATCTCGACCAAGACTTATGAAAGTCACAAGCAGCATCTGATAAACATATTTTAGATCAGCAACCAAGATTTCCTTCTGAGCTCCTTCTCATGAAACCAACAACAGTTGTGTACTAGAACCAAAAGCATCTAAATGCCAACAATGCTTTATGAAACTTTAAGCTGTTCCCCCTGAACCTGTGCCTGCAGCACCCCCTGAAACTGTGCCTGAAGAATTCTGGCATACCCATCTTAGACCTTCTCCAACCAGAGTCTGCCCTTGCTGTTCAGAACTCCATATACACGACTTCTCCTCCATAAAACAGCGTATGTACGTGGATATGCTTTCTACAACACGCGCACGTCATACACACGACTTTCCCAGCATAAATCTGCGTATATACGCGGATATCCCTTACGTAACTTGCGTATACCAACTTTTCTGTAGAACAGACAAGCTTCAACAGCAAGATGAAGCATCAACTACTCCCAGCTTTTGTCTGAGATATTCAAAAGTTTCCTTGGGCAGTGGTTTTGTGAGAATATCAGCAACTTGTTCCTTAGAAGGAACATACTCCAACTTGACCTTCTGCTCAAGCACTTGTTCTCGAAGAAAATGGTACTTGATTGGTATGTGCTTGGTCTTTGAGTGCATGACTGGATTCTTTGAAATTCTGATTGCACTTGTATTATCACATAAGATAGAGACTGGTGAAGTGCAAGTGATTTGAAAATCCTGCAAGGTCTGCATCATCTAAAGAAGTTGTGTGCAACAAGATGCCGCAGCCACATATTCTGCTTCAGCTGTAGATAAGGCAATCGAACTCTATTTCTTGCTGAACCAAGATACTAATCTGGAGCCCATAAAGAATGCACCACCACTTGTGCTCTTCCGGTCATCCATGCTTCCGGCCCAATCTGCATCTGTATAAGCATGAAGTGTGAGATCTGTATCTCTAGGATACCATAATCCATAATTTTGTGTCCCTTGAAGATATTTGAAAATTCTTTTCACTGCCTGAAGATGAGTCTCCTTTGGATTTTCCTGAAATCTCCCAACTATTCCGACTGCATGCATGATGTCTGGTCGGGTACCTATCAAATAAAGCAAACTCCCAATCATGGATCTATAAGTTGGTTGATGAACTGCTGTTGATTCATCATTTGCACTGAGGCTGCATCCTGTAACCATGGGTGTACATACTGGCTTTGAATCTTCCATGCCATACTTCTTCAAGATCTGCTTGAGGTACTTGGTTTGAGACAAGAAGATGCCTCCTTCATTTTGTTGGATTTGCAATCCAATAAAGTATGTCAATTCTCCAAGTAGTGACATTTCGAATTCTTTCTGCATAACCAAGGCAAAGTTTTGAATCATAGTCTCTTCATTGCTGCCAAAGATAATATCATCTACATAAACAACAAGTATTAGCAATTTGTTATTTTCAACTTTTATATAGAGATTGCTATCTGCTGATCCTTTTGAAAAGCCTTGTTGGTGAAGATATTTGTCCAATCGATAGTACCAAGCCCTTGGAGCTTGTTTGAGACCATAGAGAGCCTTTTTCAATCTGCATACAAGGTTTGGATCATTCCCAAGAATGAAACCATCTGGCTGCTCAATATATACTTCTTCTTCTAAGTCTCCATTCAAAAAGGCTGATTTCACGTCCATTTGACATACCTTGAAGTTTTGAAAGCTTGAGAGAGGAAGGAACATTCGGATGGCCTCAAGTCTTGCAACAGGAGCAAAGGTCTCTTCAAAATCTATTCCTTCTTGTTGCGCATACCCTTTACAAACAAGTCTGGCCTTGTTTCTAATTACTTCTCCATTTTCATTCAATTTATTTTTGAAGACCCATTTTGTCCCTATGACATTTTTATCTTTTGGTCTAGGAACCAATTCCCAAGTGTTGTTCTTTTCGATCTGCTCAAGTTCTTCATCCATTGCTTTGACCCAGCATTCATCTTTGCATGCCTCTTTCACACTTTGTGGTTCAGTGGAAGAGAGTAATGCCAAATAGCTTGAAGCTTCTGTAATTATTCTTCTTGTTTGTACTCCTGCTTCTTTCTGCCCCACAATCTGAGATTCTGGATGATTCTTTTGAACATATCTGGATGGAGTCTTTTGTTCTATTCTTGTCTGCTCCTCTGGTTCTTCTTGAGGTTCTTCTTCTTCTTGAGGTTCTTCTTCTTCATCATTCTTCCTTTGAGGGTAGCCTTCATCTTCTTCAATGTCTTCATGATGAACTTGCCTAGGAATATATCCCTTCTCATCAACCACTACATCGATGCTGTCAACAATTCTGCCAAGTCTTTTATTGTAGCACTTGTATGCTTTGCTATGTGGAGAATAACCAAGAAGAATGCCTTCATCTGCTCTCGGTTCAAGTTTGCCAAGTTGCTCATCAGTATTCTTAATATAACATTTGCTCCCAAAGATTTTGAAGTGCTTCACCGAAGGAGTCTCACCACTCCAGATCTCATGAGGTGTTTGTGTGCTGTTTACTCGGACATTTGTTTTGTTAAGAATAATAACCGCAGCATGTGCAGCTTCACCCCAGAAAGTTGCGGGAGTACCTGATTCATCAAGCATAACACGAGCCATTTGTTGGATTGTTCTGTTCATTCTTTCCACCACCCCATTTTGCTGAGGAGTTCTAGCTGTAGAGAATTCTCTTCTTATCCCATGTTCTTCACAAAAATCGAAAAATTCGTTTGAGGTAAACTCCCCACCTCTATCAGATCTGAGGCACTTAATTTTGTGTCCTGATTCATTTTCAACCAAGGCTTTGAAGGATTTGAATTTTTCGAATGCTTAATCTTTGTGCTTCATAAGCCCTAACCAGACAAACCTGGAGAAATCGTCAATGGATAATATCAAATATTCTTCTCCTCGAGGTGTCCTTTTCCTAAATGGACCGCATACATCCGTATGGACTAGCTCAAGAGGTATGCTGGCTGATCCTTCCTTCTCTGGAAAGTTAGTTCTGGTTTGCTTCCAAAACAGACAAGATTTGCATATAGTGTTGTCTAGAATTTTGATATCTGGAAGACCACGAACTGCCTGATATTTGCATGCTTTCCTTATTTGTGAAAAGCTTAGATGCCCCAACCTCCGATGCCATAGCCAATGTTCATCATCCTTGCTCAAATAGCATTGTTGTGGTCCTTCTTCAAATATGTATAGATTATTTGGAGTCCTTCTTCCTTTGATCACTGTTTTACCTGTATCAAGATCACGAACACAACATCCATTTGATCTAAATATTACCTCTGTTCCTTGATCGCACATCTGACTGACACTCAGAAGATTATGCTTCAATCCATCAACATACAAAACATTTCCAGCTTTTACCTTCTCTTTCAATGGAGCAACACCTTTTCCTTTTATGGCTGCAGAGATATCGTTTCCAAAAGAAACTTTCTTCCCCTTTTCTAATGCGGTATATGACTCAAGCTTTTCTTTGTCCCTTGTCATATGCTTCGAACATCCGCTGTCAAGGTACCATAGACTTTCTTGACCTTCTGCATAAAAGGCTATCCCACATCTTTCTGGTTGCGGTTCCTTTATTCTCCATGTTCTGACATTTGAGGTTTGTTCCTTCTGAGTTGTCTTCCGGAACCTGCTCCTGCATTCAGAGTCTTCATGACCAAAGTTATTACAAATAGAGCATTCAATTTCATTTTCAAGAACCGAAAAGTTGTTATAAGTCATTTTCATGGTTCCAGTCATTCTCCCTTGCTTTTGAGCTTCTCTAGTCATGATTGTCTTGTAGGCAACACATTGAGCTGCTTTGTGACCAAAGTTATGGCAAGAAAAGCATTGGCCATTAAAGAAACTTCTGCAATAATCAGATCTATCATCCAACCGATTGTAGCTTCTATTCACATTCATTCTTGGAGCAAATTGGGAAGATTTTACCTGTGGCTGATTGTAGCTTCTGTTTGTCCTTAAGGCAGTTTGTCCCCGAATTTCTTGATGGTCTTTATTTGCTCTTGAGGTAAACTGTCCTTGATTCACCTGATGACTTTTATTTGGCCTTTGCTCGCTTCTCCTTGCTGCATCAAGATAATTTTTAGAGGTAGAGGCTTGAGATGTTTCTCCATTATATCCAAGACCTGTCTTGATCAGAGGAGATCGCTGCACATTGATAATCTCATCCAAGGTTTCATATCCTTTAACAAATTTAAGATTAATCACTTTTGTTTTCTCAATCTCCTTTCTAAGACAAATAATCTCACATTCCAATTTTTCAAGATGTTTTTCCTTTTCAGCTAGTTGACATTGTAGAGAATCAATAATAGCACTCTTCTCTTCTAAGCAAACTTTGAGATCTTTCATTTCTTCACAAAAGCCTTCTACATCTATAGCATCCACGTAGTCATCATCTTCAAAAGCCATTAAAAGTTTATATCCATTACTTTGTTCATCTTCATCACTATTTGAAAGACCATCACTATCTTCATGAGTGTAATAGCTTTTCTTCTTTTCATTTTGTTTCTTGTTCCATTTAACAGGTTCCTTTCCCTTGTCATTCTTATCTTTGTGAGGACATCTGGCAGCATAATGACCTACTCTTCCACAAGCAAAGAATTTAAAAGGTAACTTACCTCTGAACCTTCCAGAAACCCTTTGAAGATTTCTGACAAAATTTGATTCTTCTTCTTCATCTTCTGGCATGTGACTTGCTTCATAATAACCTCCTTTGCCTGAAGCCTTGAAAGCAGCTTCTCTTCTGTCTGATGGACCTCCCTTTCTCATTTCATAAGCAGTTAGAATTCCATGAAGCTGAGACATAGTAAGAATTTGTAGATTTTCCTTTTCTTCTATTGCAGACACTTTAGATTCAAATTTGGGGGACAATGATCTTAGAACCTTTTCAACCACAATAGCCTCTTTTATTTCTTCACCCAAGTTTTTCATGCAATTAACAATCTCATCAACTCTAAGGAAATAGTTAGCCACACTTTCATCATTATACATTCCGAGAGTCTCATACTTAATCCTGAGAGTTTGAAGTTTAGCATGCTTTACCTGTTCGTCTCCTTCATAGCTCGTGACAATCTTGTCCCATATTTCTTTTGCAGATTTATAGTGCATTACCTTCATGAATTCCGATTGGGATATACATCCCAATAGAGTACTGACTGCTTTCGCATTTGTTTCATATTTCTTTTTCTCGTCTGCATCTGTAGGAGTAGCTGAAGGAAAAGTGTAGCCTGTCTCTACGATGTCCCAAACTTCTGTACCAAGAGATTGAAGATAGGCAGTAACTCTTACTTTCCAATAATTGAAGTTTGTCCCATCAAAAACTGGTGGCCTGATTGATGCTTCTCTCTCGTAGTTGCTCATGATGAACAATCTACCTTCAAGCGATCAAGCTTCTCTGAAGGACCTGCTCTGATACAAATTGTTGGAAATAATACTGAGAGGGGGGGTGAATCAGTATTATCAGAAAAACTTTTTCATTTTATGCTCAGAAACATATACGCTACTTCAGTTAAGTGAAACAGCGTGTACACGCTACTGTGTCTAAAGAAACCAGCGTATAACAAGAAAACTTATGATTCAGTAGCTTATCTTCAGTAAATGCATCAGGACATTATTAACCATGATAGTAAAATAGGTGCAGTATAACAGAACAGATCATCACACAGAAAACACACACATGAACACCATGATATAAGGTGGAAACCCAATGTGGGTGAAAACCACTTGCTGCAAGTCGTCTCTATCTTTCTTTAATATGAAACTTCAGTTTACAATCTTTTGTACTGGTGCAGCCTTATACCAGTACGCAGGCTACAACCTGCTGAAGGCTTCAACCTTCTCTCGTTCTCCAAACTTCCTTGGAAGGGAGCTCCAACCCCCTTTGCTCTTGTACTAGCTAAGATACTAGTACGTAGGTGCTGGCCTACAATTTTCTTTCCTTCAGGTACCACTTTTCATACATTTTCAGACTGGATATTCCTGAAGCACAACATTACAATCTGAAGACCACAATTCATTCAACTTTCATAACAGATCATTGAAGCACAAAACAACCAATACTAGCATCATCAATCTTTGAATCACTGAACCACTGAAACCTTGTCAACACCAGGCACCAGAACACAGAGCAGACTACAGAACTCTGCAATAGTAGTCAGACCCAACTGCAACCCCAAAAATCAAACTTCAAAAGATATACGCTACTTCAATGAGAGAAACCTGCGTATACACGCGCTTTTACCGAAGACAACCTGCGTACAGATCTAAAAGTAAATTCTCTTAACTTGCAGCTGTACCAGACATCAGTTAGACCCAGAACATAACATTGCGTCAGTATGCAGATCTAGAAATACGCATAATCAACCATATCATAATAGTGCATTTCAAACCATTAGATCCCGATCTGTCCCTAGATCTAGTCTTCCATCAACCGGTGTGATCTCTCCTCAGCTTAGATCAAGCAACCCAGAACCTACATACCAGATCTCTTTCTTTTCAGATATTCAAGACTTTTCAAGTTGTACTTGCCTAATGATCTTCTTCTCCTTATATAGCCTTAGGCCTTACTCAATACCAAGGGCCAAAACCATAGAAATCCAATACCATCAACTTCAAAACTAGGGATCAACACGTCTGTCGAGATACTTTGGTCCAAAGGCATAGGTTCAAGTACCGAGGACTAACTACCACGGACCAAAGGGAAGCTTCTCGACATGTACGCCCTTTTCTGTTGATGAAGCTGCGTGTATACACGACTTAGTTTATAGAGTACCTGCGTGTATACGCAACTTGGGCTTAATGAACCTGCGTATATGAAATTTCTCTTCATAGTTGTAGTCTGGACTGAGATCTGTCATTAAAGAGAGTTGCCATCAAGGACAACACCTGGATCGTAGCGCCACACCTGTGCCAAAATGCCAACAATGGGAAACCATTAACAAACCATAACAACAGCCATATGAATCAACACAAGCACACACATCATGATCAACACACATATGACACAAATATTTAATGTGGAAACCCTTCCGAGAGAAAAACCACCAAATCTTGTTTTTTTATTTATTTAAAATTAAGAGCATCTATTATATTACATCAATATATTTGTGAGCCACCACTCACAGGAAGCATTGAATCCCTTTGATTGTTTTCTAGCACCCACTTGTAGGAAGCATCAACTACGTCCTTTTGTAGACACCTAATAAGCTTACCAGAAGCACCATGTGAAGCACCAACTTCACGGAATTTTTGCAAGAACCAACTTGCAGCTCCTTGGATTTATGAAAGGACCAACTTGTAGGAGGAACCAATCCCAAAGCTTTCATCAGACACCCACTAAGATGGAAGCACCAATTTCATGTATGTAGTCTCCAACCCACACTCAATAAGGAAATAATACTCACTATATTTTGTAGCCTCTTTTCCTATTTTCAACTTTGTTCTCCTTTACAAGCTTTCCTCTACTCAACCCACACAACAATTTGTCCTCTACTCACTCTACAACATCCCATTGTTCTTCCCAACAACATCCACTAATACGTAGCACTCTCTGCACTCTACTATAGCATACTCACACTAGCTCTCTGCTCTCAAACTTCTCCTTCTGCACTAACACTCTCGGCCTCCATCCTCTGCATAGGCACTATCAACCTCTTATCTACAAAATAGGCACACTTGTCCTCTTCTCAACAATGCACTCACAAAAAAATATCTCCACTAAGCTCTCTCAACTATGTTGTGTATAAATTCCTTGTAGATTCAAAATACTAATTGTAATTTACTAAAACAATAGATGTGAATCTACTCTACTCATCAGCGGAAACAATTAAACAATCGCAAAACCATGAAGCATACAAGAGAAATAATTCAATAAGCACATTACACAATGATTTCCTGGGGAAAGACACAACTAAAAACCCCCACTATTTGTATATTGCATTAGTTAGAAAATATGAGAAGATTACAATGCTTTGCTCAAGCCTGAGAAACCTCTGCACTATCTCTATATGTATCACTGCTTCCTAGACAAGCTTAGGCTAATACTTAACCAAATTTTGTCTTTCCCAAGTCTCTATTTCCTTGTGTTTTTTTTTTTTTCAATTATCTCCCTATTAATTATGGAAATTCCTCAATATGAATTGCATAATCCTCATAGGCATTCCTCTGATTGCATGCACCACATGTATAATTCAAATGATTATACAACTAATAGTACACTACCCTTGAAATCCAAGCTAAACTATGTAACTCTTAGATCTCACATGCATGAGTTATTTATGAGTGAATCATCAATTAACTGGTTGAACACATGAAGCAACACCCCACTATCTAACCTCCTACTAGTTCCTCCATCTATTGTGTTTGTCAGTATTTGCATACTGCCGTCAGTGATAAAAAATCCTCTTTTCATATCATATTAGGGTCCCATTCTGAAATTTTTGTCATTCTAGGGTCACTAAAGGTTGAATTAGGGTTTCCTTTACTCCTTTTAGAAATTTACCCCTTGTTGGGTCATTCAACCTTGCTGAGTATCCATTTTCCATAAATTTAATGACATCATGCCATCACATTAGTCATTTCATCTTTAAATTCAGTCCTTCAAGGTCTCATTAGGTCTTTCATGGTTTTCCAAGGTTTCATTAGGTCATTAGGGTTTCCAAGGTTCCAATAAAACTCCATTCCATTGCATAAGAATAGCAAGCAAAGGGTGATAAAATAACATCTCTTCACCATGTGATGATTATTTGTAAAGAGAAATGCTCATTTCATCATGTGATTTTATGTTCACTATATGTAATAAGTACTTTTCCTAAGCTGCCAACTCAATCTCTATATGCCAACTTCATTAAAGAAAAGTCAAATTCAAAGAGTTCTCAAAGACCATCAAAAGATAAATTTGTCAAAGGAAATAGTCAAGTGAAAGGGTAATGTTTCAAAAAGTTAACTGTATGCCAAAGGGAGTTGTCTTTTCCTAAGGGTGTCCAAATCATCATTTTCCACAAGCACTAAACCCTAATTTCCTCTCCTTGAGCTAGGTTTATCTATGGAATCAGATACATATGAGCAAAGGAGGCCTAAGGGAGGTAGTTTTAGTAAGTATGAGGCCATTACAACTCATAAAAATCATGTCTCCATAATTTTTCAAGAAGTCATTCCAAGGGACAAATAATTTTCCACACATCGGACCAGGTTTGCTTCAAAGTATGTTTTTGACCAAACAAAGATGAATTTGACAACATTGAGAGAAGTTTTTGTCCATAATTGGTTGAGGATGAAAAATATCCTTCATTTTTTACACAGGTATTATGGTTTTGGAGAAATGTAAAAAATACAGTTTCTACAAGAGAGTTGCTGCACTTCTGGAGTGACCTTGTGAAAATCAATGTTTCTCCTATCTGGAGTGTCCAAATGACTTTTTTGATGCATCAAATGATAAGTATACATAAATATATTTCCAATGAGCTATCATGAGCTCAATTTGGAGTTGAGGAAGACCTGCAAAGGTTTCCTGCAAGAGAATACTTCATTTTTTTCACCCTCATTATGCACTTTTTGACCAGTATTGGGAAAATTTATTTTTGAGGGGTCATAATTGATCATTTTCAGTGCTGGATAGGTCCATTGTGTAGAAAATAGAGAGATACTTCCAACAATCTATCATGGGCTCAATTTGGACTTCGGGAAGTGTTTAAGGGAAAACTAGTGTCGATTCGAACTGCTAGTCCCACTAAGATGGGTAGCTATTTTAGAAACAAACAATGAAAGCTTTCCAAGAGTTCCTTTAAGTGTGATAGATGAGAGGGAAGAAAAAAGGACCAACCTGGATCTTTCGCTTTGATCCTAGCTTGATTTCTCCTTTCCTTTATGGAATTTTCCACTCCTCTCCTACTTGTCCCGCTTCAAAGAGTACCTGTAGAGTCAAAGTAACAACAAAACATCAGATCATCCCTATCTAAAACATCATAAACAATGCGGAATTAGAAACACATCGATCATACAATTTCATTTATAAACAACAAGATTCACAAATAGACGATTATATGAAGGAAAACTCAAAGAACTTTATTAATAATAGTGAAAGAGAGGATTACAACCCAGCTATCTGATCCAGCATCATCCTCCCAGTGTAGAAGCCCTCTTCACCTCATGAACAAGAAAATTACCCAACAATACAATGTCTCTTCTCACCAACAAACCAACATCACTTCCTTAAAAAATACAAAATTCCAGCCTTCTGATCTCTTAGATGAGGGATCCATTTATAGATGTTTTGCAAGGGTGTGAGCCATCTCTGGGTTTTTGATTAGTGTCATTCCATTGATAGTTATTAGTTCCACTTCGAGATTTCATTGATCTCTTACTCATCCCTGGGTAAATTTAGAGAGGCAAGTGTCACAGGAGAAGTTTCTAGAAGATTCCATGATCATCCACTTAGCAAACTGTCTCTACCATTTGTCTATTCTTGCTCATTGCACCCCACAGAGGGCCATTTCAGTATGCATTGCACTTGGCTAGTTTGGCAGCCAGTATGCATCATACCTTGCCCATGGAGTAGTCTGTAAGGTATAGTTTTGGCTAGTTCTGAGTAGTTTTTCAGGTGGAACTTCTGGGAAATGATGTAATCAGTTGACCATGATCCTTTAGGGTATAAAAAATACTTTTAGGGACTTAAGGAGCCCTTAGGTTATGGACATATGAGTTTGGGGTTGTAGTGCCCAAATATGTCTATAATAGATGCCCCCTAAAGCATGAGGTCGTAAATCTTTTGATGTCGGGTGAAATGATTTATCATGAGGATCCGAGCTATTTGTACTGGAAGGTGACCTATATAAGATATAATACAATACATCATCATCATATTATTTTCATGATCTAGTTGAGGCGGGCATTCCCATGCTGAACGTTATAAATTCATTTTCATGTACATAGGACAAACACTCATCTGTTGTTGCAGACTGGTGATTATTCGCATGAAGAGTCATCTTCTTTTGCTTAGATGACTATCTGTGTAGATTCTGTGCACATTTGATGTCTTTACGTTCCTGAATATATCGCAGCCCGGATGGATGAAACTAGATCTAGGGTCTTCAAAACTCGTTCAATCTTCGCCCGATGTACAAGTTGATCCATGTGAAAAGATGTTCTAAAGTTGAACATGGAAAGACATTGCCTGATTACCAGCCAATAATGTAAGCTGTTAACAGACGCGAGAGGAGTCACCGATAATGATGATGACCCTCAAGGTACTACAGTTCAATTCACGTGGTGTGAATATATGAGTCGATGTCGAACACCATGCAAAATCTTTTGGTCGAAGGCCATTGATGTAAACCTATCGCCGAAAGTGAGAAACTTGCCATTGAGGCATGCAAGCTTCAAAGTACTGAAAGGGTTGTTTCTAAGTAAACTTCTTGGATAATGAGCTGATGTCAACAAGAAGTGACCTATCATAGGAGGGCCTTAATGTATCCCACATCTACGACATGAAACAGAGCAAATGATTTTTGTGGAGGTGAAAACGATCTGATGATATAAGGTTCAGGAATGGTGGTCATGAAAAATGAAGGGTGGAAGTATTGCAGTGGATGAGGTGTTTGCTGGATGGTGAATTCTCTGAATGACTTCTCTTGAACATATTGGCGACACTGATATGGACTTGGTAGTGTTAACCCCATGGATGGTACGGAGGACCAATGGTGATGGTGAACGGAAAAACCCAACCCAACTCAATCATGGTGATGGAGTGAAAGTGTCATGTTCAAGAGCGACCTGCTACCAATAAAGTTCTTCAAGTTTTCTTCCCATTTTTCCCCAGTCATTGCTGACCAGTACCTCTTTATTTTTGACAAGATTGAGGAGGATAACATATGCTTGGTCTATAATGTTCCCTTCGGGCAAACTTGTCACTTTGTGTTTAGTGAGCTTAGCATTAGTGAGACTCGTTCTTGTCTGGGTGGACAAGTTTGTCGCTATTGTTTTAACGAGTTTAACGACATAGATAAATCGGTCCTTTTCATGTTTAGAGAGTTTGAAAAGGGACAAAAATGAGACTCCAACAATCCTTTTTCATGGCATAATCCCTTAAGTCCGAAAAAGTATAAAATAATACGAAAGGGATAACTTTTTGATAGCTTTAACGAGCCGACAAAGACAAGTGCTCCATCTTTTTGTTTAATAATCCCTCAGGTTTAAAAAGATTAAAATATATGAGAGGGATGGTATTCCTTTACTTTAACGAGCTGGAAAGGCCAATGGCTCGACGATATTTTTATATTTAACGAGTCTTAAAAGAGTTTAAAAGGGACTCATTTTTTAGGAACGAGTGGTATTTCTGGGTAACACTCGGTTCCAGGTAAGCTTGGAACTTCTAGAAACATGGCAGTGTGAAGAGGATGGCAATCAGAATCAATCGTCGCAGCTGTTCCTCAAAAGGGTAAACAATCATATGGAAGCGCATGGTCGGCCAAATGAGTGGAGGTGACGGTAGGAACACAACCAAGGTTCAAAAGGGTTGATAGCATGGCAATCACAAAGATTATTTACCAAAGGTGGTTTCATTTTTTAATGAGCTTGAATCAGGAGAAACTATGCTCAATGCAGGTTTATTTTTAAATGAGCTTGAACCTTGGGGGAACGTTGCTCTTTACCAGTCTTTTGATAATGTATCTTGGTAGATTTATTTTTTAATGAGCTTGAACACTACTATAACATGTGCTCATTGTGTTATAGACATTTTTGTGCCTTGCATCACTGAGCATGAAATGTCAATAATCAAGGGATCCAAAGTCCCTAAACATGTTGTTCCTACCCCTAGAGGAACAAGGCCAACAAACCACAACAATTCACAAAAGTTCTCCACCTGAAAAAACTCAAAAACAAGGCAATTCTGGATCATGTCAACTGCTCCACTGAGCATCTGCGCTGAATGTCAACTGCTCCACTATCTACATGCATTGAATGTCAACTGCAACAAAGGCTACCTGCGCTGAGCGTAACTGGACAAGTGGCAGGCTCATTTCTCAAGGTGTCAATGCTCAGGAAGCTTCCAAAATGACACTTGCATCAGGGAATTCGACTGGTGATGAGTAAGAGGTTCCAAATCTCCAAGTGGAAGCAAGAACCTCCAAGTGGACTTAAGAACTGAGAGAGGGAGAGGACACTAGTCAGATCTCAAGCTGACTCATCCTCCCTCCAAACATATATATATGGATCTCTCCTCCATGAGATCTAGAGGCTGGAATTTGGTAATTTCAAAGAATTGATGTTGGTTTGTGGCTAGAAACTTTGGGTGTGTAATGCTTTGAAGGGAGCTGAAGAAGGAATTCCATTCTGCTGGGAAGGAGATGCTGGATTGGAGCCCCATGGGTTGTATCTCTTCCTGAACCCTGTTACTTTCAATAAAGCTATCTTGATTCTTTCCTATATGCTGGTGTATTTTGTATGATTGCATTAGTATATTTGATTTACTTCTAATCCTGAATCATTTATGAATATGTATATTTGCTTTTGTATGGTGTTCTTCTCTTGTCGCAAGTAGCTGTTCTCTTGTCACAGGTAGCTGCTCTCTTGTGATCTCGTGGGATTCAAGTAGCTATTCTCTTGATCAAGCGAGGAGGCAAGTAATTGTGGACACACAAAGAGAAGAGGATCTAGTTCGAGGGACAACTTGAAGACAACGGTAAGTCTGCCGATCTCCCCTCTTTCATATTTCATAAAGGAAGAAATCATAATAGCTGTATTCGTTTGTTGCTAAGGCGCTGCCACACCTTAGGTGGATAGGATCGTCCTGCATAGGCATTTTTTCCCACAACAAATTGGCGACTCCACTGGGGGGAACTTGTTTATTCATTTCATTTGTGTTTCCGTCATTTGTTTACTTCGTAGACTTGACAGCAACTATTGAACTACATCTTTCCCAGATGCAAAGTAAAAGTTGCTGCTTTGATCCAGTTTGTTGGACTTGTCTATGATCTAAACTAGATCCAAAAATGATTTGATGATCCTTGTGATAATATTTAGTACCCTATCAAAGCATCCCTCTGTTTATACCTTGCTTGTGTTTCTGATTTGGCCTGAAACAATTGATTTTTGAGCATTTTGTGACCCAGAAACCAAGGGAAACGAGAGTTTCTCTTTCAGCACAGGCACTGTGAAGGCAGTCTGCATTTCATCGCAGGTCCCGAAGGGGCTACCTGCGCTGAATGTCAAACTGACAGTGTTAGACCTGCGCTGAACCAGTGTGGCCTTGTGCAGCTGGGGTTCTTTGTCCTCTTTTGCCCTGTTTTGATCTCTGTTTTTGCAGCCTTTAACTAGCATAGGTGCCAGTCTGATAAACCTTTTCTTTGCTTGAATTCCGCCTCATTTTTGTACAAAAATATTGTGAATGTTTTTATGTGTTTGTGGCATCATTTACAGTCTTCCTTTGCATGAGTAAAGTGATCATCCTGTAGCCTTTAATTCAGATCTGATTGATAGTGATCTTAGAAGAGAGTTCATTGGCTGTTTGTTCAGATTGATTATAGTTTTACTTTTGCTTATTGGTTTGAATTTGTCTCTTTCAAAGTGTCAAAACAAGTATTTATTTCGAAAATCGCAAAGTGATTGTAATCTCTTCTACCCTTGTTGATTTCGAAGAAAGTAAACTTGTTTGTATTGATCATCTTAAAAGCAAATTCAAAGTTGTGCAAAAAGCTTTCTTTGTAGGCATTTATACTAAGAAAGTGAAAACAAACACCTCCATTGTGCATTTTGCATTTGATAGTTTGCATGTTGGATTTAGGGAAAGTGCATTAGAGTGTGCTGATTGCTCTTTGAGAAAAGATAGTGTTATTCTTTTCCCTTAGTAGCTAGGATTTTTAAAGTTGAAAGATTGTAAAGCTTGCTTATCATCTTAGACTGCATTTAGGAATTTGTATCATACATCTCGTGGTGAACCTTGAAAGGCAAACTTTAAAAAGATCAACCTAAAATAAACTGAATGGACCTAACAACGCTTTGTAACATAACGCACAACATAGAGGTCTAGGCTAGAGACGTGTTCCGGCGTCGTTAAGCCTAGTGACTGTCGATCTCTAAGAAGGTGGGTGATTCCTTCTGAGAGACGGTAGCGCTAGTACGAATTTGTGCTCCCACGTACCATCGCGTATATATTGGGAGACCCCTATAGGCATATATCCTTTATCCTTAGGAAGCCGTGTCGGCCGCCCTACTGATCGCAATGCAGTGAACACAGCATTCACGAATATCGACCACCCGTACCGTAAAAAGTATTCTGTGGTTTTACAAAAAGTTTGGCACACCCTCTGCCTAGATCTCCAGAGCAGTTTCTTTTGGCCTTTTTCAGACTCTATAATAGAAAAAGTCCATCCGAGAATTTGTCACTTCGGGCTCGTTAAAACATCGAAGGAGACTAGAGTCATCTTTAGCTTTTTCTCGACTCTTTAAAAATGAAAAAGCAAGTTGTGTCTAAAAGCGTCGTTAACAATTTATTTTAAACGGAACAATCACCCTTTAATTCCTGCATTGATCTAGGTTGGAAAGATGGAGCACACCAACCAAGGAGTTCCCTTGGGTGGAAATCCTAGTCCCTTCTCCTCTTGGGGAGATGTTGGTGCGCCCCACATGGCCACATTGTCGCTTCCAGGACTGACAATTGGTCTACCAGTTTGGCTCTTTTCAACCAATGTCGTTCAGAATACCACCACTCCTGAACAGTCGAGTCGACAGTTAGATCAGACAAGAGTTGCCTCCCAACCTTCAACTTCATCTTCCTCCCCTCCTTCCTCTTCGCTTGAAGGGACCGGTCGAATTAAAAACCAGGTTCCTAAGGAGAAGAAGGAGAAGAAGAAGAAAAAGAAGAAGAAGAAGGAGCCTAAGGCGACTGGGGGCAAACAAATGTCATCTAACAAAAATCCACACACTGCACTCGTAAGGCCTAAATCGCCATGCGTCATCTACAGGGGAGACCACTTCCATAGAGATTGTCCCTGTATCCCACGGATACTAAGAGACTGGTCCCCCCGTTTGCACAATTCGGGAGCATGAACCTCTGATAGTCATGTTGACTGCTCACCGTCAACTGGTGGGAGTGAAGCTCCAGGACAGAGCGGGAGAGCTAAATTTCCCTGCAAACTGTGTGAAGGCGATCACACCATCCATCGTTGTCCCTTCTTAGATGAGGCAAAAAGAGTTCTGGAAGATCGCCCGATTTTACGAGCGCATCTCCCTCCTGGATATCAAAGACTCCTGCCAAGTCCCTCACTAGTTGAGAATCCGACTGAGCCACTTAGGTGGTCAGCCGAAGCACCTGTCATTGAAGAAGAACTGTCTGGATCCATGCCTAACGAAAGTCAAAAGGTTGATACGGCAGTTGACCCGGTTTTGCCTTCAGAGGCTCCATCTTCGAATGACACCATAACAGAGGAGAATAAAGACGACACCGTCCAGATTCTCTTCATCAACACCGACTCTAATGATCAAGGAGGCAATGCCACCATTCCTTTATCGCAGGAAGGAAGTTCATCAGAGCGATATCCGACCGTATATTCGGTCCCACCACCAAGCAACCTGGTTGTGTCCTTTGATTGGAACCAACTAGGCAGACCCTGGTTGCCAGCCAGTATACCATTCAGAATTATTTATCAAATATACAGAATGGTAATGGCTGGCACTATCATTGATGAGGGGGCATCTGTGAGTATCCTTTCCTCTATTGCTTGGAAAGCGCTTGGTTCACCAGCGCTTTTACCTGAGATGAGAAGTCTATTAGGTTTTGATAAAGGAACCAGTCGACCTTTAGGGATCCTCCCAAATGTGCCTATAACATTGAAAGGGAAGACCGTTCAAATGAACGTGATGGTCGTTCAAGGAACCTTGGATTATAACCTACTCCTTGGACGATACTATATATATTGCATGGGAGCTATAGTCTTCTCACTCTTTAGAGTAATGTGTTTTCCGCATGAAGGAAGAATGGTCAAGCTCGTAGACCAGCTTTCGTTTCCCGGATCACACATCGCAAATAGTCATGTCCCATACCTAAATGGTCTATTCATGCAAGAAGTGTCTCAACCCACGGTCCGTCCTCCTGATGAGCGCGAGTAATCCGGGAGGATATGACTAGAACCCAGGGGGCATGCATCCTGGCCTGCTTCGGCAGGAAAACTTTGGGTATAGGGTAGGTTTCCACGGGAGAATATGACTAGTCCATACCCCATCCGTGGATGGAAGAGGGGTTGTTCTAGAATAGGATTCTTTTGTCAAAGTTACGTGTTTGGCGCCAGATTCATTCACCCTTGTCTATTTCGGTAGACATTGCTGAGGAAGTGTCTTGTTTGAAAGAGTAACAAGACAATATTTGGGTAACCTGAAAGAGGTAATCCTCTCTCGATTAAAACAAATGTTTTGGCAGAGGGTAAGTAGAGGTAACCTTGAAACTCTGTTTTATACCTGGGGGCATGCAAACCTTTTGGAGTGCAAGCAAGGGGCGACTATTTTTTTTTTAAATTTTTAGGTCCTCCCTTTAAACCTGTAGGTCTAACCCTTTAAACTCGTAGGATTAGCCGTTTCCGAACTTGCATAAAGAAAGGAGAGGGAGCATAGCTTTGGTAAGGCGCAAGCTCGATAAAAAAATGGGATCTTTCACGAGACACTCTTATCTTATGACTGGGTAAACGAGCAGTTTTAGCATAAAGTTCATGCTCGTTAAAAAATAAACGCAAGATCCGAGCAGTTTTAACGCGGTCTTCATGCTCGTTAAAAAATAAATATAAGCAGTGAGCAGAGTTTCCTCCAATGTTTAAGCTCATTTTTAACTAAAAAATGAACCTATCCCGGTAAATAACCACTGTGAATGTAATTTTATCAGCCGTTAAAGCCTTGGTCGTGTTTGCACCTGCCACCTCCACTTTTCATTTGGCCGATCGTTCACCTCCATATGATTGTTTACCCATTTTGAGGAACAGCTGCGAAGAGTGATTTCACCTAGCCATCCTTGTGACACTGCCATGATTGGAAAATTCCAACCTGTACCTGGAATCAGTTGCTATCCTTGTTTATCACTCGTTCCTCAAAAGACGAGTCTTCTTTAAGCTCTTTTCAATTGACTCGTAAAATATGAAAAGATTGCCGAGTTCTGGCCTTCCAGCTCGTTAAAGGACAGGAAGAGCTATCCCTCCTCTAGATTTTAATCTTTTTGGACCTGAGGGATTATTGCACAAAAAGGTCGAGCGCTTGTTTTATTCGGCTCGTTAAAATTATCGAAGACTCATCCCTTCTGTATTGTTTTATACTTTTTCGGACTTAAGGGATTAGATGACGAAAAAGGAATTTTGGAGTTAAATTTATGTACCTTTTCAAACTCTCTAAAAATGAAAAGGACCGAGTTATCCTTGTCGTTAGACTCGTTAAAATTATTAAATAGCGACAAACTTGTCTTTAGACGAGAACGAGTTTCACTATCGCTAAGCTCGTTAAAACATAGCGATGGGCTTGCCCGAAGGGCAGGTTATAGAACAAGCATATGTTATCCTCCTCAAGCTTGACAAAAATAAAGAGGTACTGGTCAGCAATGACTGGGGAAAAATTGGGAAAAAATCAAGAAAACTTTGATGGTAGCAGGTCGCTCTTGAACATGACACTTTTCCCCCGTACCACAATCGGGTTGGGTTGTTTCATTCACCGGTCACATCACCATGGTCTCGCCATACCATCCATATTTGGGGTAATGCTACCGATCCATCACATCAGTGTCGCCATATGTTCAAGAGAAGTCGTTCAGAAAGAGTCAACCAGGTCCCATCCACTGCCATACATTATCCTTCATCCATTCATGACCGCCACCCTGAATCATATGTCACAAATTGTTTTCACCTCCATTAAAATCATTAGCTCCATTCCGTGTCACTGATGTGGGATTCATTAAGGCCCTCCTTTGACGGATCGCTCCTTGTCGACATCAGCTCATTATCCAAGGAGTTGATCTAGGAACAACCCCTTTCAGTACTTTGAAGCTTGCATGCCTCAATGGCAAGTTTCTCACTTCCGACGACAGGTATACATCAATGACCTTCGACCAGAAGATTTTGCGTGGTGTTCGACGCCAAGTCCTTTATTCACACCACGTGAATTGTACTGTAGTACCTTGAGGGTCATTATCATTATCGGTGATTCCTCTCGCGCTTGTTAACGGTTTACATCATTGACCAGTAATCAAGCGATGTCTTTCCATGTTCGACTTCAGCGCAATTCTCACATGGATCGACTTGTACTTAGAGTGAAGATCGAACGAGTTTGAAGACCCCGGATCTAGTTTCATCCATCCGGGCTACGATATATATTCAGGAAAAATAAAGACATTTGACATGTACATCATTGCAGCAGATGATCATCCTACTCAAAGGATAATAATTTCACCAAAATTATCAGTCTACCATCAGACGATCGTCTGTTCTATGTACAAAAAATGAATTTATAAAGCTAAGAATGGGAATGCTTGCCTCAGCTAGATCATGAAAACAGTATGAATCATAATGTATTGTATTGTATTTTATTACAGGTCTCCTCCCAGCAGATAGATGAACTTCGGACCCTCCTGGATAAAGCATTTCACCCGATAAACGGCCTCATACTTTAGGGGGCAACTGTTATAGACATTTTTGTGCCTTGCATCACTGAGCATGAAATGTCAATAATCAAGGGATCCAAAGTCCCTAAACATGTTGTTCCTACCCCTAGAGGAACAAGGCCAACAAACCACAACAATTCACAAAAGTTCTCCACCTGAAAACACTCAAAAACAAGGCAATTCTGGATCATGTCAACTGCTCCACTGAGCATCTGCGATGAATGTCAACTGCTCCACTGTCTACATGCATTGAATGTCAACTGCAACAAAGGCTACCTGCGTTGAGCGTAACTGGACAAGTGGTAGGCTCATTTCTCAAGGTGTCAATGCTAAGGAAGCTTCCAAAATGACACTTGCATCAGGGAATTCGACTGGTGATGAGTAAGAGGTTCCAAAAATCCAAGTGGAAGCAAGAACCTCCAAGTGGACTCAAGAATTGAGAGAGGGAGAGGACACTAGTCAGATCTCAAGCTGACTCATCCTCCCTCCAAACATCTATATATGGATCTCTCCTCCATGAGATCTAGACGTTGGAATTTGGTAATTACAAAGAATTGCTGTTGGTTTGTGGCTAGAAACTTTGGGTGTGTAATGCTTTGAAGGGAGCTGAAGAAGGAATTCCATTCTGCTGGGAAGGAGATGCTGGATTGGAGCCCCATGGGTTGTATCTCTTCCTGAACCCTGTTACTTTCAATAAAGCTATCTTGATTCTTTCCTATATGCTGGTGTATTTTGTATGATTGCATTAGTATATTTGATTTACTTCTAATCCTGAATCATTTATGAATATGTATATTTGCCTTTGTATGGTGTTCTTCTCTTGTCGCAAGTAGTTGTTTTCTTGTCACAGGTAGCTGCTCTCTTGTGATCTCATGGGATTCAAGTAGCTGTTCTCTTGATCAAGCGAGGAGGCAAGTAGCCGTGGACACACAAAGAGAAGAGGATCTAGTTCGAGGGACAACTGGAAGACAACGGTAAGTCTGCCGATCTCCCCTCTTTCACATTTCATAAAGGAAGAAATCATAATAGCTGTATTCGTTTGTTGCTAAGGCGCTGTCACACCTTAGGTGGATAGGATCATCCTGCATAGGCATTTTTCCCCACAACACATTGCCTTTTTATGCAGGCTAGAAATGACTAAGCTACGAGGTTAAAGGGTTGAGAACCTACAAACTAAGAAAATCAAAGGTCGTTTTTCACTTGCATGCAAAGGTTTGCATGCCCCCAGGTGTTTTAGTAAAAGCAGAGTTTCCAGGTTACCAAATGGAAGTCCTTGTGGTTAGGTAGGATTGTTTCTATCAATAGACAAAAACTCTTCCTTTGCTTTGTCCATTGAAATAGACAAAGGTGAATGGTGTGAGCTTCCAATCACATAACGTACGAAGGTGAATGGTGTGAGCTTCCAACCACAATCGTAAAAAGGAAATAAGTGTATCAGAATGATCACATAACCTACACGAGAATGTTTTTTCAGCCCAAGCATTACAACCTTTTAAGAAAATCTCTCTTTTCCTCTGGGTTCACCTGCCGAAGCAGACTAGGGTGCATATCCCCTAAACTTCATCACACTCACCGAACTACTCGCCATAATTAGGTGGATGGAATGAAGGTTGAAGAGACATTGTTGATGCGAAGAGACCATTTAGGGATGATGGTTGATTCATAGCTGTGTTTGAACTAGGAAATGAAAGTTGGTTGACAAGTTGCACCAGTCTGCCTTCATGTGGAAAACACATCACTCGAAAGAATGTGGAAATAATAGCTTCCATGCTATATATATAGTCACGTCCAAGGAGTAGATTGTAATCTAGTGGACCTTGGACTACCATCACGTTCAAATGAACGGTTTTATTTCTCAAAATTATCGGTAACTTTGGAAGGATCCCTAACGGTCGACTGGTTCCTTTGTTGAAGCCCGATAAATTTTGTTTTTCAGGCAAAAGTGATGGCGAACCAAGCGCTTTCCAAGCAATTGAGGAAAGGATGCTCATTGAAGCCCCTTCATCTATGATAGTAGAAGACATGATCGTTTTGTAAACTTGTACTATGATTTGGAATGGTACATTAGATGGAAGGCGAGGTTTTGCTAGTTGATTCCAATCAAAGAAAACGACTAGACTGCTCAGAGGAGGTACCAGATAAATGTCTAGATAAGTTTCATGAATTGGGGCAGTCTCTTCATGTTGTAAAGGAATGGGTGGATTTCCCCCAAGTTCATTAGACTCTGTATCGACAAAAAGAATTTGAATGGTGTCGTTCTCATTCTCTTTGGAAACTGTATCATCCGAAGGTGGGCCTTCTGAAGGTAAGACTGGGTCGACTGCCATCTCGACTAGTTGACTTTGGTCTGGTATGGTTTTAGGAGGTTCACTTTCAATGATAGGCGATTTGGTCGACAATTGAGTTATGTCAATCGTGTTTTCAACTAGCGAAGGACTTGGCAAGAGTTTCCTATATCCAAGTGGAAGTTGCTATGGTGAAGTAGGACGGTTATCCAAAATGCTTTTGGCTTCATCCAGAAAAGGACAACAGTGAAGAGTATGATCACCTTCACATAACCTACATGGAACTCTGATGTTTCCTTTCTGTCTATTGACTTTGTTTTCACTAGTTGATGGTGTGCTGTCATCCTGACTGTAAGAGGTTGATGACAATGAATAGTGAAAACGGGGAGACCATTCTCTCAAGATCCGTGGAATGCAAGGGCAATCTTGATGGTATTGGCTCCCCTTGCGAATTGCGCATGGAGTTTTTGGTTTGGAAAGTTTAGTGTGCGGATTTTCGCCGGATGATGCATTGTTGTTCCCTTGTTTAGCTGGCTTCTTCTTCTTATCCTTCCCTTTCTTTTTCTTCTTAGCTACTTGGTTTTTAGTGTCACTAGTTTCACCAAGCGAAGAGGAAGAAGGGGAAGGAGAAACAAACGAAGTAGAAGGTAAAGGAGTAACTTCAGTATCATTTGGTTGCTGATTATATTTTTGAGGAATTACGGTGTTTTGAATGATAGAGGTCGAGAAAAGCCATACTGGTAAGCTGATTGTGATTCCTGGAAGGGACAATGTAGCCATATATGGAGAAACAATATCTCCCCAAGAGGAGAAAGGACTAGGATTCCATCCAAGAGGGATTCCTTGATTGGTAGACTCCATTATCTCAACCTCAGATCAACAAAGGAACAAGGATGTTATTCCAATTAAAATAAATTTTAAGACACTTTGACGCAACTTTCTTTTTCAATTTTTAAGAGTCGAGAAAAAGCTAAAGGTGACACTAGTCACCTTCAATTTTTAATGAGCCTGAAGTGACAGGTGCTTAGATGGACCTTTTCTTTTAAGGAGTCGAAAAGGAATGAAAGTGAGTACTCTGATAATCTAGAGAGAGGGATTACCAAACCAATTGCAAAACTGAAAAATGCACCTTGGTGATAAATGATAGAGAAATTACCAAGGACTTATGTATGGCAATCAATCTTCCCGAATGTTGTGTTCAATGCATTGCGATCGATAGGGTGGCAAACACGACTTCCTAAGGATAAAGGATATCAACCTATTGTGGTCTTCCAATATATACTCGATGGTACAGGGAGCACAAGTCTGTACTGGCACTTGTCGCATCAAAGAGGAGGAATCACCCAACCTTTGATGAAAACGATAGTTACCAGGTTTTACGACGCCGTAACACGTCTCTAGACTAGACTTCTAGATGCGTTGTGTTAGGTTCCAAAGCATTTTTATGTTCATTGAGATTTATTTTAGAGTTGATCTTGCTTAGAAGTTTGTCTTTCAAGGTTCACCATGTGATGTAGATGTAAAATTCCTAAAGATGCAATCTAAAATGATAAACAGTCGTTTATGTTCTTTTAGCAATGAAAATCTTGGCTACAAAGGAAAGAAGATAATGATTTTTCTTTCAGCAGAGAGCATAGAGCACACACTAAATGCGATTTCCTAAATCAAATTTCACATGTAGTCAAAATGCAAATGCACATGCATGTATTTGTTTTCCACTTCCTTAATGTGTGAATGCCAAAAAGGAAAGCTAAGTACAGATCTGAACCATTTCTTTCAAAGCGACATTTCTAACAATTTCTTTTCAAAATGAAAGGAAGACTAAGATGACACTTTTTGATTTTGAATTGAAAACTGAAAAACGACACTTAAAATACTAATAAATCAAATCAAGTACAATGATAAAAGTACAATCAACTATTTAGAAGAGGAAGACTTTACAACACTCTTCTTTTGATTCAAAATGACAATTATGACACTTGCATCAAAAACAACAGTTCGATTAGGCTACTTTCGACAAAGGAAGACTATAAATGATTTACAAATACACAAAAATATTTACAATTCCTAACTGATGGAGGCTGAAATATTTGAAGGAAGAAGGTTCAAGCAAGAAGATACTAATCATGAACAACAAAACTACTAAATAGACCTGAAAACAAGGATAAAAAACCAAATTTTCAGAGAAGAAAATAGTATCACTCAATCATCGCACCTGCAACACAGGGAAACAATGATGCATCTCACCTGTAACACACGGGAGGTGCGATGCATCTAGGTTGCACAGTTACAGATAGTGCGATGGACCAGGGAGCGAAACTGAGCTCGATTTTTGCTTAAAATTTGCAGCTAAGTTTAGTGATTTAGGCTAAGTAATGATGGACAGTAAAAACAAAGCATAGGGGTAAGATCTTATGAGGTTCTGAGCTACCACAAGGGCACTTAGAATGCTTTGTAAGTTAGATGTTCAGTTCATAAACCAACCCAGATATTGACTAAAGCAACATTCATCTACTTTGCAATTGCATAGCAAAGGCATTTTGAAGGCTAGCTGGCTAACTTTAGGCTCCGTCTGTAGTTTATAAAGAAAACAATAAACAAACAAAACAAACTATTCGTTCCCCAATAGAGTTTCCATTTTGTTTCAGGGAAAACTAGTGTCAATTCAAACTGCTAGTCCCACTAAGATGGGTAGCTATCTTAGAAACAAACAATGAAAGATTTCCAAGAGTTCCTTTAAGTGTGATAGATGAGAGGGAAGAAAAGAGGACCAACCTAGATCTTTCGCTTTGATCCTAGCTTGATTTCTCCTTTCCTTCATGGAATTTTCCACTCCTCTCCTACTTGTCCCGCTTCAAAGAGTACCTGTAGAGTCAAAGTAATAGAAAAACATCAAAGCATCTCCATCTAAAACATCATAAACAATGCAGAATCAAAAATACATTGACCATACAATTGCATTCATAAACAATAAGATACACAAATACATGATTATATGGAGGAAAACTCAAAGAAATTTATTAATAATAGTGAAAGAGAGGATTACAACCCAGTTGTCTGATCCAGCATCATCCTACGAGTGTAGAAGCCCTATTCACCTCATGAACAAGCAAATCACCGAACAATGCAATGTCTCTTCTCACCAACAAACCAACAACACTTCCTTACAAAATACAAAATTCCAGCCTTCCGATCTCTCAGATGAGGGATCCATTTATAGATGTTTTTCAAGGGTGTGAGTTAGCTCTGGGTTTTTGATTAGTTTCATTCCACTGATAGTTCTTGGTTCCACTTGGAGATTTCATTGATCTCTTACTCATCCCTAGATGAATTTAGAGAGGCAAGTGTCACAGGAGAAGTTTCTGGAAGATTCCATGATCATCCACTTAGCAAACTGTCTCTCCCATTTGTCTATTCTCGGTCATCGCACCCCATAGAAGGCCATTTCAGTATGCATCACACCTAGCTAGTTTGGCAGCCAATATGCATCGCAACCTACCCATGGAGCAGTCTGTATGGTCAAGTTTTGGCTAGTTCTGAGTAGTTTTTCAGGTGGAACTTCTGGGAAATAATGTAATTAGTTGACCATGATCCTTTAGGGTATGAAACAATACTTTTAGGGACTTAAGGAGCCCTTAGTTTATGGATATATGAGTTTGGGATTGCAATGCCCAAATATGTCTATAATAGGAAGGCACTAAAACTTTGGCTTGAAGACAGACGCTTCACATGCATCAAAGGCACTGCACATATTGTAGTTAGGCGTTGCACATGCATCAAAGGCGCTACACACCTGTCAAAATTCATATGTAAGCTCTCAAATTTCATGCAAGTACTCCAAACCTTTAGAAACTGGTTTCTTAACCTCCTATAAAGTAATTAAGGCCTTGTACATACCCTCCTTACATTTCACAAGTCATCAATTCATGCTATGAAGTTTCTTGTGTGAAACTTGGAGTTCTCAAAACTTGTAAACCCTAGTTTCATTACCACACCTCCAAAACTATTCCTAAGACCCTAATATCCTTCCCACATCATAGTAAACCCTATCACTACCCCTGTATTGCTAAATCCCTATCCCAAATTTATTCTCCCTTAAACCCTAAGTCCTAGGTAGCAAAGTCCTAGGCAACCATACTGCCATACCTATAATAAAATACCAATTCCCAAATCCCTTAAATATTTAAATTCCCTATCACCTCCCTAAGTTCCCTAATTCCTTCCCCCATTCCATAAAGTTTTCCTACCCCATTCCCACTCCCATTTCCTAATCCCTAGGGTTTCAATACAAGAAGAACAAAAACACATCACAGAGGAGGAAGATAGAGATTTTACATAGGAGGAAGATACATAAGAAAGAAGGCCACACAAAGGAGGAAGAATATTGAGGTTTGATCCTACCAACACTAGAGAACTAATGGAATCACCCATGACAGTCACTTGTTTCAAGCATATGGGATGCTTTGATTTTTGTGAAATGATATAAAGAGTTCAAAGCCACCCTATTTTGACTAGAGTTTTCATTTCAAATATTAAGGACAATCAAGTGACCCTTATTGGTGTAACCTTCACCATATCCTCAACCATGATTGTTGCTACTACTGGAATACTTAATGTGGGCGAAAAGTGGTTTAAAGCTCAAAACTTAGATGATCAGTATTATCATCCATACTTGAAGCCTCAGTACAAAAATGAGAGAAAGAAATTCTTCCCTTTCAGTCACCTTGATAAGTATGCTCCTATTGTGGAGGTAAATCCTCTCTGCGGACAGAGACGATCCCTACTAGCCCAGACCAGGTCTAGCAACAATCAAACAATGCTATCACGCAAGTTCCTAATTGAAAATTAAAGGTGGATGATGAGAACCTACTTGGATTCCAACGCTAATATTTGTAGAAGAGACGTCGCTCTCGTTCCTTTGCTTCGGCCAGTCACGATCCCCACGATCTCTGTGATTGGACACCTGCACATGCAAAGAACAACACAAACACAAGCATAAAATCCAATAGATGCAATTATATATTAGTCAGAAAAGATATAACTCAACATCAATCATTACAAAGGACAATGAGAATGGAACCATAATGATAGTCATCTATTATTGATAAATAACAAAGAAGAATACAACCATAGTTCTGATGTCAAATCCTCCTTTGGTTGGGTGATCAGCTACACAAGTCTTGCAAAGCTTGTTGGGATGGGAAACAAGCCTCTCTCTCTTTGGTGACAAGAATCTCCTCACTTAGATTTGGCCTTATGGATGCAAAGAAGGCTCTTGAAACTTCAATCTCTTGAACTCCTAGAACTCTTACTATCACTAGCACTAGCTTGCCCAAGGCATAGAGACAAGCTTTTATAGATAGACGGGAAGGAGATAAGATCAATCACAATTTCCATGGGATTAGCTTTATCACTTGGAAGCTTCCATGAAAGGTGGCAAACCACTTCCCTTCTATGGAGATTCGAAGCCAAACCATCCTAACTCAACACGGATTCAGTTGGTGAATGGGTTAAGGAGAACCTTTGGAAGTTTGTTTGTTAAAAACTTTACCCAACTGGGTTGGCGCGAGTGCGAATCTGAGACAGAGCGCCACTGGCGCGCCCTCTTTAGAGGATTTCCCCCATTGGCGCGGGCAGTACACTGCGGACCTGTGCTAATGCAAAAAGAGCTGTTTTTGTGGGTATACTGTAGGAGATGTCTTTAGGGCATATGAAGCTCACACTTAGAGGAATATAATGCAAGTGGTTTCAGGTTATGTCACTTCTCACAAGTCCCGGAATGAGTCCTCCAATGTATGGGAGAGGGGAAACATGGACGGTGATAAATGGTGACAAATTACTGTGTAACAGATGCCCCCTAAAGCATGAGGCATGAGGGAGAGAGAGGGGTGAAATGCTTTGACAAGAACATGCGTAACTGAAAACACTGCCACTGAAGAACCTGCGTAAAGAAGTACAACTGATATCTCAAGTACATGATATATGTGGTATGGGCACAGCCATCCATAACAGAGCACATAATAATCTAGATCCAAGGTATGGGCGCAGCCATCCGGTGAGGATCGATGAATAGACTCAGGCATGGTCGCAACCATCCAGTGAATGAGTCATGTAACAATAATCCACAAAATCGCAGCCTGGATTCCAACAGAAAAAATCCAAGGTCTTGCGCTCCATCTTGACCCGAACAAAAGTACAAGTTCAAGCATGTGAATACATGAGTTGGAGTCGAACATGCATGAACATCGTCTGATTACCAGCCAATAGTGAAAACTGTTAACGGATGCAAGAGGTACCACCAACAATGACAATGGCCCTCAAGGTACTATAGGTACAATCTACGGTGTGCCAAATGAGTGAGTTGGCATCGAACATCCGTAGAATCATTCGATCGGAGGCTAATGATGAAAACCTCTCGTCGAACACGAAGAACCTGCCAATGAGGCATGTAGGCTCCAAGGCACCGGAAGGGAGTCTCTAGATCAGCTTCCTAGATAATGAGTTGAAGTCGACAGGAAATGACCTTGATCAAAGGTGGGCCATAATGTTTCCCACATCATTGACACGAGACAAAGGAAGAATGTTGTGCTGAATCAGAATTATGTGAGGTATCAGAGGGAGGTTGTAATTCTGCAGAGGTCAACTTCTCTTGAACATATCGGCAGCACGACAGTGGACTTGGTAGTATTTGACATTAAGTGATAAGGGGTCATGGTGACAAGGTAATGAGCAGATGAGAGGTCAAATAGGATAACCCAAACCCACGGAGGCTAGTGTAAAACAAGATGAGAGGTTCCCACCCAGACATGAAAGCAGACAAGTGCCATGTTCAAGAGTGACATATTGCCGACACAATAATGATTATGGTTCCATTTTCCCCACCATTTCTGGCGAGTACCCCGATTATTTTTCAATGACAAGCTTGACGGGGATAGCATATGCTTGTAAGGTGTCATTACGACAGAATCTGATGTCATTAAGTTTTAACGAGTCTGACAAAGGAAGAACTCGGCATCTTTTCCTGTTTAGAGAGTCTGAAAAGACAGTAGAAAAGTGAACTCCAGGGGGGTCCTTTTTCGTAAAGTTGTGTCTCGCGAGCCCGAAAAAGTATAAAACAATGCTCGAAAGAACCGCCCGATCATTACGATTGAGGAGTACTTTTCATATGTAGTGACATCGACCTGAAAAAGTAAAAAAACGATCAATATCACGTGGTTTCGTAACCATTAACGAACCTGAAACGACAAGGGTCCGATGATCTTTTCATTTTTTACACGGTCGGAAAAGAGTTTAAAGATGACTGCCTCTTATTTACATTTAATGAGTCAAGAGGGATAACTCAGCGATCTTTTCATGTTTAGCGAGTCAAAAAAGAGCTGAAAGATGACTCCACAGTGACTTTTTCGTGTATTTACCGAGTTCGAAAAAGTATAAAATACAACTCGTTTCACCATCGAAGTTGCGTAAGAGACCTGTCGCTGCACAAGAAGCAAGCATAAAATCCATTTTCGACCAAAAATATATTAAAATATTCAAAAAATAACTTTTTAAACCTAAGTATAAGTCAAAAAGTTTATAAATATGGTGAAAATGGTAAAAAATAGAATTACTTTTACTTTTTACCTCTTTGAATAGTAGCAGTGGTCTGTTTGGGGAGTGAACTTCAGATGGTGATTACAACCAATCCGTGCAACCATTCGGGATTTCATCGGTTCCAGGTAAGAGGCGCTTCCCTTAGCTCCATTTTCGTACATTTTTATGCATTTTGGCTTCCTGATTGACCCTCTGCAAGGAGGATTTCAAAATTTAGGGCTGCGCCCATTGGCGCGGGTATCTGGCACGGACCCGCACTAATGGGGCGATTTTTCTAAAGGGGTCGTGCCATTGGCGCAACTGTTTTGGAAACAGTCGCACCAACTGCGCAACTTCATTTTTCCTTTGAAATTTCCCATTGCATTTTAAATTTGTCTGGATTGTAAGCTTACTAGTGTTCTAATAATGATTTATTCATCCTTGTGGGCGCAGGAAAACAGGCAAAATGGTGGTGGAATGGAAAGAAAGGGAACATGATGCCGTAGATGCCTTGGCTATAGAGGACGAGGGATGCATGAACACCTTAAGAGACTGTGGTCTCAAGAAATTATTCCTCACATCTTACCTGTGAGCTCAGCCCGAGCTATTGCAGTTCATAGTTGATGCTTGGGATGTTGATGACCAAGTATTTCGCTTACGGGACCAAGTATTAGAGCTTGACGTGTCCGATGTGTATTTCATCACTGGGTTATCACGGAGAGGGGTGAGGCCCATCTTGACCGGAAGTAGACCTTCCGGGGAGAAGATGGGTGAAGTGATGGCCCGAGTGTGTCCAGGGGCACAATTTGGGAAAAACAGTGCCAAGGTGGATATTGCCACCATTCGTGACTTGGTTCTCAAGGTGATACTATTCACCATCACTCGTGCAGCCGGGGTACAGGCGCCCCATGAGGCGAGCAAGAATCATCTGCTACTAGCGACAAAATACCTCAGCCCCACCATTTTTTGACTGGGCTACAATGGTGACCACCAATATCAAAAAGCAGCTTACAAAGTGTAAGTGAGGAGTGAAACAGTTCGGGTATGGCTCAATTGTGGTGTCGTTCTTCTTGGAACGATTACCCCTTTTTCAGATTCAGGGAGCTATAGTGGCTGATCCATTGCCACGAGAGCCTAGGATGGCTCGCTGGGCAGCACTGATGCCCAGAGGAGGAGGGGGCCAGCAGATGTCCTGGTGGCCCGAGTTCTTTATATGGCTAAGCCTTCAGCTGATTATGGTGGAGGATTGGCCATACACGAGGACTAATTTCACCGGGGATCCAGACCTCCCACTACCAGAGGGAGAGGAGTGGGACGAGGAGTTGGGTATGATCTCTTTGTTTTTTGATGTTTTATGTATTTTTTGTTTTTGTCAATACATGCATGTTCTGATGACAGTTGTATATATATGCAGATGTTGGCCCAGAGTGACCAGCTGGCTTGTCTCCTGTAGCACGGAGGGTCCAGCCCACAGCTGACCCTCAAGTAGAGGGTGCCGTGGGGGAAGAGCTGGTTCAGAATCTCGAGGGACTCACTCGAGGGATTCCGGGTTACGCTAGACTGGCGGATGTGCCCTTTGCATACCAGAGGCACACAGTGGGGGTGCCGAGTCATGTCCATCGTCTGTTGAGACGATTGGTGCGTGCGGTGACGTGCTATCATGAGCACCACTGCGATTAGACTTCTAGGCTTCTTTTATGCATATTTTTGAGGGACATGTCGTCCCGGGATGTATCAGGATGAACATGTATTATTTTTTGAACTATGTAATGCACGTGGTGCAAACATTACGACACACACACATATATATATATATATATATATACATATGCCTATGGTTTATTATTGTGCTTTTATGTGCTTGCTTGTATGATGTTTTGATTATAAATTACGCAAATGTCTATCTAATACATGATTAGCTAATGCATCAGATAATGTGTTTAATCGTCGTGGAATATGCTGATATGTGATAAAGTCAAAATTCCTTTCTAACAATTTAACACGTAAGTACAACCTTAAAATGTGACGGTCTCTGACGGAATATCGCCCATTGAGCTGATGGACGACAAGTTGAGAGTCTAGGTTAACAACCAATGTACGAATATTGAGATTAATCGCCTCAGCTAGTAATTCAATAACAACACTATATTCAGCAACATTGGTTGTAGTACAACCTAAACACACACTTTGAAGGTCTATCAACTCACTGTGAGGATCGTAGATCACCCATGCCGCAGAGGACAAATTGCGAGTGCTGCGGCAGGCACCATTAGCGAAACCAACATAAGGTGCACCTGACATCTGCACAAGAAGCAAAAACACAATAAGGGGCAATCACGCCTTCACACCAAGCCAAAAACATGAAAACACACACACACACACACGTATTTATAAATCGAAGTGCATGGAATCATGCAAAGTACTTTTTCAAGTACAGCCCATTGCGGGGCTTATCAAGAGGATTACCTTCGTAATCAACTAGCTCATATGCCCCTTTCTGCAACACTTTCTTTACAATATAAGGGCCTAGCCACATGGGCTCGAGTTTTCCTGCCCCCAGCTTGTCATTTTCTTGGTCGTATAGCAGGACTAGATCTCCCTCAACAAAGGAACGAGGATGGATGGTATGGTCGAAGTGAGTTTTAACTCTCTTCTTTTGAGATTCGATAGCTAGAGAGGCTAGGCGACGGGTCTCGTCCAGCTGTTCTAGGTAAAGAAGCCGTTCCTCTACCGGAGTAGTGTTGGGAAGCAACTCAACGACTATTTTTAACGAAGGGATTTCGCATTCTATAGGAAGGGTAGCCTCCAGTCTGTAAACTAGTTGAAATGGAGTGAAACCAGTGGCATCCTTCATAGAGGTTCGGTAGGCCCACAAGGCGGGAAACAACATCAGATGCCAATTTGACTTATGCATGTCAACAGTACATTGAAGCATCGTAACCAAAATTTTGTTAACGGCTTCAACTTGGCCGTTGGAATGAGGATAGTACGGGGTTGAACTATCATGCCGTAAGCCTAGCTGGGTTGTTAGTTCGGTCATCATGTGATTACGGAAATGCTTTCCGTGATCCGTGACGATGGCCTGTGGAACTCTGAACCGTGTAATAACATGATTGAACAAAAACTGTGGTGCTGTTGTTGTTGGGAAAAGTATCCAATACGGAATGACCCTATCCCACTCTAAGGGTGATAGTACCTCAGCAACAACTGAATGCAAAGCTATTCAAGATTACTTCTTTATGAGATGAGCGAGAGAAGAGAAGGATGATCTACTAACCGTCATCTTGCGCTTAATAGTCGATCCAGTCTTCACTCCTTGTTGCTTGCTCCTAGCTCCTTGCTCTTTCACCGGCCCAGTTACACAAAGATCCTGTAAAAGCACAAGAAAAGGAAACTACAAGAAGCATACATCCATAATCGATTCAGGGATTAGCATAAATCAAATATACAAGCATCAATTCACCATAAAGACACATGCATATAGAAGAACCTCAAATACTTTATTAATGGAAGAAGTAAAGTTCTGAGAGGGTTACAACCATGATAGGCCCAATCCAGCAACACCTCCCAGCAGAAAGAAATCTCCTCTTCACCTCCTTCAAGCAATCACCCAATAGTTCTATACACAAACCAACAGCACTTCCTTGCTTGCACAAAATTCCAGCCTCCCTAGACCTCATGAGAGAGCTCTATATATAGGAGATTTGGAGAAAGGATGAGTCATCTTGAGACTGGCATGAAGCTAACTAGTGTCCTCTCCCACTTTAGTTAAACTTTAGTTCTTGAGTCCACTTGGAGATTCTTGCTTCCACTTGGAGATCAAGACCCTCTTACTCATCACAAGGCGAATTCCTTGACCCAAGTGTCAGTTTGGAAGCTTCCTGGGCAATTGACACCTTGCAGAATGATTGTGCCACTTGGCCAATCTTGCCCAGCGCAGGTAGCCTTCATTAGATTTGACATTCAGTGCAGGTACAGAGTGGAGCAGTTGACATTCAACGCAGATGCTCAGTGGAGCAGCTGACATGATCTAGAAATAGCTTGTTTTTGAGTGTTTTCAGGTGGAGAAATGATTTTCAGTGCTGTGGTTTGCTGACCTTGTTCCTCTAAGGGTAAGAACAACATGTTTAGGGACTTTGGATCCCTCAGATTATTGACATTTCATGCTCCATGCTGTTAGGCACAAAAATGTCTATAACAGTTGCCCCCTAAAGTATGAGGTCGTTTATCGGGTGAAATGCTTTATCAGGAGGATCCGAAGTTCATTCAATCGCTGAGAGGTGCCCTGTAATAAAATACAATACAATACATTATTTTTCATTCTGCTTTCATGATCTAGCTGAGGCGGTCATTCCCATGCTCAGCTTTATAAATTCATTTTGGTACATAGAACATATGATTGTCTGATGATAGACTGATAATTCTCTGCTGAAATTATCATCCTTTGAGTAGGATGATCATCTGCTGCAATAATGTACATATCAAATGTCTTTATATTTCCTGAATATATATCGCAGCCCAGATGGATGAAACTAGATCCGGGGTCTTCAATCTCGTTCGATCTTCACTCTAAGTACAAGTCGATCCATGTGAGAATTGCGCTGAAGTCGAACATGGAAAGACATCGCTTGATTACCGGTCAATAATGTAAACCGTTAACAAGCGCGAGAGGAATCACCAATAATGACAATGACCCTCAAGGTACTGCAGTACAATTCACGTGGTGTGAATAAAGGACTTGGCGTCAAACACCACGCAAAATATTCTGGTCGAAGGTCATTAATGTATACCTGTCGCCGGAAGTGAGAAACTTGCCATTGAGGCATGCAAGTTTCAAAGTACTGGGGGGTTTGTTCCTAGATCGACTTCCTGGATAATGAGATGAAGTCGACAAGAAGCGATCCGTCAAAGGAGGGCCTTAATGAATCCCACATCAATGACATGGAACGGAGCTAATGATTTTGGTGGAGGTGAAAACAATCTGTGAAATATGATTCAGGGTGGCGATCATGGGTGGATGAAGGATAATGTATGGCAGTGGATGGGACACGGTTGACTCTTTCTGAACACATCTCTTGAACATATAACGACACTGATGTGATGGATCGGTAGCATTACCCCAAATGTGGATGGTTTGGCGAGGACCATGGTGGTGAGACCGGTGAATGAAACAACCCAACCCGATGTGATACGGAGGACAAAGTGTCATGTTCAAGAGCGACTTGCTACCATTAAAGCTTTGAGGTTCTCCCAATTTTTCCCCAGTCATTTCTGACCAGTACCTCTTTATTTTTGTCAAGCTTGAGGAGGATAACATATGCTTGTTCTATAACCTGCCCTTCGGGCAAGCCCATCGCTATGTTTTAACGAGCCTAGCGATAGGGAAACTCGTTCTCGTCTAAAGACAAGTTTGTCGCTATTTAATTATTTTAACGAGTCTAACGACAAGGAAAACTCGGTCCTTTTCATTTTTAGAGAGTCTGAAAAGGTACATAAAGTTAACTCCAAAATTCCTTTTTCGTCATCTAATCCCTTAAGTCCGAAAAAGTATAAAACAATACAGAAGGGATGAGTTTTCGATTACTTTAACGAGCCAAATAAAACAAGTGCTCGACCTTTTTGTGCAATAATCCCTCAGGTCCAAAAAGATTAAAATCTAGAGGAGGGATAGCTCTTCCGGTCACTTTAACGAGCTGGAAGGCCAAAACTCGGCAAAATTTTCATATTTTACGAGTCAGGAGAAAAGAGCTCAAAGAAGACTCGTCTTTTGAGGAACGAGTGATAAACAGGGATAGCAGCAGATTCCAGGTACATGTTGGAATTTTCCAATCACGGCAGTGTCACAAGGATGGCTAAGTGAAATCACTCTTCGCAGCTGTTCCTCAAAATGGGTAAACAACCATATGGAGGTGAACGATTGGCCAAATGGAATGGAGGTGGCAGGTGTAAAACACGACCAAGGCTTTTATGGCTAATAAATTTACGATCACAATGGTTATTTACCGATACTGGGTTCATTTTTTAAAGAGCTTGAATATGCCAAAACACTGCTCAAAAGCTTATGTTTATTTTTTAACGAGCATGAACTATGATGCTAAAACTACTCGGATCTCACTTTTCTATTTTTTAACGAGCATAAATTCCGCGGTAAAACTGCTCGATATACCAGTCATAAGATAAGAAATGTCTTCCTGCAAGATTCCAATTTTTATAGAGCTTGCACCTCACATAAGCTATGCTCCATAATTTGGCAAATTTTGACCTTTGCCCCATCCTTTCTTTATGTAAGTTAGGAAACGATCAATGACCGCTCTTTGCTTACACTCCAAAAGGTTTTCATGCCCCCAGGTATAAGGTACAATTTCAAGGCTGCCCCTACTTATCCTTCAAAACAATTGTTTTGATGGGTGAGGCTTGCCTCTTTCTGGTTACCCAAAGAATGGTTTTATTTGTTGCCGCAAATGAAACTCTTTCTTCGACGATGTCTATCATTAGGTTACTCAAAGATGGTTACAATTTGTTGCAGCAAAGGAATCTCTTTCTTTGGAGGCTGCCCCTACTTATCCTTCAAAACATTTGTTTTAATGGGTGAGGCTGGCCTTTTTACCCAAAGATGGTTACAATTTGCTACCGCAAAGGAATCTCTTTCTTTGGTATTACCTACTTATTTAGACAAAGTTGAATGACCTTTGTCAAACAAGTAACCTTGACAAAGGAATCCTGTTCCAGAACAACCCCTCTTCCTCCCACGGACGGGGTACGGACTAGTCATATTCCTTCGCGGAAATTCTACTTTATACCCAAGGTTTCCTCTGCCCGAAGCAGACCAGGATGCATGCCCCCTGGGTTCCAGTCCCATCTTTCCGAATCACTCGCACTCATCGGGAAGGAGGACTGGGGGTGGAGACATTTCTTGGGTGAATAGACCATTGAGGGTTGGTATTTGACTATTTGCGATGTGTGATCCCGGAAATGAAAGTTGGTCTACGAGCTTGACCATTCTTCCCTCGTGTGGAAAACACATTACTCTAAAGAGTGAGGAGACTATAGCTCCCATGCAATATATATAGTCTCGTCCAAGGAGTAGGTTATAATCCAAGGGTCCTTGAACGACCATCACGTTCATTTGAACGGTCTTCCCTTTCAATGTAACAGGAACATTGGGGAGGATCCCTAATGGTCGACTGGTTCCTTTATCAAAACCCGAGAGATTTCTTATCTCAGGCAAAAGCTCTGGGGAACCCAGTGCTTTCCAAGAAATAGAGGAAAGGATACTCACAGATGCCCCTTCATCAATGATAGTTCCAGCCATTACCATTCTGTAGATTTGGACTATGATTCTGAATGGTATACTGGCTGGTAACCGGGGTCTGCCTAGTTGGTTCCAATCAAAGGACACAACCAGGTTGCTTGGTGGTGGGACCAAATACACGACCGGATAAGATCCTGATGATGTTCCTTCCTACGATAAAGGAATGGGCGCATTGCCCTGATGCTCATCAGAATCTGTGTTGATGAAAAGAATCTAGATGGTTTCATCCTTATTCTCTTCAGTGAGGGTGTCATTTGAAGATGAATCTTCAGTGACGGTGTCATTTGAGGATGAAACCTTTGAAGGAAGAACCAGGTCATCTGCCGTATCGACCTTTAGACTTTCGTCTGGTCTGGATTCAGTAGGTTCATTTTCAATGACTGACGCTTCAGCTGACCACTTGAGCAGGCCAGCTGTGTTTTCAATCAACGAAGGACTCGGCACGAGTTTTTTGTATCCAGGAGGAAGTATTACCGGTGAAACCGGACGATCTTCCAAAACTCTCTTCGCTTCGTCTAAGAAGGGACAACGGTGGATGGCGTGACCGCCTTCACACAGTCTGTAGGGGGATCTTACTCCCCTTCTTTGTCTTGAACCTTCACTTTCGCTGGTTGATGGTACGCAATCAACATGGTTATCAGAGGTTGATGCCCCCGAATTGTGAAAACGAGGTGACTAGTCCCTTAGTATCCGGGGAATACAGGGACAATCTCTATGGAAGTGGTCTCCTCTACATATGACACATGGCGATTTAGGCCCGGTCTGTGCTGTGTGTGGGTTTTTGTCAGATGTCTTTTGCTTGCCCCTAGTCGCCTTAGGCTCCTTCTTCTTCCTCTCTCTCTTATTCTTCTCCTTCTTCTCCATGGGAGCTTGGCTTTTGCCAGCTCTACCCTGCGAAGATGAAGGATTGGAGGAAGAGTTATAAGAAGTAGAAGGCTGGTGGGCAACTCTTGATTGGTCTGACTATTGACTCGACTGCTCAGGAACCATGGTGGCCTGAACTACATTAGTTGAGAATAGCCAAATAGGCAGGCCAATTGTCAGTCCTGGAAGCGACAATGTGGCCATGTGGGGTGCACCAACTTCTCCCCAAGAGGAGAATGGACTAGGATTTCCATCATGTGGAGTTCCTTGGTTGGGGCATTCCATGTTCTCAACTTAAGATCAACGCGGGAATAGGAGGTGATTATGTTCCGTTTAAAATAAATTTTATAACGACGCTTAGACACAACTTGCTTTTTCACTTTTTAAGAGTCAAGAAAAAGCTAAAGATGACTCTAGTCTCCTTCAATGTTTTAACGAGCCCGAAGTGACAAATGCTCGAATGGACTTTTTCAGTTATAGAGTTTGAAAAAGGCCAAAAGAAACTGCTCTGGAGTTCTAGGCAGAGGGTGTGCCAAACTTTTCGCAAAACCACAGAATACGTTTTACGGTACGAGTGGTCGATCTTCGTGAATGTTGTGTTCACTGCATTGCGATCAGTACGGCGGCCGACACGGTTTCCTATTGGATAAAGGCTTTGTTCCTATAGGGGTCTCCCAATATATACGCGACGGTACGTGGGAGCACAAGTCCGTATTGATACTTATCGCTTCACCGTGGAGGAATCACCCAACCACTCAATGCTAAGATATCACGTTTAACGACGCCGGAACATGTATCTAGCTTAGACCTCTAGATGTTTGCGTTATGTTTCAATGCGTTGTTATGTAAATTCAATTTATTTTAAGGTTGATCTTGTTTAGCAGTTTGCCTTTATGGATCACCACGAGATGTATAGTAACACTCCTAAATGCAGTCTAAGATGATAAGCAATCTTTTCAATCTTTCAACTTTGAAAACCTTAACTACTGAGGGAAAAGAAAGATAACACCTTTTCACACAGATCATAGAGCACACACTAATGCATTTTCCTTAAATCAGCATGCAAACTGTCATAATGCACATGCACAATGCAAGTATTTCTTTTCTCTTTCTTAATGTTGGTGAAATGCAAAAAAGAAAGCTGGTGTATAACTTTGAATTCAATTTCAAGTGAAAACAAACAAGCTTGTCCAAAATCAAAAGACACCTTAAGATTTACTTTTTTCGACACTAGAAATATATAAATTCAAACCATATGACGAAAGCGACAAGCTCAATCAGCTATGAACAGCAAACAAACTAACTCTTAAGATCAAAACGACACTTAATCACAGGTCTAGATCTAAGAGGTCACAACAAGACTGGTTCACTTTCGTTACGGGAAACTGTAAATGACACAAGAAATACAAAAGAACAAACACAGTTTCTTTATACAACTGAGGCGGAATAGTGACAAGGAAAGTTGGTTTCAGATAGGCCCACTGACTGGTAACAAACAACAAAAACAATAGTGAAAACAAGGCAAGAAACAACAGGAAACCCCAGTAGCACAAGGCAACACTGGTCCAGCGCAGGTGGAACACTTCCTGTTTGACCTTCAGCGCAGGTAGCCCCTTCGGGAACTGCGCTGAAATGCAAACAGCCTTTGTACAGCCTGCACTGAAGAACGAAACTTTCGTTTCTGGTGGTTTCCGGGTCACAGATTGCTAAAAAATTCACAGTTTTTGCTCAAATCAGAAGCTATCAGTCAAGGACACACTAAGGGATGGAAAGGAGGAAGAAAATATATCACTAAGAGCTTATTAGATTCCTTGTGGATCAGCTCTTCAAATTATAAACTTGCCCAGAAACTGAGCTAGAGTAGCTGCCCTCTACTTTGTATTTGAAAGATTCAAATACAGTTCGATTCGGTACTCCCTTTGTTTATAAAATGAATAGCAAAAAACACAAGTAACCAACAAGATACGATCCCCAGTGGAGTCGCCAATTTGTTGTTGGGAAAAGTATCCAATACGGAATGACCCTATCCCACTCTAAGGGTGATAGTACCTCAGCAACAACTGAATGCAAAGCTATTCAAGATTACTTCTTTATGAGATGAGAGAGAGAAGAGAAGGATGATCTACTAACCGTTATCTTGCGCTTAATAGTCGATCCAGTCTTCACTCCTTGCTGCTTGCTCCTAGCTCCTTGCTCTTTCACCGGCCCAGTTACACAAAGATCCTGTAAAAGCACAAGAAAAGGAAACTACAAGAAGCATACATCCATAATCGATTCAGGGATTAGCATAAATCAAATATACAAGCATCAATTTACCATAAAGACACATGCATATAGAAGAACCTCAAATACTTTATTAATGGAAGAAGTAAAGTTCTGAGAGGGTTACAACCATGATAGGCCCAATCCAGCAACACCTCCCAGCAGAAAGAAATCTCCTCTTCACCTCCTTTAAGCAATCACCCAATAGTTCTATACACAAACCAACAGCACTTCCTTGCTTGCACAAAATTCCAGCCTCCCTAGACCTCATGAGAGAGCTCTATATATAGGAGATTTGGAGAAAGGATGAGTCATCTTGAGACTGGCATGAAGCTGACTAGTGTCCTCTCCCACTTTAGTTAAACTTCAGTTCTTGAGTCCACTTGGAGATTCTTGCTTCCACTTGGAGATCAAGACCCTCTTACTCATCACAAGGCGAATTCCTTGACCCAAGTGTCAGTTTGGAAGCTTCCTGGGCAATTGACACCTTGCAGAATGATTGTGCCACTTGGCCAATCTCGCCCAGCGCAGGTAGCCTTCATTAGATTTGACATTCAGCGCAGGTATAGAGTGGAGCAGTTGACATTCAGCGCAGATGCTCAGTGGAGCAGCTGACATGATCCAGAAATAGCCTGTTTTTTAGTGTTTTCAGGTGGAGAACTGATTTTCAGTGCTGTGGTTTGCTGACCTTGTTCCTCTAAGGGTAAGAACAACATGTTTAGGGACTTTGGATCCCTCAGATTATTGACATTTCATGCTCCATGATGTTAGGCACAAAAATGTCTATAACAGTTGTGTGACTGTCTTCAGTTAATGTGGGCATCGCCTCGGCCCATTTGGTAAAGTAATCGACGACAACGATAATAAACCCATGCCCCCCGGCCGAGCGAGGGTTACAGGTTGTATAATCAATGCCCCATTTTGCAAAAGGGCCAACGGTGACTACAGGGTGCAGCGGAGTTGGTGGCACACGCATCTTCCGCTGGTATATCTGGCACACATGACACGAACAGACGACAAGAATGCAATCCTTAAAAATGGAGGGCCAAAAATAACCAGCGCGAAGGATTTTTTGAGCTGTAGCATATCCGGACATGTGACCACCACAGGCGCTAGAGTGGCAGTCATTCAGGACTCTCTCAGCTTCCTCGAGGGTTAGACATCGGCGGAGGACGGAGTCAATGCCGAGACGGTACAGGGTGTCCCCGATGATACGATAGGGTTGAGACTGATGATGGATCCGCCGCTGAGCATCTTTGGATACAGCGGGGCGGAAAGAGGACGTCTGTAAATAGACAATAATATCCCCGTACTAGGGATCGAGGGTGCTGATCAGAAAAAGAGTTTCGTCCGGGATATGATCCTCTGAAAGAGAGGGTACAGAAGGAGATGGCAAAGAGCAAAGTAACTTAGCAAAGACTGGGGACTTCTTAGACTTGGTAGCAGTAAATTCCAAGTCAAACTCTTGGAGGATGACGATCCAATTTGAGTATTTTCCCCCCAGCAACTGACATGACAAAATGTACGTCATCGGGTTGCAATCAGAAATCATGGTCGTGGTGCGCAACAAGATATAATGCCGGAAGCGTTGGACGGCACAAACAGCGGCCAATGCCAACTTCTCGACGTAAGCGTATCGAGTTTCCGTGTCTAAGAGGTTGCGGCTGAGGTAATATATGACGTGCTCATTGTCATCATTGTCGTCTTGCACGAGAACCATGCCGATAGTGGTATCCACGGCGGCCAGATACAGGGTATAATCACGGTGGTAATTTGGAGGTCGCAATAATGGAGCAGATACAAGGAGACCCTTGAGACGCTCGAAAGACTCTTGAGCGATAGCATCCCAATGAAAGGGTGTATCTCGCTTTAATAACCATGTAAAACCTTTAGCCACCTCAGCATAGTTCGGAACAAATCGTCTTAGGAAATTTTCTTTGCCCTGCAAGCTCTGCAACTGCTGCAAAGAAGCAGGGGGAGGAAGATTCAGAATAACCTCGACTTTGAGGGGATCCAGATGGATGCCCTCTCGAGAAATGATAAACTCGAGTACTCAGCCTGATTCAACACAGAAGACACATTTATGAGGATTGAGCTTGATATGGTTGTGTCGACAGTGGAGAAAGATTTCACGAAGATGGGAAGGATGGTCCTGGCGTTTGACTAAATGAGCTGGTAGATCATCCAGATATGGCTATACAATGTGATGGATGTCATGAAAATCATAGGACATTGCACGTTGGAAGGTAGCATTGGCATTCTTCAAACCGAAAGGGAGCTTCTTGTAAGCAAAAATGCCCCAAGGACAGATAAAAGCAGTCTTATGTTGATCAGCGGGTGCGATATTGATCTGGTTATACCCAGAAAAACCGTCCATAAACGAATAGATTTCACTTCCTGCACACTCATCAATGAGCTGATCGATGAAGGGTGTGGGGAAGTTATCCTTAGGACAGGCACGGTTAATGTCACGGTAATCAACACAGACTCGAATGGTACCCTGCTTTTTGTTCACAGGGATGATATTAGAAACCCAATTCGTAAGTGGAATGGGGTAAATGAAACCAGCCTTGAGAAGCTTTTCAACTTCTGCTTTAATGGCTGCAGCCTTTCGGGGGTGCACGTGGCGTAGGCGTTGACGAACGAGCTTAGCACCCGGATACGTAGGTATCTCATGCACTACTATGCTAGGGTCAATGTCGGGCATCTCTTCGTAGGACCAAGTGAAGACATCACGAAATTCGCGAAAAAGATCGGTGTAGAGTTGAACTTCCTCCGGAGTGCAAGTGACTCCAATGTGAATATTCTCGACAATCCCTGGTTTCACAGAGATGTCGATGGGTTGGGTCTGCATAATGTTTCCCATATTGCCTTCAGAGGACACTTGATAAACTTGATAGGTGTTTGAAGGGGTTGAAATGGGATACAAGAAGCAAACCGTTCGAGACAAGTGATCATTTCCTGATGGGCAGGGAGGAACGAGGAATGGTGGTGATGATCAGACCAAGGGGGTTCCTCAAGAGACATGGTCTCTATAATGGCTTCATCGGAAGGAAATATTTCCTTTAATGGATCCGAAGTAGCGTTATCTCCAAGCCAAGGGGAATGAACGTACGAGTCAGGAACGCTGCTCGGAGGAGCAGGTTCGGGAGGGGGAGCCGATGCAGCAACGATTTCAACGTAGTTGAGCTCGCGGGACTCAACGACATCATATCGCCCCAAGATTCTATCTGATTAGCGGGAGGAAGGACCCACGGATCAGAGCACACAAAGATCATATTAATAGGAGCGAGATTAGGAGGTGGGAGGGAAAAGACACCCATCAGGGCGGGATCTTTAAAGAGTCCGGCTCCCACACTCTCACATGATTTGGAGGTATGCTCCACGAAAGGCACGTTGCCTTCGGAAGAGGAGGCGAAGAAGGAGAGCTGGTCCACGGTGACAATCTTCCCCTGATGAGGGAAACGAATGACGCGGAAAAGAGAGGAAGCCACGGCTTGCATGGCGTATGTCCAACTACGTCCGAGGAGGAGGTTGTAGGTAAGATTAGCATCGACAACTTCGACCTCCACTTCGACCGTCTTCCCTTCCAAAGAGATGGGAAACCGTTGGAGGATACCATAAGGACGGGACTCTCTTCCGTCAAAGGCTTCCAATGTTGTAGGAGACTGGCTCAGCGTCGGAGAACCAATAGCTTTCCAACAGGCAACAGACATGATGCAAGTCGAAGCACCTTCATCAATGACTGTACGATGAATCGTTTTAGTATTGATAATGACCTGTATGAGGAAAGCGATTTGGTGAGGCAGTCTCGGCGTATGGCCCTCGAGGTCAAAAGAAATCAGATCCGAGTCAGCTGGGTCTATGCCACCGATGGCCGATAGCAAGGACTTCCTCTGGGAGGGGCAGCTCTGGAGTACTTCTAGGGTGGACATAGCAGACAGAGCCTGAGCTAAGTCCTCAATGATGCTGTAGTGTTGGGTAGCACGAGCATTAGGGTTGTAAGAAGACTTCCGGAGTACACCTTTTGGAGGGGGTCGGATAGTCGTCTCAGTGCTAGGTCTCTCGATGTGGAGTGGACCAGAACTGGGTGGAGGAGCACTGGAGGAGACCTCAGGCTCTTTCCCAGCATGCGACAGATATTCTTTTGCTCGAGTAGTGATGTGGACGGGAATCGTCCCAGCCATAAATACTTGAGAGCCGAATTAAGAAGAGGGTTGCGATGGATCTGCCACCATTTGAGTTTGTTGTGGAGGGAAAGGTTCTTTAAGCACAACAGGAGTCCCAGGAGCACCTTTCAACAATCGACTAACTTCGGACCACCTGGGGTAGTCTTTAGTATAGCGATCCTTTTCACAGATAAGACAAGGATACTTAGGTTTACGTTTGGCTCCATCCTCGGGTGGAGGTTTAGGGGAGTCTTGTCTGGGCTGTTCGGATTTATTCTTGGCTTTCCCTTTCTTTCTCCCTTTCGAGGATTTATCCGCCGTGGTGGACTGGACGACGTTAACCCCGGAAGTGTTTCCAGAATTAGATTGACCCTGGGAAGTATTTTCTCTAGAAGCATTTGGTTTTTGCTTCCCAGGGTTCGCAGATGATTTCTTTGAAGATGCGTTTACAGAGCCAATAACACTGTCAACAGATGGCTTTGGTGGAGCTTTGGATGTTCCGGGTCTCGGGGCGTCTGGCAAATAATCATATAAAGTACCTGACTGAGAATAAACTAAGTTGAGGTATTGAGCACACGCGATAGCTTGCTCTTCAGTTACACAAGCTCCCATAGCAATGTCTCGCACGATCGCATGGACAAAGGAGGTTGTAAACCAATCGGTTAGGAGCTAATCAGGAATCCAAAATTTGATCAAACGACGACGTCGTCTCCATTCATGTATATGATCGGATATATGCATGGCCGTGTCCTGTTTGAGAGACGTAAGGAGATGCTTCCCCATCTCATATCAAATGGGTAATTGAAAATGAGTTAGGAATGCCATAGCCAATGAGTTGAAATCTTGAAATGTTCCACGATTCAACTCAATATGCCACTTAGCGGCCGAGCCGGTGAGAGTCCTTTGGAAGAGGTGGATCCGGATGGAATCATCAAGCCACGAGTTGGATGAGCACCAAAGGTGATAGGTCATGACATGGGCTTGAGGGTCCTCGCCAGCTTTGCCATCGAATTTCGAGCAATCACCGGGTATCTTGGTCGGAACTGGTGGCCAATATGGATTATGAAGAATGGGATCATTTGTCAATTTGGATACATCTGGCAGTTCCAATGTCACTAAGAAAGGTAACTGAGGATTGAAGGACATTTGTGGCCGTGGAAGGGAGGTAGTACCAGGGTTCCAACTAGGTGGTGGTTGCCCCCATGGACTTTGTCCGTTCGGGCCTGGCCCATAAGGGTTCTGCCCATAGGGATTTTTTCCATAGGGGTTCTGTCCATAGGGATTCTATCCATAAGCAGACAGTTGACCCTGGATCTGCCCCCCAGCACCCCATGGATTAGAAACTTGACTTGCAGGTGCAACATACTGTTGCTGATAATTCTGATAAGGGGTGACCTGCATTTGTTGATAATTTTGATAAGGGGCTAACTGAGTTTGCCCCTGGGGTTGCTGGTAACCATACGATTGCTGAGCTCCATATTGGGCCTGATAAACAGGCTGCGCTTGGTAAGAAGGTTGGGATTGTAACCCACCTTGCATCTGAAAACCAACTTGAGTCTGGGGCCCAGAAGGATGTCCTTGAACAGGTTGAGCTTGGACCATGTGGCCGGAAGGTTGTCCTTGTTGGGTTTGGGACGGACCCGTTTGCCCAAAAGGACGAGCTTGCTGGTTATTAGGTTGTCCTTGTGCAACCGAGGGTTTTCCTTGCGGAACATATGGTTGAGCGGGCTGGACGGCCGGTTGACCAACTTGTCCAGAAGGATGACTAGGCTGGGCAGTGGGTTGGCCCTGCTGTACATAAGGCCAACCCCTTGCCCAGAAGGGTACCCCTGCTGGACTGCCGGTTGACCTTGTTGAATATAAGTTTGTCCTGCTTGTCCAGAGGGATAACCTTGCTGGATACCAGGTTGACCTTGTTGAATATAAGGTTGTCCTGGTTGTCCAGACGGGTAACCTTGCTGGATACCAGGTTGCCCTGGATTACCAGAAGGTTGAGTCAGATAAGTAAAAGATGGACCACCAGCGGCCGAAGGTTGTCCCTGATAGGGTTGTCCTTGTGGGCCCCCAGGTTGTCCTGGGTAAGACTGGCCGTAATATTGCTGCCCTTGGGGGGTTTGCATATAAGACGGTTGGCCTTGGTTAGGTGGTCCCTGAAGCTGTGCAGACATTGCTTGGCCCCCATGGTAAGTGGTGGTGCCCCAAGCAACGGATAATGGTATCGAGACCTCAACAATAGGTTGAGTAGGCAAGGGTTTGGAAAGATAAAGGAACTAACCAGTAGAATCGTAATAATAAAATGGACGTTGCGCGTTCGGATCCTGAACAGCTTGCCCATACTGATCATACGACCCCCCTCCTGGGACGGGACCAGAAGAGGGTGGTGCACTTTGTGCAGGATGAACAACTTTGGGTGTATGTGCTGGCTGGCCACTACTCACTTGACCGTGAGGCGGACCAGCACCAGTAGTCACAACTGAAGACGTCGTAACGACACTAACAACCGGAGTTGAATGTGCTACACAAACAGTTGGATTCGTTGGAACTGAAGTGACGGGTGTACTGTGGACTTGTGAAACAAAAGATCCCGTAGTGGGAGTGATACGGAGGTCCCACATGGTACTTGAAGCGGGGATCCTGGCACTCATATTATCCCTCAACGACTTATAGCGTGAGGGTACCGGAGAAGTGGCCGGGATAGGAGTTTCGATACTCGACAAAACGGGTGTCTCACTCACTCTAGGAGATGTCTCATCCATGTGAGAGGTAGACATTGGAGACGAAACACCAGGAGGGGTAAAAGGAATATCGTCCTCTTCAGGCTCCCAAATGGGGTTCCAATGAATTTCGTAATCCTCGTCGTCCGGAGCACGAGAGTTGATCGGTTGGATACTCAGGATAACAGGAAGAGTATCACTCACAATCGGTACCTCAGGAGAAATGGAAGATGGAGACCCTTGATCACTTGGAACGGGGGACGGGATCGATGGTTCAGCCAGGATGACGAACTTCAAAACAAAACCTAAGGGAATCTAACGAGAAAGGACTCTACTCAAACTAACGCACACAAGATCTAACCAGGTAATGTTAATCGCGGCCAAATAAATTTTAAGATGCAAGGACACAACTTGACCTTTTCATGTTTTAAGAGTCGAGAAAAGGACAAAAAGATGACTCTAGTCTCCTTCGAATGTTTAGTGAGCCTGAAGTAACAAATGCTCATATGAGCCTTTTTGTTTAAGGAGTCTGAAAAGGATCAAAAGTGATTACTCTGGAGAACTAGGAAAAAAGGTTTACCAAACAAATCCGTAAAACTGCATATACACCTTGGCAGTCATATGAAAACCAAGGACTTCCCGTACGACAGTCAATCTTCCTGAATGTTGTGTTTGGTGCGTTACGGCTTGTAAGGCGACAGACACGGCTTCCTGTGGATAAAGGATGATAACCTAGTGGGGTCTCCCCATATACTCGACGGTACGTGGGAGCTCAAGTCCATGCTAGACCACTTGTTGCGTCACGGAAGGAGGAATCACCCAACCATAAGTGAAACAAAAGTGACTAGGTTTAACGACGCCGGAGCACGTCTCTAGCCTAGACCTCTAAACAATGAGCGTTATGTTCCAATGCATTTTTAGGTTCATTTAGTTCATTTTACGATTGATCTTTGATTAGGTTTCGATTTCTAGGTCCTACCGTATGTAACTCACAATTCCTTAAATGCAAGCTATATGCCAAAAAGTATCATTTCGTTCGATGAACACTAACTACGAGAGAGTTGAGAACTTTTCAATCAAACAGAATGACCATAAACAATCAAGAACCACTCTAATGCAGCTAATGGAAATAAATTTGTGTTGTTCTTTGCATGTGCAGGTGTCCAATCACGGAGATCGTGGGGATCGTGACCGGCCGAAGCAAAGGAACGAGAGCGACGTCTCTTCTACGAATATTAGCATTGGAATCCAAGAGATGCAATTATATATCAGTCAGAAAAGATATAACTCAACATCAATCATTACAAAGGACAATGAGAGTGGAACCATAATGATAGTCATCTATTATTGATAAATAACAAAGAAGAATACAACCATAGTTCTGACGTCAAATCCTCCTTTGGTTGGGTGATCAGCTACACAAGTCTTGCAAAGCTTGTTGGGATGGGAAACAAGCCTCTCTCTCTTTGGTGACAAGAATCTCCTCACTTAGATTTGGCCTTATGGATGCAAAGAAGGCTCTTGCAACTTCAATCTCTTGAACTCCTGGAACTCTTACTATCACTAGCACTAGCTTGCCCAAGGCATAGAGACAAGCTTTTATAGATAGAGGGGAAGGAGACAAGATCAATCAAAATTTCCATGGGATTAGCTTTATCACTTGGAAGCTTCCATGAAAGGTGGCAAACCACTTCCCTTCTATGGAGATTCGAAGCCAAACCATCCTAACTCAACACGGATTCAATTGGTGAATGGGTTAAGGAGAACCTTTGGAAGTTTGTTTGTTAAAAGCTTTACCCAACTGGGTTGGCGCGAGTACGACTTTGAGACAGAGTGCCACTGGTGCACCCTCTTTAGAGGATTTCCCCCATTGGCGTGGGCAGTACACTGCGGACCCGCGCTAATGCAAAAAGGGTTGTTTTTGTGGGTATACTGTAGGAGATGTCTTTAGGGCATATGAAGCTCACACTTAGAGGAATATAATGCAAGTGGTTTCAGGTTATGTCACTTCTCACAAGTCCCGGAATGAGTCCTCCAATGTATGGGAGAGGGGAAACATGGACGGTGATAAATGGTGACAAATTACTGTGTAATAGCTCCCATGATGAAAATCATCATGAAGTACTTCACTTGTGAAGGCAGATTTTCTAGACTCTACACATACCATATCTAATTTCTCATGCACTTCACAAGAGTCAAAAAGCTTAAAATTCCTTATTATTTGTTCAGGGGCATTGAAACAATGGCACACACAATTCAGGGAAAAAATTATGATCTACAAATGAACAACCTCTTTGATCACTCTCTAATCAAGATCATTGTCCTCCATCACCTTAATCAATTGAACATCTCATGGGACACTTTCATTGCCAATGATATTTTCACTACTCCAAAAGCTCCACATGCTGAATATATGCCTTCTTCATCTCATCCCACTGATCATAATGCTGGAAACCTACCCCCTCCATCTCAGCCCACTACATCTATCCCTCCATCAACTCAGCCTATTTCACTATCATCGTCACCATTGTCTGATCATACAGGGTCACCTAGCAAAGTTGAGATCATCAAGCCTAAGAGGGCAGATTTGGGCACATTGGCATATACTTATCAGAGAGGTCATAGGAAGGTTTTTTCCCCACAGATTGTGGGAGGGGCCCTACCTTCTTCATTATCAAAACAAGTACAAAAACGCAAAGAAAAGATGACAAAAGTAGAGGTTCAGGCAGAGATCAAACATGAGGATGAAGACTTCCATGAGACAGAAACATAATTTGACCTTGTTGACTTGGATCGCCAAGATGATCATGAAAACAATAATCAAATAAAAATAGGCCCAAATCAAACAATTTCAAACTCAAATAGATAGAGCTAAATATGTCATTTCATTTCTTGAGTAGGAAAACCAACAATTGAAAACAAAACAGCTAATCATGGAGGTGGACCTTCTCAAAGCCAAAAGAGAAGAAACCAAGGCTAAGGCCTTACTTGATGAAGCATATGGAAAATATGGTGATCCTGATGAGCTGGAAGAACAAGTGTCAAGAAAAAGGCCAAGAAACAAAGGCGTAAAGAGAGCATTAGAACTAGAGAGACAGAAAGAAGATGACCTAGCCAAGGAGCTTACCCTAAATGAATAATTTGCGATAATGATCAATGAAAACAAGGAGCATTGCCTTAAGAGAGTTAAAAAAAATCTTGAGAAGCTCCTAGAAAAGTCCAAAAGAGACAATTACATACAGAGGAGGATGACAAAGTATTATTGCCGAAGAAACCAAATAGGAAGTTCAAAACTCAAGAAAGTGAAGTCGCAGCCTAAAACCCTAAATATGCAAGAGGAGAAGAGAAAACTTGATATCCTTGCTGAGGCCTCTTTCCATGCTTGAAAAAATTCATCAACATCTCATGTATCAATTTTGGCAAGTTTCTGGGCATTTTTTAAATTTTTGGGTTTTTGTGCAAACTTTGACAGTTTTTGCACAGTTGGACTTCCTATGCGCAACACCCTAGGCGTTGCGAAAATTCTATAGGCCTCCAAATGCAAAAAAAACACCACCATTGGATTCATAAGGCAATAAACATGAAATTTTGACTATTGGCACACCAAAATTGGGCAATCTGACATGGAGAAATGGCCAAAAACACCTCAAAAATCACATCTCTGCCTCTTTTTCAGCTAGGCGTTGCGCGCAGGAGCAGTCTTGGGAGATTGAATTTTTGGAGGGTCAAATATTATCATTTTTTGGAAACAAGTACATTTATAGAAACTAGACAGGACAGGATTTCCAATGCGCTATCCTGAGCTCAATTTGGACATCAGGAACTGCTTCAAAACTCACCTAGAATATGGCACTGCGCGCAGACCAAAGGCATTGCGCATAAACCACTGGTGTTGCACATAGCATAATTTACGTGATTTTTCACTATTTTTCTCCAGTTGTGCTTTTCATCTTTGGAAATCAACTTTTCTGATGTAATTGATATGGTAAATGTAATTATGGTCTTTAACTATTACCTAGGAGGTAAATACATTAGGTAAATAGACTTCATCAAGTCAAATGAATCAATTTCAATGTAATTAGGGATGAATCACTTTGACCACCCTACACTCCAACTATTAGTTCAAATTTTGGTGGAAGTGCTCCTCCTCTCATGGATTCGACCCCTGAGGTTGGGAGGTGTTTGTTTTGATGTCTATATGTTATCTTTATTCACTCTTTTAAGAGGTTGGACTCAGTTGGATGTTGCACTAGTGATCAGAGACACTATTGTGTCAGACTTTGGCCAGTATTAATAGATGAGTTGCAGCTATTTCTTTGGGATACATGTGCTATTGATGTTTAGAATTGTTTCTTCTATGTTATCATTTGTATGAATGTTTTTTAAGCTCATAAACCATTTCATGTCCGTTATATGGTAATTTTCAAGTTGATAGGCAGAATACATGTTTGCTCATGCTTTGTTTTGGGAAAGTTATCATAATTTGTTCGTTTTTCTTCATTTTAGGAAGAATACATCTCATATGCTCTTCCTAACTCCTCATCAGTCTTAAACCATCTCACCAAATCACCTTTTAAGTGCTAAACCTCCTGCCAACCTTGCCCCTTTGAATGCCCGCAATCATATCTTATTTTCCCTGACCTAGTTTTTGACCTAATAACCTCATCCAGCAATAACCCCACCAAATCAAATCAAACAACCCTCTGCACTTCATACCTAGCCTAAAACCCTAATTCATCCATCCCTCTTGGCTGTGATTTTGTGGAGAGATCCCTCTCCATCTTGGTAGGGCTAGATACCAAGTCAAAAGGTTAGTATGTGGTTACCTTAGCTAGACTCTTCCTTAGTCTTGGAGATCCGGAGGAGTGATAACACGTTGGAACTAGTTTAACTGACTTTAACTCAGTTAAACTGAATTAATTAATTACATCTCAAAATAAACTCAACCAGGGCTCCTATAAAGTGGGATACACTCTACATCACTCAAGTTAGACCCTCAACTCGAATTAACTGAGCTCACTAAGTCAAATTAACTTAGTTAACTCGTACAAGTTGTCTTGTGACGTGGAATTACAATTTGATTCCTAATTTAATTCAAGGACAAAATTAAATTAGGATTTTATTGTTGCATTTTCAACACTCCCTCTCAATAATAAAGGGATTATCAAATACCCAATCCTACCTCTATGGAACTTGGATTTTCCTCTTGAAAGTGCTTTAGTCAAGATGTCCACATCACGTTCCTCTATAGGAATGTACTCCAGAAACATGATTCTCCTCTGCACATACTCTCGTAGATGGTGATACCAGGTGTCGATATGCTTGGACTGATTATGAAAAATGGATTCTCAAAGAGTTTTATACAACTCTGTTGTCACAGTGAATCACTGTAGGATCCATCTGCTGACCAAATAACCCAACAAATATCTTCCTTATCCAGATAGCCTCACAAGCTACTTAACTAACAACTATGCACTTTGCTTCTTCCAAACTGAGTGCAACTGATCTCTACTTCCCGTTTTACCAAAAAAATTCTACTGACCCAATACTAAAGATTCCCCCCAATGTGCTCTTCCTGTCTGATGGATTCCCTATCCAATCTGCATTTGTGAAGCCTTGCAGCTTCACTCCCTCTATCTATTTGTACCAAAGACAAAACTGAGTGGTGCCTCTGAGGTATCTCAACGCATGTTTAACTGCCTTCCAAAAGAGTTTGGTTGGCTTAACCATTGCTTGACTAAGCTAGTTAATTTCAAACGATATGTTCAGTCCTGTGTTCACCAAATACACAAGTGAACCCACACGCTTCTTGTAAATATTAGCCTCCACTACTTCACCTGAAGTGGCATCTTCCTTCCTCCAATTACTTGCTAGAGGAGTTTCCAAGGGTTTGTTTCTCTCCATGTGGAACTTCTTCAATATATCATTGGAATACTTGCCCTGAGAGGCAAACAATTCCTCATATCCTTGCCATACTTCCATACCAAGGAAATAATGCATGAGCCTCAGGTCCTTGATCTCAAATTCTCTTTCAAGATCCTCTTTCCAAGATTTGAACAACTTCTCATCACTTGTTAGAATTAGATCATTAGCATATAATACTATAATCAATAATTTACCTTCAACCACAATATGGTAAAGGTTTACATCTTCCTCAGTTTTGGTGAAGCCCAACCCGATGAAATAGTTGTCAATACTAGTGTACCAAGCATGGGGTGCTTGTTTCAATCCATACAATGTTTTCTTGAGTCTACACACATGTGACTCTTTTTTGAAGGTCTCAAATCCTTTCGGCTATTCAATGTACACCTCTTCCTCAATCACTCCATTGAGGAATGTTTTCTTCACATCCATCTAATGTATCTTCCATCCCATCTATGTTGAAAGTGTTACAATATATATGATTGAAGATCACCTCACTACTGGAGCAAAGGTGTCCTCGTAATCAATTCCCTCCACCTGAGAGAACCCTATGGACACAAATTTGGCTTTGTATTTCTCGACACTCCCATATGCTTCTTGCTTTACCTTGTAAATCCATTTGGAACTTGCCACTAACTTGTCTGTTGGTCTTGGGACCACTTTGAAAACACTATATCTGATAATGGAGTCATACTCCTCTACCATGGAATAAACCGATACTGGTTGTTGCACTGCTTCTTCGAATGAGGATGGATCAATATCTACACTCTCACTCATCATAGCCATGTATCCAGTGTACTAATTTGGTGACCTCATATGCCTACGTTGTGATGTATGTGCTCCCACATTCTCTCTATATTCATGCATCAATCTTTTAGCTTCTCTGGTGTGCTTCCTTCCATCTCGTGAAGTCTTTGCATGAGTGGGTGCTTCCACTCAGTGCTCCTCTGCATGAGGCTGCTCCACATCATCCCAAGGTTCTTCCTTCATAGCTAAAAGCTCCTCATCTACATGCAACTGAAGCTCCCTCTCAAGGGAACATCTCATGGCCTTCTCTTCATTGAAATTCACATCTCTATTAACCATTGTCACCATGTGATATGGAAGGTACACTCGATAGTTTTGAGGTGTATCAATGTGCCCAACCAATATGACCAACTTAGCTGTTGGCTCTTGATTTTTCCTTGCATCCTTGATAGCATGACAGTAAAATGATGAACCAAATATCCTAAAGTGTGCCACATTTGATTTCTTACCTGAAAAAGCTTCTTCTGGTGTACTCATCCTGAGAATTCGATGGGGACTCCTGTATGCATATATAAAATTATGTTGCATGATTTAGCCTACAAGTGAAATAGTAGGACCTAATCATGTAACATTGCCCATGCAACTCTCACAATACTTATGTTCTTCCTTTCATCCACCCCATTCTTCTGTGGGTTATGGGATTTTATTAACTCCTGTCATATTCCTTTTGATGCCTAGAATTTCTTGAATTCATTCAACACATGTTATCCACCGTTATCGCTCCCGAGAGCCTTCACTTTCCTTCCAGTGTCTTTCTCAACAAGTGCTTTAAATTCACAAAATTTAGAGAACGTTTGATCTTTCTTCTGCATGAATAAAATCCATCACTTATGTGAGAAATCATCTACAAATATTACATAATACCTATGCTTGGTCATCGAGGCTTTCGAGAATGGTATACACACATCTGAGTGAACTCTTTCAAGGATCGCTTGTGCTTGAATGTCCTTATCATGAAAAGTGGCTTTGGTGTACTTCCCCAATGTACAACCTTTGCATGTACCTCTCTTCTCTAGTGCACCCTTGGGAAGTCCTGTAGAAATCTAATGCATGATCTTCGAAGCTCCATGGTGAATATGTCCCAATATTCTATGCCATAATTCATCGGTGTCTCGGCTCTGCACGTTCTCTACTTTTGTGCTCAATGCTGCATAATCTTCTACATCCAATTTGTAGAGGTTCTTCACCTGAACCCCTATTCATTTCACTTGTCTTGAGGCTATGTAATTAAGGAAAGCCTTTCCTTTGCTAAATATCACATCGTAGCCGCAGTCCTCCAACATAGCAACTGAAACTAAATTATTCTTCAAACCCATAACATACATGACATATTTTAAGGTGAGAGGAGAATTAGACCTCCTCTGAAAAGTAGCAATACCGATGCTAGTGGCGCTATACCTTCCATCATCTCCCATTTTGATGTGCATCTAGAGGTTCTTCTCCTGCAAGTCATTGAAAAAATATTTATTTTCGGTCATATGGAATGAGCTCCACTATCTAGATACCACACAATACCCATCACTGATGTCACCATGCAAGAAATAAGGGTGAAATCCAACTTGAATTGTGAAGCAAGAGCTTCACCTGCCACTCCTCCTGAGGGATTATTGTTAGCCTTCTTATTCATACACTTCGTGGCATAGTGTCCCAACTCATGACAATGAAAACATTTAATCTTTGACAAGTCATTCTTATTTTTGCCTTGACTGGAATCTCCTTTGGATTGGAATTTATTTCCTTTCCCTTTCTTCAAATTTCCAACTAAGGCACAATTATCCTCATCATCATGCTTGGATGAGGTTCCATCTTTGATTCTTTGCCTTATCTCTTCTTGCACCAAGTCAGACCAAAAACGCTCCCACTTTGGTAGATGATCCCTCCTATTTACCAAATCCTGGTAGTTGTGCTAGCTCTTGAGAAGGCCTAGAAGTGCTAGATTGACCATATCATCTTCAGTAATTGTAACACCGAAACTCCCAAGCTAATCCTGACATTGGGTGAACTTGCTCAAGCATTGTAGTATTATGTTTCCCTTCTCCATCTTGATCTTTCAAAGCCTGCCCTTAAATGTTGGCTTCATGTTGTCACTGCTATTCTGAAACCAGTCAATCAAGGCTTGCTACATTGCATATGGTGTATCCTTCCTGTGGAGGTTCGAGACAATATGATCTCGAACTCATTCTAGTATGATCCTTCTCGCCTTTGCAACACATTTTCTCCACTTTTCCAGATCTTGAAAATCTGTTGTTGGAGGCTTATAAATATCCGTGTCTATGAATTACTTCATCCCATTATCTTCCAACATTGCCTCCATCCTGCCCTTCCAAGCAATATAGTTCGAACTGCCATCAAGGGCATATTCGAGTCTCAATCCATAGAACGACATCCTGCTGGCTCTAAAGAATGTTATTGCAAATTTGATTTCACTTGCAATAGAAAAACTTGTATTATCCTCTTCTATAGTGATTTAAGCTCTGATACCATGTAGAAATTCCTTGTAGATTCAAACTACTAGTTGTAATTTACTAAAATAATAGACTTGAATCTACTCTATTCATTAGCAGAAACAATTAAACGATCACGAAATCATGAAGCATAGAAGAGAAAGAATTCAATCAACAAATTACACAACGATTTACTAGAGAAATCCATAGGTAAAACCCCCTTCTATTTGTATATTTCATTAATAAAAAAATATCAGAAGATTACAATGCTTTTCTCAAGCCCAAGAAACCTCTGCACTATCTCTATCTGTCTCACTTCTTCCTAGACAAGCCTAGGCAAATACTTAACCAAATTTTGGCTTGCCCAAGTCCCTATTTCCTTGCGATGTTTCCTTGGGAATTAACCCCCTATTAATTAAGGAAATTTATCAATATGAATTGCACAAGCCTCATAGGCCTTCTTGTGACTTCATGCACCACCTGTACAATTCATATGATTATAAAACTAATAGTACATTGCCCTTGAACTCCAATCTCAATTGGGTAACTCTCAAATATGACATGCATGAGTTATTTATGAGTGAATAATCAGTTAACTGGCTGAACACATGAAGAGGAACCCCACTATCTAATGTCCTACTAGTTCCTCCATCAGTTGGAACTAGTTTAACTAATTTTAACTCAGTTAAATTGAATTAATTAATTACAACTCAAACTAAACTCAAACAAGGCTCCTATAAAGTAGGAGACACTTTACATGAGTCAAGTTAGACCCTCAAATTGACTTAACTGAGCCAACTAAGTCAAATTAACTTAGTTAACTCATGCAAGTTGTCTTGTGATGTGGAATTACGATTTTATTCCTAATTTAATTCAAGGACAAAATTAAATCAGGATTTTCTTGTTACATTTTCAACATGATTTATTCCCTCATTTGCTCAATTGCAATCCTAAGTTTTGTTACTCTATTGTACACTAGTCAATGTCATCTCTACTACCATCCACACTGCCTAAAAGAATACTCTTAGAATGGATCTCCATTCTATTTTTGTGTCCAAGGCTTGGTGATTGCACCCACATTAAACATTAAGAATGGGTTTCTAAGCATTTCTCCATAATAGGAATTAATTATTAGTCAACCCGCAAGCTACAACAAGGCTCTCCATGCTTCTTGATATCACATCAATTTTCCTGGTCGATACATTTGCATTAAACATGAGGATGGGCACCTATGTGTTCCTCCTATACTGAGAATTAATTCTTTAGTTAGACAACACACATAACATTGCTCTCCATTCCTTCTTAATTTCCCACATAGATCAAAGTGTACTGCAAGCATGGATTTCTGAGCTTGATTTAATCTCCATTAATTCTCTCCTCAAATCCCAGTCCTCGTTTCCTTGATCCCCCAACCTCTGCAGGAAATATTGACTTCATTAGCTCAACCTATGAATTCGTGGTTCTTCTCTATGCCATAGGACCAGGTCTTCGTGACCATTGGCTAGGCCTTTGGGCGCTAAGTCCCTTTATGCCCTTCGCAGGATGAATTCCCTTTGTTAACAACTTTATGCCATTGGTCTTATCTTTAAGAGAAATTACCAAGGCAAGGCGCTAAGGTTGGAGCTGCCAAGGCTGATGCTTATAAACTGCGCAAAGAACTTATTTCGGTTTCCTCTTAGTGAGCTTAGCTATCCCGTGGGGTCCGCCTGACACAATAGCTAGCCAATCAAAGGCCCTGCTGGGATGAGTTGTTTAACCCACATGGCCTGGCTCATTCACTTTTCACACCATTAACAAACTTCCAGGATTTTCCTAGCGAGATGATTTGTTATGGTGGGGGTCCACCCGATGCCTTTTCATTGGTTGTTGCTCTGTTCACTGCCATCGTGTCCTAGAGCTCTACAATCTAGCACATTTTCTTTACGCCTATTTATTAACCGTTGGGATCATACCTTCGAGATGATGTCACTACTACCACGTGTCAACCTATGAGTGGTAACATGTGTCACCCAGGAAAGGGCCATTCGGGTGCCCAAAAATTCTAAATTTTTCTACCATGTGTTCATGCTGACATTATCCTCTAACATCATCGAGGCCAATCAATTTCTGCCACCTGTCCTCATAGACGAGAGAGAAAGGGTCCCTTGAGGCCTTGTTTTGTGAACAACCTCCGTTATAATTAAAAACCACCATGTTCCAAAATCTGGCTTTTGCACCACTCCTAAGCGAATTGTGGTTTTGGGAGGGTTGCCCCTGGAGTAGCTCTCCATCGTTGATTTGCACGATCAATTGTGTGATAAACCACTTTCGTGACCTTGAGGTATGACAATAATTCCCTCTATTGGGATGTTGGAATGTCACCATGTGGCCCGATGCTTATATCTCGACACTTCCATTGTGTTCCCCTTTGCAATTTTCAAGATCGCCCTCAATGGGCTTTGTTGTCACTGTGGGGACCTCCCTACGCCTTTATCATTAGCTACCACTGCTAACCTTACTGCCACTGTGTCTCGACGCCATGTCTCCTAGTGTTGTCTCTTTGTAAGTCATAAGGCTTTTTCGGGGTTACACCATCAGGCTACCTCCACTGGGCCAGGCTGTCAAGTGGGGCCTTCATTGGCCAATTGATCCGAGTTGACTCAGATCCCCGAATTTAACCAAGATATTTTGCTTTTTTGATGTGATTATAATTACATTTAAAATAGAATAAAGGAACGGATATGCATGTTGTAAAGAAGAAGGAAGATGAAAATCATCAGCAACATAAAACTCATGACGTTGATAACAGAGTTCGTCTAGGAGGGACTACGTCTCCAGGATCAGTGTCAAGATGGTGTAGGTCGTTGCATTAAGTGTTGGAAAGAGTGATGATGTACATGCATGTGTTTTCTCTATCATACAAGGAATATGCCCTCACATAGGAGTGGCTCTAAGAGATGTTCCACTGCAGGAACTCTCATTCAAAAAAAGGACTCCTATCTGATCCAGGTGGCTCTGGAGACACACATAGGACAAAGAGGACTTATGAACGCTCAAAAATTAAAGTGCTCAGAACGTTTTTGACCCAATACTAGAGTGTAGATCTTGTCGTCCTGCTCATGGAGGTGTGAATGGTTCGTCAATCCGAGCTCGTATGAAGGAGAACGAGGCAGTCAAAGTTTTGGTCAAGTTGGCCTGTGGTCTAGGTTTAAGTGTCCTACAATTTGACCGACCCCAAGGCATGAAACCTAGCTCCTGAAATCTGTCGAAATTGTGGCCTCATTAATTTTCCCAATGTCCCTTATTTTCTAAAAGTTTGAAAATTACTCCCATTTAAAATAAAAATAAATAAATATATATATATATATATATATATATATATATATATATATATATATATATAGAGAGAGAGAGAGAGAGAGAGAGAGATATATATGGAAGGTGGCGGGCCACCACCCCCGCCACCCCAAACCATATAAAAAAAAAAATTTGAATTAAGAAAAGGCCAACGGGCCATGAAACCTGCCGGCCAACCTTCCACATAACAAAATTTTAAATGTTATTTGGCTCGATGGCCATTACCCTGCCGAGCCCTCCAACCACAAACCTCACATATCAATTGAAACCAAGTATTAAGGGGGTGGGTGGGCCACCTCCGGTGGACCCGACCCACACCCCAACAAACCTAAATGCGATGACGAAAAAATTTAAGTGTACCGGCGGGGGTTGAACCCGCCTGGCCCATGTGGGCTGGTCCCTGAGCTGGCGGCCCCATATGTGGTACCACCAAAAAAGTACACAACAACATGGAGTTCGGTACCAATGTACTAAACAATAACGCATCCAAATTTAAAACAACACTATTCAAGTCGTTGCGGGGTTATGGGGCAAGTTGCCCAATGTGGACCCAACCCTCGAAACCAATACATTGCGGTTTCAAAAAAAACAAAGGGGCATGTAAATTTGGAGGGGTCGGGGTTTGACCACCCGACCTCCTCCTCATAATGCGAGATTTTAACCAATCTACCAAACAGATTTTCTTGTACAATCTACCCGCGTTGTTTTATTTAAAACTCATTTTGTACGTAGTTCAATAGGATATGGAGGAACCAGGAGTGGGCACAAATTTCGAGACAGAGGAGGCAAAATCTTGGCACATAGCTCGAGGCAGCATTTTACAGGAGGGGTGAAAATTCACTTTGTCAGATTTTCACAAATTTTATATGGTTTCAGCACTTCTCGACACCATAAATGTAATGGTGCTTTCCATGTCTCCATCAGAGTTGTGCATTTTTCGGCCATTTTTAGTATGAGGGTGGAACCATGATCGCTGCAAAAACAAGGAGCGGAACCATGATCCTTGCAATTTTCCCGAGGAGGTAATTTTTCTCCATGTCAGAATATAGTCAAGTTTACAGTTGTTTTTCATGGTTTTCTGCAGGGATCGTAATGGCGAAGTCAGATTCGATTTTGGAGTTGTAGATTTCTAGTCCACCCATGTAGCAGAATCTTTGAGGAATCTAGGGGGAATCTAAAAGATTCCTTGAGCCCTAGATTCTCAACTTCTTAGCATTCAAAAATTGGATAGTCGATTTTGCACTATTCGACGTCATAAATCTGATGGTGTGTTCAGATTTCTCATTCTCTCATTCTATTCTTCAGCCACTTTTCTAAGAGAAATGTAGGTGTCAACATCGATGTGTGAGTAGTCATGCGATTGATGCTGTGAGATCGATGGTCCGAACAGCTTCAGCAGTTTGACATCCGCTTCTTCAGATGGCTCTTGGTTGTGAGGTATATGCAGTGTTCATGTAATTCTTTTGCTATGCATTATGCTACATAGGTCCTTGATTGATGTTTGATGTGGGATCCTGTTTCTTACTCATTTTTATGATTCCTGCTTGATGTGACACAAAATCGCCTATGTGATGTACTTGTTGTCATGATTCATCATGTTGTGTATTGAGATCCCTTTGTTGTATGTTGATGGGATACTCATGTGTTGCCATTCATGTTGCTTTGAGATCCTTTTTATGCCATGTTGGCGGGATTCTCATCGTGCATGAGCTTTGTGTCATACTGATAGAAGTCTTTTGACTGAGAGTTCCTGTAGTGGAACATCTCTTAGAGCCACTCTTGCATGAGGGAATTTTCCTGGTATGATCATGACATCATCTCTTGTGTACATCATCACTATTGAAAACACTTAATGCAAAGACCTACACCATCTTGACACTAGGGCTCGGAGACGTAGTCCCTCTTGGACAAACTCCGTTATCAACGACTTCTGTTTTCATGTGTTGATGATTGACATGTCCCTCTTCTTTATAACATGCAGATGTATTCATTTATGTTCTTTTTAAAAATGCAATTTTAACACAGCATGAAAGTAAAAGGTCTTGGAATGGTCCTTCGTCACACCTGGACCTAGATCACTATTAGTATGACATAATTTCACATATGAAAATAATGAGCATCCCACCAATCATGACATCAAAGGGATCTCAATTCAGGCATACATGAGTACAACATGAGTATCCATTCAACATGACAAAAAAGGGATCTCAATAATAACATGACAAGAAGTACATCTCACAGATGATTCCGCATCACATCAAGTAGGAATCATGAAACAAGTAAGAAAACAAGATCCCACATTAAACATGAAATGGGGATCTATGCAGCACAATGCATCTCATAACAAAAAGAAGTACATGAACGCACTACATATACCTCACACCCTGGGGCCATCTGAAGAAAAGGATGTCAAACTGCTGAAGCTGGCCGTACCATCAATCTCACAGCGTCGAATCTCATGGAAATGGTTGTTCACACATGAATGCTGACACCTGCGCTCCACTTGGAAAAGTGGTTGAAAATTGAAATGATCAAATGGAAAATATGATTGCACCATCAGATTTGTGGCGTTGAATAGTGAAAAATCGACTGTCAAATTTCTGAATTCTGACAAAGTGAGAATCTGGGGCTACAGGAATATTTTAGATTCCCCCTAGATTCCTCAAAGATTCCCTCCTCTAGATCATCCGAAGATCTTCTGTTCAGATCAAAATTTTGTCCACACCATCAAGTTCCTTCCGAAATTCTGAGAAAAATGAGTATGAAGTTGACTGCATTCTGACTCTGGCAAATTTCAGCCTCCAAGGAATCTGGAATATTCCCTCATGATTCTCCAAGGTTCTCCTCCACTGGGAATCTACAAATCTTCTGCTCAAAAGGCAAATCCAACCTTGCCATAGAGTTTGATGCAGGGTTACCCGTGCGCATACCAACAGTGTGCACATTCGTGCATGAATCCATTTCCCAGGAATTTCTATGACCCACCAGGTCAAAATTTCAATCTTAAAGATGGTTAAGGGACCCTTTTACAGTTCCTTTGAATCAAAACTCAATCACCCCACTTTAAACCCTCTATCGGGACTTTTCCTCAATACAACCCTTTTTCCTTTCTATCAGGATTCATTTACTCTTCATAACCTATATATAACGTTATAAACCCTTTGAACATACATATGCAACCTTCCCTTTTCCAACCCTTGGCTAACATATGTATTTAATCCACAAATCCTTCATTCGGCACTAATTCTTTATAAAACCCTTTAAATAAGGAAAACACTCCCACACATTACCTTTTCCACCCTTCCGTATGGCTTCTGCATGGATTTCGAGGTTAAACCTCATCACAGTCGGCCATCGCATCTTTCCTTGGTCATGCATACACATATATCCACCACTTTCCGATATGTGATTTCCCTTTAGAATCAGAAATACACTATCGGCGCTTAATACATATCCTTTTCGTTTACAAAGGAAAACGCCACCCGAACGCGTATGTGGACTTCAAATTCATAAAACCCGCGACTATATTTGTCGTTGGGTCCGCTTCTTGTAGTCGCTCCCTAGTGCCGCACTACGTTAAGGCCCGATCTCCAATTAGACGATATCTCTGATCGCCGATAATCCCAAACGCCGAACGCCAATATATCGCTATCGGTGATGTCGCAACTCTGTTAAACACCACCACTGACCATTGCACCTCTAAATTCTGATTGAGATTTAAATCATGACCATTGATCTGGCCACGATCCAATGGTCCACGATTAATCACTACTCACTCATCGCAAATCCCCAAGGCTTGGTTGCACCTTAATCTCAACCGTTGATCTTCCGAATCTGACGGTTGCTGAGCGTTATGACTCCATTACTCTGTCCGCCTGTTTACTTCGATTTTACACCTTTTTTCCAGGTTTATATAACTTCCGATTTTATTCAAAAGACTCTGCCTTATGCCTTTGCTATTCCGCTGCACTCCCTTTTGGCTTAACCTCTCATGCCCCTTGGACCTATGTCATCTCGAAGTGTTTGCAGATCCTTCCATGAACTCAAAAATCTATTACGAATCTCGGATTCGTTTTTTCTCCTTGTACATCCACCATGACTCCACCTGCACACACACACACACACACACACACACATATATCTATATCTATATACAGAATAATATAGTTTACTCATCTTCCACCATTCGATGCCTACTCCTATTCAATTTGGGATTAAGTCTCTGTACATATATATAAATCAACACATAATTACAAAGTGAGACTCTCTGTCTCTTCTCAGCCTGATATTCTAGTTTAATGGCCTCTGATCTTCATCTGCCCGTGATCTGAAATTGATCTAAGACAAACAATAAGGTATTACAAACTCATGTGCATGGATGTGCCTATGTTATTTTATGCAATGGATCGATAAGATTATGAAATACATAGGCAATGAAGCAGTTAAGGAAAACATAATAGGCAACACATATAAACACAACAAGTTTAATAAGGAGTTCACCCAATACTCCTGGGCTACGTCTCCTGGTCTAGCCTTCAGTGGTGGACTCTCTATTATGTTTTCAAAGCAGAGTTTTTACAACAGTGAGCTCAATTTGAGCCTCACACAATAGATACAAATCAGCAATACTATACTTGGATCCCCCAAGTCTCTGGAGTACACAGTCTCTCCTTATTGACTCTCGACCTCTATTGGTCACAGTAGTATGAGCCCAATCTGAGACTCATACATGATAGGCATTACAGAGGAGTGTGCTTGAACCTCTCAAGCCTTCTCTAGAGTACACAGACTCTCTGAATCTCTCTGTCTTTGTCCTAACTCTGGCTTGATGTTGCCTTTGCTTCTTCAGGTCAGCTCGGCTTCCTGTCTCTACTTTTGGCTTACTTCCTATGGCTCTTAGCTTATTTCTTACTTCTCTCTCCGTCAGTTTGTGGCTTTAAAGCCAATCTGCTTCCTGACTGTTCGTTTCCACTTCCCAGCTTTCCGGTTCCCTTGCCTCTATCCATTTGAATCCCTCTGTCTTGTGTAATCAATCACTGTATAATGCCTCATAGGGAGGTGGACACCTATTTCATAACGGATAAGTGTTAGTTCTCTTGGACATATTTGAAACAACTGTTTTTCCGTTAACTCCAAGAATGCCCACGAAGCATGACCTTTTGCTAATGCATCATCCATATTAGACTTCAAATCCTATGTGACCTTGCTTCATAACCTTTTCAAATCCGGTCATCCATCGGAACATGTCTCCGGTGTTGATCTAGGGGCCCAGATCCTACGGTTTTCATTCATATCGGGCGGCTGAGTAGCGTGATGTTTACTCGTCCGATGTGAGTGGTTTTCTCTCTCCCCACCGGGATGCGTGGTGATCGTCGTGTGGCATTGGGCGAAACTCAGTTGAAACTGCTTACTGCTCGAAGACTGTGTGATATTCTGTTGGTTTTGTGGAATCCCACTTCGACGGAACCTAAACATTGTTTTCTGCGTTTTATAAATATTTCGGGTCCAGGTGCTTGGGGCTTCTCTTCACTGAGAGGTTTGCTTCTTGTCGCTAATCGCGTATCAGAAACCACCTCCATGGCTTAAATTTGCCCCTATATTTGCTAGTTGGTGTTAGTGCGCATTAACATGGTCCACCGCTCTGCACGCTAGATCGATGGCCCTCGTTGATATGCGCTGATCGCCATTGCAACTGTCTGAGGATTCCTTCCGATAGCTTGATCTTTATAAGACCTTTAATCTTTGGCATGATTTTTAAAGAGTTCACGAAAACTTAGAGAGTGTTCTAGGATCCATTTTGGATCACACCTTCCCACTGGAAAATATTTTGGACCACCAAAAGTTGGTTTTTAAGCATCAATCAAGGGAGGATATAGATTCCTCGCTTGCCCAATTTATATCCATATTACACTGCTTGGTTTTGAACCTTTGAGTCCAATCCTGAGGTACTCAACATCCCCTCTCTACGTAGTTCTCAACTTCTTGTCCAGAACTGTATCTTCATACAATTCATTGAGATATTCAGGCAACAGATCATCAATAGAAGGTAATTGACTCTGCCCTTCGGGATCTTCAATCAATGAAGGTTCAAATAGTCTCAAGCTTTCTGCATTAACCACTGAATAGATGTGCATGTAAGCTGGAAAATCAAGGCGAAAATAATTCTCACTGATTTTCTCAAGTATCTTGAAAGTTCCATACCTTATTGGCTTCAGCTTCTTACCTTCACCTTGCATTTTTTCTTTGCCGATATACAGCCAGAATTGATCACCAACTTGGAAACTATGCTCAATCCGATGCTTATCATGCCTTGCCTTGTACTTGGCTTGGCTCCTTTCTAGCTGTTCCTGTACTTCCTAGTGAATTTCTTGGATTTTTTCAATGAACTTGGTGGCCTTGTCCACATCACTGTGTCCATCAACCACTATGTCTTTACCAAAGACAAAATCCAAGGGAGACCTTGGTTTGAAACCAAAACAGGTCTCAAAAGGATATCTTTGTGTAGAAGAAAGTTTAGCACAATTGTAAGCATGTTGCACATAACACAAATGTTCATCCCAAAGCTTGGGATGCTTGTTGCAATAGCCTTTGAGCAACTGGATCACTGTCTGGTTGACCACCTCTATTTGGCCATCTGTTTGTGGATGAAAGGTTGTGCTCTTCTTCAGTCTGGTGTCCATCAATTCACATAGACTTGACCAAAATTTCCCAACAAATCGGGTATCTCAATCAGATACAATGGAAGTAGGTAATCCAAAATGAACCCATACATGCTGAAAGAACAACTTTGCTATTTGTTCAGCTGTAATCTATTTGTTACAAGGTATTAAAATAAACATTTTGTTGAACCTATCCACAATAACATATAAATAGTCATGACCTTTTCTAGATTTAGGCAGTCCCCCAACAAAGTCCATGGAAACACTTTCCCAAGGATGAGAAGGAACTGGTAGTGGAGTGTACATGCCTAGTTTTCTATTGCTGGGCTTGCTTTTAGCACACATGGTACACCCTCTTACATGTCTAGAAACTGTTTCATTCAGTTTTGGCCAAGAACAAAATCTTTGCAGCTGTGCAACTATTTTACTTACACCAAAATGACCTGATATTAGAGAAGTGTGTGCTTCTCGAATTATCTTTACTCTTTCGGTTTGAGGAATGCATAACTTTCCAAAATGATACAAGATTTGGTCCTTAACATGATACTCCAATTCTTCTACTTGTTGGCCATCACTTAAAGTTGCATATACATATTTGAAATCTATATCTTGAGGATATTGTTCAATGTATCTTTCATGCAATACTGAATTATGCTTAAGTATAGTAGATGCATTTATGATCGGTCTGGACAACATATTTGCAAATTTATTGTGTATGCCCTTTTTATATCTGATGAAAAGATGAAACTATTGTAGAAAACCCATCCACCTATAGTGTCTTGATTGCTGCAACTTAGTTTGTGAGTGCAAATATTGAAGTGGTTGATGATCAGTATGTATAACTGTCTCTTTTCCCATTAGGTAATAGTGCATACAATTATTTATCATATGTGGGATAATTAACTACTGCATAATTAAATGTCTCAGAATTATAACATATGGGTTTACCATGCTGCATCAACACTGCTCCCATGGCATAGCCACTGACATCCGTTTCAATCTCAAAGGGTCTTTGAAGATCGGGTAGTGCTAGTACTGATGTTGAACTAATATTTTCTTTTAAGGTGTTGAAGGCTTTCTATTGTTTTCCTCCCCACTGAAACACCTTGTTCAATCGTGTTAAAGAATGTAAGGGAGCTGCAATCAAGGAAAAGTTAGCAATAAACTTTCTCCAATACCGTGCTGCTCCTAGGAAGCTTCTAACTTCTGTAGCAAATTTTGGTTTAGTCCATTTTACAATGACTGCAACCTTAGAGGGATCTATCTTCAATTCACCACCCCCTACAATATGACCCAAATAATTCAAAGATGTTTTGCCAAATTCACATTTTGATAGCTTAACATAAATATTTTCTCTTTTCAAAACATCTAGAGTCTGCTTTACATTCTTCAAATGTTCTTCCCATGTTTTACTAAATACAAGAATGTCATTTAGATATACAATGACAAAATCATCAATAAAAGGCCTTAGTACATCATTCATTACTCTCATGAAAGTAGCAGGAGCATTATTTAAGCCAAAAGGCATAACTAATCACTCATACAATCCCTACTTTGTTTTAAAAGCAGTCTTCCATGCATCTTGCTTTGCAACTCTAACCTGATGGTAGCCACTATGAAAGTCCAACTTGGAAAAGTAAATAGCTTCTTTCAACTGATCTAATAGATCATTTATGCGAGGAAGGGGATAAAATTTTTTGATCGTTATCTTATTCAGTGCTCGGTAATCAATGCACATTCTCCACAAGCCATCTTTCTTTTTCACCAAAACGATTGGAGACCCACATGGTGATGTGCTAGGTCTTATGAACTCTTTCTCAAGCATCTCTTGTACCTTCTTCTTGATTTCTGCATTCTATAAAGCAGAAAAACTATACATTTCGATGTTAGGCAATGGAGCATCTTGCTGCAAATTAATATCATGTACTATTTCCTTTATGGGTGGTAGAACTTTAGGTTCTTGAAATAGTATATCATATTTTGAAACAACTTTTTCTAAATCAGCTTGTTGTTTAGCATTACAGCCTTCAAAGACATTGGTTTTATCAGGTTTCTTTTCCTTTACAACCATTAGTAAAAATTGTTTGCATGAATTTAAAATTCTTTTCATCTACCCTGATTTTATGAGAGTATAATTATTCTCCAGTTTATGAGCTCTTAAAATATATTCAATTCCATATTTAATGAGTTGATACTTGTTTTCAGCTCTATAGAAAATTCCTTTTCTATCATACAAGTAAGGACTTCCTAGAAAAATTCCACATATATCCAAGGGAACTATATCTAACTCAACCTCATCTACAAATGCTGACCCAAAAGAATACCTAAGTTTGCATTGTCTAGTCACTTGTAGCTTTGCTTTATCACATACCCTACCTAATGATATGGCTTCTTGTGAGGTGTGGTTAGTAATCCTAGCTTCTTTACAATTGCTTTAGAAATTAATTTTACTTGTGAGCCACTATCAAACAAAGTATCAACCTTTTGATGCTTGGAAATAACTCTAATAAGAAAAAGCTCATGCCTTTTCCTCTCATTTTCTTCATTATCAGTAGATTGTGCAGAATTACTAGTAGATGCTTCAGAATTTTTACCTTTTATACCTGTGGCTGTGATTTTTGTTTCATCCCCTGAGTTTGACCCCAAATCCTTCTGAATAGCTGCAACAATATTCTTCTTTTTGCCATCGTACTTCTTTGGCCTCAGCTCTGGATGCAGAATCTAGTAGTGTTCGTCATAATGCCCATCCTTCTTGCAGTGAGTGCATGAAGGTTTGGTCTTTTGTACATTATTTGTCTTCCTCTCTTTCCATTTCTGCTTTCTCTTTTCCTTGTTCTTGCTTGTAGTGGGTTTTGATGATCCCCCAACTTCTGGGTTCACATTCTTGCCTCTAGCCTCTAGATGTGTAACCTGAATAGATACCTCATCTATGCTAGTAGGATTAAACATGAGAGTGGTGTGCTTTAAATAGTTGTGTAGACCACCTATATACTTCAACATAGTTTCAGGTGAGTCTAAAGTGTTGGAAATAATACTGAGAGGGGGGGGGGGGTGAATCAATATTATTAATTCTTTTCAATATTCCCTCTAGATTTATAAGAATTTATTCTTCAGATGTTGACCATTAATTTGAATATCAGTACCATATAATAATGAATAGGAACAAGAAAAACAGACAGTCACACCAAAGAACACCAGATATAAGGTGGAAACCCAATGTGGGTGAAAACCTCCTGCTGCAATGTGTCTCTATCTTCTTTCAATTAGAAACTTCTTTTACAATGATTTTGTACTGGTGCAGTCCTTTACCAGTACGCAGGCTGCAACCTGCAGAGAGCTACAACCCTCTCTCGTTTTCCAGTCTCTCCTGGAAGGCAGTGACAACTGCCTTAGCTCTTGTACTAGCTGAGCTACTAGTACGTAGGTGCTGACCTACTTCTTTTCTTCCAAGGACCACGTTTCATTAATTTTCAGACTAGATCCATGAACATCAAATAATCATCAAGTACATGTGAATCAACCAATCTCCTTTTACAATCAAATAGCTTCTCAAAATGCAGTAACCAGAAAAGCAATACCAGTAATCTAAACCCAAAAATCTGCAGCAATAGACAAAAGGCAGCCAACAAATATTTCAAGAAAATTCCGCAACTTCACCAATAGAAACCTGCAAATATCCGCAGTTCTTTTGTGTCTAGCCTGTGTAGCCCCGCACCCGCTTTGTCTACTCGACAGCGCACCTCCGCACCTGATCCGTTTGATGAACTGCACACCTCCGCACCTACGCCGTTTATTGGACTGCGGATCTCCGCATCTGATCTGTCTGCTGGATTGCGCACCTCCGCACTTGCGGCTTTTGCTGGACTGCGTACCTTCGCACCTGCGGCTTTTGCTGGACTGCGTACCTTCGCACATGCGCCTTCTACTGGACTGCGTACCTCCGCACCTGATTTTGTTGCTGAGCTGCGTACCATCGCACCTGCGTTGTGGATCGCCTGTGGACCTCCGAATAGAGCCAAATTATCAGTCCTCTAATGTGCCATAGACTGTCAGATCCATAGATCTGATCATGCGCCAAAGAGATCACGACCCCTCAATTGATTTGTCTTCTCATGCTCAGGTTCAACTCTAACTCACCAACCGATTATTTCAGATCTTGTTCCTCTTAAGATATTCAACACATAAGTTCTTAGCCAATTGATCTCCTTTCCTTTTTATAGGCAAGCCCTTACTCAAACCATGGACCAAAACCATAGAGAGCTAATACAAGGGACCCAAAAACTGGGGTTCAATATTTTAGATGCAATACCATGGACCAAAACCATAGGATCAAACATGTCAGACTAGATACCATGGACCAATAATAAAAATTCCCACGTGCGCGCGCTTCTCTGCATGAAAGTGAGTGAATTTGACGTCCGCACCTTTTGTTCGGAGAACCTGTGGGTATGCCCGCACTTCTTGTTCGGGGCACCTGCGGGTCCGCAACTTTTGTTAGGCTCACCTACGGGTATCACATTTTCTATTATTTTGAGAGCCTGAACAGAGATTTTCCACTTGAGTGAGTTGCCATCAAGGACAACACCTGTGCCATAGCGCCAAACCTGAGTCATAATGCCAACAATCTCCCCCTTTGGACTTGATGGCAACCCCAAGATCCTCAAAGTCATTCTCCCCTTTGTCATCAAGGGAAAAGGGTTATGATCCCCCTAAGAACATGTTGAAAACTCTGTTCTGTTGTGCTGATCGTGCTCCCCTTGACTGTAGGCTAGATCTGCAAAAGGAATTTTCTTCAAGAAGAACCATAAACCACCATACACCAAATGACCTTCCTATCACCAAAAGATTCTATACATTCATCACCCAACCAAGTGGGGATCATCCTCCAAAGTGGGGTTACATCATAAATTTACATATGACAACCAAGTACATTACATCATTCATCCCGGACATAGGTCGTTACATGACCTTGACAAAAGAAGTATAAGACATAGAGACAAAACATTAGCAGCAATATTAGATCAGCATCCATGTACTCCTTCTATACATGCTCCTCCAAGATCTTCTACAATAATGCCAACAATGCATTATTAGAAGAATATATGCTCCCCCTGAACCTGTGCCATTCGTTCTTCGATCAATCCATAAACCAGTGAATGTACGCGTATACCTCATATGAAACTCGCGTACAACCAACAATCTCTGAAACAGACAAGATTCAACAGCAAGATGATGCATCAACTACCCCTAGCTTTTGCCTAAGGTATTCAAAGGTCTCCTTGGGCAGCGGTTTGGTGAGTATATATGCAACTTGTTCCTTAGAGGGAACACACTCCAACTTGACCTTTTGTTCAAGCACTTGTTCCCGAAGAAAATGATACTTGATTGGAATGTGCTTGGTCTTTGAATGCATGACAGGATTCTTTGAAATACTAATTGTACTTGTATTATCACAGAAGATGGAGATAGGTGGAGTACAAGTGATTTTCATGTCTTGCAATGTACGCATCATCCAAAGGAGTTGTGTGCAGTAAGATGCAACATCTACATATTCTGCTTCAGCTGTAGATAATGCAGTAGAGCTTTGTTTCTTGCTGAACCAAGATACTAATCTAGGACCCATGAAGAATGCACCACCACTAGTGCTTTTCCTATCATCCACGCTTCTGGCCCAATCTGCATCTGTATAAGCATGAAGTGCGAGATCTGTATCTCTAGGATACCATAAGCCATAGTTTTGAGTTCCTTGAAGGTACTTGAAGATTCTTTTAACTGCCTGAAGATGAGTTTCCTTTGGATTTGCCTGAAATCTTCCAACAATTCCCACTACATGCATGATGTCGGGTACCTGTCAAGTAAAGTAGACTTCTAATCATGGATCTATAGGTTGGTTGATGTACTGCTGCCGACTCATCATTCGCGCTGAGGCTGCATCCTGTCACCATAGGGGTACATACTGGTTTCGAATCGTCCATCCCATATTTCTTCAAGATCTACTTGAGATACTTGGTTTGTGATAGAAAAATATTGTCTTTGTTTTGTTGGACTTGCAAACCAAGGAACTATGTGAGCTCACCAAGCATGGACATTTCAAACTCCTTTTGCATCACCAAGGCAAACTTTTGACTCATGTCTTCTTCATTGCTACCAAAGATGATATCATCTACATACACAACAAGTATTAGCAACTTTTCATTATCAACCTTTATATATAGATTGCTGTCAGTTGATCCTTTTACAAAACCTTGTTGATGAAGATATTTTCCAACTGATAATACCATGCCCTAGGAGCCTGTTTAAGACCATAGAGAGCCTTTTTGAGCCTGCATACAAGACTTGGATCATTTCCATACAAGATTTGGATCATTTCCAAGGATGAATCCATCTGGTTGTTCAATGTATACTTCATTCAAGTCTCCATTCAGAAAGGCACATTTTATGTCCATCTGAAATACCTTGAACTTTTGAAATCTAGAGAGAGCAAGAAACATTCTTATAGCCTCAAGTCTAGCAACTGGTGCAAAGGTTTCTTCAAAGTCTATGCTCTCTTGTTGCGCATATCCTTTACAAACAAGTCTTGCCTTGTTTCTAACCACATCTCCATTTTCATTTAGTTTATTTTTGAAAATCCACTTTGTCCCTATGACATTCTTATCTTTTGGTCTAGGAACCAATTCCCAAGTGTTATTCCTTTCAATCTGTTCAAGTTCTTCATCCATTGCCTTGACCCAGCATTCATCTTTGCATGCCTCTCTTACATTTTGTGGTTTAGTGGAGGAAAGTAATGCCAAATAGCTTGAAGCTTTTGCAATTGTTCTTCTTGTTTGTATGCCTGCCTCCTTTTGCCCCAAAATTTGAGATTCTGGATGATTCTTTTGAACATACTTGGATGGAGTCTTTTCTTCTATCCTTATCGGTTCCTCTGGTGCCTCATGGGTTTCTTCTTCATTATGAATCTAATTTGATGTTGATGGATAGTCCTCATCATCTTCGAAGTCTTCAGATCTTACTTGCCTGAGAGTGTTTTCTTTTTCATCCACCACTACATCAATGCTATCGACAATTCTTCCAAGCCTTTTATTGTAACATTTGTATGATTTGCTGTGAGGAGAATAACCAAGGAGAATGCCTTCATTTGCTCTAGGTTCAAACTTGCCAAGGTTTTCATCATTATTTTTAATATAGCATTTGCTTCCAAAAATTTTGAAATGTTTTACCGAAGGAGTCTCACCATACCAGAGCTCTTGAGGAGTTTGAGTGCTGTTCACCCGAATATTTGTCTTGTTGAGAATAACAACTGCAGAAAATGTGGCTTCACCCCAGAAGGTTGCGGGAGTTCCAGACTCATCAAGCATAGCATGAGCCATTTGTTGAACCGTTATGTTCATCATTTCCACCACTCCATTTTGCTGTGGAGTCCTAGCTATAGAGAATTCCCTTCTTATTCCATGTTCTTCACAAAAGTCAAAAAATTCATTCGAGGTAAACTCCCCACCTCTATCAGACCTAAGGTATTTGATTTTGTGATCTGATTTGTTCTCCACCAAGGCTTTGAATGATTTTAACTTTTCAAAGGCTTCGTCTTTGTGCTTCATAAGTCCTATCTAACACATCCTGGAAAAGTCGTCAATGAATAATATGAAATATTCTTCTCCTCGAGGTGACCTTTTCCTAGATGGGCCACATACATTAGTATGGACAAGTTCAAGTGGCCTGCTAGCTGATCCTTCCTTCTCAGGGAAGTTAGTTCGGGTTTGCTTACCCAACTGACATGATTTTCAAATTGTATTGTCTGGAATTCTGATGTCTGGAAGACCACGAACTGCCTGGTATTTACATGCTTTCCTTATCTGTGAGAAGCTAAGATGCCCTAATCTTATGTGCCATAACCAGTGTTCATCGTTCTTGATTAGATAACATTGATGTTGTCCTTCTTTGAATATGTATAAATTATTTGGAGTCCTTATGCCTTTGATCATTGTTTTCCCTGTATCAAGATCACGAACACTACATCCATTTGATCGAAATATTACCTCTGTTCCTTGATCACACATCTGACTGACACTCAAAAAATTATGCTTTAACCCTTCAACATACAGAACATTTCCAACTTTAACCCTTTCTTTCAACTGAACAGAACCTTTGCCTTTTATGAGCGCAGGGGTGTCATTTCCAAAAGAGACCTTCTTCTCCTTATAGAGGCACTATATGACTAGCGTTTTTCCCTATCACTCGTCATGTGTTTCGAACAACCACTGCCAATGTACCATTGATTTTCTTGCCCTTCTGCATATAAAGCTATACCGCATCTCTCAGGTTGTGGCTCCTTCATTCTCCATGTTTTGACACTTGAGGGTAGCTCCTTCTGAGTTGTCTGCCGAAACCTGCTCCTGCATTCAAAATCTTCATGACCGAAGTTTTTACAAATAGAGAATTCTATTTCATTTTCAAGAGCAGAAAAGTTATTGTAGGTTCTTTTCACAATCCCAGTCATGCTCCTTTGTTTTTGAGCTTTCTCTAGTCATGATTGTCTTATAGGCAACACATTGAGCTGCTTTCTGGCCAAAGTTATGACAAGAGAAACATTTTCCATTGAAGAAACTCCTGTGATTGTCAAATCTACCAGCCAAATGATTGTAGTTTCTATTGACATCCATTCTTGAGGCAAATTGAGAAGGTTTTACCTGAGGCTGGTTGTAGCTTCTGTTTGTCCTTAAATTGGATTGTCCCCGATTTACCAGATAGTCTTTGTTCATTCTTGAGGTAAACTATCCCTGATTTACCTGATGATTTATATTAGGCCTTTGCTCGCTCCTCCTTGCTGCATCAAGATAACTTTTGGAGGTGGATGCTTGAGATGCTTCTTCATTATATCCCAGACCTGTCTTGATTAGTGGAGAACACTGTACATTGATATTCTCATCCAGAGTTTCATATCCTTTAAAAAATTTATGATTAAGAGCTTTTGTTTTCTCAATCTCTTTTCTAAGACCAACAATTTCACATTCTAACTTTTCATGAAGTTTTTCTTTTTCAGCCGGTTGGAATTGCAGAGTATCAATAATCATATTTTTCTCTTCTAAACAAATTTTGAGTTTGGAAATCTCTTCATACAGACCTTCTTCATCTATAGCATCCATGAAATCATCATCTTCAAAAGCCATTAAGAGTCTATAATTGTTACCTTGTTCATCTTCGTCACTATTTGAAAGTCCATCACTGTCTTCATGAGTGTAATAAATTTTCTTATTTACATTCTGTTTCTTGTTCCATCTGATAGGTTCCTTACCTTTATCAGGCTTGTCTTTATGAGGACACTTTGCAGCATAGTGACCGACTCTTCCACAAGCAAAGCATTTGAAAGGTAACTTACCTGTGAATCTTCCAACACCCCATTGAAGGTTCTTGACAAAATTTGATTCTTCGTCTTCTTCTGATAGATGTCCTGACTCATAGTAATCTCCTTTGCCTGAAGCCTTGAATGCATCTTCTCTTCTGTCTGATGGTCCTCCTTTCCTCATTTCGTAAGAGGTTAGAATTCCGTGCAGCTGTGACATAGTGAGGTTTCGTAGATTCTCATTTTCTTATATTGTAGAAACTTTAGATTCAAATTTAGGGGACAAGGATCTTAGAACCTTTTCAACCACAACAACCTCTTTTACTTCTTCACCCAAATTTTTCATACAATTAACAATCTCATCAACATGAAGGAAATAGTTAGCCACACTTTCATCATTGTGCATTCTGAGATTTTCATATTGAATTCTAAGGGTTTGAAGTTTTGCTCGTTTTACCTGTTCATCTCCTTCATAGCTCAGAACAATCTTGTCCCATATTTCTTTTGCGGATTTATACTGCATAACCTTGATGAATTCTGATTGAGATAGACATCCTAATAGAGTATTAACAACCTTTGCATTTGTTTCATATTGCTTCTTACTAGCCGGATCTGTAGGTGTTGTTGACAGAAAAGTGTACCCTGTATCTGTGATATCCCAGACTTCTGTACCAAGCGATTGAAGATAGGCAGTGAATCTTACCTTCCAATATACGAAGTTTGTCCCATCAAAAATCGGTGGCCTGATCGATGCTTCTCTCTCATAGTTTCTCATGATGATAGATCTTCCTTCAAGCGATCAAGCTTCTTCTGAAGGACCTGCTCTGATACCAATTGTTGGAAATAATATTGAGACGGGGGGGGGGGGGTGAATCAGTATTATTAAATTCTTTTCAATATTCCCTCTAGATTTATAATTTAATTTATTCTTCAGATGCTGACCATTAATTTGAATGTCAATGCCATATAATAATGAACAGGAACAAGAAAAACAGACAGTCACACCAAAGAACACCAGATATAAGGTGGAAACCCAATGTGGGTGAAAACCACCTGCTGCAATGTGTCTCTATCTTCTTTCAATTAGAAACTTCTTTTATAATGATTCTGTACTAGTGCAGTCCTTTACCAATACGCAGGCTGCAACCTGCAGAGAGCTACAACCCTCTCTCATTTTCCAGTCTCTCCTGGAAGGGAGCGACAACCGCCTTAGCTCTTGTACTAGCTGAGCTACTATTACGTAGGTGCTGACCTACTTCTTTTCTTCCAAGGACCTTGTTTCATTAATTTTCATACTGGATCCATGAACATCAAATAATCATCAAGTACAAATGAATCAACCAATCTCCTTTTAGAATCAAATAGCTTCTCAGAATGTAGTAACCAGAAAAGTAATACCAGTAATCTAAACCCAGAAATCTACAGCAGTAGACAAAAGGCAGCCAACAAATATTTCAAGAAAAGTCCGTAACTTCACCAATAGAAAACTGCGAATATCCGCAGTTCTTTTGTGTCTAGCCTGCGTAGCCCCACACCCGCTCTGTCTACTTGACAGTGCACCTCCGCACCTGATCCGTCTGATGAACTGCGCACCTCCGCACCTACGCCGTTTATTGGACTGCGGATCTCCGCACCTGATCCATCTGCTGGACTGCGGACCTCCGTAGCTGTGGCTTTTGTTGGACTGCATACCTCTGCACCTGTTGCTTCTGCTGGACTACGTACCTCCGCACCCGCGCCTTCTACTGGACTGCGTACCTCCGCACCTGATTTTGTCGCTGAGCTGCGTACCATCGCACCTGCACTGTGGATCGCCTGCGGACCTCTGAATAGAGACAAATTATCAGTCCTCCAATGTGCCACAGACTGTCAAATCCACAGATCTGATCATGCGCCAAAGAGATCACGACCCCTCAATTGATATGTCTTCTCATGCTCAGGTTCAACTCTAACTCACCAACCGATTATTTCAGATCTTGTTCCTCTTAAGATATTCAACACATAAGTGCTTAGCCAATTGATCTCCTTTCCTTTTTATAGGCAAACCCTTACTCAAACCATGGATCAAAACCATAGAGAGCCAACAAAAGGGACCCAAAAACCGGGGTTCAATATTTTAGATGCAATACCACAGACCAAAACCATAGGATCAAACACGTCGGACTAGATACCATGGACCAATCATAAAAATTCCCACATGCGCGCGCTTCTCTGCATGAAAGTGAGTGAATTTGAGGTCTACACCTTTTATTCGGAGAACCTGCGGGTATGCCCGCACTTCTTTTTCGGGGCACCTGTGGGTCCGCAACTTTTGCTAGGCTCACCTGCGGGTATCAAATTTTCTATTATTTTGAGAGCCTGAATAGAGATTTTCCACTTGAGTGAGTTGCCATCAAGGAAAACACCTGTGCCATAGCGCCAAACCTGAGTCATAATGCCAACATAAAGAAATTCCTATAATGAAAGCTCTTTTTCTAAATTCTTGGGTGTAGCTTGGTACACTTTGCCCTTTTAATTGGTGAAGAGTTTGCCAACTCATCATAGCTTGCTGCATATAAGCTAGTGGATAGATTTTTTTTTTAATGGTAGAAACAAATTCATTCCAGGTAGAAATAATTTTACCATGCTTCTTCAAATCAGCTTGTGTCCTGCCTTCCCACCATACTAGGACAATGCCTCCAAGGCGTAGGCTAGCCAGCTGAATCTTTCTCCTTTCTTAATCGATGTTCTACACTCTGCAATACACATCAATCTATCTACTCTAGTTATCTAGCTTTTCTGCATTCAATTCTCTGTCATAAACTGGCAAATAAAACTTCACATCTAATTTAATCAAAGAAGGTTTCTTCTTTTTCCTTTCAAGGCTTTCTTTATGTGAAGAAGATGATGATGAAGGTGATGATGGGGGAGATGGTGGAGAGGTCTTTTCTTCCTTTCCTTTGCCTTCTAGGTGGGCAACTAGAAGAGGTTCTTCTACTCCTTTATCTTGTTTGGAGGTTGAAGAATCTTCATGTCTACCTTTCTTAAATTCTCTATACATTTCTTCTACCATGGCTCTCATGGTCATGAAACTGTCCATGAATTGGGAGTCTGATTCCAAGGGACTTTCTTCTGTCATTTTCCTCCTAGGATAGACTCTTCCAATTTCTGGGTTAGCTTCAACCAACTCTCCTTCTCCTAATTTGAGCTTTGTCCTAGTTAGCATTCAACAAAAAAAATCCAACACAGGCTTGTCTAACCTTAGCAACTTAGAGCTTTGATACCCCTTGATATGAAATTGATCTAAGAAAAACAATAAGGTATTACAGACTCATGTGCATGGATGTGCCTATGTTATTTTATGCAACGAATTGATAAGATTGCGAAATACACAGGAAATGAAGTAGTTAAGGAAAACATGATAGGCAACACATATAAAGAAAACAAGTTTAATAAGGAGTTCACGCAATACTCCTGGGCTATGTCTCCTGGTCCAACCTTCAATGGTGGCCTCACTATTATGTTTTCAAAGCAGATTTTTTACAATAGTGAGCTCAACTTGAGTCTCACACAACAAATAAAAATCAGCAATACTGTACTTGTATCCCCCAAGTCTCTGGAGTACACAGACTCTCCTTACTGACTCTTGACCTCTATTGGTCACAATAGTATGAGCCCAATATGAGACTCATACATGACAGGCATTACAGAGGAGGGTGCTTGAACCTCTCAAGCCTTCTCTGGAGTACACAATCTCTCTGACTCTCTCTGTCTCTGTCCTAACTCTGGCTCGATGTTTCCTTTGCTTCTGTAGGTCAGCTCGGCTTCCTCTCTCTGCTTTCAGCTTGTTACCTACTGCTCTTAGCTTACTGTTTACTTCTCTCTCCGTCAGTTTGTGGCTTTAAAGCCAATCTACTTCCTGACTGTTTGTTTCCTCTTCTCGGCTTTCTAGTTCCCCTACCTTTGTCCATTTGAATCCCTCTGTCCTGCATAATCAGTCACTGTATAATACCTCATAAGGAGGTGGCCACCTATTCCATAACGGATGAGCGTCAGTTCTCTTGGACATATTTGAAATGACCGTTTTTTCCTTTAACTCAAAGAATGCCTGTGAAACACGACCTTCTGCCAATGCATCATCCATATCAGACTTCAAATCCTATGTGACCTCGCTTCATAACCTTGTCAAATTCGATCATCCATCAGAACGTGTCTCCACCGTTGATATGGGGGGCCCTAGATCCTATGGTTGTCGTTCATATCGAGTGGTTGAGTAGCATGATGTTTACCCATCCGATGTGAGAAGTTTTCTCTCTCTCCACCGGGACAGGTGGCGATCGTTGTGTGGCATCGGGCAGAACTTGGTTGAAACTCCTCACCACTCGAAGCCTGTCTGATATTCTTCCGGTTTTGTGGAATCCCACTCCAAAGGAACCGAAACATTATTTTTTGCATTTTATAACGATTTCGGGTCCGGGTGCTCAGGGCTTCTCTTCACTGAGAGGTTTGCCCTGCGATATGTGATTAGCGACTTGTCGCTAATCGCATATTAGAAACTACCTCTGCTGCTTAAATTTTCCCTTGTATTTGTTGGTTAGTGTCAGCACGCATTACCATGGTCCACCACTCTGCGCACTAGATTGGCGGTCCTCGTTGATCCGCGCTTATCACCATTGCAACTGTCTGAGGATTCCTTCCGATAACTTGATCTTTATAAGACTTTTAATCTTTGGCATGATTTTTAAAGAGTTCATGAAAACTTAGAGAGTGTTCTAGGGTCCATTTTGGATCAGTCCATAGGCTTAAAATAACTAAATATCTAACCTCCCTCTTACTGTCTCTGTTTCTAACCCTTCATCATGCCTTTTAGGCTTACATTTATACCAAGGAATTCTAAAACCAATTTTTGGTTTTAGATCCATAGATTCCTCAACCACATTCCTAAAATCTCTTCCTCATCCCTAAGGATTCTCTCAAATCCACAAAATCATGAACTGACTCCTAATCTAGGATTTACAATCAATTCTCAATCCTCTCATCACTCAACTATCCTAAATCTTTCATGTTCTCCTACATTCGAGAACATTTACAATAAAGCCTCACAACATTCAATTAATGTCTATTCTCATTATAATCACTCAAAACATTAAATAATTACATAAATCCAATACTTGGGAAACCAAGTTCCTTGAAACACAAGACCCCTATGTCTACTAGAATACAATGATAATGTTGAGCTGGATGCTCCTGCATCAGCGTTCCCTGCGAAAATCTAAGAAAAATGACTATAAACTTGGTTATATTCTGAAAAAAAAGATTTTTTACCTCCCCATGGAATCTTAAAGATTCCTCACAACATCAAAAGATTCCTATCTTGGAATCCGTGCCACATGGTTTTGCCTCTGGCCTACAAATCATGGTTCCACTATCTAGACTTGCGTCATAGTTTCATCACATGCTCAGTTGCCTACGTTCGACACTCTTCCATTCTGCTCACAATTCCCTTGGTCTCTCGGTAGACTGGTTAGAAAAGGGACTTATATGAAGTCCGCGGGCAGAATAAATAATGTGCATAGTTGGCCTAACGGTGGAAGTCTCAGAATATTGGCGGGAGGTTGGGGTATCCAGCCCCACCGACCCTCACCTTAGTTATGTTTTGTTGGCAGCTTTTCACATGTGAATTGGCGGTTATAACAAACCGTAATAGTTATGTTGGGAAGCGGTCAATTATTTGTATGTTGCTTCGCCCTTGGTTATTATACCATAACCATATGCCATTTTAACATAAGTTTGTTGGTTATACATTTTTAACATAGTTTTTTGGTTTTTGAAAGGTTATGTCCATAAGCATTTTCCCTTTTAAAAAGCAACATACCATTAAATATTCGTTGGCACAATTCAAATATAATCCTTGTATTTGGACTTTTATGATATGATTAATAACCATTACTTCATTATTTTTTTTAAATGATTTGTTATAACCATATTTTAATATATATTGTGTTTTAATGATTTTTTGTTTTTGTTTTATATGGTATTTTTAATATATTTTTTTTTTCTTTTTGTGTAGATCTAGGAGTAAATGCTAGTGCACCATGTGTCGATGGTTTAGTGGCCATTCATTCAACACATAAATTTAGTGGGTCCCACCTGTTGACTGGGATTCCATGTGGCATGCTGTGGGCCCCACTTTTTCCTTGTCTTATCAAACATTAAATAGCTCTATCTCCCTCATACAAACTTGGATTTGAGTGTCGTTCATTCCATTGCAATCGGGGCGACGAGCACTTCGATCTGGTCCTGGGTTTGTCACAATTTGACCATTTTCCTCTTAGACTTATGCATGTGTTTGGAGCCACCTGGATCACCAATAAAATTGCTTCCTGCTACTCTGCAAGCACTCATCGTAAACTGACTCAATTGCATCCCGACGCTTTAAATTGTGTGCCAAACCTATACCATCGGGGTAACCCCATCGGGCCAAGATTTCAGGTGGGCTCTGCCTATCAATGAATAAAATTGCTTCCCATTGTTTTTTCCATGCCATGTCTGCCCGAAACTCCTTTTGGCCACTCTGCTAGGATTTACCGCCAAGTTTGGAACTGTTGCCAACTTTGGCTATGCACCAATACTTGGTCACCACTTTGATCAAAAGCCATATTTAACTCTGCCATATAACTTTGGGTCACCTCAACTTTGACTAGAAATAAATCTTGATATAGGAGGTCATTTTCAGTCTTCAACATACCATTGGAAATCTCTTTTTGAGCATTATCCAACTATGCCACTTCTAGGAGAATCTGAGCTAAATTCCTATGGTAAAATATCATCCAAATGTTGGGACTCCTACCCATAGTCATCCTATTATGGCTTCTACAATAATCCTACTACTATGGTGATTCTCTACAAGAGACAAGAACAACCATGGGACTCCTCCTGAGCTTGACACATCAAGCACATTAATACCATAATTTGCTACCAGTAACTTCAATGCCAACACACTTGCTACTGTTAGTGTCAATCTTTGCAGCCTTCCTCCAGTGATCAAATACGCTCTTACAAAGTGGTCTCAGAGTGTCAAGGTCAAATTTTGTCATTTCAGTAAGTCTTCAGGAAAAATTTGGTCACTAGGTACTAGGTCTAGGGTTTGCTTTTACTCCTGTCAAAGTTGTCCAAATTTCAATCCATGTCACCATTCAGCTGAGTGTACCATCATTCAGAGGATTTTCATTATCATGTCAAATTCCACTGGGTCATTTTACACCTTGTTCATGCTTCAGTTGCGCCTAGGTAAGGTCATTTCCCTCTCCTAGGGTTTTGAAGGAAATTTCTCTTGGACGGTAAAATCATCGGCAAAACTTGTATCCTGATGTTCATACACCTTCCCCTATCCTTAAATTACCTTATCAAACACTTCCCATCACTGAGATCCCCCAAATTCCTCATTTTCGCACAAACCCTAGTTTCTTGCTACAACTTGGCAATTTTATAGGTTGGACATGTGTTTTTCCTTTTTGCACCCCTTCCCCTCACTCAATATTTGAAATTCCACTTTCCCCTACTTCTTAACATCCCTCCCTACTTCCAAGAATTTTCCCAAGAATTTAGAAGCCACTTATCCCCTTCATTTCGCTTCATTTCGACAAATCCCTTTTTCCACACATCGGGATAGGTTTCACTCAAATGATGTTTTTGAGCAATAAAAGATGAATTTTTGAAAAATGAGAGAGTTTTTTGTCCAAAACAGGCCAAGGAAGAAAACAATCCTTCACTTTTTACAAAGGTGTCATGGTTTTAGAGAAATGTCAAAAATACAATCGCCTCGGGAGAATTGATGCACCTTTGAAGTGACCTTGGGAAAATCAAGTTTTCTCCTAGCTTGGTTGGTAAAATGAATTTCTTGATGAGTCAAATGATAACTAGACACAAAGCCCTTTCTAATGCACTATCATGAGCTCAATTTGGAGTTGCGGAAGGCATTCAAAGGTTAACTGTAACAACACTCTACCTTTAGGCAGCCTCATTTGGCACTTTTTGACCAGTCTTGGGAGATTTGATTTTTGACAAAGAAAATGAACTTCACATTGAAAAATTATGGTTGGGTTGGAAATTAGACTCAAAGGCCTTTCCAACAAGCTATCCTGCACCCAATTTGGACACCAGAAAGGCCTTCAAAAGTCACCTGGAAAAGGGAACGACACACATAGAGAGCGCGACGCACTGGGAGAAATTTTCCAGTGTAAATTTACACTGGCGCGGCGCACATGGGAGGCGTGGCGCTCAGGGCTAAAAGGCATGAATTTCATTGAAATATTCCTCCCAATTGAAATTAATTCATTATTCCAAGTAAATAAATCATCCCTAAGTGCCATTGCAAGAGTTTTCATCCTCCTTGATGGTGTGTAAATAGATGAAAAGACAAACCCTAGTTTGCTGCACAGTGTACTGAAAAACTATATAGGGTTTTCAAAAGTTGTCATTGTTGTTGTTTGCTCTCTGCAATAATTTTCAAATTCCTCCACTACACTCCCCTCATTTCATATCCCTTACCCCTCTCTCATTCACATTCATCCTACCCCCCTATCCCCAAAATCCTAAACCCTAACAACAAATTCCCATTATTACCCTAAACCCTAATCCTCATTCCCCAAACCATATCACTCCCTTATAACCCTATAGTCAGCACAAAATCCCTCATTCACAGTCCCACTCATCAATTCCATTCGTCAAATAGCAAACACCTATTCTTGATATAAAATCTATTCATACTCATCATTGAACATCAAACAGTGGCAAATATGGAAACTGATTTAGCTTATGAAAGGGATGAGGAAACAGTGAGTGATTCCTCCCAAGAAATTCATGCACCGAGAAGACCACATAAGGGAGGAAAACACATCTGAGAGGAGCCCACTACACTCACAGAGCTATTGGCTTGTCCTCTTGCAGTAGCATGTTTCAAACATCAGTCTTGCTACTAGTTTTGTGAAATGGTGGAAAGAGTGAAATACCACCATGAGCTTGCTAGACTTTTTGTTCTCCATCTTCACAATGACCGAGAGTCTTGGCTTGAGCATGTCAACATCCACCTTGAGAGTCTGTTAGAGAAGGCCGAGAAAGAAAAAACCATATTGAGGCGGATGGTTTATCACTACAAGGCACGGAATATGAGTTCAAAGGCTCGGATAAGGAATTTGAAGGTGGAATTGGGGAGAGCGACAAAGAGACAAAAGAGGCAAAAAGAGCAAGATCAGCTTCCAATATTGGCTGAAGCCTCTGTGCCCTAGCATAGCACTTCATAAGGAACCTCCAGCCCGAATTTCAAAAAATTTGGGGCAATTTTGGTCACATGGCAAATTTTTGGACAAAAAACAGGGTTTTTCTCCCTGTGCGCTGCGCCACTGGCGCGACGCTTAGGATTGGGAGCTCCAAATCACAAATGGTTTGCATTTTTGGATTCATAATGAAAAATCATGACTTCTGGCGCATGGAAAAGAAGTTTGGGCATGATTTGAGTCTGCAGGAGGTCAAAAACACTCAAAAAATAACCTCTTTGCCCCTATTTTGACACACAGAAAGCACGTATAGATTTGGGCGCGGCGCATATAGGGAAAAAGGCCAATTTCACCTCCGTTTCGTGAAATTTCGATTGGAAACTTCTCCAAGTGGGCCCGCTCATCTACATTTCACTTTTTTGGCACCTAAGGTGGAATTTAAAGTATTTTCACTCCAGATTGGCTTCTATCCAAGTGGCAAAGGAAGGCAAACAGTCACCCAAGCCATTTGTCATGTTTGTAACGCTGCACCTGTAGCTAATGGTTGGCTTTCCACCTCCATTTTGTAATGATTTGAGTAACTCCCCAACCCGTGGGTGTTCTATCTCTTCATGGCACATTCTATATATTGTATGCAAACTATTTGCAAAGGGTAGGTTGGCTTGTAATTTCTGAGAGATTGTGGGAGAGAAACTCAGTTCCTCATTGTATACTTTGACAGAGGATTAATGAAAGGCAACAACTCTGTTTCATGAGATTCATATGGTTGTGAGTGGAGCAAATGTGTCTCTTATTTTTCATATGTATTTCGTTATGTTTCATAGTTCATTTCATATTCATTTCCAGTGAAATTTTCTAAGTTAGATAAGGTAGAATTCATTTATATTGCTCTGCCTGTGGGAAAATTTCATGTTTAGTGTTCTTCTTCCGTTGAAAAGGATTCATGTACTTATGCCCTTTTCACTCTCCTAAGCAATCTCTCCATTCTGCGTTATTTCGAACTAAATTGCTATACTTTCCGCTGGTCTTGCCTCATGAAGTAATATGTGCCTTTGTATTAAATTCTCTGTTCATTGCTGTCTGTTGGTCCCATACCATCCCAGAAACTCAGTCATTCATAAAAAATTGTTTCTTGTATCCATATTCACTTACTAGCCTAAGATCAATATTTCACTGTAAGTCATCTCAGACGGTTTCGTTTATCTATTCACTGAGCGTGACTCAGAGAGAGCCCTCTCTTGTTCTGGTAGGGCTAGCTACCAGACTGGGCGTGGTTTGTGGTTACCTTGAATTTTTTCTTCCTTCAGCCTAAGGCAGATTTAGGTGCTAACATAGTGGCGACTCCACTGGGGAAAATTTGGTTTGCTTGTAGATTGTCTTGTCCCAGTACATATCTCAAGTTCATAGCTGATTGTTGATGGTGTACAATGATCAGACATTAGAAGGCTGAAATCATTCACCTGGCGACTCCATTCACTGAAGAATCCAACAATCGGTGCTTAATGGTGACTCCACTGCAGAGAGATCAGTAGATTTGAGATTTTCAAGATGGAACGGATTGCAAGAAGATACGCTCCCATGAGCCGAGATCACATCCCAGGTTTTCCAAATAAAATTCCAAAGGTAGATTGGTCAAAGAATTTTCCTACGTTTAAAGATGATGGTAAGAAGGACACTGCTTTACATCTAGTTCGATTTCACATGCATATTCGCAAGTTGAAGGTTGACTTTCCTGAAGATTGCTTAATGAAGATATTCCTGACCACTCTATAAGGTGAAGCCAAATCTTGGTATGAAAGTTTGCCGACTGCTTGTATTTACTGTTTAAAGGATTTCATGCCCTATTCATTGAAAGATATCAAGAATCTTATCCATCATTAAATCTAGTTCATGACTGTTGCAAACATGCTTCTACTTTTATTGAAAGCCTCGAAAAATACTATGAGGATGATAATTTTACGGATGATGAGATCATGGAAGCCTTGTACGAGAATCCATTTCAGCAACATGAAGAGAAACTAGAGGAGTCCCATCAAGATGCTCAGGAAACGTTGCAGCAAAATCAAGATCTTTGTACGGTGGAAAATGAAGGAATTTTGCATCTTGACAGTCAACATGAATTACATGAAATAGATCAGCGGGTTGAAGAGTTCCATATGGCTGAAAGTGATGAAAGAAAAAGTGTCGGTTCAGATCTGTCCATAGAAGAAGACAACATGCAAGGAAGTCCAGTTCTAATTCCAGAATGTGATAATGTCAAGTCACCCATTTCAGATTCAAATTCAGATTGTGATGACCAAGAAAACCTTGTACTAAGTCCCATGAAAGAGAACTCTGCTGCTGAAATAATCTGGGATGAAGAAGACAGAGTTTTGGATCCGAATGTTCTCATATTAGTAGAACACAGTCTTCATGAAGAGGTAATCCAGTCAGCTCATGAACAACAAGATGGGATCGTTGCTCAAGCAAGTAAAAAGTCCCTCTGGATGAATTTATGGTAGATGATAGAAATGTTAGTGTTAGGTTTCAAAAAACATCTGAAGTTGCTTTTCTCATGATTGATGAATGTGATGAATGTAATGAGAATCTGGTTGTCATATCGTATGAAGATGACCTACCATATATTTAGACTTCAACAAACCAGACTATTAAGGATTCCCTTTCAGATTCTTCCTCATATGTCTCATGTTTTGAAGTGTTCTTTGAAGAGGAAATCTGCTCACCCAATTGTTCAGAATTTTTTGAGGACCAGTACCATACTTTTTTTGAAGTACATTATGAAGGAAGATTAGAATCAAAAGAAAAGGACATCTTGTTTCCTCAGAAGGAGGGAAATCTTCATGTTTTTCATGATCCAATGGAAAATCTGTTGCAGTCAGCAGTGAAGGTGATTATTGCAGTATTCAGTGATGAAGGAGATCATGGTCAACTGTGTTTTTGGATGCCCAGTTACCAGTATCTGTTGTTGACCAGAAGATCTGATCAGGAGAATCAATCAAGGAGGCATCTACTTGATTGGTTACATTGGAAGAAACATTACACATGATTGTACATATTGCATTAGTATGCAGGTGACTGTCATATTGATTTGAAACCCTCGAATCTTGATGGACTGCTGCCATTGAACAAGATTTGTAAATACTTGTGTTAGTTAAGTCAGTCATGAGTCATTTCTCGAGTCAGTTTTTAGTTGATTCATGAGTCATTTGTGAGTCAGTTTTTAGTCTTGTTGTTAAGTTAGTTTGTGTCGGTTTTCAGTGATGCATTTTAGCTTGAGGTTTGACTCCATTTCCCAATGGACGAAGGCACTGTCTGCTCACCCAAAGATCTGCAGTTCTTGGCACCTCCAAGGAGATGGAGGTACCATCCCCCATTGGAGCCAATGTTAGTGTCAGTCTTTGCAGCCTTCCTCCAGTGATCAAATATGCTCTTACAAAGTGGTCTCAGAGTGTCAAGGTCAAATTTTGTCATTTCAGTAAGTCTTCAAGCAAAATTTGGTCACTAGGTACTAGGTCTAGGGTTTGCTTTTACTCCTGTCAAAGTTGTCCAAATGTCAGTCCATGTCACTATTCAGCTGAGTTTACCATCATTAGAGGGTTTTCATTATCATGTCAAATTCCACTGGGTCATTTTACACCTTGTTCATGCTTCAGTTGCGCCTAGGTAAGGTCATTTCCCTCTCCTAGTGTTTTGAAGTCAATTTCTCTTGGACGGTCAAATCATCGGCAAAACTTGTATCCTGATGTTCATACACCTTCCCCTATCCTTAAATTACCTTATCAAACAATTCCCATCACTGAGATCCCCCAAATTCCTCATTTTCGCACAAACCCTAGTTTCTTGCTACAACCTGGCAATTTTCTAGGTTGGACCTGTGTTTTGCCTTTTTGCACCCCTTCCCCTCACTCAATCTTTGAAAGTACACTTTCCCCTGCTTCTTAACATCCCTCCCTACTTCCAAGAATTTTCCCAAGAATTTAGAAGCCACTTATCCCCTTCATTTCGCTTCATTTCGACAAATCCCTTGTTCCACACATCGGGATAGGTTTCACTCAAATGATGTTTATGAGCAATAAAAGATGTATTTTTGAAAAATGAGAGAGGTTTTTGTCCAGAAAATGTCAAGGAAGAAAAAATTCCTTCACTTTTTACAAAGATTTCATGGTTTTAGAGAAATGTCAAAAATACAATCGCCTCGGGAGAATTGATGCACCTATGAAGTGACCTTGGGAAAATCAAGTTTTATCCTAGCTTGGTTGGTCAAATGGCTTGCTTGATGAGTCAAATGATAACTTGACACCAATCCATTTCCAATGAGTTATCATGAGCTCAATTTGGAGTTGTGGAAGGCATTCAAAAGTTTACTATAACAGCACTCTGCCTTTAGGCAGCCTCATTTGGCACATTTTGACTAGTCTTGGGATATTTGACTTTTGACAGGGAAAATGAATTCCAAATTGAAAAATTCTGGTTGGGTTGGAATTTAGACTCAAATATCTTTCCAAAGAGCTATCCTGCACCCAATTGGGACACCGGTAAGGCCTCCAAAAGTCACCTGGGAAACGGCGTGACGCACATAGAGAGCGCAGCGCACTGGGAGAAATTTTCCAGTGTAAATTTACACTGGCGCGGCGCACATGGGAGGCGCGGCGCTCAGGGCTAAAAGGCCTTAATTTCATTGAAATATTCCTCCAAATTGAAAATACTTCATTCTTCCAAGTAAGTAAATCATCCCTAAGTGCCATTGCAAGAGTTTTCATCCTCCTTGATGGTGTGTAAATAGGTGAAAAGACAAACCCTAGTTTGTTGCACAGTGTACTGAAAAACTATCTAGGGTTTTCAAAAGTTGTCATTGTTGTTGTTTGCTCCCTGCAATCATTTTCACATTCCTCCACTACACTCCCCTCATTTCATATCCCTTACCCCTCTCTCATTCACATTCATCCTACCCCCCTATCCCCAAAATCCTAAACCCTAACAACAAATTCCCATTATTACCTTAAACCCTAATCCTCATTCCCCAAACCATATCACTCCCTTATAACCCTATAGTCAGCAAAAATTCCCTCATTCACCGTCCCACTCATCAATTCCATTCATCAAATAGCAAACACCTATTCTTGATATAAAATCTATTCATACTCATCATTGAACATCAAACAGTGGCAAATATGGAAACTGATTTAGCTTATGAAAGGGATGAGGAAACAGTGAGTGATTCCTCCCAAGAAATTCATGCACCGAGAAAACCACATAAGGGAGGAAAACACATCTGAGAGGAGTCCACTACACTCATAGAGCTATTGGCTTGTCCTCATGCAGTAGCATGTTTCAAACATCAATCTTGCTACTAGTTTTGTGAAATGGTGGAAAGAGTGAAATACCACCATGAGCTTGCTAGACTTTTTGTTCTCCATCTTCACAATGACCGAGAGTCTTGGCTCGAGCATATTAATATCCACCTTGAGAGACTATTAGAGAAGGCTGACAAGGACAAAACCATATTGAGGTGGATGGTTTATCACTACAGGGCACAAAATATGAGTTCAAAGGCCCGGATAAGGAATTTGAAGGCGAAATTGGGGAGAGTGACAAAGAGACAAAAGAGGAAAAAAGAGAAAGATCAGCTTCAAATCTTGGCTGAAGCCTCTATGGCCCAGCATAGCACTTCATAAGGAACCTCCAGCCCGAATTTCAAAAATTTTGGGGTAATTTTGGTCACATGACAAATTTTTGGACAAAAAACGGGGTTTTTCTCCCTATGCGCCGCGCCACTGGCGCAGTGCTTAGGATTGGGAGCTCCAAATCACAAATGGTTTGCATTTTTGGATTCATCATGAAAAATCATGACTGTTGGTGCATGGAAAAGAAGTTTGGGCATGATTTGAGTCTCCAGGAGGTCAAAAACACTCAAAAAATAACCTCTCTGCCCCTATTTTGACAGACAGAAAGCAGTCTTGGGAGAATAAAGATTTGGAGGGGAAAATGAGCACCAAATTCAGAAATTCCACTTGGGTTGGAAATTAGACAGGTCGGGATTTCCAACAATCACACTTGGGCACATTTTGGGCTCCTGAAAGTGCCTCAAAATAGTCTCCAAAGTGGCGCGACACGTATAGATTTCAGCGCGATGCATATAGGGAAAAAGGCCAATTTCACCACCGTTTCGCGAAATTTCGATTCACAACTTCTCCAAGTGGGTTCGATCATCTAAATTTCACATTTTCGGCACCTAAGGTGGCATTTAATGTATTTTCACTCCAGATTGGCTTCTATCCAAGTGGCAAAGGAAGGCAAACAATCACCCAAGCCATTTGTCATGTTTGTAACGTTGCACCTGTAGCTAATGGTTGGCTTTCCACCTCCATTTTCTAATGATTCGAGTAACTCCCCAACCCTTGGGTGTTCTATCTCTTCATGGCACATTCTATATATTGTATGAAAACTATTTGCAAAGGGTAGGTTGGCTTGTAATTTTTGGGAGACTGTGGGAGAGAAACTCAGTTCTTCATTGTATATTTTGACAGAGGATTAATGAAAGGCAACGGCTCTGTTTCATGAGATTCATATGGTTGTGAGTGTAGCAAATGTGTCTCTTATGTTTCATATGTATTTCGTTATGTTTCATAGTTCATTTCATATTCATTTCCAGTGAAATTTTCTAAGTTAGATAAGGTAGAATTCATTTATATTGCTCTGCCTGTGGGAAATTTCATGTTTAGTGTTCTTCTTCCGTTGAAAAGGATTCATGTACTTATGCCCTTTTCACTCTCCTAAGAAATCTCTCCATTCCTCATTATTTCGAACTAAATTGCTATACTTTCCACCGGTCGTGCCTCACGAAGTAATCTGTGCCTTTGTATTAAATTCTCTGTTCATTGTTGTCCGTTGGTCCCATACCATCCCAGAAACTCAGTCATTCATAAAAAATTGTTTCTTGTATCCATATTCACTTACTAGCCTAAGATCAATATTTAACTGTAAGTCATCTCAGACCGTTTCGTTTATCTATTCACTGAGCGTGACTCGGAGGGAGCCCTCTCCTGTTCTGGTAGGGCTAGCTACCAGACTGAGCGTTGTTTGTGGTTACAAGAAACCCTACATTTTTCATCAATGCCAACACACTCACTGCCACTAGCCATACAGCTAGTGCCAACTGTCCAACAATTTTTTACATCTTGTTATAAAGATAAATACATTTTGTTACCTGTCAAGGAGAGTTGGCCAGCTAGACTACATGTCAATGTTTTTTTGATAAGTTATTTCTTCTTATTCCAATTTGAGTGACTATAAAGGAAAATTAAAGTATATTCATATAATTATATATAATACAAATATATTTTATAAATTCTCAAAGATGATACACCAAATTTTCTAGATAACAATCTGCATGCTAGTGTTGTTTTTGAATTCTTGCCTAGACCAATAGTCACTAATTTAAGCATAAATTCTTTGTTGAAGAACGGATTGATGTGATCATAATTGGAGATAAAAGTATATGAATCTAGATATCTCAAATGGAAATAGGTTTTGAATACAAGAACAACTTATGGGTCAAACATGCTAGTGAACAATGAGAAAAGGTGAGTTTTAGGAGCACATATTTAGGATATGCAGATAATATCTTGGTCATAAGTTTCTCATATAATATTGAAATAAAGAAATTGAAATTGAGATCGAGACTACACTCATAGGAGAATATACCATAGGAATAGAATTCAAAAATTCATCGATTAGGTCTCCCAAAAAATTATTGTCCCAAATTTGTCCTTAAATTTTCTATTTGACACCTAGTATTTAATTTGACCATATCTTTTTCAATTGATATCCAAATTAAAAAATTAAAAATGGGCTATAAAATATATTTCAAGGGTTAGCTTGTGTGGAAAAATATTTTTAAAATGAGCCCATATGGTTCCCAAAAATAGGTTTATCCTAACTGCAATTTTCCATAAAATCCACCCAAATGAGTACTAAACAAAAAAACTATTCATTATTAATATTCAAAACTTAACTTTTCACTTTTTTGCTTTTTCATTTGTTTAGCTATATTATCCAACTCTATTTGGAAAGAAGTCATTCCATCAAGTGTAGGAGAACTTCTAATGCATCCATCTACGTAACAGGATCATATGTGGACTCATGTCCAAGTTTTAGAAATATACTTTAATGAATGCTTGGACATGAGAAAACACTTGCTCATATAGAAATGTTGCCAAGAAATTTGAAAAATAGAGTGGTACCATGGCATGATAACTATTTGGAACTATGTTTCAATGTAATATTTGTCTCATTTTCTCTCTTTGATTGTTATACTATAAAGTTCTTCTAAAAGTTGTCCATTAAATTCTTGAATTCATAAGGGATCTTATGATAAACATGAAAAAAATTCTCCAATACTTGACACCAGTATATGCTCTTTATCGGATATGGCCCATGACTCTTTGACCTCCTTTAAATGGTGACAAAAATAATTAGAGGAAACTTCCAGATCCTCCTCTTGTGGATTCTCTTCATGGATTCCTTGTTCCTCTTTTATATTTGGAAATGAAGATTCATCCCAAGTGAAAATTCTGAATTTTGGATAAGAATTTAAAAGATCCTTGTGGTGGCATGCCCTTTACTAAATAAATACTTTAGTTTCTTCATTTTTTTGTTAATAGTACCTGTCTTTTAGATGTATTAATAGTTAAGGGGTTCTTATAACAACTTAATTTGAAATAATTGCTATAGTTAAAAATACTATTTCTATACTTTTAAGAAACTTATTCCTACTATATAATTAATCTACGTAAATAGTACAAACTTGACAAAGGCTTGAAAAGACTCATGAAAATGAATGTGTGGGTATTACCTATTATATTACCATATTTATTCCTTGTTTTAAATTTTTGTATTAAATGCAATAAAAAACAAATCTAATGCAAGAAGTACAATTGTGCCCTTGACATCTCCTCGACAATGACACCAAAAATGTTGGTCTAATTTTCTTGGGGAAATTAAGACATTAAATTATGAATCCAGTTCATAAACTTGTGAGATGTCATGCACTATATTTGAAACTAAGGCTACTTTGGTCTAACTAGGAAGTAAAATTTAAATTAAGATCTAGGATATGAATTGATACAAGATAGAAAGCATGAAACAAAACTATAAATTATCAATCCAAACAACAGAAAGGAACTAATCTTATAAACCTATACTGCTCGAGCTTACACTAGCATAATATTAGGTTGTGAGGTGAAGTGTGCTTTTCAAGAAGGAATGCACAAAGTTGCTCCATTCACTGACATATGTTGTTGGTTGAATAAGAAATTCTAGCACACTTGATTGAAATGAAATCTGCTTCAAGGAAAATAAAACAAGCTTATTCAAGTTTGAATTGGTTGGATAATCATGCATTAGGGTCCCTATTGGTAAAAAAATTAGTTATCGAGCATTTGCCTCACTCCCTTAGGTGACTCAAGGAATTGCAATAATACTCTGTTATACTCCTCAATATTTTACCCAATCATGAAATACTAAATGTATCTCTCAAAAGAAATAGCTTTCTATGGAAAGGAAACTTAATTTTTTCATAAACACAACAAAATTTAAACTATGATAAGAAGTAACAACACTGCAATTTAAATGAAGAATTTATGAATAAAGAAAAATACAACAATTAGCGTATAAACAAAATAATTTATGAAAAGTAAAACAAAGTTGATTTGCACCTTAAAGTATGAACATAAAAGTTTATTTCGTCATATTTTCAATTCCTTAATGGATGCATCTGGTATTTCTCTTTAACTTGTGCATCCTTATTTCTAAATGAATATTTGATTATTTTGTTTAAACATTTCTTTGGACATGGTACAATCTACATATGTTTATTAGCAGAAGTTTATGAACTGTTAACTTTTTATTCATGTATGATGATTGAAATCTGATATTCAAAAGATATAATATTAATTGCTCTCATTTTCGAGATAGAGTTCTTTCTTACTTATTTTAGTTAATGCATGCATATTTATTCCAAAAAACAAATAAAAATTAGTTTGAATAGGATGAAAACTTGATAAATATCTTTTTTGAGTTTCTTGTATAAAAACTCTACCAAAACCTATTTTTGTGGCTAGTTGGACCCAAAATCCAGTCGGATTTAAACATACATGATATTTCACGTGGTTTATTATGTTCAAATGAATCCTCTACTCCTTGTTGTTCAAATTGATCTCATCCAACCAACAGTTTGTTTATAGTTTTGTATATAATTGTAAATATTAGAATATGTCATATATTTTCCCTAATTTTTTAATTATTTTATTTTTCATATCTTTTAAATTTTTAGCTTAAGTTAGTACGGGCAACCAGACATTAGTTCTGGAGATTATACTGCCATCTACGAAAAATAGTCTAATTTGGACTCTAATCAGGAAAATACTCACTAATTGCAGGAGGACTTCTTTCGCCTGTCAACGTTTTGGCGCTAGAAGGAGGGACACATATATTGCATCATTGATAAATCTATTGAGCCTATTCATCCTATAACATCATTTGACACCAATACCTCACCTATAGTTGTTTATCCAATTGAACCTCAACATGTTTCATCAATAGCTACATTCCTTCCAGAAGAATCAGTTGAAGTTTCATCAGTTCTTGTGCATCCTCAAATTCAATTCTCGAGAGTGTATACTCGATCTCAAAGAAAAGTCTCAGGTTTATCCCCTATTTTATTTTATATATCTAAAAGGAGAAGACCTAGGCATGAAGTTAAAGCTATAATTTCTTCTTCTGAAGCTAGTCCTAGATCATCAACATAAATTAGTCCTAGAGCTTCATCTAAATTCACCACTTTTACAAACCATTTGTTTCCCTTGGAAGAAGTTGATTGGGAAATCGATCCTATTGCATCTCAAATAGTAACTCCTTCAACTACTTCAGTTCTAATTTCACTAGTTCCATCTACCTCTGCAACTCTTTAATTTTCAAATCCTCCACTTACAGTTATCCCTCCTAAAGGATATCCTCTTCAAACCCTCTCATCACCTCACACATCAAGTTCAAGCTCATCTTCCCCAAAATCACCCATGGCAGGTCAACCTTGGTTATCTGTTAGGCCCATTGTTGTTCCTAGAGATCAACGTGATTTTCCAAAACATTTTGAGAGATGGCTTCCCAAGTATAATCCTGATGGCCCTATTACTATTGAAGAATGTATTAAACAGTTCATGTTATCCCTCAAATTAGGATAAGTTCAACATGAAGATCAAGTTTGCAAGCTATTTCCATTCACCTTTGAGGAAAACGCTACAACTTGGTACCTCATGATAGTTGATGGTTCTATTACAAGCCGACAATATTTTGAAAACTTATTTAGTAAAAATTATGGAGAATATAAAACTAAAGCATCTCTAATTGTAGATTTATCAAATATTAGGATGAATTCATGTGAATCAATAAAATATTTTAATCAAATACTATTTTTTATCCTTAATAAAATCCCTGCAGCTTCTAGGCCAGGTGTTGATGTTCTAAATGAAGTATATAATGTTTCTCTTCCTTCTGATATTACATTTGTTGGTATTAGAGTAGAAAAGTCTACATTAGCCTTGTTGTTCATGTTTCCGTAGGCAGTACTTGGCTGCAAAAACTATGCTAGGAAACCAACTCAACTAGCCTTTAGGTTCAAGCTAGCCCTTGAACCAGAGGGGGCTCCCTCAGTTGTTACAAGGCTTTGTTTAACGATGTTCACCTGTCATTGAACAACAACCTTTGAAGCACAATGAATAGATTTATGGTTTTAATTGGGGGTCGTTGGCGATCAGTGACAATCCCTATCCATGATTAAAGGCCTCTCTCACAAGGTCCCTTCTCAAAGTGTCAACTTCTAGCCTGATAGAATGACTTATTTTTTCAAGGATTATGATAGAATAATGTAAGGATATTCCTAATAATTAAGGAAATAGACTGACTTTTTAACAACTAGGGAAATTTGGATGTGTGTAGAAGATTTCTACAGCCCAACAAAACACATTGCAGAGGATGACATAAGGAAATAATTAGTAAATATGAAGAGGAGTTATCTCAGACAAATAGTCCAATAAGCTAATCTCTTTAATGATTATAATTTTGTAGGGGATTTCAGAAAGATTGATACTCAATCTATTCTTACCCAGAATCTTCTATGCAAACTTGAACATGTGCAGAAAGAGAGTATGAAAGTACTAGAAAGACATGCTAGAAAACACAAAATTCTGTTACACTGGAGCCGGAAGGCTTTCATTAGAAATCCTATAATAGAAGCTATTACAAAGTGAAGAACCTTAGCATCAAAATCCCACGATGTTTATTACAAATGAAATAATATATATATAGACAAGATCTCTCCTAACTGTTACAATAATTATGGAATACAATGCTGAATAGTATACTAAAAATAAAACACTCTCTCTAAATTATCTGTTGGAAACTTTGAACTACTTGCAAGTATCTTGCCTTGAAATTTGGAATTGGTTGAATGACTGCTGAAAATCTACAAAATAATCCTCAATCTGTTGATCTTCTACTGCTAGGTGTTTTACACTAATCTTAATTTCCTTGAAATATGGAAAAAGGTTGAAACTGTTTTCCCATAATCATCTAATTGTCCATTTAAACCTGATTGGTCTTCCATCTACTCCTTTGAATTCTATTTTTTTCATTTTCTGATTTTCATCATCCAAATATTTGAGGAAAAATATATCTTTAAATAAAATTTCCAAATATTTGATTAAACTCTTAAATCTTTAAATAAAATTTCCAAATATTTGATTAAACTCTTAAATGAATTTCAGGATTTAGAATTTCAATATATTTATTTAAATGATTTGATAAACCATCTAGTTTTCCAAATCTGTGTATTGTTTTCCCTTCCCATGGATTTACAAAACCATGTGTAGTTTTTAAAATCCATGGCTTGTTTCTCCTTTTCACCTTCCTTTGTAAATTCATTTCATACTTGTAAATTCCTTTTACCCTTTATAATACTTGGATGGTTTTGCAAAACCATGTGTTGATTTGTGTGGTTGGTAGAGTATTTTCACTTTACTCTTTTACTTACCCTGAAACATGATTTTACACCTATAAATTGATTTCACCATGTCTGTAAATTTATTTAACCTGAGCCTCATTTACCATAATATCCCATCATGAAATGGATTTACATGAATGCCATCTTTTCTGGCTTGTACACTAGTTTCATAAACATATGAAATTTTCCCTTTTATTTTCTCTAATAAATTCATTGCATCCATGAATTTCATTTTACATGTAGGTGTAAAATCATTTTACACCTTAGCCTATTATTTCATTTCACCCACTTCGCCTCCATCTGTGAATTTCCTCTAAAATCTTGTTTCACGTTATCTTTTTCATTTGGCCTCCTATCCACATAACATTTATTTCATAATTGTATGAAATTCCATTCGTGCCACATTTATAAAAGTCAAAACAATAAAGCTCATAGTTTTTAAAGGGCGTAGTGATAAGTGGTTTAGGAAGGGGGGTGAGAAGTGAAAAAGGAAATAACACGTGTAAAAGGAAGTAATGTAAAAAACATTTTTTAGCACCGCCCTTAGTTAAATGTTGAAAGAGTTGGGGGTGCGAAATATATTTATAACCCTTGGATTAAATGTGCCCATATCTTGAGGCATGGAAGAATAGGTGAGTTTAAATAGTTAAGTGTGGGGTGGGCCATAGGCTCTAACCTTTATATTTTGAGTGTTTGATCAAATTTTTATTTTTTTTAATATAATTTTAATTTTAAATAAGTATTTCCATAAAAAATATATAACTATATTTTTATAAAAATAAAATTATTTAAAATTAAAATTATTATATATAAAAAAACCATTCAAAAGCATAATAAATATATATCCCATAAGGAAATTGGCAATTTCTCACTAAAATCTTTTAAATTTTTAGTGTACCAAAATATGTTACAACATCAGCTCCAATGGGGACTACTTCCCCTGTGGGACAGAGAACCCGTAAACCAGATCGTCAACCATTCATCTTCCATTATATAAAAATATAACCAATCCTCATGGATCAATCCTGTCGTTTGAATACCCTGCTACTGCACACTAAAAACTTGCAATTGTGAAATGCAACCATATATCTGCACTAATTTGGATACTGTTTCTTACTGAAATGTGAAAATAAATAATCAATCCCACACACCTCTATTTAAATGAACTGAGAAACTTTGCACTGTTAGGTGTAATCTACTTTCCAATGTAACCAAGTGTGGACTATTAGTTGTAATCTGCTTTCCAATGTAACCATGTTGCCACCAGCTGAAATTCTGAAGAATATATACAATATGAACATGAAATCCCATGGAAAACGTATACTCACAGGTGTACTTTAAAAGTTGCATCCTCTGTAGACACTTTATATTTTTTACCATGGCTGAGAGGGAGAGACATATATTGTTGATTGCAAGTATCAATGAACCTTGCATAGCAATAAAGGCAGCTGAAATTTCGAAACAATGGGATTGGTTACCTAGTGGAATCGCCATATGACAAAGTGGAGTTGTCAGGTGAAAGAAATGCAACCAATAATAAATTCCTACTCCTTTCTCACCTGCAAGGAATAGATCTAATGTTTATCGTTCCTCGGATAAATATATCTTCATTACTTCTCTCCCCAACAACGACGCCAAATGTTGTTTGTGTTTCCCGTAGGCAGTCCTTGGTTGCAAAAACTACACTAGGAAACCAAATCAACCAGCGTTTAGGTTCAAGATGTCCCTTGAACTAGAGGGGTCTCCCTCAGTTGTTACGAGGCTTTGTTTAACGTTTTTCACCTATCACTGAACAACAACGTTTGAAGCACAATGACCAGATTTATGGTTTTAATTGGGGGTGATTGGCAATCAATGACAATCCCTATCCATGATTAAAGGCCTCTCTCACAAGGTCCCTTCTCAAAGTGTCAGCTTCCAGCCTGAAAGAATGACTTAGATTTTCAAGGATTATGATAGAATAATGTAAGGGGATTCCTAATAATTAAGTAGTCATACTGACTTCTTAACAACTAAGGAAATTTGGATGCATGTAGAAGATTTCTACAGCCCAACAAAACACATTGCAGAGGATGACAAAAGGCAATAATTAGTAAAAATGTAGAGGAATTATCTCAGACAAATAGTCCAATAAGCTAATCTCTTTAATGATTATAGTTTTGCAGGGGATTTCAAAAATATTGATACTCAATCTATTCTTACCCAAATTATTCTATGCAAACTTGAACATGTGCAAAAAGAGAGTATGAATATACTAGAAAGACATACTAGAAAACACAAAATTATGTCAAACTGGAGCCGGAAGGCTTTCATTAGCCCTATAATAGATGATATTACAAGGTGAAGAGACTTGGCATCAAAAGCCCACACTGTTTATTACAAATGAAATAATATATATAGACAAGATCTCTCCTAACTGTTACAATAATTATGGAATACAATCTTGAATAGTATACTAAAAATAAAACACTCTCTCTAAATTATCTGTTGGAAACTTTGAACTCCTTGCAAGTATATTGCCTTTAAATATGGAATTGGTTGAATGGCTATAGAAAATATGCAGAATAATCCTCAATCTACTGATCTTTTGCTGCTAGGTGTTTTAGACTGATCCTCGTTCTCTTGAAGTCTGAAAGGTTGAAATTGTTTTCCCATAATCAGCTAATTGTCCCTTTAAAACTGATTGATCTGCCATTTTCTCCTTTGAATTCTTTTTTTGTCATTTTTCTGAATTTCATCATCCTTTATTTTGTCACAAATATTTGAAGAAAAATATATTTTTAAATAAAATTTTCAAATATTTGATTAAAATCCTACATGAATTTCAATATATTTATTTAAATGATTTGATAAACCATCTAGTTTTCCAAATCCGTGTATTGTTTTCATTTCCCATGGATTTACAAAACCATGTGTAGTTTTTAAAATCCATGGATTGTTTCTCCTTTTTGCCTTCCTTTGTAAATTCATTTCATACCTGTAAATTCCTTTTACCTTGTAGAATACCTGGATGGTTTTGAAAAACCATGTGTTGATTTGTGTGGTCCGTAGAGCATTTTCACTTTACTCTTTTAGGTTCCCCTGCAACATGATTTTTCACCTGTGCCTCTTTTGCCTTAATCTCCCATAGTGAAATGCATTTACATGAATGTCATCTTTGCTCGCATGTACATTAATTTCATAAACATATGAATTTTTCCCTTTTATTTTCTTTGATAAATTCATTGCATCCATGAATTTCATTTACATGAATGCCATATTTGCTCGCATGTACATTAATTTCATAAACATATGAAATTTCCCTTTTATTTTCTTTGATAAATTCATTTCATCCATGAAATTCATTTTACGTGTAGTTGTAAAATCATTTTACAACTTAGCCTCTTATTTCATTTCACCCACTTGGCCTTCCATTTGTGAATTTCCTCTAAAATCTAGTTTCACCTTATCTTTTTCATTCGGCCTCCTATCTACATAGCATTTATTTCATAACAGTATGAAATTCCATTCCCGCCACATTTATAACAGTCAAAAGAATAAAGTTCATGGTTTTTAGAGGGGGTAGTGGTAAGTGGTTTAGGAAGGGGGGTGCGAAGTGAAAAAGGAAATAACACATGTAAAAGTAGTAATGTAAAAAACATAACAGTATGAAATTCCATTCCCGCCACATTTATAATAGTCAAAAGAATAAAGTTCATGGTTTTTAGAGGGGGGTAGTGGTAAGTGGTTTAGGAAGGGGGTATGAAGTGAAAAAGGAAATAACACGTGTAAAAGTAGTAATGTAAAAAACATCTTTTCACACCTCCCCTTAGTTAAATGTAGGAAGAGTTGGAGTGTCAAATATATGTATAACCCTTGGATTAAATGTGCCCATATCAAGGCATGGAAGAATAGGGGAGTTTAAATAGTTAAGTGCGGGGTGGGCCATAGGCTTTGACCTTTAGCTTTTGAGTGTTGGTTGGGGTGTGCAAAATATATTTATAACCCTTGGATTAAATGTGCCCATATGAAAGAATAGGGGAGTTTAAATAGTTAAATGTGGGGTGGGCCATAGGCTTTGACCTTTAGCTTTTGAGTGTTGGATTTAAATGCTTCACATATGATTAGAATCAATTTTTTATTTTTTATAATATAATTTTGATTTTAAATAAATATTTCCATAAAAATATATAATTATATTTTTATAAAAATAAAAATATTTAAAATTAAAATTATTATATATAAAAATAAACCATTCAAAAGGATAATAAATATATATCTCAGCATTTAGAACAGAAGGAAATTGGCAATTTTTCACTGAATTCTTTTTAGTTTTCATCGTACCATAATATGTTATAGTGTCAGCTCCAATGGGGATTGCTTCCCCCTGTGGGACTCAGAGAACTAGTAGACCAACTACCTTAAGTGTTGGGCATGGAGTCATACCGTAAACTTGATCATCAACCATTCATTTGCCATCATATACAAATATAACTAATCCTCATGGATCAATCTTGTCATTTGAATACCCTACTACTGCACACTAAAAACCTGCAACTATGAAATGAAACCATATATTTGCACTGATTCGGATACTCTTTCTTACTGAAATCTGAAAATAACTAATCAATCCCCCACTCCTCTATTTAACTGAACTGAGAAAATTTACACTGTTTGGTGTAATATGCTTTCCAATGTAACCAAGTGCGGATTGGATTTATTGACAAACCATGTTGCCAACAGCTGAAAATCTAAAGAATATATACAATATGAACATGAAATCCCATGGAAACTTATACTCACAGGTGTACTTTAAAAGCTGCATCCTCTGTAGACATTTTGGATTTCTGACCATGGATGAGAGGAAGAGACATATATTGCTGATTGCAAGTATCAATGAACCTTGGATAGCAATAAAGGCAGCGAAAATTTCAAAACAATGGGATCAGTTACCCAATGGAATTGCCATATGACAAAATGGAGTCGTCAGGTCAAAGAAATGCAACCAATAATAAATGCCTACTACTTGTTCACCAACAAGGAATATATCTAATATTTATTGTTCCCTGGAGAAAGATATCTTCGTTACTTCCCTCCCTAGCAATGGTGCCAAATGTTGTTCGTGTTTCCCGTAGGAATTTCTTGGCTGCAAAAAATACATCAGGAAACCAACTCAACCAGCCTTTAGGTTCAAGTTGGCCCTTGAACTAGAGGGGGCTCCCTTAGTTGTTACGAGGCTTTGTTTAACATTATTCACCTGTCACTGAACATCAGCCTTTGAAGCACAATGGCTAGATTTATGGTTTTAATTGGGGGTGGTTGGCAATCAATGACAATCCCTATCCATGATTAAAGGCCTCTCTCACAAGGTCCCTTCTCAAAGTGTCAGCTTCCAACCTGACATAATAACTTAGCTTTTCAAATATTATGATAGAAGAATGTAAGGAGATTTCTAATAATTAAACAGTCAGACTTACTTCTTAACAACTAGGGAAATTTGGATGTGTGTAGAATATTTCTACAACCCAACAAAACACATTGCAGAGGGTGACAAAAGGTAGTAATTAGTAAATATGGAGAGGAGTTATCGCAGACAAATAGTCCAATACGATAATCTCTTTAATGATTATAATTTTGCAGGGGATTTCAGAAATATTGATACTCAATCTATTCTTACCTAGAATCTTCTATGCAAACTTGAACATGTGCAAAAGTAGAGTATGAAAGTACTAGAAAGACATACTAGAAAACACAAAATTCTGCCAAACTGGAGCCGGAAGGCTTTCATTAGAAATCCTATAATAGAATCTATTACAAATTGAAGAGCCTTGGCATCCTATAATAGAATCTATTACAAATTGAAGAGCATTGGCATCAAAAGACCAGGTTGTTTATTACAAATGAAATAATATATATAGACAAGATCTCTCCTAATTGTTACAATAATTATGGAATACAATCCTGAATAATATACTATAGATAAAACACTGTCTCTAAATTATTTGTTGGAAACTTTGAACTACTTGCAAGTATCTTGCCTTGAAATATGGAATTGGTTGAATGACTGCTGAAAATCTACAAATTATCCTCCAACTACTGATCTTTTGTTGCTAGGTGTTTTAACTGATCTCAATTCCCTTGAAGTCTGGAAAAAGGTTTAAATTGTTTTGCCATAATAAGCTAATTATCCCTTCAAACCTGATTGGTGTACCATCTGCCCCTTTAAATTCTATTTTTGTCATTTTTCTGATTTTCATCATCCTTTATTTTTTCACAAATATTTGAGGAAAAACATAATTTTAAATAAAATTTCCAAATATTTGATTAAACTCCTAAATGAATCTCAAGATTTAGAATTTCAATATATTTATTTAAATGATCTGATAAACCATCTAGTTTTCTAAATCCATGTATTATTTTCCCTTCCCATGATTTACAAAACCATGTGTATTTTTTAACATCCATGACTTGTTTCTCCTTTTCACCTTCCTCTGTAAATTCATTTCATACATGTAAATTCCTTTTACCCTTGTAGAATACCTGGATGGTTTTGCAAAACCATGTGTTGATTTGTGTGGTTGGTAGAGTATTTTCACTTTACTCTTTTACTTTCACCTGCAACATAAATTTACACCTTTAAATTGATTTCAACGTGCCTATAAATTGATTTGACCATGCCTATAAATTTCTTTCACCAGGGCCTCTTTTACCTTAATCTTCCATTGTGAAACACATTTACATGAATGCCATCTTTGTTTGCTTGTACATTAATTTCATAAACATATGAAATTTTCCCTTTTATTTTCTCTGATAAATTCATTGCATTGGTGAATTTCATTTGGTTATTTCATTTCATCCAATTGGCCTTCCATCTGGGCCTCTTTTACCTTAATCTCCCATAGTGAAATGCATTTACATGACTGCCATCTTTTCTCGCGTGTACATTAAATTCATAAACATATGAAAATTTCCCTTTTATTTTTTCTGATAAATTCATTGCATCCATGAATTTCAATTTAAGCTTAACCTATTTCATTTCACCCACTTGGAATTTCATATTACGTGTAGTTGTAAAATCATTTTACACCTTAGTCTGTTATTTCATTTCACCCACTTGGCCTTCCATCTGTGAATTTCCTCTAAAATCTAGTTTCACCTTATATTTTTCATTCGGCCTCCTATCCACATAGAATTTATTTCATAATTGTATGAAATTCCATTCCCACCACATTTATAAAAGTCAAAACAATAAAGTTCATGGTTTTAGGAGGGTGTAGTGGTAAGTGGTTTAGGAAGGGGGGTGCGAAGTGGAAAAGTAAATAACACCTGTAAAATGCAGTAATGTAAAAAACATATTTTGGCACCCCCCCTTAGTTAAATGTCGGAAGATTTGGGGTTGCACAATATATTTATAACCCTTGGATTAAATTTTCCCATATCTCGAGGCATGGAAGAATAGAGAATTTTAAATAGTTAAGTGTTAGGTGGGCCATAGGCTTTGACCTTCAGGTTTTGAGTGTTGGGGGGTGCGAAATATATTTATAATCTTTGGATTAAATGTGCCCATATCTCCAGGCATGGAGGAATAGGGGAGTTTAAATAGTTAAGTGCCCGATGGGCCATATGCTTTGACCTTTAGCTTTTGAGTGTTGGCTTTAAATGCTTCACATATGATCGAATTTTTATTTTTTATAATATAATTTTTATTTTAAATAAATATTTCCATAAAAATATATAATTATATTTTTATGAAAATAAAATTATTATATATAAAAAAACAAACCATTCAAAAACATAATAAATATATATTTTAGCATTTAGCCTAGAAGAAAATTGGTAATTTCTCATTGAAATCTTTTTAATTTTCAGCATACCAAAATATGTTACAACAAGACCTAAACATGGACGGGGCTCTAAATGTTGAAATACAAATATCAAAAATTGCAGTAAAGCAACAAATACAAAAAAATTGCAGCAAAGCATGCATTAGGACAAGAATGAAATAAAATAGTATCTTCTTCTAAAAAATATTCAACTAGTAAAACAGTTGATGAGAGAAAAAATAAAATAAAATATTGATTTAGACAGGATCCAAATGGTAATTAAAAAAATGTCTAATGAGATAACTAATGTAAAAATTGTCCTTTCAAAGTAATTAAAAAACCTTGGAGGCCATTTACAAGGAATCCACCCCCCAATCCTAATCAAACCAATCTTGAAGAATTCAACATTGATGATTATGCTCATGATGATTTTTGTCGAGCTCATAATGACAAACATTCTGAAAAAACTTTTGTTTCTTTTATAAATATGTTTAAAGTATTTGTAGAAGCCGAGAATGAGAAGCAACCAGAGGACGAAGGAAAAAATGAAGAAGAATCAAGTAACATAAATGTTTTATGGGATGTTTCTCAAGGAGGATTAATTGATAATGATTCTGTTGAAGATGAAGAAGAAGTTAATGTTATACAAACTAGATCAAAAACTCAAAATCCTTCTCCAAATCAAGCATCTTCATCAAATACCCATCCTCTTGCTCAAACCAAAAAAACCAAACTGTCGATAAAGCTACTTCTACATCTAATAACATCCTTGCAGGTGAATATCTAGATTATGATTTAGTTGAATACATGAAGAAAACTAGAGCTAATATCTCTTTATTTTAATTATCAAAACTTACTCAACAAAGAGATAAATTGATCAAAGCTCTGGGAAATTATGCTTCTAACAATTCCAATTCCAATTCCAATAAATCTCCTTCTAAAAATATTTATAATATCAATGCAACTTTAATTAGAGATAGATCATCTTCTCAAACTCCTCATTTCCTTTTGACTTTTGAAATCTGCAACAGAAATGTGCATAATTATGTAGTCGATTCAGGAGTTTCATCTAATGTAATGACATTATTAGTTGTTCAAAAATTAAATATGTCTCCTACAAACTCATCTACCCAAATTGTACAACTTGATAGATCAAGTGTAGAAGTTTTAGGAGAAATAAAAAATGTTCTTATCAAACTTGCTTCAAATCCCAAAATATTTCAGATTATTGACATTATTGTCACTGATATTCCAAAATCATATGGTTTGATTCTTAGTCGAGATTGGTCTGAAAAAATCAATGGTTATTTCTCAACAGATTGGTCTCATTTATGGCTACCCTTAAATGGTAGGCCAAATAAAGTCAAGGTTGATCGTGAACAACACATGAAACATACAGTTACAGACCTTGAAAATTCTAATGAGCCAATCAATTCTCCTGAATCTTCATTAGGCAATTATATATATGACACTTATATTGGTTATTTCTCATCCGAGGAATCCTCTGCATTGGAAACTCAAATCAAAATCCTAAACTTTCTATGGGTACCAACTTTAAATTCAAGACAAATTTCCTATACTGAGGTTTCTTCTATCATTACAACTGATCAAATTAACAATTGGAATTTATATTTTGATGGCTCCAAATCTAATGAGGGAGTTGGTATTGGATGTGTGCTAATAAATCCCCGGTGGAATAAATTTATCCTTTCTTGTAGACTAAATTTCCCTTGTACCAATAATGTAGTTGAATACGAAGCTTTATTGCAAGGTCTTCGAAAAGCAATTGAAATGGACATAAAAAATATCAAAGTTTTAGGTGATTTAAAGATTATAGTAAGACAATGAAATAAAACCATTCATTGTGTATCTAATCTTTTGAGAAATTATAGACAAGAAGTATGGGACTTAGTTCAAAATTTCGATAACTTTGAATTAGATTCCATACCCCGCTCTCAAAATTTTGATGTTGATCTACTTGCTAATGTTGCATCAAGGCTTCTGCCAATTGAAAAATTTTCCCTAGAATAATTTTCAGTTGAAATTATTTTTAAACCTTCAATCCCTGACAATATTCAAAATTGGAGAGTATTTGATGACGATGATAAAATCAAAGATTTCTTGACTCTAGAAGATACTTTCAAAGAATCCATTATTGATGAAGATCAACATGTTTCTCAATTGCAATCAGATTTTTCGGATGATCAAAAAAGTCAAAATTCAATTCCAAAATTTGTAGTTTGATTAGAAAATTTATATGATTTTCAAAATAGATTCAAAGGTAGTACAAATTTCAAAACCAATAGTTCCTCAATGCAATTTGAAGTTGTTAATATGGGAACAAAAAAACAACCTCAAAATATTAATTTGGGAAGTAATTGTACACATGTTGAACGATCCATATTTATTAAAATTTTCAAACAATATAAGGATGTTTTCACCTGGACTTATGATGATTTGAAGGTTTATGATACTAAAATCATACAACATGTAATTCCAATCAAATCTAGCACTAAACCTATTTAGAAAAAAACTAAGGAAAATGCATCCTAAACTTGAGGGTCAAATCAAATTAAAGCTCAATAAACTCTTAAAAGCTCAGATTATTTTTTGGTAAGACATTCACAATGGGTATCAAATTTAATTCCAGTTCAAGAGAAAAATGGATATATTAGAATCGATGTTGATTTTCAAAATTTGAATAAATCATCTTAAAAAAACAATTATATTGTTCCTCCAATGGAATAGATTCTTTAATTAGTTGCGGGATATGAGATGTTCTCTATTCTTGATGGATTCTCTCATTATAACCAAATTTTGGTTGCACCATAAGATCAAATTAAAACCACTTTTCGAATTGAATGGGGCACATACACTTATAAAAATATGCCATCTGGATTAATCAATGTTGGAGCTACCTTACAATGAACCATGGATATTGCTTTCAATGGGCTTATTAATAAATTCATGGTGGTATATCTGGATGGCATTATAGTTTATTCCAAGAAAATAATTCAACATGTTGATCATTTAAAAAATATTTTTGAAATATGTCGAAAATATGGAATCTCATTAAATACCAAAGAAAACTATATTTGTTGTCACTGAAGGTAAATTATTGGGGTTTATAGTTTCTAAAACATGTATTGTAATTGGTCTAGATACATTCAAATCAATGTTGCAAATTGTTATTCCTCACTCATAAAATTTTTGAAGATAAGGAAATTCCTATTTCTTTCATGAATTTTTGCTTTCAGGTGTTGAATTAAATTATCCATAAATAGATATGCAAGTTTATGCTATTTATAAATCTGTGAAACACTTTAGACCTTTTTTGTTGAAATCACATATTAAAGTGATAGTTCCACACCCCGTAGTTAGGAATTTTTTGGTTCAGAAAGATTTAGGAGAGAAAAGAGCAAACTGGATGATTGCATTATAGGAATATGATTTAGAGATTAAACCATCTAAAGTTATCAAAGGACAGGGTCCATGTAAATTATCCTCTGAATCAAAAGGATATCACTCAGATGAAGGTCAAAATTCTAATTCAGAAATATGATGGTGCAATGAATTTGAAATGAATCAAGAAGAAATCATTTAGACATAAAATATTTCTTAATTCATGGTATCGCTCTTGACCACCTATCAGTTAAAGAAAAAAGAGCTTTACGTCTAAAATGTTCCAAATATTAGTTAATTGATGGCATTCTTTTTAGGAAAAATTATGATGATGTATTACTAAGATGCCTTGAGAAATATAATGTAGAAAAAGTCTTAGTAGATCTACATGATGGACCTTCTAGTGGGAATTTTGGCGAAGAAACCACTGCACATAAAATTTTATGAGCAGGATATTACTGGCTCACTCTGTTCAAGAATTCTTATGCATACTCAAGGAAATGCAAAGAATGTCAAACAACAACAGGAAAAGAAAAAATATTGGCTCTTCCTCTTCAACCTATTTGAGTTGAATGACCATTTGAGTAATGGGGATTATATATCATTGGTGAGGTTAATCCAAACTCTTCAAAATTACATTAATATATTCTTAAGGCCACTGATTATTTCATAACATGGACCGAAACAATCCCTTTGAAAAAAGTCAATGATGAGTAGTTACGATCTTTCTCAGAAACCCATATTATCATAAGGTTTGGAATTCTAACATATTTTGTGTTTGATAATCCTTCGTATTTCTCTTCTCTTAAGATGAATTAACTTTTCATAGATAAGGGTATCAAGATCAATTTTTCTACGAACTACTACCCTCAAGGTAATGGTTTAGTAGAATCCACAAACAAAAATGAGATTCAAATTCTAGAAAAAAAAATTACAAATCACCAAAGTAATTGACATAACTAGTTATCTAATGCTCTATGGGTTGATAGAGTCACTCCTAAAAGAGCATTAGGGAATTCCCCATACTTTCTAGTATATGGTAAGGAAGCCATATGGTAAGGAAACCCTATTTCCACCAAATATTTTCATGTCATCTATCCAATTAGCTCAATCTATAATGCATAATTCAATCAAAGACATGGATGTTCGATTATATACATTACTAAAATTGAAGGAACAACAAAAGGAAAAAACTAAATTTCATGAACATCAACAAATTATTAAAAAATGGTTTGATAAACATTTAGCATCTGATAGAGACTTTGTTGTTGGTGACTTAGTTCTCAAATGGGATAAAAGCCATGAGGAGAAAGGCAAACACTCTAAATTGCGATGTATTTGGATTGGTCCTTTTCAAATCTTTTCGAACCCTGGTCCTTTAACCTACATTTTACAAACATTACAAGGCCAAGTAGAAAATTTGCAAGTAAATTGGAAAATTTTGAAAGATGTTGATCATAAGAAAAATATTTCAAAATCATATGTAAATATTCCATTTTATTGAAGGATCATGGTATCCTAAAAATTGTTTTTTCCTTTTTTATTATCTATTTTTCATATTTTTTATTCATACATTTTCTTTTCTTCTTTATTTAGTTGTAGATTTTCAACTATGATTACATATTCCAAGAAGCATGTTTTTACCAATATATTATATTATTCTTCCAAATAAATTAAAGTTTAAGGACAAATTATTCTCAAAATATGAAGAATCCATAAATGATATTACTTTAGTTCTTATATAAACCTTCAATAGTGAGAAAAGTGTTTGATTGATTATTTTATGTTATAAGAGTTCCATCATCTTCAAATTTTAAAAAATAAACCAAATTCTCTCAAAAAAATGAATAATACAATACAAAGTTTGAGTTTCTTTTAATACATCAAAGTATTTTCTATCAAAGCAACTCTCTAATACCCCGCTTTTGTCACTTGGCTATGTATGATAAATTTCAAAATTAGTCATAAGCTATAAAGTGAAAACAAGAAGTTTAAAATTATTAAAAGAAGAACAAATAAACCCATTGGGGCTATGAATGCTTGCTGGCAGCGGGTCGATGTTTGTAATTAAAATAAAGGGGATATTTGCTCTCACAAATGTGAAGTAATTAGAGGTTTAAAGAGAGATGATTAAAACACAAAACAAAGAAACACTTTGATGGTATTAAAATCCTAAAATTAGTGTATAAAAATTCAGATGATGATTGAATTCTAAGTTTCTTAAGATATAAGTAATCTCATTATGTGACTCTTATTTTATAAAATTTCCATTTATTGCATTAGTACTTCTATTTTGATTATTTATTTTGTTCTGTCAATCTATCAAGTATCTCATAGATAAATCATAGATTAGAAGAAATTTATGAAAACTTTCTTTTATTTTGAACTATAAATATAAGCTTGACAAAGATAATTGTTTCTTTCAGTGTGTCTCCATTTGTTGTTAGGATTAAAACAACCCTCTTTTTGTTTTTTGTATAAAGAAAAATAAAAAAACAAAAGCCCTGTATATTTTTTTTCTTATTTTCCTTAAAAAGATTAATTTTTTTTCGAAAGAAACAAGAAAAATTACAAAAAAAAAATAGCTTAATAAGTCGTAGGTCATATTTTGTTTTTACTACAAAATTTTACATCCGCCTCCTAACTCTCTAACGTACTTACTACGAAGTCAGGTTGACTTTCTTTTTTCGCTCTATTAAAATTTCAACCCCGACTCTCCAACCTCCCATCTAGTATTCATTGCCTGATCTTGTGGTATCTCCTAACTCCTATGTTGTCGAGGTCGGAAGTGGTAAATATATTCACGAAAATAAATCACCATACGACCACTCAACTATCTGACTCCCCAACCATTCAAATAAAATATTATTTTCTCGATTTTCTTATTTTTCAATTTAATTCTCATTAAATTGATTGGAGGTTTGATTTCCAATTTTCAATCTTAAACAAGTTTTATTTGACTTTGACTTTAAAATTCCTTTGCAAATGTATTGACTTACGAAATAGAACATTTGGCCACATGATAACGCGAAATTAATGATCAACTCAGATGAATTACTTCACACATTTCCTCATTTTTATCAAAATTCATAAGCTGCCCTACTCTTTTTGGTTTGCATGTTGTTTCATCCTGTTACACATGTTTTAGAGAGATTTGAATTATAAAGAACAGATTGAGTTTCAACAAAATTTTCTTTAAGTAAAATTCTACTCTTAAAGGATTACTTATCCTTATTTCAAAAATTTTACCAGATATAACTCATCTTTTCTGGTTTTGTTTGCAGACCATAAATTGGGAAAGAAAGGAAATTCACCTACTATGAAACAAGCCGTGGAGAAAATCAAAGGAAATCTGAAAAAGGTAGAGAATGTAGAACCAGAGGAATGCAGCCTCAACCCCTCTCTCATCTTCGATTCCACTTATAAAACTTAAAAAGAAGGTACAGTGAAGTGGGAGGAGATTTTTGAATTCTTTGAGAATAGATAATGGTTGAAAGTTGTTAGGGCTTCTAAGTCAAAGAATAATATTTTGGAGGGAATTAGAAAAATGAAATTGCATTGAGTAGCTGATAGGGCTAAAATGTTCCCTTACTATGATATGATTTCATGGATTTTGGCACATATCTACCTCCCAACACGCATCGTGTTATACCATAACAAAAATGTTATAGCTTCCTAGAAGCCAAAAGTCATGTCTACTATGAGAATTATGATAAAGTAATTGGAAATTGGTTGCGAGAAGAGGAGGAAGGATTTAAGCTCAAAAATTCAAAGGAATATCCCATTTCTATTTTTAAGAAGCTTGTCAAATTTCTTATCAAAATGTTAACCCGACTATATGGAGAAAAGGATCCAAAACATTGTAAAATGAAATGGATTCCCATTATCCATAGTATCTTGCATGATGCAAAGTGCCTAAATTGGGTTGATATTTTATCACAAAAAATTATGATGCTTTGAAATTATCATTAGTTTCTCCTCCCAACTACAAACATATTTTTTGTATGTTTTTTTTTTCTAATGGATATCATTATTGCCTCAGTCCCATTTCCCTTGATGAAATGGAACTATCCTGTTAACCAGCAACTACCCATTCAAAACTATGCTCCAATCCTTTGGGAAAGAAAATTTAAATTCCATTTTTATAATTTTGTCATTATGTTATGATCTCTCTGCATGAAATCCTTTTTGGAAAAGTCCCTCCTAGAATTAGTGAAAGTCTCAAAGAACTAATAGGCCAATGGTTTGTTGAATAATTAGTTTCTTATATAATAGTTTATGGCAGTGAGTTTGGACCTCATCTCTTACTTAGATACATTCCTGAGAGACTTGCTCTAAGGGAAGTAACAAACCAAGCTACTATGTATGGCTAGTGTTATATAGAATCTACAACTGCGAACATAAGTATCTTCCCTAGACCTAGTGTCCTGTTCTAGAACAATAAAAATCAAAGATATAAAGTTTTCCTTAGAAGAATTGGAGAATGGAAAGATGACATACTTGTGATCCATCACAAGCTCTTCTCTCCTCTTGGCTTGTCATCTCCAACCATAAATTTGATCGCTATAACTAGAACATGCACAAACAAAGTACACAAGCCAAAGATCTACGACATCTATGTAGCATTATACAATCATTCTATTTAATGGATTAGCATAGCAATGAAATACATGTACATAAACATAACATAACACATGTCAAAAAATGGTATACTTTTTGTATTAAAACGGAAGGGAGATAGTTTACAAAAAAAAGCAGAAGTTGATCTTGTAGAGAACCTCCTATGTTTACTTGTTCTTCCTTGCCACAATGTGCACCTCAAATCCAACCCAATGCATGGGAATGATGTCTCTCTTATGATCAAAGCAGTAGCATAAGGGTATGATTAATCTCCAAAATCCAACCTCTAGCTTGTGGATGGCAGTAAATATATCAGAGAGGATGGTAGTTTAGGAATTCTTATCCATTTATTGATATAGGCTTGAGACCCACTCTTGATGGGAGGATGAGCTCAAGAGATAAGAAGGTGAAAAATCCAAGGTAGGGAAGATAGGATTCGAAGTTTTTATCCAAGGTAAATGGTTGTAGCAACTCCTAGAAGCTTCTGGAAGAGGGAGTTTTGGGATTCTTTTTACTTTTCCTGAATTTTCTCTTATCAGTGCACCCCCAACAAGGGAAGACCTACTTTGATCAGAGTAGGTGCAAAACTGAGCAACATGCCACTCAAGGTAGGTCCCTAAGGGGCCAAGGTGTGTTGGGCCATAAAAGAATTGAAATGAGGTAGTGGAAGTCAGAAACTCATGGATTTAAGAGAGTCATGCTTAGGGCATGTTACGGCTCAAACTAGTAGGGGTCCTAGGAGGGAATCCTAAAAGGACAATTGCTAGGTCAAGGTCAACAATGGATAAATAGCCCATTGTTGCCTCAGTTAAAGCTCCCTACTCTTTATGGACTTTCACCGATGGGAGGATACTTAGAATGATAAGGATCACTAAGATGAATCTATCATGATAGGATGAAGGGTGATCCTAGAATCCTATTCACAAGAGAGGCTCAAGATTGTGGCTTGCTTGTCTTGGAAGACAAGATGGAAAGCTTTGTAGGAAGGGCTTGGGGAGATTTTCAAAGGTTAGATTTTGAGTATGTGTCATGTAAAGAAGATCCCTAAGCCCTAGATTTCCTTTAGAAACTTGGGTTCCAAGTGATCTTTGAAGAATTAACCTTGATAGTGCATGGGACCACACAGGACCAAGTGGACCTGAGGTTAGGTCAAGGGGATAATATTTAGAAACCAATGATATTCTTGAACTAATTAGGGAGGGGAAAGGTATCAAGAAATGAATTTTCAATAAAAGGAAATGCAAGGATCCCATTGAGGTTTCTAGCCTACGTGAAACCAAGGGAAAGAATTAGTCTTCGAGCTAGGGCTTGCGATATACCAAGATCCCACTATCAAAATATCATGAAATTTGGAGGGCTTCTAGAGGACACACCAGCGCAGTTGTGGACCAAACATTGAAGTATTTGGATGGATATATTGTGAGATAGTCAATTCCCTAGGTGACCTAGAGAAGAGGAGAGGAGAGAAGGAAAAAGGTTTAAAGTGGTCACCTTTGGGTGGATCAGTTCCTAATCTTTTGGGGAGATTAGAGTCGGATATAATTATGAATATGGACCTTTGAATTTTCTATGTCAAGGATGCCTCAAAGACAAATTCGTTTAACACTAAGGCAACAACAAAATAAGCTTCAAAGACTTTATACTTTGATTTGCAAGATATATAGCTTATAAATATGAATTTCAGCATTGAGACATCCCTAGGAACATTCATTCATTATACATGTCCCATACACGAAGCATTAACTATCCAGAAACAAAGTTTCCACAACTTCGCAGAGAGATATGTAGCAAATAAGCCCTAGTATAGCGAAATCCCAACAACAATGTATGTGACCAAATTAGAAATATCATTAAAATGAACTTACATGTACAAGAATATATTCAACCATAAAAAAACTTATTATCAAGAAGCTCCAAGACATATGAAAATTATCCAAACATCAAAAATCATTCCATGCTCCAAAATTAGTCCTCCAAGAAGGATAGTGAAAATCTCTAAAGAGATACACGTTCAAAATTCAAGTGATGATGTGTTTTCTAGGTAAATCCTCTCTATGGACAGAGTTGACCCCTCTAGCCCAATGAGTGGGTCTAGCAACCTAAGTGACAATATATCATACACTTTCTTAAGTTACAATTGAAATTAGAGATGAAGAAGACGACCTACCTCGTTTTGATGCTATCTCAATCTCCTTCGTTGAAAACCTTGAATCACTTGCGTCATAGGCTCGTTATTGCTACTCACAGTGTTTATGCACTTGCAAAAGAGATCAAGACACATCAAGGCATGCAAACACAAATAGTATATTCAAAAGCAACCTACTTAACTGATCAAGGAATGTTAAGCTAAATGATACATGAGCATACACATTTAGAGAAAATGAACCAGTAGTTGTATATTAATAGAATAAAGGAAGAAGCATACAACCAACCCTTGATGTCAATAGGATCTCATTGAATGAATATCCAAGTCCATGCTAAGCTCTCTAAGCCAAATGAGTAGAATATAGGCACAATCTTAGCATAAGGGTGCAAATAGACATAGACCAACCATTTGGGAATGGGTTAGGATGAATATATAGGCTGGGAAAGGGAGTTAGAATCTCTCCAAAGATAGGATTAGGCTCTCATCCCAAGGAGTTAGCTCATAGGGATAAGACCAAGAGGCCAATTTTGGGAGAACTCGACCTCATCTACGCTGAACAACCTCCAATTCGCTGCCCTAGAATCTTCTAGATCACGAAGCTCCTCATCCTCTTTGGGAAAATTTCCTTTTTGGGATCATCACTGGTATACAAGAAAATAGAGCGATGCCATTGTAGGTTGAGTATAGTGCAACAGGCAATCATCGTTGTTTTTAGTCTCATAAGGGCAATGATTCTCAAATTAGGGTTTTGGAGTTATTTCCTACAGGGGAACCTCAAGGCATTTTCCAATCAATGTTTTAGGAAGGATCTGAGATGCATATACGAATGAGTACACTGCATAATGGTCATGTTTTAGGCATTTCGGGGTATGTCACAGGGAAGTGCGAGAGGTGTCAAAAAATGTTGGGTAATAGATGCCCCCTAAATTATGAAGGCAGAATGGGGAGTAACGGTTGAGATGCTCTACGATATTTTTCAAAGACAAGGACAAACACTGTCAGGATACCTGCAAATCAAGGACGCATATACATAGACATATCTGATATCAAACATGAATCCATGGTATGGATGAAGCCATCTGGATAATAAGGACTATATGAAAGGATCCATGGCATGGGTGCAACCATCCAAATGAGAAGGATCATCTGTAAATCTAAGATCCAAGGTATGGACACAACCATCCAAGGTAGAAGGATCACCATAAATGTAAGATCCCACGGTATGGTCATAGCCATCCGTATAGCAGTAACATGTGTACAATCACGAATAACACATAACTCCATGCAGCCTGAGTCATATCAATCAAAACTCAGGGTATTTGCTCCATCCAAACCTGATCAAAGTACAAATTCTAACATGTGAATGAATGTGTCGAAGTTGAACATGCTGGAAAACCACCTGATTACTGGCCAATGATGTGGATCATTAACAGGCACGAGAGAAACCACCAATAATGAAAATGGCTCTCAAGGTACAAAAGTACAATTCGTGAATGTGATAATGAAGCTAAAGTCGAACACTCATGGAATCACCTGATCGAAAGCCAATGATGAAAACCTGTCATTGGATGTGAAGAACTTGTCATTAAGGCTGAAAGCTCTAAGGTACTGAAAGGGAGTTTCTAAGTCATCTTCACGGATAATGAGATGAAGTTGATAGGAAGTGACCCATTGAAGGAGGCTATAATGAATCCCCCATCATCGACATGAAACAAGGAATAAAGTGGAATAAAATGAATAAGATCCAAGATTGTAATAATGGGTCAGACAATGTATAGGTAAATAATTGCAGATAAGACTTCTCTTGAACATTGGCGACACGACTCTGGAGTGTGGTAGCATTTGACTCAACATAGGACTAAAGGTCATGATGACAAAATGGAATAGTCAAATGAGAGGCAAAAATGGATCACCCAAACCCGGGAGGACAAGTGACTGAGTGAGGATATCCCAAACCTGACACGAAAATAGAAGAGTGTCATGTTCAAGAGCGACATGTTGCCTATACAAAGGATGTTTCATTTTCATTTTTCCCTGCTATTTCTAGTGAGTATCCCAATTATTTTTATCACAAGCTTGAAGGGGATAGCATATTCTTGTCATGTAAGTTCATTCTTTGAATGAATCCATCCTAGTAAGTTTTACGAGTCCTAGGAAGGAGAAACTTGGCCTCATCATGGTGATGAGTCTTTCGTCCTAAAATTTTAATGAGTCCGAAATAAGAATAACTTGGTATCTTTTTCAAATATACAAATTTTGAAAAAGAGATGAAAAACAAAACTCCATCATGTCTATTTTCATAGTTTGTCCCTCAAACCTTAAAAGATAGAAAACAATATTCGAGAGAAGCTCTTGACCATATCAACCAAGGTGTACCTTTTTCGTAAATAGTCAATCTTAGCCTAAAAAAGGGGTAAACATATACTGAGTGTTGGTAAGGTAAATCCCCTCTGCGGACAGAGGCGATCCCACTAGCCTATCACAGAACTAGCCACAAACAAACCACGCTGCTACGCAAGTTCCTAGTTATGCATCAAAGGTGAATCAAGAAGACTAACCTGGAGTCCAACGCTATGATTGAAGCAGAGTTGATATCCTCGCTCCCTTGCTCCAACAGATCATAACGAATACCTGCACATGCAAAGGAAGAGACAGATACCAACATAAAAACTACCAAGGCACAGCTATATTTCAGTCAGAAAGGAAATAAATCAACATATCACCATGACAGATAATGAGATTGGAACTATAATAGCAGTCGCTCATCAATTAATAAACAGGAAAAGTTACAACCATTGTTCTGACGTCGACCCTTCTCCTGGCTGGGTGAGTAACTATGTGTGTCTTGACATGCATCTTTTCTGCGGCAGCATAACCTCTCTAGCACTCACTAGCATTCCTCCAAGAACTCAACATATAACACTCCATGACCAATAATCATCACTACTATCACTCAATCACCAAATCACTAGCATAACACTAACACCAACACTCTCTCTAGCACTCCCTTGTCCAATGCATAATGACAAGCTTATATAGATGGAGAAGGGAGGAGGATGCGATGAACCGGGACACCTTTCGCGGATTTAGCAAAAGCCATAAAGATGGATAAAGCTCGACAAAAGGCTGATTTTCTATCCTCAGAAAAGCTCCATGTAATGAAGGAAACAACAGTCGGATGTGCATTAAGGCAAAAAGCACGACTAAATTTGGTTGGCGCGACCGTTGTTCTAAGACAGAGCGCCAATGGTCGCGCCCTCTTTTGAGGATCTCCATCATTGGCGCGGGTAGAATACTGTGGACTTGCGCCAATGGAAAAATAGCACTTTTTAGGGATGATCTGCAGAAGGTGTCTTCAGGGAACATGGAGTACATATTCAGGGGAACATAATGCAAGTGTTTTTAGCCCTTGTCACTTCTTATAACTCCCGGAATGAGTCCTCCAAGGTACAACAAGAGGAGTAACAGGGATGGTCTCAAATTACTGTGTAACAGATGCCCCCTAAAGCATGAAGTCCGAGAGGTGGAGAGGGGTGAAATGCTTTACCAGAACGCACATAAGAGCACATATAGTTACTGCCGCCGAGGAGCTGTATTAAGAGACATGACTGATAGTTCAATTACATGATGTACGTGGTATGGTCGCAACCATCCATAAGAGAGTACATAAATAATCTGGATCCATAGTATGGACGCAGCCATCTGGTTAGGATCAATGAACTGACTCAGGTATGGTCGCAGCCATCCAGTGAATGAGTCAAGTACCAAGAATCACGCCTGGATTACAACAGACACAATCCAAGGTCTTGCGCTCCATCTCGACCCGAACAAGAGTACAAGTCCAAGCATGTGAATATATGAGCTAAAGTGGAACATGCATGAACATCGCCTGATTACCAGTCAATAATGGAAACTGTTAACAGACGCGAGAGGTACCACAAAAAATGGCAATGGCCCTCAAGGTACTATAGGTACAATCTACGGCGTGTGAATTAATGAGCTGAAGTCGAACACCCGTAGAATCATTCGATCGGAGGCCAATGATGAAAACCTCACGTCGAACACAAAGAACCTGCCATTGAGGCATGCAGGCTCCAAGGCACCGGAAGGGAGTCTCTAGGTCAACTTCCTGGATAATGAGCTGAAGTCGACAGGGAGTGACCTTGATCGAAGGTGGGCCATAATGTTTCCCACATCATCGACACGAGACAGAGAGATAATGTCGTGAATCAAGATTGTGCGAACTATCAGAGGGAGGTTGTTTATTTGCAGAGGTCAACTTCTCTTGAACATATCGGCCGCACATTAACGGAATTGGCAGTATTTGACATCAATGTATCAAAGGTCATTATGACGAGGCAATGAGTGAATGAGAGGTCAAATAGGGTACCCAAATCCATGGAAGCAAGTGAAAGATATGAGATGAAATATCCCCACCCTGGACACGAAAGAAAAAAGTGCCATGTTCAAGAGCGACATACTGCCGTTACGGTAATAATTATGGTTCAAAAAATTTTATTTTCCCCCACCATTTCTGGCGAGTACCCCAGTTATTTTTAACAAGCTTGATGGGGATAGCATATGCTTGTGTTGTGACAAAATCCAATGTCATTAAGTTTTAACGAGTCTGACAAAGGAAGAACTCCGCGTCTTTTCTTGTTTAGAGAGTTTGAAAAGACAGCAAAAAAGGAAACTCCAGGGATGTCCTTTTTCGTAAAGTTGTGTCTCTCGGGCCCGAAAAAGTATAAAATAATACCCGAAAGAACCGCCCGATCATTACGATCGAGGAGTACTTTTCATGATTAGTGATTTCGACCTGAAAAAGTAAATAAGTGGTCAAAACCACGTCGTTTCGTAACCATTAACGAGTTTGAAACAACAAAAACCCAGTGATCTTTTTATGTTTTAACGGTCGACAAAAAGAACTTAAAATGACTGCCCCTTATCACCATTTAACGAGTCAAGAGGAGGGACTCGGCAATCTTTTCCTCTTTAAATGGTCAGAAAAGAGCTGAAAGCGGACCTCCATTTTTATTTTCTTTAACGAGTCAAAAAGGGAAAAATACTCGGCAATCTTTTCATATTTTACGAGTCAGAAAAGAGCGTAAAGGCGACTCGTCCTGAAGGAACGAGTGGTATAAGGGGTAGCAACTGGTTCCGGTAATTGTGGAACTCACTTGAAACACGTAAAGGTTAAGAGGCTGGCTAATAAGACCACTCATCGCTGCGGTTCCTCAGGAAAGGAGAAACAACCAAGTGAAAGCATATGATCGGCCAAAAAGATGGTGGCGATGGAATGAAACAACCAAGGCTCATCTAGCAGAATTTAGCAGATAAAAGGCAATCACGGGATGTAAATCAGGTATGGGTTCATTTTTACACAAGCTTGAACCATAGAGAACTTTGCTTGGATGGGTTCATTTTTACACAAGCTTGAACTATAGAGAACTTTGCTTGGGTTCGGTTTCATGTTTACACAAGCTTGAAACGAAAAACTATGCTTGTTAAAAATTTGCATGCCCCCAGCATGATAATGCAAATCGAGGTACATGCCCCCCAAGCTTCATGGCATTCACGGAGTGGATGGAATGAAGGTTCACTCTCGAGATCTGTGAAAGACTCGACTTTTATTTTACGAGATCTTAATCAAAAGACTCGATTTGGAAAGGGAGTTGTTTCATTTTTTTAATGAGGTTGACACAGTAAAAGAACTATCCTCATAACCCTTGTTTCATACAAGGAACTATGCTCCGACAGACCTAGTTTCATTTTTTAAGGAGCTCGACATAGGAAAACGAACTATGCTCCGAGCCTCCTTGTTTCATTTTTTAGCGAGCTTGACACAAGACAAGGAACTGTGCTCCACCCGACCTTCATCATAATGAATAGGAAGTCGGGGCTTCCAAGAGTGCCTCTCCCGGTGGGAGGTCAACATCTCGGAAGTCAGGACCCAATGCCCCCAGGACACTATGCACGACAGCGGCATCGCTGGATATAGGCATGGGATAGGTGGCCACGTAGTTGACCTGCGGTGGGGCAGATGCAACTGGTGGATGACAACCAGGAGGGGATGACGACTGCGCAGGAGGGACCCGTGGACGAACGAACGATAATTGATCGATAGTCACAATTCTTCCATCGTGTGGAAAGCAAACCACACGGAAAATTGAAGAGACAAGGGCCCCCATGGCATAAACATAGTCACGGCCAAGGAGAAGATTGAAGTCTAAAGCACCTTGGGTAATCCATACGTCTAGATAGACGGTCTTGCCTCCCAAAGTAATAGGGAACTTTGGAAGGAGCCCTAATGGTTGGCTAGTTCTTCCGTTAAAAGCAGTCAGATTCGATGCTATGGGCACAAGCTGTGGGGAACCCAAATCTTGCCAAATAGTGGCAGACATAAGACTAACAGATGCGCCCTCATCCAAGACAGTGCCAGGTATTGCCTTGTCATAGGCGTGTACCGTGACCCAAAAAGGCACATGAGATGGGAGGCAGAAGGTAGTCAAACGTCTCCAGTCGAAGGAAGCGACTGAACTACTTGGTGGGGGAGTCATATGATTGCCCCCCTACTCAGGAGAGAGCGCAGTAGGACTCTCAGATGTAGGAGAATTTGAGGAGACGAGAAGAATAGGAGAATGATGCTCTTCCGAAATAGAGTGGTCGGTGGGTGATGAACTTGAGTCGACACTCTTTCCGACCAATGGTTGGTCTGGAACAGGCTTGGCGGAGCTAGATTCAGGAAGAGGAGGCTGGACAAGAGAGGAATCTTGGTTGATTTCTTTGTCAGCAGGGGAACGTTCTGCAGGTGTAACAAGACGCTGATATCCAGCGGGTAGTTGGGGTAAGGAATCTGATAGACTTGCCAAAAGACGGGAAGCTTCATCCATCAGTGGACAAAGGTGAAGGAGATGATTACCTTCACAAAGTCGACAAGGGAAACGAACCTTCACTTTTCTGTTACCAACTAGTAAGGTATCGTCAATTTGCGACAGCAAGGGGCGAGTCGGGTCATGGGACCATATATCTAGGATCTTGGGAATGCCAGGACAATCAGAAAGAAAATGGTCCCCTCTGCATAATCGACAAGGAGACTGAAGCTTCCGCGGAGGAGCAGAAGGTGGTTCCATTTCTGATAGTTTCGTGGTAGATACGACCTTTCCCTTAGGAGACTTCTTCTTTTTGGTCTTCTTCTTCTTCTTCTTAGCCACCTGGTTAGTGAAATCCAAGGTTTCACCAGGCGAAGTAGAAGATGAGGACGCAGCAATAGGCGAAGAAGGGAAGGGGTCCACCTTAGGATCAACATGGTGTTGTTCGGGTGGAGGAGGTGGTGGTGGGACAGGAGTCATCACACTTGAGACCACCGAGTTTGAAAACAACCATACGGGTAAACCAATGGTCAACCCAAGCAAAGACAATGTTGCGATATACTGAACACCAACATTTCCAACAGAAGGAAATGGGCGAGGGTACCCATCAGGAGGAACACCTTGGCCGGTGGGCACCGGAAAGGCTGCCATTGAACGAGAATTAACCCTACTCAAGCTAACACACGGAAAATCTAATTGGGTAATGTTATCGTGGCCAATAATTTTTTAAGACAATGAACTTAACCTTTTCATTTTTTAAGAGTCGAGAAAAGGGTAAAAGATGACTCTAGTCTCCTTTGAATATTTAATGAGCACGAAGTGACAAGACGCTCACAGGCACATTTTCGTTTAGGGAGTCCGAAAAGGATCAAAAGTGACTGCTCTGGAATTCTAGGTAGAGGGTGTGCCAAACTTTTCGCAAAACCACAAAATACTTTTTAGGGTACGGGTGGTCGATCTTCGTGAATGCTGTGTTCACTGCATTGCGAATCGTAGGGCGGCTGACACGGCTTCCTATGGATAAAGGCTTTATTCCTATAGGGGTCTCCCAATATATACTCGACGGTACGTGGGAGCACAGTCCGTATTGGCAGCTACCGTTTCACCGTGGAGGAATCACCCAACCACTCGACGATAAACTACCAGGTTTAACGACGCCGGAACACGTCTCTAACCTAGACCTCTAGAGTGTTTGCGTTATGTTCCAATGCGTTGTTATGTTCATTGAGTTCATTTTAAAGTTTATCTTTGATTATGTTTCAGTTTTTTGGTCCTACCGTATGTGATATCTCGAAAACTTCTTACATGCAAACTATATGCCGAAATTAAATCATTTGATTCGATGAATTCTATCTACATGAGGGTTGAGATCTTTTTCACAAACGAAATGATCACTTCAACAAAGAACAAAAATCCTAATGCAGCTAATAACAAGAAACGAAATTGTGTCTTTTTTCTTTTCAATAGCAACAAATAACAATAAATGCTAACTACTATAATGCAAGAGATTTTTTGTTTTTCTTTCCTTTAAGATGGCATGATGCATGTAAACAAATTCTAAGAGATATGCACAATCCAAGTTCAGTCAATGAAATAGAACCAATTCTAAAACACAAAATGAACCATGCAAGCAAGGAAAAACACAAAAACTAGTGAACTTCAAAGAGGCTAGAAGTGAAGTATTCAGAGTATAGAAGATCAAGCTTTAACAAAGCACTGGATAGGTGTAGAACAATCAACAAGCTGACTAGATGATCAAGAGACCGAAACTTCCCACAGAAGGCTAGACATGCAAAGTCACTGGAAATAAGCAAACAGCTGAGGGATACAGGCTAAAACCAGTCAAGCAGAGGTTCAACACAGTTCCAGAGGCTGAAAGAGATATATAAAGAGACTGAATGAGCTTTCCACCCACACACAGGCAAAATTTACAGAGCTGGCGCGACTGTCAGTCTGCAACTTGTGCTACCACAGAATTGGCGCGAGTTGCTTTTGAGCAACGTGCGCCAACTGGCGCGACTGTCAGAGAAATAACCGCGCCAATTAAGCTTGCCAACTAAAAAGATAAATGATACGACCTCAGGTCGGGTTGACAGTGCTCAGATGGGTCAAACAGTAAAGAATCAACTCAAAACTGACTCAGGAAGCTCATGCACTCAAGCAAGCAGAAGAAAATTAACATGCAAGACAGAAATCAAAGAGTTACTCCCCAGTGGTGTCGCCAATTTGTTGGTAAGGTAAATCCCCTCTGCGGACAGAGGCGATCCCACTAGCCTATCACAGAACTAGCCACAAACAAACCACGCTGCTACGCAAGTTCCTAGTTATGCATCAAAGGTGAATCAAGAAGACTAACCTGGAGTCCAACGTTATGATTGAAGCAGAGTTGATATCCTCGCTCCCTTGCTCCAACAGATCATAACAAATACTTGCACATGCAAAGGAAGAGACAGATACCAACATAAAAACTACCAAGGCACAACTATATTTCAGTCAGAAAGGAAATAAATCAACATATCACCATGACAGATAATGAGATTGGAACTATAATAGCAGTCGCTCATCAATTAATAAACAGGAAAAGTTACAACCATTGTTCTGACGTCGACCCTTCTCCTGGCTGGGCGAGTAACTATGTGTGTCTTGACATGCATCTCTTCTGCGGCAGCATAACCTCTCTAGCACTCACTAGCATTCCTCCAAGAACTCAACATCTAACACTCCATGACCAATAATCATCACTACTATCACTCAATCACCAAATCATTAGCATAACACTAACACCAACACTCTCTCTAGCACTCCCTTGTCCAATGCATAATGACAAGCTTATATAGATGGAGAAGGGAGGAGGATGCGATGAACCGGGACACCTTTCGCGGATTTAGCAAAAGCCATAAAGATGGATAAAGCTCGACAAAACACTGATTTTCTATCCTCAGAAAAGCTCCATGTAATGAAGGAAACAACAGTCGGACGTGCATTAAGGCAAAAAGCACGACTAAATTTGGTTGGCGCGACCGTTGTTCTAAGACAGAGCGCTAATGGTCGCGCCCTCTTTTGAGGATCTCCATCATTGGCGCGGGTAGAATACTGTGGACTTGCGCCAATGGAAAAATAGCACTTTTTAGGGATGATCTGCAGAAGGTGTCTTCAGGGAACATGGAGTACATATTCAGGGGAACATAATGCAAGTATTTTTAGCCCTTGTCACTTCTTATAACTCCCGGAATGAGTCCTCCAAGGTACGACAAGAGGAGTAACAGGGATGGTGAAAAATTACTGTGTAACACTGAGATGACGAAAATTCATTTAATTTAACGAATTCGAGATGACAAGTACTCGAAAATATTTCAGTTTTCAAAAGTCAGAAAAGAACTTAAAGATGACTCCAGGGGGTTCCTTTTTTGTTTATTTCAAACGAGTCTGAAAAAGAGATTAAAAAAAACTCATTTGAACCAGTCAATAATAATCACATGTTCACCAGAAAGTGCCTGTAATTACACAAGGAAATTCACCCATCACTGATATCGAAAAATAGTAATAAAATATTTGGCAAAAATGAACTCAAACGTTATAAATAGCTCATAAGTAAAAATATTTTTACCGTTTCACCAAAGTATGTTTTGAGAGTGCATTTGTGCCCTATTTTGATCGATTTTCAAATGACCAGTGCGAGAGATCCAGTGCATCATTCCTTGAACCGTCTTCAACAGGTAAGAGTTATGCCTATACTCTTGAAATTCATTATATTTTTATGCTTTTTCATGTAGTTTTTGCTTGTTAGGAGGAGGATTTTTGTTTTTAAATCACGCGAACGAGCATCGCAGATTTTCTCATCAAACTCGTGATGATCGCTCCCAAGACAAAAGGCCTCTGTGATGGCATCGTTCTGTTAACAAAAATATGCGCGATGGTTCTGGGGAGGAATTTTTTGAAGGAAAAACCCTCTTTAAAGCAAAAATTCTCAGTTTTGATCCATGAAAAAGTTGCTAACTTATGTTTAATGATGTTTTGCAGGAGATCATGGTTCTAGAATGGAAAGAAAGAGGCCATGAGGCTGAAGACCACCAAGCAGCCCAGAATCCAAAATGTATCAATGTTTTGAGAAATTGTGGGTTGCTAAAGTTATTTACGACTACAGGACTAAGAGCTCAGATGGAAAATTCTTGCCCTTCTTGATCAGTATTTGGGATGTAGATTGATAAATATTCATAATCAAAGGCTAAGAGTTGGAAATGGAAGAATCTGACATTACTTTATCATGGGATTGTCTTGAAGAGGAGAGAGAGTCCAACTCTTTGGATCTTGTCCAGGTGGTGAAAGTACCAGTACTCTAATTATGAGACATTTCCCAGGTGCTAAAATGATGAGGGGTGGGAAGGTGAAGATAGCAACTGTCAAAAACCTTCCCCTAAGAATGATACACTATAGCTCACGTATCTAGGATGCAAGCCCTACATGAGAGTTCAAAATTGCAATTCCAGTATGCAGTGGAATGTCTGACTCCAACCATATTCAACTGGTGTGGAGGGTTACTGGCAAATATGAAGAGACAGTTAGCCAAGGGTAAGCGAGGGGACCTGAAACAATTTGGTTTCGATTCGATATTGGTGACTTTCTTCCTAGAGTGGGTGCCCTTGTTTTGGTATCAGTGGGCAGAGGTACCAGATCCTACCCCCTAGGACCCTAGGCTAGTGAGGTGGAGTGAACTCATGCCCCGAGGAGGAGGGGGTTAGTAGATGCATTACCCTCCATAGTTTTTCACTTGGCTGCAACGCCAATTACTTGTTATGGATGACTATGCTTATGCCTACATGAATTTTAGATGCGATCCTGATATACCTCTACCACTCGGAGAACATTGGACTGATGTAGGTAAAACTTGTTTTTGGAATTTTTTCAAGTTTTATGATTTTTTTGTAAAAGTGTAACTGATATTTAACTTGTGATAAATGTGTAGATGTTGGACCAGAAAGACCACCTGGCATGTCGCCAATAGCATGACGAACAACCCATCAGATATTAGGTGTTGATTATGAGGAAGGGGTGGACCCCTTGGTAGAGATGAAGTGCAACCTAGACGTGATTACCCAGGGGATACTAGAGTATGCCACCATAGATGAGGTGCCACTGCGATGGAACCTAGACGTGATTACCCAGGGGATACCAGAGTATGCCACCATAGATGAGGTGCCACTGCGATGGAAGTGGCACACTGTAGGAGTGTCATGATACTACATTGGCTGTTAGGCCGAGTGATCATATCAGTCTCATTCTACCATGAACATCGTGCGGGCTGATAGCATTTCTAGTTTCTTTTACACATTTTGTAGGCTTTGAAAGCTAATTATCTCAAAACAATTTATTTTTGAGATTTTGATGTAAACGCTCTGACAGACAATATATATATATATATATATATATATATATATATATATATATATATATATGCATGTTTTATTTTCTACTTATGTGTTCATGTATGATGATGATGTGATTGGTTTTATAAATTACGCAAATGTCTATCAAGGACATAGTTTGCTAATGCATCTGTTAATGCATTCAAGTTGCATGGAATATGTTGATATGTGATAAAATCAAAATTTCTTTCTAGTAATCAAACAAGTAGATACATACGCAATATGTGAGGATTTCTTACTGAATAATGATTGTTTAACTATAATGCAATGAGTTGTGACTCTAACTTGACAACGAAATCTCTAATGCCAAGAGCAATTGCTTCTAACAATAGTTCAATGACTACACTGTATTCAACAATATTGTTAGTTGTTCGACCAAGGCATATACCTTGTAAGTCAATCAACTTGCCATCAGGGGCAAAGAGTTCCCAAGCTGTGGAAGACAAATTTCGTGTGTTGCAACAAGCACCATCAACAAAACCGACAAAATGACTTGATGACATCTTAAAACCAAGTGGAACACAAGGTAATCTGAAAAAACATGTCTGCAAAGCAAACAAACACACCAAAAATAAAAAATCACACACCAATGAATTCACACACTAATGTACAAAAAGTAATTACACGAATTTCACGCATAATACTTTTTCAAATACAACCCATTTCAGGGTTGTGACAATGCATTTCCTTCGTAATCAACTAGCTCACAGGTTCCTTTTTGCAAGACGCGTTTAACAATATATGGTCCATGCCACACAGGTTTGAGCTTTCTAGCACCTAACTTATCATTAGCCTGATCATAAAGGAGGACTAGTTCGCCTTTAGAAAAAGTGAGAGGAGAAACGGTTTGATCAAAATGAGCTTTGATATGTTTCTTTTGGGCTATGATTACGAGGGAAAATTTTAAGAACCCCCCCTAAATTTATAAATATAATAAATGGGCAAATCTCCATGGTATATAGGAAAAATGGAAGGCGATTTTATCAATAATATAATATGTATATATAATTTTTTGGCGAATCTCTCACCAGGCATGGCGAATATTTTACTCAATTGTAAAATCTTGTAAGATCTTGGCTAGTCTTTCACTAAATAATAAAACTTTGTAAAGTCCTAGTGAATCTTAGCATAGGCTACATGCTGGTTTAATTCCCCCATTTAAATAGGCTACATTCCAGGTGAATACCATGGGTCAATACCATGTGCCATTTTGGTGAATACCATGGGTCAATACCATGTGCCATTTTTATTTTTATTAATTATAATATTAGGGTTAATAATGGTTTTTTGCATGGTATTAATAACAATCTAGTCCATGGTATTTGTCCCATAGTATTTTAGCCATAGGTTTCACCTAAATATAACCCATTTTTTGAGTGTTCATAAATTTTATTTGTTTACCATACCTCTCGTTTATTTATATTTTTATTAATTTACCATACCTCTTTTACAAATATGGTATTTGGCCAATAGGATTCACTTAAATAAAACCTCTTTCTTGAGCCTTCATAAATAGAAGGAGGGTTATGGACTAAATATAAAAAGAGGTTTTATTTATTTACGATACGTCTAGTTTATTTATATTTTTATTTATTTACCATACCTTTTGAGTAAGTATAAAAAGACGTTTTATTTATTTACCATACCTCCACTTTACTTATATTTTTATTTGTTTACACCCTTACATGTATATAAGGTGACTTATGGAGTAAATATAAAAAATGTTTTATTTATTTACCATACCTCTCATTTATTTATATTTTTATTAATTTACCATACCTCTTTTATAAATATGGTATTTGGCCCATAGGCTCCACTTAAATAAAACCTATTCTTGAAAATGGGCGAATGGATTCACTTAAATAAAACCTATTTTTGAAAATGGGTGAATGGAAGGTTGTAAGTCCTAATTTCAAGGGCTAAATTTACCTTTTTTACCCTCTCCCTTAAAATAAGGTGGGCTATTTGAGGTGATTTGTAAAAATGTACTATGATACAAAATATTCGCCCACTAAAAATTTAAAACCCCTTAATTTCGCCAAAGGGCAAACATTCGCCCCTAAAATTATCCTTGATGATTACCATCGCAAAAATGTGACAAGTCTTGTTAAGCCTCTCAAGATAGAGTGACCATTCCTCTTCAAGCAAGGTATTAGGAAGAAGTTCGACAACTAATTTGAGTGAAGGGATTTTGCATTCAATCGGGGAGTTGCCTCTAAACCATAAATGAACTGGAATGGAGTAAATCCAGTGGTCATCTTAGTGGAAGTTTTGTAAGCCCAGAGAGCTGAGAATAGCATCAGATTCCAGTCCTTTTTGTGCTTCCCAATGTTGCGGTGAAGCATAGTAATCAGAACTTTATTAATTTCTTCGACTTGGCTATTGGCCTATGGATAATAAGGAGTTGAGATATCATGACGAAGGCCCAACTGAGCAGTTAGCTCTTCCATCATGTACTGACGAATATGTGATCCATGGTCAGTTACAATGGCTCGAGGAATGCCAAAACGCGTTACGACGTGGTTGAAGAGGAATTGAGCAGCAGTGATACCGTCAGCATTATATGTGGACATCAGCTCGAACCATTTAGTGAAATAATCGATGATGACAATAATATATCCATGCCCCTTGGTCGAGAGAGGGTTACATGTCATGAAGTCTATGCCCCATTTAGTGAATGGGCCAATGATAACTACTAGGTGTAAGGGTGTTGGCAGGGTGCGCTCCTTGCCGTTAAAAATATGACATTCATGGCATTTCTGAACAACCAGAATAAATCTTTAATGATGGAAGGCTAGGAATAACCAGCGTGGAGGATTTTCTGAGTAGTGGCGTACCCTGACATATCACCACCACATGCCCTAGAGTGGCAGTCATTCAACACTCGTTCAACCCTCTTCAAGTGTTAGACATTTACGAAGAACATAGTCGACACCAACTTGGTACAATGTATCACCAATAATCTGATAGGGTTGGGATTGGTGTCAGATGCGACATCGGTCGAATCGAGACAACTTATATCAAAAGGTTTAGGTTTTAAGATAAACGATAATATTTCCATACCACGGGTTAAGAGTCCTGATGAGAAATAGAGTTTCATCAAGAATCTTCTCAGTAAAATCAGTAGAAGTGCTTGCAAATGGAAGGGCACATATCAACTTGGAAAAAAATAAGTGATTTCTTTGATTTGGCAGTAGTAAACTCCAAATCAAAATCCTATAGGATAAAAATCCATTTGGAGTATTTGCCCCCAAGTAATTGACGAGTCAAAATGTATGTCATGGGGTTGTAATCGAAATAACTGTGGTTTTTCGTAAAAGGATATAATGACAAAATCTTTGGATAACATGGATTGCTGCCAAGGCAAGTTTCTCGACATGGTCATATCGAGACCGATTGTCAAGGTGATTTTGGCTTAAATAATAAACCACATGTTCGTTGCCATCGTCGTCATCCTGAACCAACACCATAGAAATTTTACTCTTAGTGGCAGCCAAGTATAGGAAATAATCACGTCGATAATCAGGGGGATGTGCTAAAGGAGCACTGATAAGAAATTTTTTCAAAGAATCAAAGGATTTCTTGGAAACTTCATCCCAAATGAAAGGGAACCCCTTTTTAAGAAAGCAAGTAAAACCCTTGGTAAGTTTAGTGTAGTTAGGAATGATTCGATGAAGAAAGTTATCCTTTCCTTACAGGCTTTGCAATTGAAGCAATGAGGTAGGAAGGGGTAAGTTTACAATAACCTCAACTTTTAAAGGATCGATTCGGATGCCTTCACGGGACACAAAAAAACCCAAGAGTCGACTAGATTCAATGCAAAAAATGTACTTGTGCGGATTGAGACAGATGTTATCGTGTCGACATCACAGAAAGATGGATCTTAAGTGGTCTAGATGGTCATGATGCTTAGCAGAATGGGCTGGTAAGTCATCAAGTTAAGGTTGAACAATGTGTCAAATATCATGAAACACATAATACATTGCTCTCTGGAAGCTAGCGCCAACATTTTTTAAACTGAAAGGAAGCTTCTTATAGGCAAAAGTTCCCCATGGATAGATAAAGGCCATCTTATTTTGATCAGCAAGTGAGATGTTGATCTGGTTGTAACCAGAAAAGCCATCCATAAACGAGAAAATCTCACTCCCAGCACACTCGTCGATGATCTGATCGATAAATGGAGTGGGATAGTTGTCTTTTGGACATGCGCGATTGATGTCGTAGTAATCAACATAGACATGGATCGTGCCCTACATTTTAGCAACAGGGACAATATTAGACACCCAATCTGTCAATGGGATTGGATAGATAAATCCAACTTTTAAAATTTTCTCAACTTATACCTTAATAGTAGCAGCCTTTCGAGGATGCACCAGATGAATTCGTTAGTGAAAAGGCTTTGCACCAGGATAGGTAGGTATTTCAGGCACCACAACTTCTAGATCAATACCAGGAATTTCCTCGTATGACCACAAGAAGACATCTCAGAAGTCTTTGAAAAGTTTAGTGTAAACCCTGATCTCATTGGGAGAACATGAAACCCCAGTATGGACGTTCTCAACAATTCCAGGTTTAATGGAAATGTCAAGAGTCATGGTTGCAATAATGTTTCCCATATTACTCTCAGACATGACTTTGTGCACCAAAATAGGTGTTTTAAGTGGATGCGTTGGGCAGTGAGAAACGAACACTTCAAGACACAAAGGCATCTCATTGAGGCTAGGAAGAAATGAAGAATGATGATGGAGATCATTCCAAGGGGTTTCATCTAGAGACATATCCTCAATGATACTCTCTTCAGTGGAGAATTGTCTCATTCAAAGGATCTAAAGAATCCCATGAACCAAGCCAAGGAGATGGCACATAAGTATCCAGGTTCATACTAAAAACAACATGACTTTCTGAAGCAGCGGTCAAAGCCAAGACAATTTCTTGATAAGATGGTTCTAATGGACTTAACGACATACAATCACCAAATGAATAAATTTGATCTGGAGTAGTAATAATCCAAGGATACATAGAAACCGAGATCATATTGATCGAAGTGATGTTCGGAAATGGGAGAGTAAAAATACCCATTAAAGTAGAATCTTTGAAAAGACCTACCCCTACACTCTCATAAGTAATTTCGGTACTCCCCACATATGGGACATTTTCATTTGATGTGCCAAAAGAAAAAAGACATAGTTGTTTGACAGTGACAATTTTTCCTTCGTGAGGAAAACGAAGCACCTAGAACAAAGAAGAAACCACACAAAACATAGCGTGGGTCCAACTTCGCCCAAGAAGAAGGTTGTAATTGAGATTCGCATCTAAAACTTCCACTTCTAGCTCAATGGTATTTCCTTCCAACGTGATAGGCAAGTTTGTGAGAATAGAATATGGACGAGAGCCTCTGCCATCAAAGGCCTCCAAAGTATTCGGGGACTAGTTGAGTGGAGGAGATCCAATGGCCTTATAACACGAAACAGACATGATGCAAGTGGAAGCACCTTCATCAATAAAAGTCTGATGAATCATCTTTCCTTTAATGATAACTTGAATAAACAAAGAAATCTGATGAGGAGGACGAGGAACGTGGTTTTCAAGATCAAAGGTAATTAAACTCGAATCGGCAGGATCAATGGCACCTATAGTAGACAACAATGATTTTTGTTGCATTGGACATGTTTGGAGAACTTCCAAAGGAGACATCACCAAAGGCGCTTGAGCTAAATCCATGACTATATTATAATGTTGTGTAGCTCTAGCATTCAGATTATAAGATGATTTCCTAAGTACACCTTTGGGAGGTGGTCGGATTATGGATTCATTGTTAGGATGCTCAATATGGAGTAGGCAAGAACTGGATGGAGTGGAAGCAGAAGGTATATCAACGACTTCTTCCTCCATCATCTAATTTTGTGGGATTTGATAGTCCTTTGTTCGATTAGCAATCAAAATAAGCGATGAACCTTGCATCATGAAAACTTGGGAACTATAAGAGGCAGAGGATTGCGGTTGGTCTACCAACTACGTCTATTGAGACGGAACTGGTTCTTTGAAAGTAGCTAAAGTCCCTTTCAATAAACGGTTAACTTTAGTACATCAGCGACAATCCTTGGTATAATGGTCTTCCTCATAGATGAGGCAATGATATTTCGGTTTTCACTTGGAAGCATCATCAGCAGATGATTTGGGTGGATCATGTTTTGGGGTATCGGTTTTAGCTTTACATTTACCCTTTTTCTTACCTGTTGAGGCCTTATCTACTGCGGTAGACTAAACAACATGTACCTCAGAGGTTTTAGGATTTAATGAATTTTTTGAAGGATTACTAGAACCAGTTCCTAAACAAATTTTTGCTTTGAAGAAGTCTTAGTGGAAGTCTGAGACATTGAACCACTTCAAACATCAACAGGTGGTACATCGGGAGACTTGGAGGCTACCAAATTGGAAAATGATATTGGAGCATCAGGCAACATCTCATATAACATGCTAGATTGGGAATAGACTAAGTCTAGATACTGTGCACAGGTGATATCCTGGTCCTCAGTAACACATCCACCCATTGTTATATATTCAGTAATTTTTTTTAAGAATGATTTCATGAACCAATCAGTTAACAACTCATCAGGAATCTTGAATTTCATGAGGCGACACCAACGTCTCCATTCATGGATATGATTAGAAATGTGGGTCACAGTATCTTGCTTCAGGGATGTGAGAAAATAAGTGTCAGTTTCATATCGAACCGACAATTGGAAGTGTGTGAGGAAGGCCATAGTTAAAGAGTTAAAGTTAGCACAGGTAGCTCGAGGAAACTCAATATACCATTTTGCAGTAGAACCTTTCAAGGTTCTCTGAAAGAGGCAGAGATAGATATAATAGTAAACATATGAATTTGAAGAGCACCATAAGTGATATGTCATCACATGGCCTTGCGGGTCCTCTTTAGACTTTCCTTTGAATTTAGGGCAATCGCTTGGAATTTTAGTTGGAACTGGAGGCCAGTAAGGTGAATGAAGAATAGGAACATTTGTGAGCATCGAGACATCAGGCAGTTCCAATGCATCCAAAAAAGGAAATTGTAGATTGAATGCCATGTAGGGCCTTTAAGGAGGCCCAAACTACAGGTTCCAACCTTGCTGGTAAGGATTCTGCCCCCACAATGGAGGATTTTGACCATATGGGATTTGATTTTGCCCCCACTGAGGGGTAAATTGACCATATGGTAGATTTTTTCCAGGGTAAGAATTATACACGACATACAGATTGTAAGGTTGTTGGACCTGTTGACCCTGGACCTGAAGAGATTGGCCCTCCTGCTGCAGGGATTGACCTTGTGTTTGCAAGGGTTGACCTTGTTGATATACATATTGAGCATGTTGCATAGGTTGACCTTGCTGTTGCAAAGTCTAACTTTGCTGCAGAGGTTGACCTTACTATTGCAAAGGTTGGCCTTGCAAAAACAAAGGCTAAGTAGGCTATTGAAAAAATTGAGTTTGCTGCTGCAAAGGCTGCTGATACTACAGTAAAGGTTTCCCCTGCTATTGCAAAGGTTTCCCTTGCTGTTGTAATGGTTGACCTTGCTACTGCAAGGGTTGTTGGATAGTTCCTTGGGATATACCCTGTGGGTATTGGTAATTTCTGAATTGAATCTAACCATATCCACTAGGAATAGTGGACTGACTAGGCTAGACATAGGCAACTGCGTGTGGAATGTAAGATGGATTGACCAAGGCTTGTGAAACATATGGGACATAAGCCTATTGTAGTGGAATCTGAGCCATATAAGGCTGTTGATACTAGATATTACCCATCTCGGATGGACCAACATGGTTAGGAATACCACTAGAATAAGGTTGATTGACTCCAACCATGTGATATTGTAATCCACTCACATGGTTTTCACCTGACACAAGAGGAATGTTCAGATTTCCCCCCCCCAGGAGGTGGCACATTTTGTCCACTTGATGGAGGGGTGGAGGAACTGACCGAAACCTGACCTGAAATAGTTTGTTGTACTGGAATAGACGACTGAAATGATGGTACATGTTGCAATGGAATCATAGGTTTAACGGGAACTGACGTGATAGCAGTTTGTACAAAAATTTGAGAGGTCGCGTTTGGAATGAATGGGCCAGAAGCAGGCATGGAATTTGAAGACCAAATGGGATTTTGATACAAATATGAAGCACTAGGAGTTCCTGAAACTAATTGGGCTATGGTTGTATAACCAGGTGGAAACATAGGCCCACTGGCAAGGATAATTTTAGGGGTGAATGTTCGCCCTTTGGCGAAATTAAGGGGTTTTAAATTTTTAGTGGGCGAATATTTTGTATCATAGTACATTTTTACAAATCACCTCAAATAGCCCACCTTATTTTAAGGGAGAGGGTAAAAAAGGTAAATTTAGCCCTTGAAATTAGGACTTACAACCTTCCATTCACCCATTTTCAAGAATAGGTTTTATTTAAGTGAATCCATTCGCCCATTTTCAAGAATAGGTTTTATTTAAGTGAATCCTATGGGCCAAATACCATATTTATAAAATAGGTATGGTAAATTAATAAAAATATAAATAAATGAGAGGTATGGTAAATAAATAAAACATTTTTTATATTTACTCCATAAGTCACCTTATATACATGTAAGGGTGTAAACAAATAAAAATATAAGTAAAGTGGAGGTATAAATAAATAAAATGTCTTTTTATACTTACTCAAAAGGTATGGTAAATAAATAAAAATATAAATAAACTAGACGTATCGTAAATAAATAAAACCTCTTTTTATATTTAGTCCATAACCCTCGTTCTATTTATGAAGGCTCAAGAAAAAGGTTTTATTTAAGTGAATCCTATGGGCCAAATACCATATTTGTAAAAGAGGTATGGTAAATTAATAATAATATAAATAAATGAGAGGTATGGTAAACAAATAAAACATTTTTTTATATTTACTCCATAAGTCACCTTATATTTACGAACACTCAAAAAATGGGTTCTATTTAGGTGAAACCTATGGCCAAAATACCATGGGACAAATACCATGGAATAGATTGTTATTAATACCATGCAAAAAACCATTATTAACCCTAATATTATAATTAATAAAAATAAAAATGGCACATGGTATTGACCCATGGTATTCACCAAAATGGCACATGGTATTGACCCATGGTATTCACCTGGAATGTAGCCTATTTAAATGGGGGAATTAAACCAGCATGTAGCCTATGCTAAGATTCACTAGGACTTTACAAAGTTTTATTATTTAGTGAAAGACTGGCCAAGATCTTACAAGATTTTACAATTGAGTAAAATATTCGCCATGCCTGGTGAGAGATTCGCCAAAAAATTATATATACATATTATATTATTGATAAAATCGCCTTCCATTTTTCCTATATACCATGGAGATTTGCCCATTTATTATATTTATAAATTTAGGGGGGGTTCTTAAAATTTTCCCTGCCCACTGGTTTCAAGAAGTATGTGAGATGGGACTCTTCCTATAAAAGGAAATCCTTTTGGAGTGAATTCATACCCTTTATCATCATCGACATGAGGAGTATGAGTAGCAGAAACTTCTGAATTACCTAGAGAAGGCGTTGGGATCTCACCCTCTGAATCCATGGGTGGAAAAAAATAGCGAGGAGGAATCTGATATGTACAAGGAGATAAATACAAAGGAACACAAGGCCAATCGTAAGGACTGTATGGATGTTGAGGATATATCATGACAGGATCAAATAAAGGATTTGATGGATATAAGACAAACCTCTGTGGACTCTCGGGGGTTTCTGGATCAGATTTTTGAGGTGACAAGGAATCTGAAGGTGGTGGATGAGAAGAAAAAGGTTGAAATCTTAGGACAATACCAAGTTCAAAACCTTGAGCTTCAATTGACTGAGGAAGTTCCGGGTGAACTCCTTGTGAAGACCCTTTAGTATCAAACAATGAATGTGAGCTTTGGGGTGAACTCAATGGTTCAGCCATGATGACTTTCTCTCAAGAGCATAAAAGGAGAGGAGATTCGTTGAGGGTTGTTTAAAAATAAAATTTACAAGGATTTACTCAAGTTTGGGCCAATAAGAAACCTCATGGGTTTGACATGTTATCGGTGGCATCTATTTTTATAATTTGAAACAAAAACTTTGCCTTTTCATGTTTTAGGAGTCGAGAAAAGGATGAAAAGTTGACTCTAGTCACTTTCGTTGGTTTAGCGAGCTTGAAAGGACAAGTGCTCGATGATCTTTTCAAATTTAAGGAGTCAGAAAAGATCGAAATGACTACTCAAGATACTCTAGGCAAAAAGGATTACCAAGTAACCATGAACTGCAATATACACCTTAGCAAATAAATTTACCAAGGACTTGACGTACATGTAGGCAATCTCCCCAAATTTTGTGTTTGGTGTATCACATTTATAGGGCAACAGACTCTGCTTCCTATGGATAAAGGTTTGCAACCTATGAGGGTCTCCCTTTATATACTCGACGGTACAGGGAGCACAAGTTTGTGCTAGCACTTGCCTAATGCAAGAGTATTACGAATGACAGTTGCTAAGTCTTATAGACGTTGGAACACGTCTCTAGCCTAGATCACTAAGTATGATCGTTAATGTTTCAAATGCTCCTTAGATTCATTGAGGTAAACTTTAAGTTGATCTTTGAATTAAGTTTCAGTTTTGAGGGATCAACGATGTTACCTGTTACTAGAATGCAACTAAATGACGAAAATGAAACTTTTCATTCGATGAAGGCTATTTTACCAAAGGAAGAGAAACAACCAATCAATGCATCAAACAATCCAAAAAGAATCAATACAATTTTTTCAATACAATAAGAAAAAATGAAATCTAATATTTCATTCTACTAAAATGTAATGCCATATAAATGAAAATCAATTTCTTTTCACCAAAGAAGCAATATTGATCTTCCTTTCACTTTAATGCAATCAATGCAAACTAGTTCAAAAGAGAAAAAGAAAAATGCAAACAAATCATTAATCATGAAAATCTCTTTCACTTTCTGATTTTAATGTAAGAAACTGTTTTGAAAATACTTCGATGATATACACTTTCACTTTCCAAAACACAAGAATAAAGAAAAGCACTTTCTTTTGATTCAATCAAAAAACAAACAATTTTTGTAATCTATTGCTTGCTAATGGAACTAAAGTGACTTTCAAAGCATCTACTTGATTCAACACTAATGAAAACAACTTTATACCAAAGAACCAAAAGTGACTTACAGAAGATGTCCATACGCAAAAGGACTCTTTGAACAAGGTTAACTAATCTCTAAAGAACAGACCAATAAGTGAATGAAGGGCGACCTAGAAGCCCTAGGAACCCTAGAAAGCCAATTGAGCTTCAAACACACTTAAACCAAATCAAGAGGAAATTGCAATAAGACAAATATGTCAACCAAGACAATGAAACTATAATGACACTAAAAAACCACTGCTAGAAGGGAAAATACTGAAATCATGAAGGAAAAGCCTATTTTTCTTTAACCTCTGGGATCATCGCACCTGTCAAGGGAAAAATAACAATAATCGTGACTGTTAAGGAGAAAACCACGATGGTCAAGAAATATGAGATAAAACCAAAAAATCTTCAAGATCAGCAAAAAATAAGAACGTTCAAGCAATCACCAATAAGTGAAAAAAGTTACAGACAAACAAACAAGCCTTAAAATGAATGTTTGGTCAAACTTAACAAAAAGCAGGATGAAGGAATGAATAGAAAGGATTATAGCTTCCCCAGTAGAGTCTCCATTTTTTTGGCTAGGTATATCCTCTCTACGGACAGAGATGATCCCTCTAGCCTAATGAGTGGGTCTAGCAACCTAAGTGACAATCTACCAGACACTTTCTTAAGTTACAATTGAAATGAGAGATGAAGAAGATGGCCTACCTCGTTCTGATGTTATCTCGATCTCCTTTGTTGAAAACCTTGAACCACTTGTGTCACGGGCTCATTCTTGCTGCTCACAACGTTTATGCACCTACACAAGGGATCAAGACACAACAAGGCATGCAAACACCAATAGCATATTCAAAAGCAACCTACTTAAATGATCAAGGAATGTAAAGCTAAATGATACATGAGCATACACATTTAGAGAAAATGAACCAATAATTGTATATTAATAGAATAAAGGAGGAAGCATACAACCAAGACTTGATGTCAATAGTCTCTCCTTGAATGGATATCTAAGTCCAAGCTAAGCTATCCAAGCACTCCTTCTCCAAGCCAAATGAGTAGCATAAAGGCACAATCTTAGCATAAGGGTGCAAATAGACATAGACCAACCATTTGTGAATGGGAGAGGATGAATCTATAGGTTTGGAAAGGGAGTTAGGATCTCTCGAAAGATAGGAATAGGTCCTCATCTCAAGGAGGTAGCTCATAGGGATAAGACCAAGAGGCCAATTTGGGAGAAATTGACCTCATCTATGCTGAACAACCTCCAGTTCGCCACTTTGGAAGCTTCTAGATCACAAAGCTCCTCATCCACTTTGGGGAAACTGCCTTTTTGGGATCATTGCAAGTATATGAGCAAACAGAATGATGCCATTGCAGGTCGAGTACAGTGCAATAGGTGATCATCGCTATTTTTAGTCTCATAAGGGCAATGATTCTCAAATTAGGGTTTTAGAGCTATTTACTTCAGGGTAAGCTCAAGGTGTTTTCAATCAATGTCTTAGGAAGGATTTGAGATGCATATATGAATGATTACACTGCATAATGGTCATGTTTCAAGCACTTCGGGGTATGTCACGAGGAACTGCAAGAGGTGTGACAAAATACTGTGTAACATGATGCTAAATTGAATCCTTATCACTTCTATTTATACACTTCTAATTAGTTAAATTTAGCTACTTGGGCCTACATTATCCCCTGAAATAAAATAATGTGCAAAACAAATAACTTTTTGTTACAAGCCCACCAAACTAGCTCATAAACAAAAGAATAAGCCTCTTAAGAGGTTGAATAATCATTAATACATGTCAGTGGACCTTCTAAGAAGCCTGATAAAGTCCATAAGTGCCACAATGATGAATAAGACTCCCAAAAGTAGTGGACAAGGGGTTGGCCCTTTTTTCTCCAAATAATAAACCTTTGGTGCTCCAAATGGGTGTGAGGGAAAACAAGTAACCTCATGGGTCTCCAAGTAGGTCAAAGATGCATGTAGACTATCTATAAGGGCTCATAGGTGTAAGTGATGCCAGATCAGAATATAAGTCCTGGGTCATCTGCCAAGTGCATGATACAACTGTGGGGTCGACTGGGCATGGTCAACTAGGTGCATCTTCCTTGTCCAATAGATGAATCTCGAGCAATCTCCGAACATCTGTGGTGATCCATAGAGTGTTTTCTATTGTTGTAGAGGTCCATGGATCTCAACACACACCCAACATGTTCCAATGTAGCCCTCTCGAGGGTTAGGACCTTGTATAGGGAGACCAAACCCAAAATGGAGACCATCTGCAATCGTGCATAAGATCTAATGTGTCGTCCCCTAACCTTCCAGTACAAAAAGTCATAAAAGGAAATTGAGTTAAAGATCTTACAAACCATGGACAATAGGTGGTCAGTGTTAGCTCTGCTATAGGTTGCTGACGTTCAAGGGGGCCTAAGTAAGCCCATTTCCTCGGTTTCTGCTCAGAAAAGGTCTACACTAATCACCTTCCTTATTCCCCTTCACCCCCGCTTATATCTTCAAACCCGCTACCTCCATTTTACCTCTGAAACTCTGTGAAATTCCATGATTCCTCCAACCCCCGAGCGCTAAGTTTTAGCCATCATATGACTGCAGTAACATGACCGGGTGCCTTCTCTAACAATTTCTCACCGAATAACCGCTGCCAAAACATTTTCCGGCTCATTAAACCCAGTTTATCTTTCCCCACCAGTGATCACGTTCATCGCAATCTAATGTCGTTCGCTCCTCCCCATGCCGTAACTTAACTGCACGTTAGCACGTGGGGAAAGTGGTTTCCCTCCCTTCACGTCTGCCACGCATCGCCCGCTGACTTGCATCGCTCCCCCACGTATGAATACCGCCACAGGATCTAAAGCGGTGCAATCAATATCACCCACCGCTTGAAACCATTCTCCCAGCCGTTAAGTCCCTGCGTAGCTTCCGCGCCCGATCATCGTTGGATCTGTCCGCCCCAGATCCAACAACTCACGATCTCCTGCCCTGCTTCTGCAAGATTCTTCCCGCCGATAGATCTCCGCTGTCCATTTGAAATACAACGGCCTACGATCGTCTCCCGCCTCACCTTCCCGATAGCCCTTGTCATGCTGTCTCCACTGTCGATCTGCGCAATCCGACGGATAGCCTCATTCCTCCATTCACTCTGTCCACCCGCCATGAAGTCCACACTCCTTTGACTGTTCTGTGCTCCTGGAGGACAATGACGATCAACTACCAGTACCTTGTGCAGTTAATCCACAAAAACCACATTTAGCAAGAAAGGATGGCCGAGAAAGAAAGGATCAGCCTCAGCTAGACCAGCCTATCTAGCAGTTAAGGAATTTCATCCTATACGACACTCCAGTTACCTGAGAGGACTACAGAGCACCAGAAAATGTCACATTAATTCGTTGAAGCAGTTAGATTGTAGCAGAGACCCATACTAGATAGTTAAAGTGGTTGGTGGTCCATCATGACCCCTCAACGCATAGAATAACAGAGTATTTTTGTAATCAACCTCTATATATGCCCAGAAAATAGATGTAGTCAAGGTTGATGGTTGTTGTTTTGATGTAAGGTTCAACTTCTGGAGACTGTAACTACTTTGATACTTGCAACGTCTAGTCTTCATTTTCAGCTAATACAAGCTTCTTTTGTTGTTAATTTCTCACTTTCCATTTCTATTCTATTCTAGGTTGTGCCTGTTATGCATTTGTTCATGTGCTCTTGATATTTAGCATTAGAGGGGCTGTCATCCCACCTCTGTGTTGAAGTCTAGTATGTATCATTGAATGTGTTATGCAGGTTTCTATTTACTTAGTGCTAGAGAGCTGTCATCCTATCTATGCATTAGGAAATAGATTTTCAGACCTCTTACTGGTTGCAGCTGGCCATCACATGGTCTTGTGCATCTGCTGGTGTGGTCAGTATTCTCCATGTACACCTAATCCTCAAACTGAGAGTAATTGGTGGTCTAAAGCCTTGTAGTCTGGGGGTGTTCACCCATGTTTGGAGTTAATCATAATAGAAGTGATTATTTGGCTTGAACAAGCATCATTCCTTCCATGCATCCATGTCCAACATTTTTTTGAGTTTGTAATGTTCTCGAGCATCTCTGTGATACAACCTAGGAGAGTTTCTTGGGGTGATAACTTTAATTGGTGCCATTGCCGGGGAGAGGAGATTGAAGCTCAGATTCCCTGGGAGAGGACATAGTTCCAGATTTTGATGATAGACAAGGTCTGGGCACATTTCTGGTTGTAATAATCTATTTGGCGACTCCACCGGAGGAAGACCAACCTTTGGCGACTCCACATTAGAGTTCTGGCTCAGTTTGTGAGACATACTCGAAGAAATCCTCAGAAATCACCAGCTGAACCAATGCTTGACCCTGAGAAGATCGTTAAGCAGAAGAAAACATCACAGAAAGGAGCATCAGGATCAGGTAAGCCCAAGAAATCTTACGTATCTCTGCAAGAGAATATTATAGTTGAGAATATACAATTTGAAGATATTGAGCCTAGTGTTGCTAGTGAGAAATTTCCTTCATAGATTCCTACAGCTCCTGGTTCATTTAGTTCCCCTTTGGATCTCAGTTCAAAGAAAGTCTCCCATAGAGTCCATCATATTCCCTTGTCTCTGCCATCCATTACATTACTTCAAACTGCTCAATCTGCTAGTATTCTCCCACATATCCTAGTCATGGCAGGCCAGGAAGCTCCCACCAAGATGGAAAGAATTATTGCTGCTAGGTATGGACCCCTAGTCTTGCTTGTTCCTTTGAATTCCATGCCTATAGGAGAGTATCAAAAATGTATGCCTACATTCACTGGTACAAAGGCAGTAACTACTGAAGAACACCTTGAGTCTTTTTATAGTTATGCACATAACCTAGATATAAGTGAAGATGATGTGTGGATGAGAGTTTTTGTCCAGAGCCTTGATGGAGAGGCTAGGAAGTGGTTCAGAGAATTGCCCCATAGGTCCATAACAGATATTGAAGCATTGGATGATGCATTTTTGAAGCAATGGGGAGATAGAAAAGACTTGCTATATTACCATACTGAGTTTGGTAACCTGAAGAGAGAAAATGGGGAATCTTTGCCCGATTTTAATAAAATATTCAATCAGATGTATAGTAAGACACCAGCTAAGGTAAAGCCTATCCCCACTGCTGCCAAACTCACTTATGCTAATGCCTTTGACATTGATTTCTGCCTATTGTTGAGAGAAAGAAGATGTGCCACTCTAGCCGACATGCAGGATGCAGCACTAGAGGTGGAATCTAATATTATGGTTGCAGAAAAGCTCAAAACACATGCTGATAGAAGGAGGTAGAGAGGTGAGGCTTCTTCTTCCTATGCCTCATTTTCAGAGCCTAAATTAGATAAAATGACTAGAATGATAGAGTCATTGGCTGTAGAGATATCTAAGCTGAAGGTTGAGCAGAACTTAGGAAAAGCAAGAACTTAAAACACATTTGCTCCAAGAAATCCCAATCCATTCAAAAGAGCAAATGAATAGTTACAAATAATTCAGAGGGGTAAAGAAGTTAACGAGATCAAGGTTAAAGCTCCTTTCTCGAATGTAGTCATGGAGGAGGAACAGTTTGAAGATGAGGATGGAATTCACTGCATGGAAGATAAAGGCAGTGCTGCTTTTTTAACATTGGCTGCATATGAAGAATCATTGCTGCAGGAACAAGACAGTCAAAGGTGGGACAGAGAGGCTGTCCTACAAATTGAGGAGTAGCAAAGATATAATATGAGGTTAAAAGAAAGAAATGTAAAGGAGAATCCTGCCCAAAGAGCTGTTGTCCAAACAGAGTCACAAATTATCAGACAGAGAAGACCAGCAGTTGACCCAGTCATCCTCAAAGCACCAGTTCAAGAGGTAAGGGGTTCTGACAAGTTACCTCCCTCTTTCAACTTTGAGTCAGAAGTCTAGAAGTTAAAAATATCTATCCCTCTGATAGAGTTGGTAAAGAGTGAAGTGTTTAGAAAGCCTATACTTGAAGCTCTTGAGCTGGAAAACACATAAACCTCCACTGACTCTGTAAAATTGCAAGATGATAAACCTGCAGTTGTGCTTAGCCCCATGATTGAACCCGCTGATAATAATTCTCCATCATTTTATGTCTCCTTGACCATTCATGACAAAATCCTCCACAATTTCCTACTAGACATAGGGGCCAGCCACAATTTGATGCCTAAATATGTCATGGAAGAGTTAGGCCTTGACATCACTAAACCGTATCATGATTTATTCTCATTTGATTCAAGGAAAGTAAAATGTTTGTGATTGATTAAAGATTTAGCCATTACCCTAACTCAACTGTCCATGAAGAGTATGATGATGGATATTGTGGTAATAGATGTTCCTCCTAAGTTTGGCATGTTGTTGTCTAGGGGATGGATTAAGAGATTAGGTGGGACATTACAGAATGATCTATCTTATGCTACTATTCCAGTTTTTGGAGGAGAAAGCAGGATATTGTATAGGGAAGCACAGTTGGCATACATCATCAGTGATGAGAAGAATCCTACTAATCATCCCATATATGCTGTGGACACTGATTTTGGAGCATGCATCCTCCAAATAGAAGAATCCCAGAAGGCCTCAATGCAGATCAGGAAACCAGTAAACTAGGCCGAGAAAGAGCAAGGAAGTCAGGTTTGGGAGATGTTCTTTGATGGAGCATGTTCTAGGGAGACTGCAGGAGCAGGGGTGGTGCTGGTATCTCCAGAGCAAGAAAGCACACATCTGTCTTTCAAGCTAGCTTTTCAAGTCACAAACAATATAACAGAGTATGAGGCTCTGCTATTGGGCCTTAATGCAGCTAAAGACATAGGAACCAGAAGCATAAAAGTGTTTGGAGATGCTGATCTGATCATTCAGCAAGTAAACATAACATTTCAGGCAAAGCACCCAAGGCTAAAAGCATACAGAGATGAGGTATGGAGACTCAAAGATTCCTTTGATTATTTCTGTATTTCATATGTCCCTAGAGCCCAAAATTAGCTTGCTGATTCCCTTACTGTGTCTGCTAGCATGTTTATCCCTCCCACACCTACCATACTAGTTTATGAAGTTCAAATGAAATATAGACCATCCTTGCCTGATAATGTCCAGCATTCGAAAGTTTTTGAATATGATGATGAAATAAATAGGTTTTTGCAAGTCATTGATGAGTTTTCTAGAATGCAAATTGACCAAGAAAATGAAGTCTTGGAAGAAAACCCTCAATCCCAGTTTAGAAATAAAATTGGCAAAGATCGCATTGTCCAGCTTCCCAAAAATCATATTCCTAAGGGTTTAATTCCTTTAGAAAGACTATTTGACCAGAATGATGTGCCTTATAAGGCTGCCCAAAAAGAAGATCAATTTACAGTTTGTAAGCATGATATAGGGATTCCAGGTCAGCCTAGATATATAAATCTATCCACCCATCTATTGGCTGCACAAAATGCTGAATACTGCAATTTAATGAAGCAATTTGCTGATGTGTTTTCCTGGGAATATAGTGACCTGAAATCCTATGATAAAAAAATTATTCAACATAAAATCCCTTTAGAGACAGACACCATACCTTTCAAGCAGAAGCTGAGACCAATAAATCCTTTGCTCCTTCCTTTGATTGAAAAGGAAATCAAAAAATTGCTGGTTGCCAAAATCATAGTCCCTCTCAGATATTCAAAATGGGTAGCCAATTTGGTGGTGGTGAGGAAGAAAAGTGGAGAAATCAGTTTCTGTGTTGATTTCAAAAACTTAAACAAGTGCTCCAAGAACGACAATTATCCCCTACCCAAGATGGAGCATTTGTTGCAAAAGGTCTCTGGAGCCAAAGTAATGTCTTTCCTGGACGACTTTTCAGGATTTAATCAGATTTATGTGCATCGAGATGACCAAGAGAAGACTGCATTCACCACTCCTTGGGGAACTTTTATGTATTCCAAGATGCCATTCGGATTGATGAATGTTGGAGAAACCTTTCAGAGAGCTATGGATATAGCATTTGTAGGAGAGAAGGATAAATTTGTCCTCATCTACCTAGATGATATAACAGTATACTCTAGCAGCCATCAAGATCATTTGCAACATTTGAGGAAAGTATTCCTGAAGTGCAGAAGGTTTGGGATTTCAGTCAATCTGAAAAAATCACAATTTGCTTTAAAAGAAGGCAAGCTGTTAGGACATGTTGTTTCTATTGCAAGAGTCTGAATTGACCCAAGAAGAGTACAAGCAATACAGACCTTGTCTGTCCTGAGATCAAAGAAGGACATCCAGTCCTTTATGGGCAAGATTAATTTTGTGAGGAGGTTTATACCAAATTTTGCAGAATTGGTGAAGCATATTACCTCCATGTTGAAGAAGGGGTCAGAAATCAAATGGACCGATACAACAAGAAAATCCTTTGAGTCCATTAAGAAGGTTATTATGGAGGCTTCCACTTTAATAAGTCCGGATTACAGCAAGGAGTTCCATATATTTTCTTTTGCCTCTAATGACACCCTTGCAGCAGTATTATTACAAGCAGATGAAGAGGGCTCAGAGCATCTGGTGGCATTTTTCAATAAAAACTTAAGGGATGCTGAGCTCAGGTATGATATTATTGAGAAACAAGCATATGCTCTTATCAAATCTTTGAAATCTTTCAGAGTTTACATGCTGCATTCCAAGATAATTGCATATGTACCCTCTGTTGCAATAAAAAATATCTTAATATAACCTGATGCTGATGGAAGAAGGGCTAAATGGATTGCAAAGTTAATTGAATTTAATATAGAACTGAAGCCCAACAAACCTGTCAAAGGTTAGGGTCTTGCCAAATTATTGGCTGAAGAAAATTGCAGATCATTGGATCTTGATTTCCTGTGCACAATTGTAGAAATTGGTCAGACAGATGAAGAAGAGGAAGCAGCTGAACCAGAGAGAAATCAGTCAATGGCTGCAAATCTAGCTTCTTGTGATTGGTATTCTGCAATAGTTAAATTCTTGCTGAAGCTAGAGATCCCTCTAGGCTCAAGTACAAGTCAAGATAGAACTATTAAGCTTAGGGCAGCTAAATATTGCATTAATGAAAATCTTCTCTATTGGAGGGACCCCTTTAGGATGCTTTTGAGGTGTCTAGACAAAGAACAATCAATGAAAGTTATGCAGCAGTTTCATTCCAGCATGTGTAGAGGACATCACTATTGGAAACCCACTGCCCATAAGATCCTTAGAGCTGGGTGGCACACCTTATTTTCTGATGTATTTTCATTTGTTAAATCTTGTGACAGGTGCCAAAGATTTGAAGGAAAGTAGCAGTTGAATTCCCTGCCCTTAAAACCAATACATGCAAAGGGACCTTTTCAGCAGTGGGGCTTGGATTTCATTGGAGAAATAAATCCACATTCCAGTGGCCAACATAGATGGATATTAGTGGCCACTGATTATTTTACTAAGTGGATTGAAGCAATCCATACCAGGAAGGCTGATCATAATGTGGTCATCAATTTTTTGATAGAAATTATCTTCACCAGATTTGGTTGTCCACACAAACTAGTCACAGACAATGCAACAACCTTCAGGGCAAAGTAATTGGTGGAAATGTGTGATTCAATGGGTATTAAACTTGTTCATTCCATCTCATACTACCTCAAGGCAATGGTCTAGAAAAATCCTCTAACAAAATCTTGTTAAGGATAATCAAAAAGTTGTTGGAGGACAACAAAAAGAATTGGGATTCTAAACTCAAATATGCACTGTGGGTTGACAGGGTGACCATTAAGAAATCCACATGGAATTCTCCATTTAGGTTGGTATATTGCACTGAGGCGTTGCTTCCAATTCAATTAACTCTCCTTGTGGCAAAATTCCTGCGAGAAGAAAATAGTGAGGGAGAAGACATGGCAAAAAGGATCACTGATTTGGCAGAGGTACATCAAATCTGAGAACAGTTGGTTGAAAAGGTTGCAGCACATCAGAAAAAGATCAAGGAAGCTTTTGACAAAGGAACAAAATCAAATAATTTTTAGGTTGGAGATCTGGTTCTGAAGTGGGATGCATTGAAGGAAAAGAAAGGCAATCATGGGAAGTTTGATGCTTTCTGGATAGGGCCTTTTATCATTTCTCAGATTCAAGGGAACAACACCTTCATATTGAAAAGTATGGGAGGAGAGGTAGTTTTTGATGGCCCAGTTAATGGGCGTTTTCTAAAAATTTATGTGATTTAAGGTCTTTTGGCCTTAAAATTGTAAATATTTGATTTTAGTAGTCTTAGTGTAGGTTCAGTTAGACTCCATGCCCAATGGAACACTAGGAATTTTGCTAATTTGTTTTCATCGGAAAGGCATTGATCTACAGGTTCTTGAGACCTCACAGGGAGGATCTCATCCCCAAAAGGAGCCAGTGTTAGCTCTGCTACAGGTTGCTGATGTTCAAGGGGGGCTAAGTAAGCCCATTTCCTCGGTTTCTGCTTAGAAAATGTCTACACTGGTCACCTTCCTTATTCCCCTTCACCCCCACTTATATTTTCAAACCCACTACCTCCATTTTACCTCTGAAACTCTATGAAATTCCATGATTCCTCCAACCCTCGAGCACTAAGTTTTAGCCATCATATGATCGCAGTAACATGACCGCACACCTTCTTTAACCATTTCTCACCGAATAACCACCGCCAAAACCTTTTCCATCTCATTAAACCCAGTTTATTTTTCCCCACTGGCGATCGCGTTCACCACAATCTAACGTCGTTCGCTCCTCCTGATTTCGTAACTTAACTGCACGTTAGCACGCGGGGAAAGTGGTTTCCTTCCCGTCACATCTGCCACGCGTTGCCTGTTGACTCGCATCGCTCCCCCGCGTACGAATACCGTCGCAGGCTCTAAAGCGGTAAGATCAATACCGCCTACCGCTTGAAACCATTCTCCCGGCGATTAAGTCCCCGCGCAGCTTCTGCCCCCGATCACTATTGGATCTGTTTGCCCGAGATCCAACGGCTCACGATCGTCTGCCTTGCTTCTGCCTGATTCTTCCCACCGATAGATCTCCGCCATCCATTCAAGATCCAATGACTTGCGATCATCTCCTGCCTCACCTTCCCAATAGCCCCTAGCGTGCTGTCTCTGTCGTCGATCTGCGCAAGCCAATGGACAACCTCATTCCTCCGTTCACTCTGTCCACCCGCCATGAAGTCCACACTCCTTTGATTGTTCTGTGCTCCCGGAGGACAACGACGATCAACTACCAGTACCTTGTGCAATTAATCCACAACAACTGCATTTAGCAAAGAAAGGATGGCCGAGAAAGAAAGGATCAACCTCAAGCAGACCAGCCTATCCAGCAGTTAAGGAATTTCATCCTATACGACACTCTAGTTACTTGAGAGGACTGCAAAGCACCAGAAAATGTCAAATTAATTCATTGAAGCAGTCGAATTGCAGTAGAGACCCATACTAGATAGTTAAAGTGGTTGGTGGTCCATTATGACCCCTCCACGCATAGAATAGCAGAGTATTTTTGTAATCAACCTCTATATATATCCAGAAAACAAAGGTAGTCAAGGTTGATGGTTGTTGTTTTGATGTAAGGTTCAACTTCTGGAGACTGTAACTACTTTGATACTTGCAGCTTCTGGTCTTCATTTTCAGCGAATACAAGCTTCTTTTGTTGTTAATTACTCACTTTCCATTTCTACTCTGTTCTAGGCTGTGCGTGTTATGCATTTATTCATGTGCTCTTGATATTTAGCATTAGAGCGGCTGTCATCCCACCTCTGTGTTGAAGTCTAGTATGTATCATTGAATGTGTTATGCAGGTTTCTGTTTACTTAGTGCCAGAGAGCTGTCATCATGTCTATGCATTAGGAAATAGATTTGCAGACCTCTTTATTGGTTGCAACCGACTATCACATGGTCTTGTGCATCTTCTGGTGTGGTCAGTATTCTCCATGTACACCTAATCCTAAAACTGTGAGTAATTGGGGGTCTAAAGCCTTGTAGTCTGGGGGTGTTCACCCATGTCTGGAGTTAAGCATAGTAGAAGTGGTTATGTGGCTTGAACAAGCATCATTCCTTCCGTTCATCCATTTCCAACATTTTGTTGAGTTTGTAATGTTCCCGAGCATCTCTGAGATATAACCTAGGAGAGTTTCTTGGGGTGATAATAGTCACTTCGTAATGGCATGCCCTTCCATAGTGGGATTTGGCATGTGCTAATGTCTCCAAGCTCCAAATGGGGTTAACCAAGTATCGTATTAGGTGGTTTCTACCTTTAAAGGGAATAGTATGTCCAAGGTACATCCTTGAAAGGGTGGTGGCATGTGATAAAGAGATGAATGGAGTAGGGAATGAAAAGGAGCAGCCCAAGGCCACATGTTAGGGTACAAGGGTAGTTAATAAAAGGGAATCCCACACTTGGGTATATAATTTATATGAGGGAGAAATCATGGTGCATGAGGTGCCCCAGTCTTGATTTTTCCACCCTTCTTTATATGCCTTTTTCCTTTTATGATTTTTCTTTGATAAACTGCTCGGGGCTCAAGGGATAAGAGCATGATGTATAAGGTATAGCAATGGATATCCCCTTTAAGGTAGGGTAGTTCATCACCCACTAGGGGTTGGGACAATCATGGGTTCTTGAATGATAAAGGAGGCTCATCTAGGGCCTATAGGAACCAGGGTGATGGCCATGATAATGGGGTAGAGATCATGCATTGGTTTTGTACCACGTGCTAAATGTGTTTGTCTCGACTAGATTTTGCATTTTGTGGTACATTTTCCTGTTGAATGTGCCCAATTATGCTTTTATCTTTCTTTTCAACTACATCAACCTTTAGGGCATCATTCCAAACCCAACCCAAGGTGTGGGAAAGGGAAGGGGGGAGGCTAAACCTATGTGGACCTAGTGGAGGGATGTGGATCAAGGTGGGAGAAATGATGAATGGGGTTATAATGAGTGGAAGGGGAGTGATATATGTGGATGAGCGAGTGGGATCACGCAACCAAAATCAGGGTTTCCCATGTAGTACCATCCCTAAATCCAAAAGGCTAGTAAAAGAGATCCCATGGGACTAATTTCCAAGGTTAACATACAAAAGAGGTCTAGGGGACAAGAGCACAAACCTAGCCCACTCTTTCTATCGAATCCCCCCATTATTCCATGCCTATAAGTATCCATGATAAGCAAAATACAATACTCAATTACCAAATGACAAGCATACCTTTAGGTTCAGGAGGCCCACCTTCAAACAATATGGGTGAGGGACCACATGGATGGCTTAGTTGGTGGATAAATTGCACAACGAGCAAGTTGGTGGCTACAATGGGTTGTTGACTATTGGCTAAGGACTATCTCGAAAATAAAAGAAAAGAAAAGAAATAATATATATATCTATATCATAATAATAATAATAATAATAATAATAATAATAATAATAAAAATTAAATTAAATTAAAAATAAATAAATAAATAAATAAATAAATAAAATAAATATAAATAAATAAAAAAATATTCTCCTAAGGATATCACCCACAAAATGGTGGGTAACATTTGGCTCCAACTGGGAGGTGATCTCTCAAAAAAGTGGATGAAGTTACTCAAATGGGAGGTCACGAGAACTCCAAAAATCTCTTGGTTACCATAGACCTATTACCTGCACATATAATAGATGGAAAAAAAACACGGGGAAGCATGCTTTCATGGCATCTCATGATCGCACATGCTTCGATTAGACCCATAAAATCGACTCGTAGAAATAAGCTTTCAAATGTAGTTTTAAATCTAAATGTAGCTAATCTATCATGAGAAATATCATGTGACATTATTTCTAATGCGAAAATTAGTATGTATTGCATACTACCCTAACATGCATATGGTAAAAAACTAATACTAATTTTAATCATAAAGCCAATGCAACCAACATATCATCAAATCAATATATATATATATATATATATATATATATATATATATATATATATATATATACATATATATGCCAGCCTATATGATTACTTGTGCAACAAATGCCAAAGCGAATGTGGAGAGAATCACATGGATGATAAGGCCGGTGGGAGATAGGAAAATAAAATGGCCACACATGGATGATCATGTGAGAAGAGGTAAGAAAAAGATGTAATATACTCCATGATATCCTCTCTTCTAAGAAAAATATAGAGATGTCAATGATTAGGCCCATAAATTTTTTAAGGATGGAAACCTCGGGCATATGATGGTCCTTATCATTTACGTCATATTTTGTGACCTCTAGAGGGTTATGTCAAGTAGGTTTCCCATGATGAGCACACTGGAAAGGAGAGGTTATAGATTGATCATGATCATGAGGGGGCAACCAAGGAGATAAAGAATATTCAATGAGGGGTTCTTCCTCGACACTATACTCAGAAAGGGGAAAGGGATCAAGGTCACTTGAGATCATATGAGAACAAGTGTGGGAATCACTTTCAAAATGATGAACAAGAGAGGGAGGCAAAGAGGGGGGTGGAGTTTTGTATCTAATGAGATTTTCTTCCCCAAAATCATAAGGCTTGAGGGATTTGAATATAGCATCATACTTAGGAGAGGTGGGAGCCTTACCGATTTCCTTAGTATCAAAGATTGGGCCTCTCCTAACAAGAAAATTGATCACTTCCAATTGGCCCTCTTTATGCAAGGGAAAATAAAATTTCTCCTTCCCAAGGGCATCAACATATATGTCATCATGAATAATACCTGAGAGAAAGGGAGGAACATTTTCATCCTCATCCTCCTTGTTGATATCATAAATGGGAGCACAACAAAATTTAGTACCAACAATTTCCCATTTCTCCTTTTCAATATGGAAGTAATCTCCAATGTCATCTTCTAAGGGGAAAATGGAATCACCTTCCTCAAGGTTCTCAAAAGGAGAGTCATCAGGTGTAATATCTTCGAGAAATGTAAGGTTGGTCTCAACTTCATTCTTACAAACACATGTGTTCTCAAAATCATTCCTTTCATCATGTAGACCCAAGGAGGACTCGTCTACCTACTCATTACTTAGATTTTTAGTATCTTTATGATGGTCAATGAAGGCTTCCTCTTCAATGCTTAATGCGGGGCATACTTGAAAATGTCTAAGGAAGCCATCAACGAACTCCTCAATAGATGAGATGCTCTTTGTTTCATGATTATGTAGCCATGAGTTATGACCACTATGAGATCCCATGAACAACAACATAAGTACATCCTGGTGAACAACCTCCTCTCTTGAAGCATGTGCATTAAATCTTTCTAGGTGGTCCATTGCGGAGAGTGGACCACCATCAAACATGGGCACCCCATGTACCGTCCTTCCCGTGACATGATTAGGGTGCCCAATGGTGCTAGCAATGTTCAAAGCGATAAATTTATCAAAGAAATACAACCTATTTGAGATATACATGAAAAATATGTAGGAGTTTCCAGGGTGAATTTAAAGATTCCTAGAGAAATGCTTGCTTCACCCTACAAGCATTAACCTTAAAGTTCAATGAATAAATAGGGCTTCATTCTTCCAATGGAATCATTAATAATGTTATGTCAATATGTCATATGGGAAACCAAACACACATTTTGTGTCCCTGGCAACGGCGCCAAAATGTTGCCGCTCAAACTAATAGGGGTTCTAGAGGGAATCTTAAAGGGACAATTGCTAAGTCAAGGGAAACAATGGAGCAATAACCCATTATCACCTCATCTAAATCTCCCTAATCTCTAGGGGCTTTCACTGATGGGAGGAGATTTGATATGATAAGGATCACACAGATAAATAGATCACAGATAGGATGAAGGGTGATCCTAGAAGCTTATTCACAAGAGAGGCTCAAGATTGTGGCTTGCTTGTCTTGGAAGAGAATATGGAAGGATCTCTAGGAAGGGATTGGGGATAATTTTAGGGGTTTGGTTTTGAGTGTGTGTCTTATAAAGGAGATATTTAAGCCCTATAATTCCTTTGGAAACTTGGGTTCCAAGTGATATTTGAAGGATTAACCTTGATAGTGCATGGGACCACATGGGACCAAGTGGACCCGATGTTAGGTCAAGGGGATAGGATTTAGAAACCAATGATATGATTGACCTAATTAGAGAGGGGAAGGGGATCAAGGAATGAATTTTCAATAAAAGGCAATGCAAGGATCCCAGTGAGGTTTCTAGCCTAAGGGAAACCAAGGGAAAGAATTGATATTTGAGCTAGGGCTTGCGATATCTCAAGATCCCACCATCAGAATCTCATGAAATTTGGATGGATTCTTGAGGACACACCACCATAGTTGTGGACCAAAAATTGAAGTATTTGGATGGATAGTTGTGAGATATTCGATACCCTATGTGACCTAGAGAACTAGACCTAGAGAAGAGGAGAGGGGAGAAGGAAAAAGGTTTAAGGTGATCACCTTTGGGTGGACTAGTGCCTAATCTTTTAGGGATATTGGAGTTAGGTAGAATTATGACTATGGACCTTTGAATTTTCTACGTCAAGGAGGCCTCAAAGACAACTTCGCTTAACACAGAGGCAACTTTAAAAGTAGCTTCAAAGACTTTATACTTTGATTTGAAATATATATGTCTTATCAAGATAAATTTCATTATTTAAACATCCCTAGGATCATTCATTCTTTTTACATGTCCCATATATGAAGCATGCACTATCTAGAAACACAATTTCCACAACTTCGCATAGAGAGATGCAACAAATAAGCCCTAGTATAAGCAAAATCCCAACAACAGTGTATGTGAAAAAATTAGAAAGAAATAATAGTATTAAAATGTACTTACATGTATAATAATATATCCAACCATAAAAAAAACTTGCCATCAAGAAGCTCCAAGACAAATGAAAATTATCCAAACATCAAAATTCATTCCATGCTCCAAAAATTCGTCCTCCAAGAAGGATAGCGAAAATCTTTAAAGAGGTACAAGTTCCAAATCCAAGTGATGATGCTAAAATGAATTCTCATCACTTATATTTATACACTTATAATGAGTTTGATTTAGCTACTTGGGCCTACATTAGCCCCTAAAATACAATAATGTGCAAAAAAACTAACTTTTGGTGACAAGCCCACCAAACTAGATCATAAATAAAAGAATAATCCTTTCAAGAGGTCAAATGATCAATAATACATGTTGTTTGGCCTTCTAATAAGCCTGATGAAGTCCATAAGTTCCAAAATTATGAATAGGACTCCCAAAAGTAGTGGATAAGGGGTTGGCCCCTTATTCTACAAATAATAAACCTGTGGTGCTTTCAATGGGTGTGAGGGCACACAAGTAACCTCATGGGTCTCTAAGTATGTCGAAGATGCATGTAGACCATCTATAAGGGCTCATGTGATGGTGCAAGAGATGCCACATCAACATACAAGTCATGGGCCATCTTCCAAGTGCATGGTACAATTGTTGGTTCGGTTGGGCATGGTGAATAGAGTGCATCTTCCTCGTCCAATAGGTGAATCGTGAGCAATATCTGAACATCTATGGGGATCCATGGAGTGTTGTCTACTACTTTGGAGGCCCGTGGATATCAACACACACCCTACATGTTCCAATGTATCCCTCTAGAGGGTTGGGACCCTGTATAGGGAAACCATCCGTAATCCTGCATAAGATCCAACGTGTCCCCTAGCCTTCCAGTACAACAACTCATCAAAGGAAATTGAGTTAAGGAGATTACAAATCATGGAAAATTGGTGGACACTTCATAATGGCATGCCCTTCCATACTATGATTGGCATGTGCTAATGTCTCCAAGCTCCAAATGGGGTTAACCAATTAGGTGGTTTCTACCTTTAAAGGCGATAGTATGTCCAAGGTACATCCTTCAAAGTGTAGTGGCATGTGATAAAGAGATTAATGGAGTAGGGAATGAAAAGGGGCAGCCCTGGGCCACATGCTGGGGTACAAGGGTAGCTAATAAAATGGATTCACACACTTGGGTATATAATGTATAGGAGGGAGCAATCGTGGTGCATGAGGTTCCCCAACCTTGATTTTTCCACCCTTCTTTAAATGCCTTTTTCCTTTTATGATTTTTCTTTGATTAACTGCTTGGGGCTCAAGGGATAAAGGCATGATGTATAAGGTATAGTACTAGATATCCCCTTTAAGGTAAGGCAGTTCATCACCATGAGGGGTTGGGACAATCATGGGTTCCTGAATGATAAAGGAGGCTCATCTAGGGCCTATAGGAACTAGGGTCATGGCCATGAGAATGGGGTAAAGCTCATGCATTGTCCTTTTCCCACGTGCTAAATGTGTTTTTCCATACCATATTTTTTATTTTGTGGTACATTTCCCTGTTGAATGTGGCCAATTATGCTTTTGTTTTTATTTTCAGCTGCATTAACCTTTGGGGCATCATTCCAAGACTGACCCAATGTGTGGGCAATGGAAGGGGAAAGGCTAACCCTATGTGGCTCCAGTGGAGGGATGTGGACCCAGGTGGGATAAATGATGAATGAGGTTATAATGAGTGGAAGGGGGTGGTATATGTGGATGAGGGAGTGGAACCATGTAATCAAAATTAAGGTTTCCCATGTAGTACCATCTCTAAAGCCCAATGGCTAGTAAAAGAGATCCCACGGGACTAGGGTCCAAGTTTAACATCCAAAAGAGGTCTAGGGGACAAGAGCACAGACGTAGCCCACACTTTCCACCTAATCCACCCATTAATCCATACCTAAAAGTATCCATGATAAGAAAACAATAATACTCAATTACCAAATGACAAGGCATACCTTAGGTTCAGGATGCCCACCTTCAAACATATGATCATGAAATATGGGTGAGGGACCGCATGGATGCCTCAGGTGGTGAAGAAATGGCACAACGAGTGAGTTGGTGGCTATAAGGGGTTGTTGGCTGATGGCTGAGGACCATATAGGAAAAAAAATTCTCCTAAGTATATCACCCACAAAATGGTGGGTAACAGGGTTTTTTCTAGGGATGATGACAAGGTGTTCATGGATGTTGATGGATCCAGTTTGTAGGTTTATTGACCATATGTGAAAAAATGGCCTATAATACATTGCCCCCTAAAGCGTAAAGTCTGAAATAGTGGCTGATAATTGAAGTGCTTTACCTTGTGACAAGTCTAGATCAAGAACAACTAGTTGGATCATCATTTGTTACAATACATTTACATCATGATATCTCTATTTAAGGAGGCATACCCATGCTTAGCACATAAGATAACATTACATGTACAATGATCAAGTATACATGTCCATTAATGACAAAAAGTAGACCTATTATTGGATGACTCTCTCTATGATCATAGCCATCATACATTGTCATCTTATATTAATCCTGAAATCACAGCCCAGATGGTTCAAACTAGATCCATGGTGTTCTATCTTGTTCACTCGATTGTCTAATGTACAAGTCTAACCATGTGAATAAAGGAGTTGAAGTTGAAGATGGTAGACACCATATGATTACCGACCAATGATATAAGTTGTTAATAGACGCGAGAGAAACCACCAATGATATTAATGGATCTCAAGGTATTGTAGTACAATATGTATGGTGTGAATGAATTAGTTGAATTCGAACACCATATAGAATTTTTCAGTCAAAGGGCAGTGATGTAAACCTGTCGCTGATGGTGAGGAAGCTTTCCATTGATGTATGCAAGTTCCAAGGTACTGAAGGAAGAGTTTATAAATCAAATTCTTGGATAATGAGCCGATGTCGATAGGAAGCGACCTATTGCAAGAGGGCCTTGATGTATCCCCCATCAATGACATGAAACAGGTATCATGATTCAATATAGAAAGACTTTGATGTGGAACTGGTTCAGGAATGGTAGACATGGAATGAAGGCTTAAGAGTATCATAGCAGATATTAACTGAATGACTTCTCTTGAACAGGCCAATGACACTAAATGGAGTTGGAAGCATTTATCAAAAACTGAAAATGGAGGCTTTGAAATGGTATTATGAACCAAATGACAAGCATATTTCCCAACCCAAAAACCACATAGATTAAGTGGAAGAGTGTCATGTTCAAGAGAAACTCAATCCATAATAGGTAAAATATCCCAATTTCCCAATTTCCTCAACCATTGTTGGTCAGTGCCTCTTTGTTTTTTAACAATATTGAGGAGGATAACATGTGCTTGGTCTGTAAGTTCATCCTTCAGATGAATCCTTTTGAGTATGGTGCCTCTTTATTTTTTAGCAATATTTAGGAGGATAACGTGTGCTTGGTCTGTAAGTTCATCCTTCAGATGAATCCCTTTGAGTATGTTTAACAAACCCTAAGAAGGAGTGGTTCGGTCTAATCATGTTCGATGAGTCCATCGTTCTTTGATGATTTTAACAAGTCCAGTGAAGGTCTAACTCGACATCTTTTTCATGTTTAGAGAATTTGAAAAAGAGGCGAAAAATAAAAATTCAAAGGTTATTTTTCGTAGATAGTCTCTTGAGTCCAAAAATGTAGAAAATAATACTCAGGAGAACCTATTAGCCATGTTCGACTAAGGTATTCCTTTTCCGTAGTTATTCTATCTTAGTCCAGAAAATGGTTAAACTTATACTGAGTAGACGTATTTTGATTTAATTTAACGAGTTCAAAAAGACGAGTGCTCAACAATCTTTTCACGTTTAGGGAGTCTGCAAAGAGTTGAAAGAGGATTCTAGGGGGTTCCTTTTTCGTAGGTTTATAGAGCTCGAAAAAGCAATAAAAGTATGCTCCTTGGTCAAAATGGTCTGTTTCGGTCGAGGCATCATCAAATCTGTTAAAACAGTTGTCATCTTGCTCAAAAAACCACCAAAAGATTAAAAATATATAATTCATGATCAAACTAGGTCATATTTAGGTCAAAACAGTAATGAATTAATGATGAAATGACCATAAAATAGGCAAAAGGTAACTCGCTTTTAACATTCCACATTTACCCCTTGGAGAGTGATATTTGGGTGTTTTTCCCCCAATCTTCTGCAGCTGATTGCGACCAATCTAGTGGATCATCTCAAGTGTCGTCACTTCCAAGTAGGAGCTAAGACTTTTCTCTTCCTTTTCATGGTTCCATTTTTCAATTTCATGCACATTTTCAAATTTTTTAGGCCTCTAAGGCCTAATTCCTCGCCCTAGTTCCAACGTACCCCTAGAAGGTAGAAAGGTGTGTTGATCAAGAAGAAATTACATTGGGGCCAGTGCTGCAATGTAGTATCTGCCCTTAGGAGGGTGCGTCGGGTGCAATCCTCAACTTACTTTTGCTTGTTTGCCTCAAATTTTACTGATTCTTTGCATGAAATGTATCTTAATGATTCTCCTTGTGATGTTTCAAGTGTCTATTAGAAAAAAATGGCCTTGATATGGAGGTAAATATAACATGAATAACAATATTTTACTGCATGTAATTATCCTACCACAATCCAGGCTTTAAGAGATTGTGGGCTCTTAAAATTCTTCGGGCTTCCTGGTATGAGGTAGCAGATAGCATTATTGAGATATCTTGTTCGTGCATGGGATGTTCAAGCACATGAATTCAGACTTGGTGCACATACATTAGAAATGCAGGTAGAGGAAATATATTTTTTTACTGGTCTGTCAAGGCAAGGTGCCCTCGTCTCTTTGTTTGGTTCCAGGAGTGGTGGAGAAACATTCAAATATTATGTCAGTACACATTATCGACCGAGACACCAACCAACGAAGGCTGGAAAAAATGACATCAAAGATTGATCCAAGTGGATATTGGTGGAAACCCACCTATTCCACCTATACCTCTAGTTGATTTCATTTGTTTCCTTGTTTATTTCAACATTTACTATTTTTAGCAGTTTTTTGGGTCCCAAACTTCCAAAGTAGTTTTGACCCCCTAAAGGGCATTTTTTTGAGGTCTGTTGCAGGCCCATAACTTTCTGTAGGGGCATGTGGAAAAACCTATAGTACTCGGAGAGACCTTTCCAACAATTGTATGCACCAAACAAAGATAATATGACCAAGTTATGACCCCGGGAAGTTGGCTGCCCAACTAACCCCAATGGGGCCCACAAACTCTTGATGTTACATCTCCTGGGGTTAGGGTTTTGGTTGTTATATTTTTATCATGTTTTTCAATAATAAATAGGTCCTTGAGCCTCATTGTAACACATTTAATAGGCATGTAACCACCACATATCTTCTCAGAGATAAGCTACCATTGCCTGAGCTAGCCTTATTTCCATTCTATTTGTAATCATATTTTAGTACTTGACATTAATGAAATGAAGTGTTATTTATGTTGCATCTTTGTATTTCTGGATATATCTGTAATTTTTTGTGTTCCTGTTTAAATTCGGATCAAAGATATAGTCTATTTGCCTCTAGGAATGATCTTATTCCTTATTGTCAGATTGGCTGGCATTGCATCTCTCCATGTGGCGAATAAGTCACATATGCGATATGCTCTAGAAATTTTGGAGCCTACAATATTCAACTGGATTGAAGGGGTATTGGTAAACATGAAAGAGCAGCTAACTACAACAAAATATGGACAGTTAAAAAACTTTGACTATGTTTCGATTCTAATCTCTTTTGCTCTAGAGAGGATTCCATTGCTCAGGCCACAACATATCGCGCTCGAGACCACAGATCCAAGAGTCCCACGGATGAGGATATGTGTGGATCTCATGTCCAAACATGTAGGTCCTTTGTCGATCAGCTTCACCCTTGTCTTCTTATTACAGGGAAAAGTGTCTATATAGAACTGCTCTATCCCACTAAGGTGTGACAGCTGCCTTAGAAACAAACAGAGAAAAACTACTTTTGTTTTTCCTTTATGAATTATAGATAGAGAGGAACAGAAAGACCAACCTCTGTCTTGTGCTAATCCTTCGATTCGATCCCTCTCTTCTTTGATAGTCCTCAGCTACCTGCTCCCTTGCACGCCCAGCTTCACAAAGTACTTGTAAGATCACAGAAGCATAGCACTATACAAAGACATGGATCTATATTCATAAACAATCTAGGATCATATGTAAATTGACCATACAAATGTAACAAGCATCAATGATACAAATAGTTTTTTTTGATAAACAAGAAAAGATCCAGGAGGAGTTACAACCAGTTGTTCCGACCCAGCATCAACCTCCCAGCAAAGAAGCCCCTCTTCACCTCAAACAAAGCTTAGATCACCCAACAATCTGATGTTTCTCTCTAGAAACCAACAACAATTCCTTACAATATGCAAAATTATAGCCCCCTGGATCTCTGGGATGAGGGATCCATATATAGATATCTGTAAGGGGGATGAGTTAGCTTGTGATTTGATTAGTGTCTTCTCTTTGATAGTTCTTGCTTCCACTTGGAGACTGAAGGCCTCTTACTCATCCTTCGTCGAATTCAGTGAGGCAAGTGTCACAAGAGAAGATTCTGGAAGCTTCCATTGTCTCTCCACCTCGCGGAATGACACTGCCATTTGTCATTTCTCACCCATTGCACCCCACAGAAGGGATTTTTGAAATGCAACGCACCCTCACAGTGTATTTAGGTGAGATGCAACGCACTTAGCTAGTGGAGCAGCTGCAATGATCCTGTTTTGACCAATTTTGGGCAGTTTCTCATGGAGAACTTCTGGGAGAAGTTGTAATCTGTTGACCTTGTTCCTTTAGGGGTTAGAACAACACTTTTGGGGACTTAGGAGCCCTTGGTTTATGGACATTTCATGCTTAGGGTTGTAGGGCACAAAAATGTCTATAACAGTTGCCCCCTAAAGTATGAGGCCGTTAACCTTTTGGTGTCGGGTGAAATGCTTTATTATGAGGATCCGAAGTTCTTTCAATGCTGGGAGGAGACCTATAATAAGATACAATACAATACATTATCTTCATACTATTTTCATGATCTAGCTGAGGCGGGCATTCCCATGCTCAGCTTTATAAATTCATTTCTATGTACATAGGACAGACAATCGTCTGAGTGTAGACTGATGATTCAGATAGAGCCATCATCCTTTTGATTGGATGATTATCTGTGCAGCAATGATGTACATTTAATGTCTTTATTTTCCCTGAATATATATCGCAGCCCGGATGGATGAAACTAGATCCGGGGTCTTCAATCTCGTTCGATATTCACTCGAAGTACAAGTCAATCCATGTGAGAAATGTTCTGAAGTCGAACATGGAAAGACATCGCTTGATTACCAGTCAATGATGTAAACTATTAACAAGCGCGAGAGAAATCAACGATAATGATAATGACCCTCAAGGTACTGTAGTACAATTCACGTGGTGTGAAGAAAGGACTTGGCGTCGAACACCACACAAAATCTTTCGGTCGAAGGCCATTGATGTAAACCTTTCGCCAGAAGTGAGAAACTTGCCATTGAGGCATGCAAGCTTCAAAGTACTGAATGGGGTGTTCCTAGATCAACTTCTTGGATAATGAGCTGATGTCGACAAGAAGTGATCCGTCACAGGAGGGCCTTAATGAATCCCACATCAATGACACGGAACGAAGAAAATGATTTTAATGGAGGTGAAAACAGTCTGGTGATATAAGGTTCAGTGTGGCGGTTGTAATGTCCCTAAATAACTCGGTGAAAACTAGGCAGTAAGTAGAAATTATTTTAAAAAGATTATGAATTAGTTTAAAAACTAATTCTTGGTATTCATGAAACTAATTATGGAGAATATTTTGAGAATGGTGCGTGGAACCCATTCGTCCTCTCCATGGGTAATAACTGATTCTTGGTTTTGTTTGGATGCTGCGGATTATTATTAAATGGGAAGCCTTGTGTTGGTTAGGGGCACTAATAAAACGAGGTGGTTATCATTAAAGTCAGAACCTTAACGCTTCATTGAAGGGGAGATCTGAATGCCTCTACTTGTCGGGGATGCGTTTTCAAAAGCTGGAGGGTATTTAGATTTTTATGGTAATGGAAGTCTCAGTTACGGAAGAGTTCTTCTCAGTGGATGCATTTTGGAATATGCCACGTCTAGCTTCTCACTGGATGCATTTTGGATCTTTGCGTTGTGCAATAACATTAAAGTAAATGACACAGAGGTTCGATTATTGGGTTCCTGCCCAGCTGGTACCAGCCAAGGATTGGCCTTCTTTGATAACTGTCTAATTCGTTATGGCAGCTACAAGTTTTACAATGATGGTGTGCCTCTGTTGAAAGCCGTAAATGGAAGTGGAAATAAAAGTGGTCCTTCTATACCAGCATCGAGGTCAACACAAGGAAAAAGTCTCCCCAAAGTGTTGGGATTGAGCATCGGTGGTGCGGTTGTTGCGGTGGCCTTGCTTGGGTTGGTTGTATTTTGGAAACAGAAAGTTACTAATCCCCAGCAATCGTATATGTATCCATTGACTGAAGGCGTAAGGACACTCAGAAAGTATGTTGGCTGAAAGCGTAAGGACACTCAGAAAGTATGTTGGCAGAAAGACAGTAAGAGAATGCTATGTCCGGTAGTGATCGGATGGCATGTTTGTGAGGAAGAAAATTCCTACACTCGCTATGTCTGGTTAGGATCAGATAGCGAAATTTGGCATAGTCAGTGAGATTGCAGACGAGAGGATCTGCTAATGTGCTTGGGGGCAGAAGATCGAGGAGGATCTTCCTACGGATGGGTGGACGACAAGCATTACACACAGGTTTGCCTGTTAAACAGGTAAGAATTACTGTGCTTAATAACTATAAATTTGCAATATGGTTATGTGTGTGCGCATAGATTAGTGAAGATAATGCTATTCGTTTTCTTGGCAAGGAAAAAAAAAAAAAGAAACAAAAAAATTGTTCTTATGTATTCGGCAGAGACCGATTCTATATATTTACAAATGCAAGCATTGAGCGCGTAAGTAAATTGAAATTCTGTGATACCGGCAGCAGAATAGGCATTAAACAGAAACAAAAGCCTATAACCCTACTCTATATCCTCATGCAGATAACATTTAGAGAGGGTCAAACCATTAACGATAACACAAATTCAGGCCTACATTTTATCATTTTTGTAGAAGATTTTAAACTATAAAGTATCCGCTAAAACCCTTAAAACCCTACGGTGAAACCAGCGAGAAAAACCTCAGGTACTCTGATCGGAAGCATGACGTCCCGTTGCGGAACATTGTTGAGATCTTCGAGGTCCGCACTTAGTTCAGGCGGAAACCTATTCAGATCTGCAGGTAGTCGTTCCTCTGTAACGTCAACTGCCAGACCTCCTCTTCTGTCTTCCCGCACAAATCCATTAGCAAACGACACAGCAAGCTTCCGACCTAGATTCACTTCTTCGTTAAGGTATTATACACACATACATCATTTAAATTCGCCGCACAGTATTATAATGTGTTCATGTTTTTCAGGGGTTTATGGTTCGTTTAAGTTTGTTTGCCAGAATTCCTGGAGAATTAGGCTGTGTGATGTCAATAATTTCACTACACAGCTCGGCTGTAGCTTCTAGACCAACGTCTCATCATGTACATGCCAATTCCAGGGCTTGTAGCGCACTGGCTCAGGGTATCGTTTACTACACTTATTTGATTGACATGCTTTGCCCAGTGAAATAAATCTTGTCTTTTGAACAAGCTTATGTGGATTCTGCAATCGTTTATGATACATTTTTGTTTAGCTATTGGACAGGGTAAATACATGTCTAGGAGGAATTTGTCTGGGTCTTTCTTTGCATTCATCCATGATGCTTTAGAATCCGTAGTCCTTCCATGCGATCCTTCTCCTTTGATTATTGGTACTTGGGCTTCTCACGTGATTCCTTGTCTGCCGATATTCTTGTTCTTTGAGTTGATTGGGAGTCCTTCAGGTTAATCCTGTCTTTCTTGAACTTGTGCAGCGGGCCTCTAAGCCCTTTCTAACGAATGATTTCCTGCTGTTTTCCACGCTTTGAATACGATGCAATTCAAAAGTTTATGCCTTGTTAAGGTTGTTGATAGGATTTTTGTTATGTTAGTTGGAGCTATTTTGCTATACCAGGATGTGTATTGGAATTGTTTCCATATCGTCGCATGTAAATATTAATGGGGGTAAACATTACTAAAACCCGAATGTGACATAAAATAACCCGTGCATGATTATGAATCAAATATAACCTATGCAATATATAATAAAGTGAAGTTTGATATGAAATGTTCATAAGGGTTGAAGCATTATATATGTATATTAGAATGCTCATGTTAGGCCGAAACTATATATATGCACCAGAAGTACGTGGAGGCTCCTTCCATTTCACATGTATATGCATGTTGTAAGCTGGTAAGAAGTGATAAAAAAATTACTCTTGTAACGGAGTGTGACAAGTGGTATCAAAGCTAAAGGTTGCAGCACTAGCACCTTTGGGAATTGGTAAGCGGAAAATAAATTGAGGTACGCCACCAATGAGCATTAACTCAGGTATGAGTTTAATCATTCACATATTGATTTACATAGTACATTACTTTTTGCATGATATGTGTGATTCATATCTATAACTTCTTTGGGTAGTAAGCAATAAAGTTGTTGCATAACTACATTCATAACATTGGATTCCTGATGAGGAAAAAGACAATGAAACTTTTGTCGCACTTACAAACAAAATTGAACACTCATTACACTAAGAACAATATTGAACACTCATTGAGGAAGTGACAACCAACTACCAACTTTTGATTTGCACATATGGCAATAACAACAATGCATATATTGAACTAGATTGAAATTACAATGAACAAAACTTAATGAGCCAATGCATGAATATAAATCAGGGGGAACATCCTTGAATAAGATGAAAAATTGTTTTAAAAAGGACATTAGAAGAACCCCTTTAGATATTGAAAACATGCAATGAGTCAAGCAGCGAGACTTGAGTGTCATAACTAAATTTTGATTTAGCCTTGTCATGGATGCATGAAGATGATTGGTAGTTGAGATTGGTTAGTGTTGTATGACTAACCCATAGAACGTATATGCATTAATTGAATTGGACTAAGATTGCTACAATTCGTAAACAAGTGAAGTTGATTGATGTCACATGCATGGAATGTGTGTGTGAAAATTCTTACTCTCTCTGTGCTATAGTTCTAGTTGTTTATGAGAAGAGTTCTTAATTTTATTCACCATGAGAATGCATGATGAATAGTATATGCTTATGTCCTAATAGTTTTAATGATGATTACCTTCTAATTAACTGAAATCCATTAGCATGGTATGTGCTTATGTTAATCATTACTTGTTCGGAGATAAAAACCATTGGAGCCTCGATTTAATGATGGTTGAATTTATCTCTACTATGGGAATGATGGATTTCTTATGCATGTTGCATTCCAGTGTGAAGTTAAGGGTAGAAGCATGTTCAGGGGGTAACATTTTGAGGACCCATTCCTGGTATGATTACATGCAATAATTATTCATAAATAGACTACATGTGTTAATACAATTGTCAGTAAACTCTAACTACCTTCCCCGGCTATAGATGCTTCCAAAGGAAAAGGAAGCAAGGAGAAGGAAGAAGACCGTGCTGTAGGGACAGACGGAGATGGGAAAAAGAATCGCTAAGTCTGGTGATGACCAGATAGAGCAAGCTTTGGGATCAGATCTTGCAGAAAACTCTAAAGACTAGATAGCGCTTGATGTGCATGTGAGTATTCCCTTGACCATGCTTAAGAAGTTGGAAAATGATAACTATAGTGTATTGATGTTAATGATTTTCGTAATGTCTCCTTGAAGTCATTATTCTGAAAAGGTCACATAGTAGTGTTATGATAGTAGTTGCATCTAGCATCAAGTGGTAACTCTGGTGCATGTGCGACACTTAGGAGATTATGCTTCTAATTGCATAAGTAGAGCCATTGCTTCCGGTAAGGGTGGTTTAACTTGTTAGTTATGCATGTTGATCCAAGGATAAGATAAGTGTCTTGTTCACTTACTTGAAGAACACGTATGAATGTTTTATATGATTTCTTAGTAGAGAAAGTATTTGAATGCATGCAATAAAAGAATGGTTCTTTTATAGATTTTCTTGGTAAAGAAAATGTGTTAAGGCATGCAGTTAAAGATTGATTATTTTGTATGTTTTCTTGGTAAAGAAAATAGGTAGTTCCTATTAGAAAGACTCCACGTGAGTCTTGTGTGTGAAATGCTTGTCTCTTGTCTATAAAATCCTTGCTAAATATAGCTAAAGTATCTTCTTGAGAAAAGAGGATGAGGTATATAAATGTCCTGAGGACATAGCATGGAAGGTGGCCAAGTTTGCTTGAATTAAAATATGTATCTTTATTGGATAAAAGCTTCTTGGGAAATACATATATATATATATATATATGCTAATTGCATTATGATTCTAGTTAGTTTCTAAGTCTAGTGAAATGATTATGCATTACATGCATGATAAAAGATAACTAAGAATGTGCTTCTAGGCACAGAGATATTCATCCCTAAATTCTTGAGGAAAGAGTATATTACATATATACATAAATATAGTCTCATCTTAAGAGTATGCATACTTCATGTATGAAGATGCAGGATTTTATGAGAATTTTCTTGGAAATAAAAATAGAGGTTCTTTCCTTAAAGACACATTAGAATAGTGTTCATACAAGAATCAAAATCCTTACTTGTTTCATGAAAAGAACTATGTGCATTGAAGTAAGGTAATTGTGTTAGGAGAACACATGTTGCATATGGGTAGCTATTGTGACTTTGGAATTGTAAGTCGGTGTGTACTTAGAGAAAGTGGTCATGTTAGCTTCTTTGAAATTAATAATCTCTTGGAGAGATTGTCTTGTTGGATGAGTTGTGTTGATTGCTTGATTTTGATGCATAAAGGATAATTAATCCTTGTTTTTGTATCTTGATTTTTATGCCTAAAGATAGATATCTTTAATAATTTCTGGAAAAGGAATCTTGAGAAACCCTCACATCTGAAGATAGAGAAATGAGGATTAAAATGACTTCCTTTAAGAAAGAGGTATGTGGTTTGTCGTATGAATTGATGGTGGTCTTCTAGTGAAGGGACTAAGTGTTGCATACATTAAAGAAGGGCTTATATGATAAGCAATAGTATGCACAAAGATTAGTCATTGTGACATAAGAGTTATGTTCTTGTATGTTAGAGAAATTATGTTTAATTACACTAACAATGCATGACTAAAGCTAGCCATAGTAAACGTAAGATAATACTCCATTAATGATGATTTGAATTGGAACAACAGACTATGGCAAAATTGGGAATGCTGAGAGTATTAACTCAACTGTTGTTGACATTTATACATTAATGAGTATTTGCATATGCTTTTATACATGACAATATTGTATGCATGAACATTCTTGGAAATGGAATACGTGTTAACTGATGCATATTTATAACTAACGTTGCTGATGGGATTAAGTAGTGGTAGCTTAATGGAAACAAGAATTGCTGCAATGTGAAATGCAATTATAAATGAGAAAGAATGATGTTATATGATATGCATGAATTATGTTATTTGGAAAAATTGCATGCATACAACGTGTATGATAGATATGTTTCCCATCAATCTTGATGTTGTGGACCCATGATGAGGGTTAAGTGTAAATGCATGGTGTACATGCATATTTATTTTGTAATGATAATGATTATATGGTTCATTGTGTAATTACTTTGAGAAAGAGTAATAAAAGAGAAATTTAACGTGCCAGACAGTTGCAGATACTTGGGTTGATGACAGATACCTGCCCGGAGGGGTTGATGGTACTTGTCTGCCTGGATTGTGAAAGGCTTGAATGCCTTGGGTTGATGACAGTTACCTGCCCGGAGGGGTTGATGGTACTTGTCTGCCCGAAGTTGGGTTGATGGCAGCTACCTGCCCGGAGGGGTTGATGGTACTTGTCTGCCCAGATTTCCTCTCCCTGGAATTCTTGAGTTGGTTGGCCAGTGGAATTCTATGTTAGACCTGGTAAGGTCCCTGTCGAAGAAACTGTTCTGATGTGAAAATGACTCGATTTGGTTGTGGAAACCAGTTCCCATGGGTTGGGAATTATTTAGCCTCTTATGGTGCTCATAGCTAAAGAAATGAATGAATCAGCTATATGATATGTTGAAAATAAATTCTATATATAGTTGTGTGAAATGTGTTATGCACATTCAACAGGAGATGAGTTTAATGTTCAATAAGGAGTTATTGGAAATTTTAATTCCTGTATCATTTTATTAATTTTATGAAGGTCTTAGTAGGGGCTAAGACCATTTCCAAATGATGCAGTGATTAACTGTTTTGATTATTAGAGAGCTAGGTGCTCTTTTGGTACTTTTAGAAGTATGTTGCGGATGTCTTTAGTAAGAATTCATGCAGTGTGCACGTGAGCAGTGATTTATCAATTGTGGATTAGTGTTAGTGCTCTTTAAGTACTTGTAGAAGTACTGGGATTTAGAAATCATTTAGCATTGCACAATTGATTGCTAGTCAAAAGTATTTCATTTGACTCAAAATATAGTGACTAATGTGATTGAATTTGTTAGTCATATATTACAGGAATTACTTACCGTGGAGGAATGAAGAGTTTTCCAACCACTATTAAAATGCCTACATGAAAGAATTCATGATTTTCAAGAATATATGGTAAGTAATGGTAAGATGACATAGAGAATTGGTTATTATGAATGAATAAGGGCCAAGTGGTGGCAATTAGAAGTTGCATATTTTTGCAATTATGAATGCTTATGACTATCGATGCTTATAACTAATGGTATTTCTTAAGACTATATCATTACTATTTTGTTTGTTGTCATTTCTTGGAATGACAACTTTGATTTTAAAGAGGAAGGATCACATCTTGTGTGGATTAGATGATTATACAATGAGTAAAATCTCAAGTTCTCAATGAAAGATGAACACCGAGGACGATGTTCCTGTTAAGGGGGGGAGTATGTAATGTCCCTAAATAACTCGGTGAAAACTAGGCAGTAAGTAGTAATTCTTTTAAAAAGATTACGAATTAGTTTAAAAACTAATTCCTGGTATTCATGAAACTAATTATGGAGAATATTTTGAGAATGGTGCGTGGAACCCATTCGTCCTCTCCACGGGTAATAACTGATTCTTGGTTCTGTTTGGATGCTGCGGATTATTATTAAATGGGAAGCCTTGTGTTGGTTGGGGGCGCTAATAAAACGAGGTGGTTATCATTAAAGTCGGAACCTTAACACTTCATTGAAGGGGAGATCTGAATGCCTCTACTTGTCGGGGATGCGTTTTCAAAAGCTGGAGGGTATTTAGATTTTTATGGTAATGGAAGTCTCAGTTACGGAAGAGTTCTTCTCAGTGGATGCATTTTGGAATATGCCACGTCCAGCTTCTCATTGGATGCGTTTTGGATCTTTGCATTGTGCAATAACATTAAAGTAAACGGCACAGAGGTTCAATTATTGGGTTCCTGCCCAGCTGGTACCAGCCAAGGATTGGCCTTCTTCGATAACTGTCTAATTCGTTATGGCAGCTGCAAGTTTTACAATGATGGTGTGCCTCTGTTGAAAGCCGTAAATGGAAGTGGAAATAAAAGTGGTCCTTCTATACCAGCATCGAGGTCAACACAAGGAAAAAGTCTCCCCAAAGTGTTGGGATTGAGCATCGGTGGTGCGGTTGTTGCGGTGGCCTTGCTTGGGTTGGTTGTATTCTGGAAACGGAAAGTTACTAATCCCCAGCAATCATATATGTATCCATTGACTGAAGGCGTAAGGACACTCAGAAAGTATGTTGGCTGAAAGCGTAAGGACACTCAGAAAATATGTTGGCAGAAAGACAGTAAGAGAATGGTATGTCCGGTAGTGATCGGATGGCATGTTTGTGAGGAAGAAAATTCCTACACTCGCTATGTCTGGTTAGGATCAAATAGCGAAATTAGGCATAGCCAGTGAGATTGCAGACGAGAGGATCTGCTAATGTGCTTGGGGGCGGAAGATCGAGGAGGATCTTCCTACGGATGGGTGGACGACAAGCATTACACACAGGTTTGCCTGTTAAACAGGTAAGAATTACTGTGCTTAATAACTATGAATTTGTAATATGGTTATGTGTGTGTGCATAGATTAGTGAAGAGAATGCTATTCGTTTTCCTGGCAAGGAAAAAAAAAAAAAAAAACAGAAAAACTGTTCTTATGTATTCGGCGGAGACCGATTCTATATATTTACAAATGCAAGCATTGAGCGCGTAAGTAAATTGAAATTCTGTGATACCGGCAACAGAATAGGCATTAAACAGAAACGAAAGCCTGTAACCCTACTCTGTATCCTCATGCAGATAACATTTAGAGAGGGTCGAACCATTAACGATAACATGAGTTCAGGCCTACATTTTATCAGTTTTGTAGAAGATTTTAAACTATAAAGTATCCGCTAAAACCCTTAAAACCCTACGGTGAAACCAGCCAGAAAAACCTCAGGTACTCTGATCGGAAGCATGACGTCCCGTTGCGGAACATTGTTGAGATCTTCGAGGTCCGCACTTAGTTCAGGCAGAAACCTATTCAGATCTGCAGGTAGTCGTTCCTCTGTAACGTCAACTGCCAGACCTCCTCTTCTGTCTTCCCGCACAAATCCATTAGCAAACGACACGGCAAGCTTCCGACCTGGATTCACTTCTTCGTTAAGGTATTATACACACATACATCATTTAAATTCGCCGAACAGTATTATAATGTGTTCATGTTTTTCAGGGGTTTATGGTTCGTTTAAGTTTGTTTGCCAGAATTCCTGGAGAATTAGGCTGTGTGATGTCAATCATTTCACTACACAGCTCGGCTGTAGCTTCCAGACCAACGTCTCATCATGTACATGCCAATTCCAGGGCTTGTAGCGCACTGGCTCAGGGTACTGTTTACTACGCTTATTTGATTGACATGCTTTGCCCAGTGAAATAAATCTTGTCTTTTGAACAAGCTTATGTGGGTTCTGCAATCATTTATGATACATTTTTGTTTAGCTATTGGATAGGGTAAATACATGTCTAGGAGGAATATGTCTGGGTCTTTCTTTGCATTCATCCATGATGCTTTAGAATCCGTAGTCCTTCCATGCGATCCTTCTCCTTTGATTATTGGTACTTGGGCTTCTCACGTGATTCCTTGTCTGTTGATATTCTTGTTCTTTGAGTTGATTGGGAGTCCTTCAGGTTAATCCTGTCTTTCTTGAACTTGTGCAGCAGGCCTCTAAGCCCTTTCTAACGAATAATTTCCTGCTGTTTTCCAGGCTTTGAATACGATGCAATTCAAAAGTTTATGCCTTGTTAAGGTTGTTGATAGGATTTCTGTTATGTTAGTTGGAGCTATTTTGTTATACCAAGATGTGTATTGGAATTGTTTCCATATCGTCGCATGTAAATATTAATGGGGGTAAACATTACTAAAACCCGAATGTGACATAAAATAACCCGTGCATGATTATGAATCAAATATAACCTATGCAATATATAATAAAGTGAAGTTTGATACGAAATGTTCATAAGGGTTGAAGCATTATATATGTATATTAGAATGCTCATGTTAGGCCGAAACTATATATATGCACCAGAAATACGTGGAGGCTCCTTCCATTTCACATGTATATGCATGTTGTAAGCTGGCAAGAAGTGATAAAAAAATTACTCTTGTAACGGAGTGTGACAGCGGTCATGAAAGAATGGAGTATAATGTATGGCAGTGGGTGAGACACAGGTGAATTCACTGAATGACTTCTCTTGAACATATCGGCGACACTGATGTGATGGATTGGTAGCATTAACCCCAAATGTGGATGGTATGGCGTGACCATGGTGATGTGACCGATGAATGAAACAACCCAACCCGACTCAGACATAGAGTGGAAGTGTCATGTTCAAGAGCGACTTGCTACCAATAAAGTTTCTTTGAGTTTTCTTCCCAATTTTCCCCAGTCATTGCTGACCAGTACCTCTTTATTTTTGTCAAGCTTGAGGAGGATAACATATACTTGTTCTATAATTTGCCCTTTGGGCAAACCCATCGCTCTGTTTTAACGAGCCTAGCGATAGTGAAACTCATTCTCGTCTATAGACAAGTTTGTCGCTATTAATCTTTTTAACGAGTTTAACGACAAAGATAACTCGGTCCTTTTAAATTTTAGAGAGTCTGAAAAGGAACGTAAAGGTAACTCCAAAATTCCTTTTTCGTCATCTAATCCCTTAAGTCCGAAAAAGTATAAAACAATACAGAAGGGATGAATTTTCGATACTTTTAACGAGCTGAACAAAACAAGCGCTCGATCTTTTTGTGTAATAATCCCTCAGGTCCAAAAAGATTAAAATCTAGAGGAGGGATAACACTTCTTGTCCCTTTAACGAGCTAGAGAGGCCAATGGCTCGACAGTCTTTTCATATTTTACGAGTCAGTTGAAAAGAGCTTAAAGGAGACTCGTCTTTTGAGGAACGAGTGATAAAATGGGTAGCAGCTGATTCCAGGTAAGGTTTGGAATTATCCAATCACGGCAGTGTCACAAGGATGGCTAGTGAAATCACTCTTCGCAACTGTTCCTCAAAATGGGTAAACAATCAAATGAAGGTGAATGATCGGCCAATGAAAAAGTGGAGGTGGCGGTGCAAACACGACCAAGGCTTTAATGGCTGAAGTACTACATTCACGATGGTTATTTACCGGGGAATAGTTCATTTTTTAACGAGCTTAAACGCGGGTGGAAAAATTTTCTCATGTCTTATGTTTATTTTTTAACGAGCTTGAACTATGTGCTAAAACTGCTCGATGCGGGTTTATTTTTTAATGAGCTTGAACCCTGCAGTAACACTGCTCGTGGCGGGTTTATTTTTTAACGAGCTTGAACCCTGCAGTAACACTGCTCGTGATAAGTTTGCATGCCCCCAGCATAATAACACAAATCGAGGTGCATGCCCCCCAAGCTTCATTGCATTCAACTCGGTGGTTGGAATGAAGGTTTACCTTTGAGATTTAGAAAGGGGATTTGTTTCATTTTTTAATGAGGTTGATATAGTAAAAGAACTATCCTCATGACTCCTTGTTTCATTTTAACGAGGTCGACACGAGATAAGAACCGTCCTCGGAATCCACCATATTTACAGTATTTGATAGAGAATAAAAAACTGAAGGATGATTAAGGTTGCTGGAATAATCTTCGTCGAAATTTGGAAGACGGGAGTGATGGTGTAATCTTCCCATGGTGCCTCTCCTATCATTGAATGAATGATTCCTTCGTCTGTTGAATGTACATGCGACGAAGGATTTGAAGAGGTGCCATATTCCTTAGGCCTATCTATCCAAACACTCGATGAGCGTTGATTTGAGTTTGCCCCCTAGGCCAAGAAAATTGATTGCTACAATATTTCTAAAATGGCGATGATCCATGCTGACAAAATGTTTAGGAATCTTCTGAATCCATTAGATATAGAAGATTTCATATTCCACTGTGGCCACTTCCGCCAGATTACTCGGAGGCGGTAGGGAAAAAGTACCCATTAAGGCAGGGTCTTTTAGGAGACCTACTCCGATATTTTGGAGCGAATGATTGCTTCCATGGATCATTGGAATGCTCCCTGTAACTTGTGAACTGTTGGGAAGAAATGTTTGTTGGTCGACAATTGTAATTCCTCCTTGGAAGGGAAATGCAATCTTCCTGAAGTAGGTCGACACAACTGTGGCCATGGAATATATCTAGGGCCTTCCCAGTAGGATGTTGTAATCGAGGTTTTCGTCGATTACTTCAACATCAATTTCTACTGTTTTACCCCCCAGTTCAACTTGCAAGTTACTTAAAATCCCGTATGGAGTGTATGATCGTCCATCAAATGCTTTTAACATTGTTGACGATCGCGACAAGGGTGGTGAGCCTAAATTTTTCCAACAACTCATTGACATAATACATGTGGATGCCCCCTCATCAATAATTGTTCGATGAACAGTTTTGTTGAGGGCTTTCACTTGAATAAGGAAAGCTAGTTGAGCTGGTAACTGAGGGTCATATCCTTTATGATCAAAGGCCACAAGATTGGAATCCATTGGGTCAATCCCACCTATTGCTGATAATAAAGCTTGCTCTTGAGAGAGGCAATTTTGCGGTACCTCAAGTGTCGACATAGCAGACAACGATTGGGCCAGGTCCTCTATTATATTATAATTCTGTGCTATTTTTGCACGAGGATTAAATGTCGATTTGTGTACTACTCCCTTTGGCGACTTTATCATTTGTTCAGGAATGATGGGTGGCACAACTTCGGTCAAAGTTGTTGTCAAACTACTAGGTTGTTCATTCGCCTTGTTATTTGACAGCTGTGGATTCCCGTAATCTTTATTCCTTGTCAAAGCATCATTTTGCTGCTTTGAGATAGACAACATAAGCACTTGGGATCGGGAAGCATTTTGATTAGCAACCAGTTTGGTTCCCGGGTTTGGAAACGGATTAGTCAATACTGTTGAGGTTTTTGAACTCTTAAAGAGTTTCTTAACTTCAGCTTTATGTGGACAATCTCTCGTCCAATGATCCTCATCGCATATATGACACCCCGCAGGGGTTTTCCTTTGCCCAGAAGGGTTTGTAGAAGGTTTTTTAGGAGATGACTCATCCTGCTTCTTTTTTCTCCCTTTCTTTTTCTTCTTGGCCCTTGGTTGCTTCAGTTGTTTGCCCTTGTCGGTCGACACAGCATTTACTTCCGAGGCAAGAAGTTCCTCATTTGCATTTTGATTGGAAATCTTACGTGCCTTTTTAGATGTAGCCTTTGTCGATTTCGTGTCTGTTGCGCCAATCACGCCATCATCGACATGAGAGTCATTGTTTGATTTAGGAGGAGGAGGAACGGAAAATTCCGGTCTAGGAGCTTCAGGTATTTTATCATAGAGCATGCCAGACTGAGTATAGATCAAGTCTAGATATTGTGCACGAGCAATAACTTGCTCTTCAGTGATGACTCCTCCCTTTGCCACATCTTCTGTAATGGAAGGTAATAATGACTTAATAAACCATTCAGCTAAAAGATGATCAGGAACATATGTTTTTACCATTCTACGACGACGTCACCACTCATGAATATGATCGGATATGTGAGTGGCCGTTGTTTGCTTGAAATTGGTAAGAAGTTCTGTTCCTATTTTGTACCTTATCGGTAACTGAAAATGGGTTAAAAAGGTTGTGGCTAGGGTACTGAAGTTGTCAAACGAAGCTCTGGGTAACTCGATATACGATTTTGCTGCCAGACCAGTTAACGTCCTCTGAAAAAGGCGAAGCCTAATCGAATCATCGTTTAGGGTGTTTGATGAACACCATAAATGAAAGGTCATCACATGATTCGACGGATCTTCACCCGGATTTCCATTAAATTTAGGAATATCTGACGGAATTTTATGCGGAATCGCTGGCCACCAAGGGGCATAAGCAATTGGATCATTCGTCAGCCGGTTTAGATCTGGTAATTCTAGAGTTGCTACAAAGGGCAACTGTTGATTCAGGTTAGGCGAAGCATACCCAGGATAAGATGGAATCGCCTGAGCAGTGGGTCTTTGCATACCAGCATAATGTATTTGATGCTGGGAACTTTGACAAGGTTGATGGGTACAACCATTATAGTATGGTTGTTGATAACCACTTTGGAAATGCAGTTGCCCATTACTTACAAAGACTTGTTGCTTAGGTCCTTGATATGATTGCTCGAATTGTGGTTGTTGAGATTGAACCAGCCCTGGTTGTTGGACCATTTGTTGTTGTCCAATACTAGATGATTGACCAAGATGAGGAGTCATAGTACTTGTTTGAGCCTGAGTTGCTCCAGATAAGGAGGAACTAACCTGAGGTTGTGATTGAGTCATTGAGACAAGAGGCTGTTGTATTGCAACTTGAGAAACTTGGGGTTGACATACAACAGGCAGCGCTTGTACTTGCGATGCAGTCACCACAGCAGGTATAGTCGGAATATTTGACACAGGGTGGACTGGTTGCATTGAATATACAACCCTTCGTTGCTGAGGCAGTATTGGTACCCAACCGCTGGATGTAATTCCAGTTTGACCTGAACTTTGTTGTAAACTCCCATATGGTTGTTCTCCGGGAGGGAACAATGAAAAGGCATACTGCCCTCCATATGGTGGAAATCCAGTACTTAAAGGGTAGATTGGCCTTTGAAGACACATTGGATCAATTTATTGAGTTTCAACATAAGAAATTCCAGATGATAATCCGGATGAATAAATAGGAACAGACCATGTCGTCGAAATAGTCCCTGATTGGACTCCGGCTTGTTGTTGATAACTTGCCAGGACAGATGGTATACCGGCGAACATAGTTGGAGTAGCAACAGGAGGTTCTGTTGCTGCTGTGTCGGACGACACTGTCCTAGATGTCGACGGTTGTTCAGACATATCTAGTCTATCCAAAAGATTTCCTAGCGATTCTACAAGAACTTGCGATGAAGGGAGACTAATTTTGAAGACCAACGAGGGAAAGGTGATGATTATTCCGTTTAAAATAAATTTCAGACGCTTTGACACAACTTTTTTTATCAATTTTTAAGAGTCGAGAAAAAACAAAAGATGACTCTAGTTTCCTTCGATTTTTAATGAGCCTGAAGTAACAAGTGCTCAGATGGACCTTTTCCGTTAAGGAGTCTGAAAAGGAATGAAAGGGATTGCTCTGGAAATCTAGGTAGAGGGATTACCAAACCAATCGCAAAACTGCAGAATACTTTTTACGATATGGCAGTAAATCTTCCCGAATGCTGTGTTCAGTGCATTGCGATCGATAGGGCGGCAGACACGGCTTCCTATGGATAAAGGATTAAGCCTATTGGGGTCTCCCAAAATATACTCGACGGTACGTGGGAGCACAAGTCCATACTGGCACTTATCGTCTCAAAGTGGAGGAATCACCCAACCATCAGTGAGAACAACAGTTACTAGGCTTTACGACGCCGGAATACGTCTCTAGCCTAGACTTCTAAATGTTGTGTGTTAAGTTCCAAAGCGTTGTTAGATTCATTGAATTTATTTTAAGTTGATCTTGTTTATGAAGTTTGCCTTTCGGGTTCACCATGAGATGTATATGTAATTCCTAAAATGCAATCTAAAGATGATAAACAAACTTTTTATCTCTTTTATGCAACGAAAATCCTAGCTACTAGGGAAAAGAAAGACAGGACCTTTTCACAAAGAGCAAAGAGCACACTGTAAATGCACTTTCCTAAATCAAGCCAAACAGACTGTCTATATGCAAATGCACATGCATGTATTTGTTTTCGACTTTCTTAGTATATGGATGCTAAAAAGAAAGTTGATGTTCAAATCTGAAATTCTTTTCAAGCAACAAATATAAACAAGCTTCTTTTCGAAATAAAAAATAGAGATGATTACGACACCTTACGATTTTGAAATGAATACTTGTTTTTGACACTAGAAAATTACAAATTTAGACCAAAAGCAATAGTAACAGGATAATCGACCATCAACAACAATAAAACTCTTTCCTACGATTGAAATCGACACTTGCGACAGATTCAAATCAAAGGATGACAGTACGACTATGCTACTTTTGCAAAGGAGAACTGTAAATGACTCAACAAACGCACAAAAACATCTACAGTTCTTTTGTGCAAAGGAGGCGGAATAACAGTAAGGAAAAGGAGTTTCAAACAGACATACACTGATCACGGGCAGCAAAATACAGGAATAGAACTGGAAAGAATGAAGCAGAGAAGCCATAGCTGCACAGAGCTAGTCTGATCAACGCACCTGTAACACAGAGAATCTGAAATGCAGCGCAGGTTGTCCACTTGGGAAGTGCGCTGAAATTCAGAATCTCTGAACAGTACCTGCACTGGGCCAGAAACGAGACTCTGTTCGGGTTCCGGGTCACAGTTTGTAGTTCAGTTCTTGGTTTTTGGCCGAGTAAAAAGCAATCAGTAATGCAACAATCAAGGGTAGATCTAAGGAGGATCTAAGAGCTATCACAAGGGCAATCAGATAGTTTGTGAATCAGTTGTTTAAATCATAAACAGATCCAGTGGATGGATTGAAGCAGCAATTATCTACTTTGCATTTGTTATGGCAAATGCAGTTCGAATGCTACTTATAAGTTTATGAAACAAACAACAAAGAATGATAAACAAATAAACTAATTAGCTCCCCAGTGGAGTCGCCATTTTGTTACAGGGAAAAGTGTCTATATAGAACTGCTCTATCCCACTAAGGTGTGACAGCTGCCTTAGAAACAAACAGAGAAAAACTACTTTTGTTTTTCCTTTATGAATTATAGATAGAGAGGAACAGAAAGACCAACCTCTGTCTTGCGCTAATCCTTCGATTCGATCCCTCTCTTCTTTGATAGTCCTCAGCTACCTGCTCCCTTGCACGCCCAGCTTCACAAAGTACCTGTAAGATCACAGAAGAATAGCACTATACAAAGACATTGATCTATATTGATAGACAATCTAGGATCAGATGTAAATTGACCATACAAATGTAACAAGCATCAATGATACAAAAGCATGGAGGAAAACTCAAATAGTTTTTATTGATAAACAAGAAAAGATCCAGGAGGAGTTACAACCAGTTGTTCCGACCCAGCATCAACCTCCCAGCAAGGAAGTCCCTCTTCAACTCAAACAAAGCTTAGATCACCCAACAATATGATGTTTGTCTCTAGAAACCAACAACAATTCCTTACAATATGAAAAATTCCAGCCCCCTGGATCTCTGGGATGAGGGATCCATATATAGATATCTGTAAGGGGGATGAGTCAGCTTGTGATTTTATTAGTGTCTTCTCTCTGATAGTTCTTGCTTCCACTTGGAGACTGAAGGCCTCTTACTCATCCTTGGTCGAATTCAGTGAGGCAAGTGTCACAGGAGAAGATTCTGGAAGCTTCCATTGTCTCTCCACCTCGCGGAATGACACTGCCATTTGTCATTTCTCGCCCATCGCACCCCACAAAAGGGATTTTTGAAATGCAATGCACCCTCACAGTGTATTTAGGTGAGATGCAACACACTTAGCTAGTGGAGCAGCTGCAATGATCCTGTTTTGACCAATTCTGGGCAGTTTCTCATGGAGAACTTCTGGGAGAAGCTGTAATCTATTGACCTTGTTCCTTTAGGGGTTAGAACAACACTTTTGGGGACAAAGGAGCCCTTGGTTTATGGACATTTCATGCTTAGGGTTGTAGGGCACAAAAATGTCTATAAAACTTCTTCAACTAGTTGTGTACATATCTTATCATGATAAAAGACTATCCATATGTAGGGATGGATTTTTGTAGAGACTTGGATCTCATGCTTCTTGATGGTGAATGATGGGGAGATATAGGTAAGACATTTTGACCTTTTTTTTTGTGTTTCTAAGTTTTACAATTTTTTTTTATGTTTGATATATCTAAGACTAAACTGTTGGTTCATACACATGCATAGATAGGACTCATTCAACCAGTGGGTTCTTCTTATCTTCATCGTGCAGGATACCCAGAACAGGCACCAACAGTAGCACAGGAAGTCGTAGAAGGATGAGAGGTACTACAAGATCTTGATGTGGCGAGGTCCTAATAGAGGTTGAGTGTTATATGAAGGGGTTGGACCGTGGTATAGATGAGACTAGGGTCGATGAGCTCCTGGCCATATCAGTTGGCTTTTGTGCATCATTTCTCATGTAGTGGCGGGATACCATGAGCATTATGATTAGTCTACTAGGAGGCTTATAGCCATATTTTGGTTGCATGTATATTTTAGGCCATGTGGCCACATGTTTCTCGAGCACAAATTTTATTAAAAATAAAACTTTGATATATATATATATATATTTAGTGTTTCTTATGGTTCTATTATTTCGTTTCACTATGATATGATGTGTATTGAATTCAGTTACATATGTCACAAATGTTTATCTAAAACATGGTTAGCAAGTGTGTTTGTCAATGTATTTATATTTCTAGAAATGTGTTGATACTGGATGAAATCAAAATATCTTTCCAGAAGATGAACCCTCATGAACATGCGAAACATAGTTGGACTTCTAACCAAATAGACATTAGTCAGTTGTAGTACTACGAGTTGTAGCTCGAGTCTGAAAGCTATATGGCGGATACCAAGTGAAAGAGCATCAGACAGCAGTTCAATCACTGTGTTATACTCAGTGATATTATTTGTAGAGCGACCGATACAAATTCCTTGTAAACTCACTAATTCGCCATTTGGAGCAAATATGGCCCAAGTTGCAGAAGAGAGGTTCTGAGTACTATGACTAGCACCATAAGCAGAACCGACATATGGTTCAAGGTATGCCAACATATGCAAATCAAATGTAAATAGAATTAACAACAACCTAGGAAAATATGAAGGGAATGCATTGAAAACACACTCAATCACACCTATATATAGTATGTACAAAATGCACTATGCAAAACTCAAGCATTGTATTTCTTAACGTACAACCCATTTCTAGTTTGTGCCAAGTGAACTCCATCAAAATCAACTAGCTCATAGGTCCCTTTAGCAAGAACACGTTTGAAAATATATGGACCTAGCCACATTGGCTCGAACTTCCCTAGTCCTAATCTATCAAACTCTTTATCATATAACAAAATGAGATCTCCTTATGAGAAGACATGAGGTTTGACACTCTTGTCATATTGCACCTTGATACATTTCTTATGGGCTTTATTAGCCATATCAACATCTCATTAGGTTTCATCTAAGCATGTCAGATGTAAGAGATGTTCCTCTTTGGTGGAAGTAGCACGGAGTAGTTCGAAAAAAAGTTTGAGGGATGGAATTTCACATTCAATTGGAAGGATTACTTCCAGACCATAGACCAATTGGAAAGTTGTAAAACTGGTAGTAGTTATTACAGAAATTCGGTATGCCCACAAAGTCGCATAAAGAAAGAGATTCCAATATGATTTATGGACCCCTATCATACATTGAAGCATTGTTTTGAGAACTTTATTATTCACCTCAACTTTCACATTCACCTCAAGGTAGTAGGGAGTGGAGATTTCATGGGAAAGTCCCAACTTGGCAATCAGTTCGAACATCATGTAATTGTGAAAATGTTTTCCATGGTCTGTAAGCACAGCTTGCAGAACACCAAACCGCGCAATGACATGGTTAAAGAAAAATAAAGTAGTTGTTTCACAGGTATTGTTATATGTAGGCATCACCTCAGCCCATTTGGTAAAATAATCAACCGCTACGATTATATAGCCATGCCCCCTGGATGATTGAGGGTTACTTGTCATGAAATCAATGCCCCATTTCAAAAAAGGACTAACGAAGATAACAGGATGAAAAGGAATGGGTGTACCACAGATTTTTTGATAAAAAATATAGCATGCATGACACTTTTGGATAGTGAGGATACAGTTGCGAAATACGGTGAGCCAAAAGTAACCATCACGTAGGATCTTTTGTGCAGTGGCATAGCTAGACAAATGATCATCGCATGCCCTCAAATGGCATTCATTTAAGACTTTATCAACCTCCTCATGAGTTAGTCACCTTCTAAAAACCATATTGATACCGTGGTGATAAAGAGTATCACTGATTATAGTATAATGTTTGGCTTGGTACCAGATATGTCACTGGTCAAAACGAGAGGTATCAGACTAGAAAGTTTCGGTCTAGAGATATATGAGAATGTCTCCATACCATGGGTCAGATGATGAAATCATAAATAAAGGCTCATCTGGAATAGAATCATTAGATGTCGTTTCAGCTTCATAATTGGGAAGGTCATAAATAAACTCAACAATAACTAGGAATTTCTTCAACTTGGATTTGACAAATTCCAAATTGAACTCTTGTAGGATGATAATCGACTTAGAGTACTTTCACCCCAGTAACTGTCATGAGAGTATATACGTCATGGGGTTTCAATCTGAAACAAATATAGTTTTATGGAGTATATTGTAATGGAAAAACATTTGCACAACTTGGACAACTATCAAAGATAACTTCTTGACATGAGTGTACTTGATTTTGGTATCATTGAGATTTTGAATCAAGTAATAAATGGGAAGTTCAGTTCCTATGTCATCCTTCTACACCAATACCATAGCAATGGCAGTACTTGCAGCGACAAGGTACAGGAAATAATCGCATTGGTAATCATGGGGTATAATAAAGATGCCTGAACCAGTACATCTTTTGGGCATCGAACGCTTTCTAAGAAGTGTCATCCCAAAGGAAGGGGACCCTTTTCTTTAGCATGTGAGTAAATCCATTGGTTAGTTCAGTGTAATTTGGAATGAACCTTCAAAGAAAGTTAGCCTTCCCTTGGAGTCATTAAATTTGAAGGAGGGAAGAAGGATTAGGTAGATCAATGATCGCATGATATTTCAAAGGATCAATACGAATTCCTTGTTTTGATACAACAAATCCGAGAAGACGATTGGAGCTAACACAAAACACACATTTGTGTGGATTGAGTTGAATGTTATAATGTCTACATCGTAAAAATATGGCCCTAAGATGCAACAGGTGATCAACTTGATGTCGTGAATGAGCAGGAAAATTGTCCAAATAAGGTTGCACAATGTGTTTGATGTTATGGAAGGCGTAATTCATGGCCCTATGAAACATAACCCCAACATTCTTTAATCTGAAAGGGATTTTTTGTATGAAAATGTGCCCCAGGGACAAATGAATGTAGTCCTATGTTGGTCCGTAGGGAGAATGTTGATTTGATTATAGCTAGAGAAAACATCCTTAAATGAAAATATCTCGCAACCAACAAAATCATCAACAATCTGGTCAATGAATAGAGTGGGATAGTTGTCCTTCAGACAAGCACGATTTATGTCCCGATAATCGACGCATACACGAATTGTTCCCTACTTTTTTCATAATAGGAACAATATTAGACACCCAAACAATCAAAGGTACAAGATATATGAAACTGTCTAGTAGAATTTTTTCAACTTTAGCCTTAATAGCAGCAGCCTTCTTGGGATGAACAGGGTGAAGGCATTGCCACATTAGTTTAGAATTAGGATACATTTTAATTTCGTGCAAAATGATGTTTGGATCGATACCAGGAATTTATTCATAAGACTAGGCAAAAAAATCTATGAATTCATAGAATAAGGCTTTATACGTCTTGACCTCATAAGGAGAGCAAGACACATTGATATGTAGATTTTCAACAGTGTCGGTTTTAATTGAAATATCGAGAGGGATTGTCTCTTTGATGTTCGACAGGTTCTTCTTAGAATTGACATCATAAATGGATTTGCAATTTGTAGATAACTCTACGATATTGGATTGATAAAGTTCATAAATATTGTCCTCGAAGGAATCTGGCAAGGAAAAATGATGATGATGATCATCCCATGGTGCATCATCCGGCATCATGACCTCCATGATGCTCTCATTGGTGGAAAATTTCTAAGAGAAAGGATCATATGATGTACCATAATCTAAAGAACCATCAACCCAATTGATCAAAGAGGAAGGATTAGAATAGGTCGTGCAAACTAAATGGATAACTTTGTAATCTTGCTCAATAATGATTAGTGACATAAAATCACCAAAAATATCGATATTAAATTGATCAGGTACTACACATGGATCAATGGAAGTAGTAGAAGAAGAAATTGTATTAATAGGTGACTGAAGTAGATTTGTCAAGCAGTTGGGGAGGAGGAAGCGGAAAGGTTCCCATGAGAGAGAAATATTTAAGTAGTCTAACTCCAACATCCTGATATGGGTGAGGGGTTTCCCCCACAAGAAGGACACTTCCAGTAACTGAATAGTCAGTGGCAAAGAAATTCATTTGATCGATGGCTACAATATTGTCTTTATGAGGAAAAGTGATCATTCGAAAGTATGAGGAAACAACCAAAGCCATGGCATACACCCATGTGCAACCTAGTAGAAGATTATAATCTAGGGGTCTGTAGATAACTTCGACTTCTACTGATACACTCTTTCCACCTAAATCTACATATATAGAATTCAAAATCCCACATGGTTTGTAAGTTTTACCATCAAAATATTTCAAAGTGGTTGGTGATTGGCTCAATTGGGGAGAACCAATAGCCTTTTAGCAAGACAGGGACATAATATAGGTTGAAACACCTTCTTCCACAATGAAATAATGAATAGTTTTGCCACGAATGATAACCTGAATCATGGAGGCTAACTGGGCTAGAAGTCGAGGTGTATGGTTCTCGTGGTTAAATACTACTAGGTTGGAATCCAAAGGATCAATACAGCCAATTTTCGAGAGAAAAGCCTTCTTTTGGGTGGGGAAATTTTGCAATAACTCAAGAGTCGACATAGTTGATGGAGCCTAAGTTAAGTCCTCAACTATGTTATAGTTTTGAGAATCTCTTGTTCGAGGATTGAACGTCGATTTATGAATAACACCCTTGGGATGATTAATCATTAATTCAGTAGGTACGACATTTGGAGTAGAGTCCAATGGAAATTTGGTCAAACCAGTAGGTTGATTAGTAGCATAATTGTTCAAAGGATTTGCATTACCATATTCCTTACTTCAGGTAGCCACCAAAACATTATTTTTAGGCTTAGTGGATGAAAGCATTAAAACCGAATTAGAGGAAGTAGGGTCTCGGGCAACCAAATTGGTCTCCTGATTTAGGAATGGGTCTGTCAACACAACAGGTGTAGTGGAGGATTTAAGGAATTGATTCACCTCTGCCCTTTGTGGGAAATCATGAGTGAAATTATCCCCATTACATATTAGACATGGGTAACAAGGTTTCCTCTTCTCTTTAGGAGATTGATTGTTTTGTTTATCCTACAGAGCATTGTCTTTATTCTTCTTTCCTTTTCCTTTCTTCTTACTTCCTGGTTGTGGAGATTTGCCTTTAGATGGTTGAACGAAATTGATGTTAGAAGTAGAAGCCACAGGAGTGGAAGGAGGGTTTTGACCAGCGAGAACAAGAGTTGAACCAGCTGGTTTACTCTTTGACTGTTGGCTGAACCAATAATGCCATCTGTGGCATGCGATTCTTTACTAGAAGTTTGAGAAACAATATATGTAGGTCACAGAGCATCAGGTATCTTATCATATAACGCGTCGGAATGGGTGTAAATGAGATCCAAGTACTGGGAATGAGTGATCACTTATTCTTTGGTTATGACTCTGCCTTTGGCTACATCTTCTGTAATAGATGGAAACAGAGACTTTATGAACCATCCATATAAGAATTGATTATGAACGAAAGTCTTAACCAAACAACGACGACGTCGCCACTCACGAATATGATTAGAGATGTGATTGGCTTTGGTCTATTTGAAATTAGTTAAGAGTTATGTTACAGTCACATATCTGATGGGCAATTGGAAATGTGTTAGGAATGTGGTATCTAAGGCACTAAAGTTATCAAACGAGGATCGAGGTAATTTGATGTACCATTTAGTTTTCATACAAGTGAGTGTATGTTGGAAAAGATGCAAACAAATAGAATCATCATTGAGGGAGCTCTAAGAAAAAACACAAATGATATGTCATTATATGAGTGGATGGGTCTTCTCCAGGATTTCCATTGAATTTAGGAATATCATAAGGCAACTTGGTAAGAATAATAGGCCACCAAGGAGAATGTGCAATGGGATCATTGGTCCACCTAGTCAAATCTGGAAATTCGAGAGTCACCATGAATGGAAGCTACTTGTTAAGGTCTAGTGGAGGATATCCTGGATAAGAAGTAATAACCTAAGCAACAGGTATCTGTGTCCCAGGATAGGTAGTATTTTTCTATCTAGTATACACATAACCATGTTGTCTGATTCCAATATGACCTTGCAAAGGTTGGAACGGCTGAGTTTGGATTTCTTGACCATAAGGCATCTGAGGGATAGCTTGATATGTGGATATGGTTTCCTCGTGGGATCTGCACCATCTCAACATAAGGTTGATTTGGTTGTGGTTGTTCCTGTGCCAAACCATACACATTATGACCCATCTGAGCTTTAGGAATGACCTGTCCAAAATGTTGTGATTCTAAGTTACCTTGAAGAGGTTGGGTATGCATAGGTTGAGATGTGTGTTATGAAACTGACTCACAAAAAGATAGAAAAGAAAGCTAAACACCTTATAAATCAGCCTCTTCGAGGGGGCAACCTCCTTTACATTACACAAATGAACAGTTCTTCGATGATACAAATGACAAGACCTCATTTCTATATATAGGAGTCTAAGGGGTTATAATAGAATCAGAGCCGACATAAAAATAATAATGTAAGGGCACAAGAATAACAATAGTGGGCTTCTATGGGGTACAATAACACAATATGGGGACTACATGGGCACTAAGGGGTTACACTAGTAGTATAGGGACCTAACATGCCCCTCTCCTTCAAAAAGTGTTGCCCTTAATGCTTGAGTATTTCTTGATGATTTTGTATAAAATTCTTGTCCTCCCATGTGGAATCTTCAGCGGGTAAGTTCTTCCACTTGATGAGATACTCTGAAATTGATCGATTTCGTAGCTTCCGGGTTCTTGTTTCTGTGACTGCTCTATGTTCCAATATGATTTTTCCTTCCTCATCAAGTTTTGGCAATATTGTTTGAACTGGGATCTTCGTCCTTCTTCCATTCATCCCTTGCTTCGTTTATCCAATCTGGTTGGATAATAGAAATAACACAAAACAATGCTTTCACATCCTCATCCTTTCTTGAGAGTGCATCTGCAACAACATTTTGCTTCCCTTTTTTGTAGATGATTTCAAAGTCATAACCCAACATATTTGTGACCCATTTTTTCTGTTCTTCTAAAGATAATGTTTGTTCTAAAAAGTATTTAAGACTATCATGATCCATTTTTACCTTGAAGTGTCTTCCCATTAGGTAAGTCGTCATTTCTTAAGTGCATGTAGTATTGCCAACATTTACTTCTCATAAATAGCTTGCTTGAGATGTAGTTGTAAAAATACCAAATCACCTACATCAAAAATTCTTTCACTGCGATGTTGATCTGCCTGTTGTTTCATTCGATTCTGCACCAAAGTGGCATTATCCTTTAAAAGTTGGAGAACTTGTTGTTGATGCTCGATGTAATCTTTCATTGCTTGAATATTTTTCTTCTAGATATGTCCTTCTATCTTAAGAGTTTGAGGAGTGGTAATTTCTTCCAATGCATTACAAGATATAGTCGGATTCATTTCTTGATGCTCGATGTGATCTTTCACTTCTTGAACATTTTTCTTCTTGATATGTCCTTCTATCTTGATAGTTTGAGGAGTGGTAATTTCAGCCAATGCATTACAAGATATGTTCGGATTCATTTATTCTTTCTTGATGTGATCTTTCACTTCTTGAACCTTTTTCTTCTTGATATGTCCTTCTATCTTGAGAGTTTGAGGAGTGGTAAGTGTTGCCAATTCTTTACAAGATATGGTTGGATTCATTTTTTCTTTCTTTGGGGTTGGTTCTTGGTGTATATCCTCTTCTTTTGACGTTTCTTGATCATTTTATTCCTCCTCTTCAAAATCAATGTAAAATAATTTCTTCTCATCACACTTATGACCTTTAATGTATTTGTTATCACAATTGTAACAAAGTCATTTTTCTCTTTTTTCTTCCAATTGTTGTGGTGTCAACCTTGTAGGTTGTGGAAGGATAGGAACAACAACACTTCCATCTTTATAGTAGTGAGGGGTAGACTTCCTTGTTGCCATAATTTTTCTTTCCACTTTTCTTGCCAACTTGAATGCCTTCTCGAATGAATCAAGTTCCCAAAGACGAACCTCATGTTGAATGATATCATTTAAAGTCCCTATGGAGACATCAATCTTTTCTTTCTCTGGAATATCATTTTCCCTTATATTCAATTTTTTAAATTTCTCAATGTGCTCTGCCATTGAACACTTTTGTTTGAGATTTATCAATTGGATAAAGAAGGTGTTTCTCTTTGTATCATCATAATGTGCTATCATTTCCTCCATGAAAATTGACCATGTAACCAGTGCTTTACAAGGACAAAGCCCTTTATATCATAACAATTGATCTGGCTCTAAATATGAAGATGAAATATTTACCTTTTGTAATGTGTGCACCTCATGTAGATCAAAATATTGATCCACCTGTAGTATCAATTTTACGAGATCCTTGCCATCAAACTCCCTCATATCGTCTTTTCTTGATTGTAGGAGCTCAATATTGAAATGCCTGCAACTCTGTAATTTCAGATCTTCCATTTCTGAAATCTTGACATGCAGTAGCCCTCTACGTCCTCTTTCCAATGACACCGGTTTGATCAAAATTGGATTCTTCAAGAAAGAGTTATGCACAATCTCCCAAGATGACCTGATTATATACCTTTTCAAAAGAGCGAACTTGTATGAAGTTCAATGTGTCACTGTTTCGACCTTAGGTTCTGAAACTAGTACCCAACCAACTACAGTTTTTCTTATTTCTTTCACGTTTTACGAAATTTGAATCAGATGCTCCAAGAGAGAGTGATGACGATTTTCCCAAGGTCACTTATTTGGGATTTAATTTGGGAGCCAGTTGAAACCCTAAATATCTTGGATTGTATAATATAATCAAAGCCGACATAACAATAATAATGTAAGGGAACAATAATAACAATAGTGGGTACAATAATAAAAATATGGGGACTACATGGGCACAACAATATAATAAGGGGGTTGTACTAATAACAATAAGGGGTTACACTGGTAGTATATGGACCTAACAATGTGCCAGATACTAGTGGGATGCATTTAGTTAAAGGTACATCTTGTAAAGTATGGCTCACATTCATTTGATTTTGGGAAAGTTGAGTCATGGTTTGCTGAACATAAATCTAAGGGGTAGATGGAACAGGTTGAGAAGCTAAAGATGAAGACACAACCAAACCAGGTTGAATAGAAAAAGTAGGTTGCAAAAAAATGGTAGTCATTCCTGAATAAGGAAGAAATATAGAGGCAATTTCCCCCCAAGTGGAGGGTTCCCAACAAGATATGGATTGGGCTATTATAAATAACCATGTCCATTAACATAAGGGTTAGCTTACTGCTGAACTGTAGGTATAGATGGACGAAGAGGAGCATATTGTGTAGTGCTCATTAACGATGTGCCAAATGGGATTCCAGATGTAGGTGTGATGGGAGATGTCCATGGACTGGTTTCTGCACCAAAGAAGGTACCAAACAAGGATTCGTAACTAGGTGGAATGGACTGGCCACCATATAAATGTGCCTATGGTGTGGTTACAAACATGGATGAGGTTGTAACTTGGGTTGTCTCAGCCATGGTAGAATATACAGGCTCAGAAACAAAAGCAGACTCAGTCATGGTTAATTCTGAAGACGATGTCCAAGAGAAACTCAAAGGTGAGTTGAAAGGAAAAGAATCAGACAAAGGAGGCTGAAATGAGTATGAGGAGACAAAAAAGGATGGGCCTTTGTTTAAATATGTCAGAACACGTCTCTAGCCTAGACCTCTAGATGTTTCCATTAATGTTACAAATTCTCCTTAGGTTGATTCAGTAAATTTTAAAGTTTATCTTGAATTAAGTTTCATTTTTCAGGGCTCTCCACGAATTTCACCTAAATATCCTAAAATGAAAACTAACATGATAAAATGAATCTTTTATTTCAATGAAAATATGTATATGGGAGGGAAGAGAACAAACCATATGCAGCATAGAAGATGTAACAAACAAAAATTTTCAAGCAATTCCCCTAATGCAATTGTTTCTAACTACAATTTTCACTCACAAAACCCTATATGCAATGTATAATGAATACTATTTTTCTTTTCAATTCCACTTAATTTTTAGATGAAAACTAAGATATTTGCCTAATCACTGATAAAAAACACTTTTTAGAATGATGATTGAAACACCAATTCTATCAAGAAATCCAATTATCAAGCAATCATTGCTCTAATGACCTAATGACAAGAAGAAAGTAAAACCCAAACAAATTCCTATCAAAGACACTCAAAACCAAAAGAAAACCAAGTGAAGGCTTCTGACAGGGATAAACACACTCAGGGACACAAGGACAACCAACTAAAATCAAGTCAATTAGAGAGAAAAGCATCAAAAGGAAAAAATTTCATGAAACAGGTGACATGCAGGTGCAAAGAGGCTACCAGTGCTCTGCAATGCAGTTACAGAGAAGGACAGAGTGTTATGAAACACTCTGTCAGCATACCAGGGGGTAATTGATTAGGGAAAGAGGCTTTTCCGACACAAAAATTTAAATTCAACTCAATAAAGGGTCTTCCTAGGGTCAATTCAAGTTAAGTGAGACACTGAAGGTCTTATTAAGAGGTGTAACAAGGGAAAAAGTGAAGGAAAACACTAAGGGAATTAACCATTCCCTAGTATGGTTGTCAATTTGTTATACGAAATCTATGAATTTGGATATAGGTATCTTCCCTGGACCTAGTGGCCTAGTCTAGAACAACAGAAATCAAAGACTATAATTTTTTCCTTAAAATAATTCGAGAATGGAAAGATGACTTACTTGTGATCTGTCGCAAGCTCTTCTCTCCTCTTGACTTGTCAACTCCAACCATAACTCTAATCACTATAATTAGAAACTGCACAAACAAACAACATAAGAAAAAGATCTGCGACATCTATGTAGCATTATCCAATCATTTTATTCAATGGATCAGCATAGAAATGAAACACGAGTACATAAACATAACATAACACATGTAGGAAAATGGTATACTCTTTGTATTAAAATGGAAGGGAGATAGTTTACAACAAAAAGTGGAAGTTGATCTTGTAGAGAACCTCCCAAGTTGACTTGTCCTTCCTTGCCACAATGTACACCTCAAAGCCACCCTAATGCATGGGAATGATGTCTCTCTTATGATCAAAGCAACAACATAAGGGTATGATTAATCTCCAAAATCCAACCTCTAGCTTGTGGATGGAAGTAAATATATAGGAGAGGATGGTAGTTTAGGAATTCTTATCCATTTACCAATCTAGGCTTGAGATCCACTCTTGATGGGAGGATGAGCTCAAGGGATAAGAAGGTGAAAGCTATAAGGTAGGGAAGATAGGATTCGAAGTTCTTATCCAAGGTAAATGGTTGTAACAACTTCTGGAAGCTTCTGGAAGAGGAAGCTTTAGGATTATTTTTATTTTTCTTGAATTTTCTTGATTAGCACACCCCCAACAAGGGTAGACTTGCTATGATCAGAGCAGGTGTAGAACTAAGAAAATTTCCACTCAAAACTGGTCCCTAAGGTGACAAGGTGCGTTGGGCCTTAAAAGCATTGAAATGAGGCAGTAAAGGTCAGAAACTCGGGGATTTTAGAGAGTCATGCTTAGGGATTTGTGTAGGGATGATGAAAAGGTGTTCATGGATGTTGATGGATCCATTTTGTAAGCATATTGACCTGATGTGACAAAATGGCCTATAACAACCAGGCTTGGAAATTGAGAAAATTGCAAAAGAAAGTTTGATCTATCTTCCCAATTCAATTTGGAGAAATAAACATCAGGGACAAGGGAAATACGTTCAGAGAAGCAGATAGTCTACAAGATTTTTGGCTTTATTCTTTACCCCATTATGAATATGACCCTCACGATATCCCTAGTAATAATAATAAAACAATAAGTTATTTGAAAATATCCATTCATCAAGATCTTCCTTTCGATGAAGTTTGCATAGCCATTGATGATTTCCAACAAGCTTATGAAAGAAAAAAAACTCTTAGATGTTGAAGCAAGAGAAAAATTACAATAATTAAGGGAAATCATTGTCAAAGAATTATTAAGGGAGAAAAGTATCCATGTTAATGTCTTTGTAGAAGAGCTAAAAAAAATAAGTTCTTTCAATTTGATTTTAAATATATTTCTTCATATCCTTCCTCTTTTTCTCAAGAAGAGCAAGAAATTCAAAATAAAAAAACAAAATATGTCTCTATGAAAGGTGAAGAAGCAGTCATAAGGAAAGAAATAGAGAAATGTAAACATAGCACAATATATGTTACAACTGCAGAGGTTCTTGATAAAAAAAACCAGAAGACCAAAAAAACAACTAATTAAACAAACATGCAAATGGTACATGATCATGAGATCATTGTTATCAATTCTCTTGTAGACACTGACCAGAAATATTTAGAAAAAATCACAGATCAAGAAATTGAGATTGATGTAGAAAAATATAAACAAATATCTAATGATATTCATTGTGAGACAGATAAAGAAGCACTGGAACGACAAACACATATTGATAAATCTTCAACCATTCAGACATATCCCAAGACTTCTATGACACCTATTTCCACCAATATTCCTTGGGATTATTTTCTGTTTAAGCCTTTTTCTAAATTAAAAACTGATTATAATATTGTTCCTTCTCTCACGAAATATTTATTTAATTCCCAAACTAGATTAGAAGTTAGAAAAACCAAGAAAATAAAGTTTGATTCCTTAGCAATTGTTACAGAATACAGTTGGCAAGCCCAGGGTGATTTTAAAGAGAATGCCAAATAATATTCACAGGCTTTGGGTGCTTTTGTAAATTATAATCAATATCATATCAATGAGCTTGCAACATCATATGAAGATAGTTTATAGAAAATTAAAGCATTGGAAAAGTAGTTGGAAAAGAGAAATTGTTTAATGAGGAGAACTAGCAGAAGTATTATGCTACTCTTGTCCAAGGATGTACAATATAAATGGAAAATATTTAGAATCAAATGAATGAATTAAAATCAAAACATGCTCAACATATCTAGGATTTGAAGGAAGCCCATGAGAATCAAACTCGAATAGTTGAAAGAAATATTGAAATAATGACCACAACTCTAAAAGAGCAAGCCGACTCTCTTCAGTTTCAACTCAATCAACAACAGGAAGAAATTCCAAGTGTAGAAATGTTCAAGCAATAGGATTTACAAATATGTTTAATTTTAAGAAAGGATCAATCCAAGTTTGAGATGCGCATGGATAAAAACTCAATATTTTATCAAGAAATTTTAAATCTTATTGAAAGGATTGATTCCTTAGTAGAGGAGGATAAATACATCAAAATCATATTTTCTTCCATCCTGGACTGGGAAAAGGAATTATAGTATGAAGTAATTCCAAAATTTTCTAAAAATGATAAAATACTAATGAATGCATCCTTAGGCCGCAAGGATACAAAAGCTAAGGAAGTCAGAGAATGGGCTAAAATTTCCCAAGGACAATGTTTAATCATATGGGAAAAGGGAACTAAATTTATTGAAGAATTTGATATTGCAGGTTCAAAGCCATTAAAAGAAGTCATTATAGGATAATTGAAGCAGTCATCTGAAAAAATCATCATCAAAGGTAAAAAGGAAATAAGAAAGATCAAAATCTGTACACAACAAACTTTCAAGAAATTCTCATTGTTTCCTTTTGAACAAATCAAGCTTATCTGCAAGTTTGGGAATAAATATCAAAAGAGAAAAGGAACAATTCAAAACTTAATTTCAGATTGTCAGGTCAGCATAAATCAATTTCATCCAATTCATTTCTCAGTTGTTACTCAGGTGTATTCAGAATGGGTGAATCAACTTCAAAATTCATACACCACATATGCTACTCAACATGGAAGATAAAGATTATGAAGAAGAGGAAGAAAGATAAACAGTTGGTTAGCTTTTCAAGAGAAATTAGTTTAAAAGAGTGAAATTTTTGTTTATAGAACTTTTTTATTATTAGAGAAAATATTTATGATTTTCTAAGTTGTTATTTTTCAAACAGACTTATCTTGTTTTTAAGTATTTATATGGCCTCTTACGCTGGAGTAAAGGTCGAGAAATTGTGAACACTCGAAACTTACATTTTTAAATCAATTTGAAGTTACCGTTATTTAGAAGACCAATTTCGTAATCAAATGTGTTTTGAGCTATGAGATTAATGTTTGGTCATCTTTTTAATTCCTTAATGGATGCATTTGGTATTGCTCTTTAACTTGTGCATACTTATTTCTGAATGAATATTTGATTATTATGTTTAAACATTTCTTTGGACATGTTATATTATACATCTATTTATCAGTTGAAGTTTATGAATTGTTAACTTTTTATATTCTTTTTTGATGATTGAAATATGATATTCAAAAGATAGAATATTAATTGTTCTTGTTTTCAAGATAGAGTTTTGCCTGTCTTCTTTTAGTTAATGCATGCATATTTATTCCAAAAAAAATAGTTTGAATAGGATGGAAACCTGATAAATATATTTTGAATTTTTTGTATAAAAACTCTACCAAACCTATTTGTGTTACTAGTTGGACCCAAAATCTAGTCTGATTTAAAAGACACGATATTTCACGTGGTTGATCATGTTTGAATGAATCCTCTACTCCATGTTGTTTAGAATTATCTCATCCAACCAGCAGTTTGTTTATATTTTTGTAGATAATTGAAAATATTAGAATATGTCATATATTTTCCCTAGTTTTTTTAATTATTTTATTTTCATATCTTTCGAATTTTTAGCTTAAGTTAGTACAGGAAATTGGGCCTTAGTTCTAGAGAGTATATCGCCATCTCAATGAAAAAGGGTTTAGTTGGGACTCTGGTCAGGAAAATACTCACTTGTTGCAGGAGGACTTCTTCCACCTATCAACAATTTGATTTATTAAAAGTCTCCATAAGAACTCATGGTTGAATGGGCATTTAATCTAATGTGATTGGTCAACCCATTTTTTGACAACTATTACAATTTCTCACATACTTCTTAGCATATTTAAAAAGAGTTGGCCTAGAGTATTCAAGGCACAATACTTTGTAAGCAATTATCTTATCCAAAAAAATTCCACCACATGGTTCATCATTACATGATTTCAAAATTTCAAAGAATTCATCTTCTCTAAGATATTTATATATTCTAAAATCTATTCCTATATAGAAAATATATCTTTTCATCCAAGAATATCTTGTGCTTTGTTTAATATTTTTATTCTTTCTCTTGGGATGGAAAATGCAGTGGTAACTTCCCTATGGACAGATAGTTATTTATATTTGCAAACCATGGATTTGTAAGAGATATAGCAAATAAATTCTCATATGGGAAAGATTTTACCACTAAAACATTCTCCTCAAGGTTATTAAAATGAGAAAAAAAATTTTCCACTCAATTTTCCTTTCGAGGGTTATTTATGATAGTAATATTGAATTCTTGCAACAATAATAACCATATTTTGACTCTGCCATTAGTATTAGGTTTATTCATTAAATAGCCAATGGAAGAATAATTTGTATGGAAAAGGAATTTGTAACTAGTAACATAGTGTCAAAAATTATTGACAACATGTATAACTGCTAATATATCATTTTTCATAATGCTATAATGGAGTTGAAAAGGAGTTCAATTTTTACTGATAAAGTAGATAGCATAGGTTGAATTTTTTTCCTTTTGATCTAGGTTGTAAAATGAATGAAATGAAAGGTAAGAAAGTAAATGAAACACACATTAAGAAATATTGCAAAACCATAATAATATAGTGAAAACCAAAGTTCTATTGATAAATAAAATAACATAGTATTGTACAACGCAAACTCGCTAGAATGGTGGTAGTTTTATTTGAAGGGAGAGAGTTTGAGGCTAGACGCATTCGCAAAACCAGTTACAAGAGGCCAAAAGAATGGAATTTTAACATAAAGTAAGAACCCTAAATTTCCAAAACACTAATCATATTAGATGAAGTGCTATGCCCCAAGGTGGTTAGTTAGTACATCAAATTCACTTGGGTGCAACTTTTGCATACAATGTCCGTTTGGGGCACACAATAGTCCTTTATAAATAACTATTTAAGAACTAAAATGTTCAAATTGGATGAGGGCATGCCATCATAACCCATGGCCCCTAGAATTTCCAAAAAACATCATTTAAGACCTCAAAATGGCCCTAGAAGTTTGGGACTTAAAAAATCATAAAAAAGAAATTGCTAAGAAGATATAGAATAGTTGAGATAGCGGAAGAGGTGGGTGGCCACCAATATCCACTTAGATCATTTCTTCATCCCCCCAAAAACGAAGTAATTGTCTCCATTACCTTAAGTTCCCTCATCAAATGGGGAACTTCTACTGAATTTGGATCCTTGTGAGCCACTTTCCTTGGTTAACATGTTTCCCTACTTTCACAACCTGATAGAGTTGTATGTGTTATTGGTGGGTACCCTTTTCTTAATGTCCATGATATAATCCATTATAGCTAGTTCAATGTAGCTAGGATTAAGTTTTGTGGGGATCAACTGTTAGGATATGTTCAAGGTGTCAAACAAAGGTGGAAAATATAGTCATAGTTTATCCAAATTAAATATTAGTTGCAAGCCAAGTAAAGGAGGGAATACTCAATTGAAAAAAAAAACACCTACAACCTTTATTATTATGTAAGGCCCATATTGGATTTGTCTCGACTTCCTATGGGGGCTTGTGAGGCACTCTTTCTGTAAATGCAACCACACCTTATCACCAACTTGAAATTTATGTAGAACCATATTATAATCATGTTGTTGGTTATACTTGTCATTAGATTTTTGCAAGATATCATGAACCTATTATTGGAGGTATTCGTTCCATTTAACAAATTTAGCTACTCTATCTGTCAGTGATGATGAATTGGAAATAACTACATCAAACGCATTCAATGCTTGGAACCCCATGCATCTCTAAACACGACTATGACCAATAAAGCTATGGAAGGATCTGTTATAGTTATGTTAAACATATGGAATGATTTTTTCCCGTGTACACAGATGCTTGGTGTTGTATGATGCACAAGATATGCACAATCATATTATTGACCACTTTTTTTCACCCATTTGTTTGAGGATGAAAGGTAGTTGATTTGGTAAACTTAGTATCCATTAGAGACCATAGTTTGAACCAAAAGGTGTTGAGGAACTTGCCCCTATCTGAAATAATTATCTGAGGTAGCCTAAAATGAACCCATTCACACTCAAAGAAGAGTTTAGCAATGGCTTCAGCTATGATTTTCTTCTTTTATGGTGCCAAAATGGCCATATTAGAGAATTGATCGATAACCTCCAGCACACAATTGTTATTATACTAGGTGGATGGAAAACTTAACATATAATCCATGGATACTGACTCCTAGGGATTGTCTAGGGTAGGTAGGGGAGTGCACAATTCTTGCTTCTTAATGGTTGATTTAGTAATGAAACATGTAGTGCATGATATAAAATATTGATGGACATCTTGTTGAGCTTTAGCTAGTAGAAATACTTTTCAAGTACAAGTACCATATTCTACACACAAAAGTGCCTTATGTGTGGCCTAGGTAGCATAATAGTGCATCCTAGAGGTGGAATTATGGAACTTGTTTGCCCGTGATCAACATCTAGCATGTGGAAATGAAGTTAGATTCATTGTTGTGGCCACCCAGAGGTCTCATGCCCACAAGAGTCAAGAATTGTGGTTAGTGCTATAATTGAGGGTTTACTAAGGAAATTTGCAATATGGTTGGTGTTTCCCTTCTTTTACTTTATGTTTAGGTGGATTCTTTGTAGGTATGTGGACCATTTCTTATGGTTGTCAATATATAAATTTCCTTATTTATGTATGAATTATAGAGTACTGTGATCAGTGTGGACGATCATATCCTTCCCCATAATATAATTCTTCTATTGTTAGCATGCCTACTTGATGGAGTACATCTCCTTGTCATAGGTAGGGTATCTCTAGAAAGTATCATAGAGTGTTTCATTGTGATTGGCAACTAGATGTCCTTCTTGAATGAGGATTACCCCAATAACATAGTCAGAGGCATCTATTTCAATCTCAAATGGTTGTTACAAGTTTAGAAGGGTGAGTAACGATGTAGAGAAGAGGTAATGTTTCAGATCCTCTTTTGGGTATGTCTTATATTCTTTCCATGACTAGTTCTAGAAGATGTTACATTGCACCAAGCATAGCGGGGGGGGGTCGCAAGAGCGACGGTAGCCCCCTACATGGAGTCTGTGGCAGGGCCTTGGCATTTTTTTTGGCAGACCCAAGAATGGTTGGGTGGACCAAAGGATGGGGGTGGACCCAAGGATGGTGGATGGACCCAAGGATAGTGGATGGACCCACCCATGGTTTTGTGCATGGTTTGTAGCATGATGGTTTTGTCCATGGTATTTTGTAGATCCATTCAAGGGAACTATGATTGTGTTGTCATCCAGGGTTAATGGATTGGGGTTTATGAATGCTTTGACGTGTATATAATGTATTGTAACATTGAAAGGAATAAAAAGAAAAATCAATTTGGTTTTCCTATTTTTGGGTTTCAGGAGAAAATATCTATGTATGTTTTTATGTTCTTGTCATTGTATATTTATTTTGTTTTTTAAGAATTTGTTTGTAGGTAATTTTTGTATACGGGTAAAACTTACATCCTCAAATTATTTTTGTTTTGATTCAAAACAAGAAAAATTTACTTCCACCCTTGGTTACTTGAATTAAGGGACAAGCGATATGAGAGAGTCCCTATACAAACCTTTAGTAGAAGTTAGCAAGGCCTAAGAAGTTACAAAGCTCTATTGGGGTCATCAAATCTAGTCAATCCTAGATTTTTTAGATCTTGGTTTTCTCCATATGCACCCCATGTTCATCCATGATGTATCCTAAATATTGAATTTTCTACATATAAATGAAAATTTCCCTAGATTTGAATAAAACTTATGTTGTCACAGGGTCCATAGGACCTTATGAATGTGCTAGAAATGTTCATCCCAAGTTCTACTAAAAATGAATATGTCATCCAAATATACAATGACAAAAGAGTTTGTGAATGGCCACATGCTATCATCCATCATCGACATGAATGTTTTTGGAGCATTAATCAAGCCAAAGGGCATGAACAACCACTCAAAAAAGTCTTGTTTATATTTGAAGGCTATATTCCATACATTGGCTTGCTCAATTAGAACTTGGTGGCACACTAACGTCAAATCAATCTTACCAAAGAATTTAGACCCTTAAGCTGATCAAGAAAATCATCAATCTATGGAATCAGGTACTTGTTCTTGACAATCATTTTGATGAGGTCTCTATCATCAATACAGAGCCTCCATGTATTAGCCTTTTTTTGTGCCAACATAATTGGGCTCCCATAAGGTGAGGAGCTCTATTGTATGTGCCCCTTTCAGATGAGATCATGAATATAAAATTTTATTTCCTCTTTATCCAAGTGATAATATCTATATATTGGGCCATTAGGTAAGGGATCATGAGATATAAATTCGATTGAGTGTTTTACCTATAAGTGTAGAGGTACCCCCACTAGTGAAGTGAAGATATATTTGTATGCTTCTACAATATTGTACACCTGATTTTGTTTTGTAGAGAGTCCCTCTATTGAGGTTGTGGTGATAAAAATGGCCTTACTTTCACCTTCTAAATGAACTAAGAAGATGAATAACTTTACACTTTGAGATATTACCTTTCAGCATTGATTTATTGAGACCAATGAAATTGTAATAGTGGGAACTACCTCTGGCACCTTGCAAATTTGACCCCATATAGTAACAATGACACTACATAGATGGACTCATAAACAACATGACGTTTCCACATATAACGTTGTCATAAAGACATTAAAAATTTCAAGTGGCAAAACATCACACAATACCTCATCTTTGAAGGGCTTCATTCCATAGGATAGACGACATTACTAGTTGACATGGATGTCTCATCCATGGCTCAACCAACAATTGGTGTGGTAAGGGTTGTGGCATTGTTAGTAGGTTCAATATCTTGACAACCTTGGTTGAGATTAGATTCTTCTAACTCCTACTTTCAACAATGAAATGTAGTGGCTTCCCCTACACCCACATCTACAAATGGAAGAGGTACTCTCCCTCCTCATGTTCATTTAACTCTTTTGGTTGGATCTTGGTGCTGTGATGGTAGCACCGGGTTATGCATTGATGGTCCTCTTTCCTTTATCGTGTTCTAATTTGGAATTTGAGCCATATTCTACTTCTTTTTCTTTAATGTAAACTAACAATAATTGTTTCAAGTGACATTCATTAGTGTTATACCAAGGGATTTAGTAGGAATCACGCCACTTTCTAGTGTCCTTTGACTTCCCCTTACACTTCTTTTCTTGCAACTTGGGTTGTTTGTCTTGAGGTTGGATATCCTTTCTTTAGCCCTTGTTTTGAGAGTCACCTTCTTCTTTTTTAGAGTTAAAATTCAAACATTTTTTAACCATGGCATTAAAGATCAAACATCATGATTACTAAAAATCCTAAAACTAAACACTTAAAGTTGTTGGGAGATTGACAATACGTAGAGGAGGGGGAGGGTGAATAAGTGTTGTGTAGTATGGATCAGTCTAAACCCTTTTTGCATTTTCTTCACAAACCATTAATTGTATTAGCAATTAGTCAACAACATATATACAAACATCAGATAACACATGTAATGCAGAGCAGAAAGTAATAAAAAAGCGAACCATGAAAGAATAAACACATAGAGCATAAGGCACATAAATCATCAATGCACATAATGACATCGAATATTAGGAGGAAACCATTTTGAGAGAAAAAACTTTGACGGATTTGTCTTCAACATCTCCTTATTATTTAAAATCCCCTACTTACATCATTCACTGAACACCGCTGGCGTGCAATCCATAACTTCCATGCACATGAACAACCACTCACTCCACACGACTACTTGATCGAATCCACCAATTGCACAACTATGTAAGCCCTAACCTGCTAGAGACCCCTACCTCCAATAGTTTCTCTGACCACCACTAGAGGGAATCCACCACTCCCTTAGTAAGCCATCACTTTCCACACTGAAGGCTCCAACCCTCAAACTCTTGTGGACCACATTTCATACATTTTCAAATTAGGGCCCACCAACCTCAACTCAAACATCTATAGGCCTTGTTTCATCTACTTTTGCATTGGACCCATGTAATATTCTTTGGTCAAAAACAATATAACACCTCTATACAATAAACCTCTCCAACAAGAAATCCGCTCAACAACCACATACAATATCAGCCATACTCAACAACACATGATCTTTGACCAACCCTAGCTTAAAAAACTATTACAAGCAACACACTCTCCTCAACAACTCTTAACAACATCAAACTCTGACTCAACAATAACCAAACCGTGACAGACCTCTGACTCACACTCAACTATTATCAACATATCATAGATAGAAACATACATCTCAATAATTATTCTGACTCAAACCCTCAAAATCACATTCTCAAAACACAACACCATGCTCATACTACTCATTTCATAGCAATGCATCAACTTACATAGCATAATACAAGACAATACAAGCATCATATAACCTCACTAACATTAACCTCTGCAACAACATAATGACAAGGTTTAGCAGCAACATAAACTTTGTTCTATGTAGCACTTTGATCAGAGCTTCAACACCTCCATGAACAACCTAGCAATATAAGCCACACACCATCAGCCTCTAGTAAAATGCATCCGTGATTTAATCCATAGGTACGTGTTAGGGTCCTATAAATTATAGGATCTCAAGGTGATTTAGTATTTTGTAATTGTGATTGCATATTGTACATAATTCCAATATTCAAATGATTTCCAAAAATATATGAAAAAGAAAATGAAAAGAGGGTATGTTAAGAAAATAAATAATAATAATAATAATAATAAAGGAAAATAAGAACCCCACAAAAGAAAAAAAAAAATAATACGGAAAGTGTTGCAATTATAAATGCCACTACTTATAAGTTAGCTCTTTTTAGTTTATTATCAAATAAGGTAGTGTGAAAGTTGTTTTTGAATGCCAAAATGACTATATTTCTGTTCAAATGATACAATTTAATCATGATTGAACACATTTAAATTTTTGTTCAATAGGTTAGTGAATGAATATTTACCAAACATTTTAAATCTTAGTGAATCAGTAGCTAGGTAGAAATAAAATTGATTCAACAGTTTAATCTAAATCAATGGCGAAATAAGTGATAGGATAAGGTAGGTTTTCATGAAAAAGTGATTTTGGGTTTGCTAGTTTAAATGCACCCTACAAAGAAAGAAGAGAAAATGTTAGCTTAGAAAAAGAATTGAAATGAGAAAGGGTAGGTAGAAGCACAATGATGATTTCAGGATAAGCATGAAAGTTCTATCCTAAGTTGAATTTCAAATATATTTTCATGTGCAGAAGAAAGGAAAAGGGATTAAAGTTCTAAGGTTCATCATATCAAATTATTTTTGGTATATTACACCACTAGTACTAAAGTTTCGTTACCCCAAAATCACCCCTCCGCTCTATTTTTCATCCATTCGCCTCCCCCACTACACATCCAATCATACCCCATTAAATACATTCTTCCTACCCCACCATATGCCCCATCACATCATGATAATGTCCTGCCAAATTTCCCCTCATCCACACCACCTCTTAACACCTGAAAACCTACATTACGTGATCCAAAATGGATCTAGTAATAGACTTCTAAGTCTAAAAATATTCCTCACAGAGGAAAATGAAATTCAAAGGATGCTCTTGGAAATAGTTTCATTACATAGATCTCTTCATTCTAAATCTAATGCAATTTGAATGGGCTAAAACAGACTTCAGATAAAAAAGTTATTGTAAAAATAAGTTTTCCCATTATCCTTAGAAAAGGAGGAAAATTCTTATAAAAGTGGACTTAAGGGCTCCTTAAAAAAAATCGCATCGGAAAGGTTCAAAGGGAGGACTTAAGCAAAAGGTGAAAGGACTCCTTGATAGCGATCTCTGATATATCACATTGGAGGAAGGCCTTCATGTGGTATCATAACCCTGGGAAGTGATTTGCGATTGCGATCGGCGGATCGACAATCAGCACAGTCAGAGGGAAGTTGTATAGACCCCCAGCCGTTGCGACTTGTGATATGCGATGCGCCGATAGTGCAATCGGAGATCAGCGATCGAGACCGCAGCAATACAAAGGGACCATGCCATTGCGACTTGCGATGAGAGATGATGCGATCGCATTTGGACCATTGGATCGTGAGCTTGATAAAACAGTGGAGGATCAACTGTGAGATGTCGCATCGCTATTATGTTAAGTCCATGAACCGGAGCTCCTGCTTGTTGCGATTGCGATATGCGATTAGAGCCCAGACCCAATAGGATTATAAACATGATTGCATATTATTTGAAGTCCGGCTAAAAGGCCCATTATGTGTTTTGCGTGTGTTTTCCTGTGTATTTCCGTTATTTGGCTATTTTGCCCAGAGGAAGGCAAAATGATTGGGTGTCCATGCCCACCGGTTCCTTTCCATTTGTAAACGGATTCTTGTAATGAAATAGTCTGTCTTCAATCATGGAGGTGATTGTAACTGATGTATTACAAAAAGCACAGGGAGCTCAATTGACAGGGCTGATGAAGGTTGCTGAGATTCACTTGGAGGTTGAGCGAACCACTGATAACACAGAGAGGTAGAGTTATGCTCAGGAGAAGCGTAGAGAAGCCCAAGAGGCTTAGAGATGCTTGAATGCTGAGTGTAAGCCCAAAGGAGGCAAACGGCAGAGTCAGGGTGATTCAAAAGTAGAGGATTGCTTGGAGGTCAAGCGAAACCAGAAGCTCATGAGAGCCAGAGCCAAGAGCCAGCGCTAAGAGCTAGAGAGCCAAGATCCAGAGCCAAGAGCCAGAGCCAAGAGCTAGAGCGGAGAGCAGAGGCAGAAGCCACCAGAGGTTGGAGGCAGAACAACAAAGAGATCAAATGATCAAGCTATTGCTGATCTCTGAAGTGTGCTAAAGATGGAAGAAGGAGTTCCAGAGATAGTTAAAAGAGTTCTGAGGGAGTTGGTGCAAGCTAGAGCTCAAGATAGCTCAGAGCACTAATTGAAGGAGTCCAGTCCAGAGAAGCCTAATCTGTCTGTAGATTAAGTACAGCCAGGGGTAAGATGGTATTCTAAGCCCATAGGTATAGCTGTAAACATATGGAGTTGAGTGTGGAACTTGTAAAAGAAACATTACCATAATCCCAAAGAGCCTAGTCGAGTTGATTAGAACTCAAGGGGACGTATCCTAAGGTATTAGGGTGAACTCCATATTATATTGTTGTCTTTTGTGGTTTGCTTATTTGCTGCTTTATTTACTGTTATATGCATTTCATATCATTTTAAGAAAATGAGAAAAAGTACTTAACAGTTAAAGGCAAACAAAGACATACACCTACTTCAAGTTCTTTTAATTCTGCATTTATCAATCATAAGCATAGATCTTGGAAATTGTTTAAGCTTTGGAGTGGGAGAGGTTCTTGTAAGCTGACAAGAAGCCTTTAGTGCCTCATTTTCAGACCAAGTGGTATCAGAGCCCAGTTGATTAACCCCACCTTCAAAGAAGGTTATATCAACGCTGGTTATATCAAAGCATCAGGTTGATTAACCCCACCTTCAAAGAAGGTTATATTAGAGCCCAAGTTATACTAAAGCAGGTGGTATCATGAAGTAGATGGTATCATGATGCAAGTGGTATCAAATTAGAATGCTTGTTTGACTTGAAAGGTGTTCAAACAGTAGAAAGAATTTAGCTGTTTGATTGTTTGTAAACTGACTGTTGTGTGAGGTTGCAGAGGTGAAGGGAAAGCTATTGATAGCTAAGTCTAGGAGAGGACAAGAAGGAAGAAGGGCTGAAGGCCAAAGGACCTCAAAGCAATCCTTGAAGCACAAGAGGTTTGTTACAAAATGTTGCTTGAATAATCTCTTTGTTAATCTTGTTTGAAGTTCTTTTGATCATTTTGATAATGACAACTTCTACAAGTGAGTCCTCAGATTATTCTTTCTTCACAAGATTCTTTGATGAAGACATGAAGCAAGACTTGTTCATCATGATGGATATGGTGAGAGAAATGTATGAGGATGGAAGGAAGATCATCATACTTCGAGAGTAGTTGAATTCCATGAAGGAAGAGAAGCAGTTGCTTTTTGACAAATTGCAGGAAATGGAGAGGCAACTTCATATTGCAAATATGAACCTAGAAAGGATGCATGAGTTGAAGACACAACTCTTTATTTCCAAAGAAGCCTTGGTCAAGTATCAACTTGAAGAAGAGGTAAACAATTCTTGTTTGTCTTCAAATTCTTCTAAGAATGATTATGTTGGTTCTTTTGAAAAATATACCAGAGGCATAGGTTCCAAGTTAATGTCCAAGATGGGTTATGAAGGAAGTGGCTTGGGAAAACATGCACATGGTATTGTTGAGCCAATAATAGTGGAGGAAAGGCCTAAGTATTTGGGTCTTAGCTATGGACAGTCTTATGGAGAAAGTTCCAAAGCTGCCATGAAGACAATTGAAATAGTTCCAAGAAGGAGTTTCATTTCAGGTCTTCTACCTCAAGAGTGTAAAGGTTGTATTCATGGGGAATGCAATAGCTTGAAACATCATTTTTAGGAAGAAGGTGTTCATAAGCATACACTTGAACCAGAGAGTTGTGGAAGCTCTAAAACGATTGAAGAGGTTGATAGTGTTCCAAAGGGAGCTACTTCTTCATTTGATTCACCTCCTCATGAAGGCAATAAAGGTGAAAGAGAAAGGTATAAATCTAGTTCTAATCATATTCCTTTTGATTATGTAAAGCATGATAAATTTCCATATAATCATGGGAAAAGAATTGCATGTTCCTTTTGTGGTTTGGTTAACCATAATGTTTCTAGATGTTGGAAGAGAATGGCCACATACAGGAAACTTTTGAAGGAAAGGAAGCAAAAAGCCAAAGGTCCATTGGACAAGGAAAATCATGTTGTCAAGAGGATGCACATGTGTTGCACTTACTGCCATAAGCAAGGACATATTGCTGCACAATCTTGGACTTTGAATCCAACAATGCTTCCACAAAACTTGAAGAAGGTGGAAAGAAAGAATGGCAGGAATGGAAAGAAAGATTCCATGATTGATGTGTTTCAGGATGATTCACATGTTGATGCTGATGTGTAGACAAAGGTAGCACCTTTGAGATGGATTGGTAAGAAATGGCTAGAATTCTTATCCAATTAAAAATTGCATGTTTATTGATATAATGCATCTATTTGCATTTCTTTGTTAATGGAATGCAAGTTGTGGGGTTTTACCAAGAAGGTGAATGGAAAAGTTGAGTATATGGACTCACTTTATTGTTGCAACATTATGTTTCATTTCAGCTTCAAAAGTACAGTGTACTTAAGCGAAAGTTGAAAGATGAAATGCATGCATAAGCTTGATATGCATGAACACAAGGATGTTGATGATTTCCTTGTATTTAAACATGTATGTGTGATTAACTTGAAGGGTTGATTACTTTGATGTAAACATGCATGTAATGTAATATTGACTTGAGAAAAGTTGATTTGGTCTCCAAGATGGAGATGATGATGAAGTGTTTCATCTTTGTAAAAGAAATGTGGAATTATTTTTCTACATGCTTGACTTGAAGGGTCAATTGTTTTAAAGGCATGTTTTGTTTCCATTATCTAGTCAATCATTTGTATACAGATGTAAGACATGGAGGTAATTCACAAGATGTGAAATCTGTTTCTTTTGTTGAAGCAGGAGTTTAGGCCATCCAGTTGTTGTCTGTAATCCTGTCATTGTTAACAGTTGTTGTTGATAGTATGTAAAACAGGCACAAATGAAAATTTTGTGAAGTAGATGTAACTTCACATTGGTTTGAGACACCTTGGATCAATGATCAAGGCAGAGAAGTTAAAACTACCTTCTATGACCTTCTTAGCAGGAGTTCTACAGGAAGTCAAGGAGGAAGACAGTTCTTCCCAGGAGGACAAGGACATCTAGGAAGGGAGTGTTCAAAGGCTTTGGTTCAGAGGCACTATGCAAGGCAAGTGTATGGAGGCTGAAAAAAAGAGGGTGAGGTACTCTCATTTACTGTTCAAATCAGTATATTAGTCTTTTGGAGTCCAAAAGCTTTTTAGTGGGAAGGCGTGATCCAAAATGGATCTAGTAGTAGACTTCTAAGTCTAAAAATCTTCATCACAGAGTAAAATTAAAGTCAAAGGATGCCCTTGGAAATAGTTTCATTGCATAGATCTCTTCATTCTGAATCTAACGCAATTTGAATGGGCTAAAATGGACTTCGGATGAATAAGTTATTGTAAAAAGAAATTTTCCCATTATCCTTAGAAAAGGAGGCAAATTCTTATAAAAGTGGACTTAACGGCTCCTTAAATAAAATCGCATCAGAAAGGTTCAAAGAGAGGACTTAACCAAAGGCGAAAGGACTCCTTGATAGCGATCTCCGATATATCGCATCAGAGGAAGGCCTTCATGCGATATCGGAACCCTGGGCAAGTGATTTGTGATTGCGATCGGAGGATTGGCGGATCGACAATTGACACAGTCAAAGGGAAGTTGTATAGATCCCAGGCCATTGCAACTTGTGATATGTGATGCACTGATAGTGCGATCGACGATCGGGACCATAACAATACAAAGGGACCATGCCATTGCGACTTGCGATGAGCGATGATGTGATTGCATCCGGACCGTTGGATCACGAGCTTGATCAGACGGTGGAGGATCAATAGTTGGATATCACATCGCTATTATGTTAAGTCCATGAACTGGAGCTCCTGCTTGTTGCGATTGTGATATGCGATCAGAGCCCAGACCCGATAGGATTATAAACACGATTTCATATTATTTGAAGTTCAGCTAAAAGGCCCATGATGTGTTTTGCGTGTGTTTTCTTGTGTATTTCTGTTATTTGGCTATTTCGGCGAGAGGAAGGCAAAACGATTGGGTGGCCATGCCTGCCAGTTCCTTTCCATTTGTAAATAGATTCTTGTAATGAAACAGTTGGTCTTCAATCATGAAGGTGACTGTAACTGATGTATTACAAAAAGAATAGGGAGCTCAATTGACAGGGTGGGTGAAGGTTGCTGAGATTCACTTGGAGGTTGAGAAAACCATTGATAACACAGAGAGGTAGAGTTATGCTCGGGAGAAGCGCAGAGAATCCCAAGAGGCTCAGATATTCTTGAATGTTGAGTGTAAGCCCAGAGGAGGCAGTCTGCAGAGATGGGGTGACTCAGAAGCAGAAGGTCGCTTGGAGGTCAAGTGAAACCAGAAGCTCGTGAGAGCCAGAGCCAAGAGCTAGAGCCAAGAGCCAGAGAGCCAAGAGCCAGAGCCAAGAGCCAGAGACAAGAGCTACAGTTGAGAGCAGAGCAGAAGCCACCAGAGGTTGGAGGCAGAACAACAAAGAGATCAAATGATCAAGCTATTGTTGATGTCTGAAGTGTGCTGAAGATGGAAGAAGGAGTTCTAGAGACAGTTAAAAGAGTTCTGAGGGAGTTGGTGCAAGCTATGGCTAAAGATAGATCAGAGCACTAATTGAGGGAGTCCAATCTAGAGAAGCCTAGATCTGTCTACAGAGTAAGGACAACCAGGGGTAAGATGGTATTCTAAGCCCATAAGTATAGTTTTAAACCTATGGATTTGAGTGTGGAACTTGTAAAAGAAGCATTACCATAATCCCAAAGAGCCTAGTCGAGTTGATTAGAGCTCAAGGAGACGTAGCCCAAGATATCAGGGTGAACTCCATATTATATTGTTGTCTTTTGTGGTTTGTGTATTTGCTACTTTATTTACTATTATATGCATTTCATGTCAGTTAAAGCAAATGGACAAAAGTACTTAACAGTTAAAGGCAAACAAAGACATACACCTACTTCAAGTTCTTCTAATTCCACATTTATCAATCATAAGCATAGATCTTGGAAATTGTTTAATCTTTGGAGTGGGAGAGGTTCTTGTAAGCTAACAAGAAGCCTTTAGTGCCCCATTTTCAGATCAATACATTTTGCGCCCCCCCCCAACCGTTTGAACTTCACCATCGAGGGGCAGGGTGGGGTCCAAAATGGGCGATTTTCAAACCCGTGCCCACCACCTCGTGTTTTCGTACCCCCCTAGCCGAAATCGTTAACCACCTCCCACCTCCCGAAAGGTGGTTTCTCCGCCTTCTGATACCACTACTCTATTCATTACACTCCCGCCAGTCACTCTTCACCATGTCATCCATCTGTTGCTCCGTCAATCACATCTGATCCATCCAAAAATCAATCCATTAAGTAATTAAATTACTTAACCTTTAATCCAATGGACCCACGCCACCAAAAACGGGAAATCCAGAATATTATAAAATCCCTCCTTTCACCCATTCGCCGGTTACTGATTTTATACACTGCCATTGGCATTTTTATGTTACAGGTGTGCCAATCAGAACTGCAACAATTTCACCCGACCAAGGATATTTATCGCTAACTAAATTTTAGGTCAGTACCTTTGTTTTACTATCTGCTTAAATCTCGAGTCCTCCCTGCACACTGTAAACCTGTAATCTAGATTTCACCAGTGTCCTTAGCTTTATCAAATCATGCCTCCGAAAGACAAGGGACAAGAAGAACCTGTGAGTCCTCTAATCCACCCACCCATCGACTTTCAACATATTACTTTGGTAGACAGAGACTATAAAATTCATGAAACCCTCTGTGAATTTGATCTGTTTAAAATGTATTGCTAGCTTGAGGACAAGTTTATAGATAAATCTGATGATATTCAACTGTGGGAATCCAATTTTCCCCATTATATCTTTCCCCATACCCACAACACCCCTGAATTCATCAAGAAATGTCATGCTTGTTATCTACCTAGCCAAAGAGTTATTATTTCCCCTACTGGAGAAATTGTATTCACCATAAGTCCCCAAGCTATAGACCAAATGATGTAAGCTCTTACAACAGACAATGCCATTCCTTTCTCTCATGAAGCACTTATTGAATTATATAAGAAAATGGACTTTGTAAAAAGAGCCAAAACCCTCAAGCTTTTCTTGATTGAAGATGCCCCATTGCTCAAGAAAAACCTCCCTATCCATCCTTCATTTTCCCTTTGAGAGCCAAGAAAATCATCACATTTATTTCCTACCTCCTTGGCTATTACTCAGATCAGTGGGTAGATGAGGAAATTATAGGATTTCTTTCTATTTTCTTTGCAGATTCCAAGATTTCCATCTTGTTCAAATTTAGCTAATTCCTTGTAGATTCCATCCATTAACAGTTTCTCAAATTCCAAACTGAAGAAGTATTTAAATATTCTTATGTCTTAGTATATATGTTTTTATATTTTCAGGGAGACAACCTCAAGCTTGCCTTACAAAAGTTGGATGGAGAAGGAAATTAGAAATTAATCATCTTCTGTATTACGCTGGTAATGAAGGAACACAAGGAGTATTCATATAAACAATTCATAGAAATGTTTGTACATTCAACACTCAGTCTCCTAAGCAGCACTCTAGAACCAATAATCAGTGAAGAAATCAGAAAAATCTTGCAGTTATCATACCAAGTCCAGATAGGAGATTGATACCTTTATCAAAATTACACAGAGCTAAGGATATTTGGGTGTTAACTTGCCCCTTACAAACTACCAAAATTCCTCCCAATGAGGATTTTTGCTCTAGAATACATAAGTAAAATGCTTAATATGGATGAGATTCATTTTGTAGCTGCCAAGAAGAAATGTCAATTCAAAACTAAAACACAAATAGGGCATTTTATTTGCAATAGTAGGGAAGCAGTAATGATTCTCAATCATACAAAAATCCTAAACATGACATCACAATGACAAATTCAAACATCATTTCACAATATCCCTAATCATCTTAGGGTTTCAAACATTCACATAAGCATACCCTTCGGTTAGGGTTTTCCAAAACCTGTCTAGGGGTCTAGAAAATCAGTTAATAATATGAGTGGGGTGGGTAGATTTATCAAGAGATGAATCACCCAAAGCAAGAATCAATATTATTTAATATAACTAGTCATAACAATGTTGGTAATTGATCATCAAATGAATAATCCTTTCAATCAATGTATTTAAAGCGTACCTTAGTTCTTTGACCAACCTTGTCTAGAGAGATCCTCTTTCATACTCCTTGCATATGTTTTTCGTAATAAAGATAATAGAGGGAGAATGGTGATTGGTATTTAATATAATAAAAACTAAATTAGTACATGAAAACAAAAACTAAAAAGAGGGAGTCCTACAAACTTATAAAAACAATACAAAAATGTCTTTTCCAAAATGATTTAAAAACCTATAAATTCTAAAACATATAAAACAATATATAAAAAACTAAAAGCAAAGGACTTAGTAATGTAGGTCCCTAATGTCGAGTTCTTCTGGCTTGACTTTCTTTGAGTCTCCTTCTTTAGCAAAGTTGGCTTGATCCCTTCCTCTCCTCTTATTCTTTGGATTCTCATGGACAATCACTCTTGTAGTGACCCTTCTTATGACATTGATAGCATTATATCTTAGACATGCTAACTTTCTTCCTTGGTCCCTTCAATCTATTTCCTTTATGATGAGCAACGTAATAATTTGATACACCTTAAGGATTGGTAACCATTGAGATCATTAGTTCTTCTTGACTGTAGGTGGCCCATAATTCTTCAAATGTGGGAGATACCTTCCAACAGTTGAGGCCTACAATAAATTCACCCCAAGAGGGTGGAAATCCTAATAGAGTAGTGATCACAAGTTATTTGTATGAACCAATCTCATCAATGGCAAAGAGATCATCTCTGGGTCTAGTTATATTTACAAATAAGGTTGCCACAATGTCTTCTTTAGTCATCTCCGTGGTCCTTATCTCATTCTTCAAACTTACTACTTGACCAATGTTCTTAATAGTAAAAATCTTTGACAAGGCTTCATACATTTCCTGAGCATGATCAACGTTAGCTATGGATGGGATAAGATTTTCCTTTATCCATTCTTCCATCATAGTCATGGCCACCAATTCTAATTCCCTGTATTTCATTTTGTTAGCATCATTGGATTACTCTATATGTTCCTTTACATTTCCTCTTACCAAGTCCAATACCTTGTTCCTTTTGAGGATTAGGTCAATCCTCTTTTTCCAGGACCTAAAGTTAGATGCCCCTTCAAGTTTTTTCTCTCCCTTGATTGAGTTAGACATCTTTCTTGAATAGTCAGTCCCTTTGAATGGTTACTAGATGGAGTGCTAGGGACTGCATTTTTCTTCACTCTTCATAAAAGCTCTATACCATGTTAGAAAATCAGAAAGGAAAAAATATTTTATTGTTCTTGATAATTACTTGTGATGTTTCTTATTATTATGATTATTTATATCTTAGTTCCTTTTATTTCATCAAGTAATTACCAAAGCAACAATACATAAAAAAATATACACCAGATGTAGGCACATGCTATGGAAAAAACCCCCTCGAGGGGAAAACCCAGTCTAGATAATTCTTCCTTTCAATAGTATTCTTTGAGACTCTTCACCCTAGACCAAGACCAACCCTTCCCTCCATGCCAAGTTAGCCTCCCAGAATTTCGACCTCTTTCCAGCAACTTCGACTAGGTAGCAACTTAGGCCAACTGGAAGCTTCTAGCAACACTGAAACTTGGAAGACTTTGATCTCCCAATCTAGGACACAAAATAGAGAAATAACAACACCAAAATTTTGATTTTTCTTCTCTCCTTATACTTCCCCAAACTCGCATTCACTTCGGATCTCCGGAAGTAGACTTCACACCTTCTTCCCAGTTACAAGACAACTTCAAACTTCTTCCCAGCTACAAGAGAATTCGAACTTATGTGAGAGAATGATGCTCCAAATTAATTCGATGAGATTCCTTTTATAGGCTTCATGTTGGGTCAAATGGGGTCCTTAGGCAAACTTGATCTTCTTCTAGGTCGACATGGTGTGGAGGTTACATAATTCATATTTGACTCAATACTTAATCGTTTTACATGATTCAAAATCCCAAGAAGGGTCTCTTTAAATGTACAATGACTCTATAGAATTAGAATAAATCCTAGAATTCATCAATGGGGAATTTGACCTAAAACATGGTAAACCAATCATGACACCCATGCTTTAATAAGTCACAATAATAATAATAAAATTTATTTTCTCTATTATTTTTACAAGTACATTAGATGATGACTCAAGTACATTAATTAGGACCAAACATAGTTACATTTTCCAACATTTACCACACGTCAAGGTCTAGAAAGTAATGCATGTGTCCAAGGTCCTTCATCTTGAATTCATAGGTTGGCTCCCTCTTACACTCGATCATCAAGGGCTCACTATCTATCAAGAATAAATCATCAACATATAAAACCAAAATCAACAACATACCTTGGACTACCTTGAAGTAGAGGTTGGGATCGACATTGCTTCTTATGAATCGCATCTTCACCAAATAACTATCTATGCGGGCATACCATGCTCTGGGGGCTTGCTTCAAACCATAAAATGCCTTCTTCAACCTTCAAACATGTGTCTTTCAATCCTCTACTTTAAATCTTTGTGGTTTCTCAACTTACACTTCTTCTTGTAACATACCATGGAGGAATTTCGTCTTCACATCCATATTATGAAGGCTCTATCCTTGACTTTTTGAAAAGGAAACTTTCAAATGAATGGTTGTATATCAAGCCACAAGTGCAAATATGTCATCATAATATTCTCCCTCTTTCTGGGAGAATCCTCGTGCCACAAAACTTGCCTTGTATTTCTCAATGCTACCAACTCCATGATCTTGAATAACCACTTCGAATTTATCATTGATTTCCCCTTTGGTCTCAACACAACATCCCATAAACCATTATTCATGATTGATTCATATTCTTCATCCATAGAATATTTCCAAAAAAATTCTTTTACAACTTCTTTAAAGGTGGGAGTTTCGACTTGAATCATGGTGCTCATGACTGCAACATATCCTTCATACTTGCATGGCTTCTTCCTTTCTCTAAATGATCTTCAAATGGGAACACATCTCTCATCATCTTGTAAAGTATCATGAAGCAAAGGTGGGGTTTTCCTGGTGGGAGGGTCACATGGAGGAGGATCTAGGGGATCCATGGGCTCTATGGGATCATCATCAATTTTTGTCTCAGATTTGGGCATGGAATGAGCATATAAAATATCTTTATCATCATTCTTCCCAGGAGGAGGAGGTGGAGGAAGGTCCCTTGCTTTTCCAAGTGTGGAATCTTCATCAAATGTAAAATACTTTATAATTTCAACCTTTCTTTAACCAGGAATATATATTCTAAATGCTTTAGAATTTTCACAATATCCAACAAAAGTATCTTTTCTTCTAGTGGCCTCCAACTTGTTTATTTTTTCCTTTGACACGAGAAAGTATATGGGGCAACCAGAGACATGGAGATGACCAACATCGGGCTTGACACTCGTGAATACTTCTTCAAGGTCCTATTGTCTAATGCTTAATGAGGCACCTCGTTTTGAACATATACAGTAGCATTTGTTGCTTATCCCCAAAGGAACTTTGATAGCCTTTGATCATGGATCGTGGCATGGGAAAATTCTATAATGGACATGTTCTTTCTTTCATCCACTCCTTTTTTTTTAGGATAATAGGGAATAATGGTCTCTTTCTTGATACCTTCCTTCTTGAAAAAATAAATGAACTCCTTTGATATGTACTCTCCACTATTGTCAGACCTATATATTTTGATTTTATTCCTTGTTTGATTTTTGATCAATGGTTTGAACTCCTTGAACATTTTGATGGATTCACCCTTGTGCTTCAAATAATATATCCATGTATTTCTTGAGAAGTCATCTATGAAGGTGATGTAGTAGAGATGGCTACCAATAGAATGCATGGGCATTGGACCACATATAGCAAAATGAATGAGATGGAGGATGTCATTTGTCTTGTTCTCGCTAGAGGGGAATGGTCATCATGTCTTCTTTCCACTGGCACAACTTGAACATACACCATCATGATGGGCTTGAACCTTAGGAATCCTATAGACCAATTTCTCCAATTTCAGAAGAACACCATAATGTAGATACCAATATTTGGTGCCATAGCTCGCTTAGATGATTCGTATCATGGACCAATGTTAGAAGTGGTCTTCTAGTAACCCTGTAGAGTCCTTCATATCTTGATCCCAATGTGAATGCATTTATCATAGGTGATCCAATCGGCCAGGTGAGAACCTTTCCCTTGATATAGGAAACCCTCATCCCTTTGTCTTCCAAAGCGGATATTGATACCAATTTCTTCTTCAATCTTGACACATACATCACATCATGGAGAAAAATTAGATTCCCCAGAATGAAAATGAAATTTGACAGACCCAAAACCTTTAACGGGATGAGTGGAGTTGTCTCCAAGAATAATTTTCAAATTTGACTCCTTCTCTACCAAATTAGAGAGAACTTACTTATAACTAGAGAAGTGATGAGTGGCCCAACTATCAACCGACTAACTATCCCATGAATATGGAGGAGATGAACTAGTAAGGGAAAAAATAAGAATATATTTAGATTTATTCGCAACATTACTTTCATACCTAGAGAATCTTGAGTTCTTTCGTGGATGACGATCTTCTTCATGATCACATGGAGCATCTCTTCTTCTTCTTTCATCTCTGCCATTGCAATCATTTCTTCGGTCATCTCTTCTTCTTTGATCATTGAACCTGTTGTCATTGTTTCTAGTATTGTAGCATGGTCCATTGTTCTTCTTAGGGAAATCTCAAGCATAGTGGCCTTTATTATGACAATTGTAGCATTCAATGTGCAATAATTCCTTCCTTGTATTTGGAATTCAAGGAGGAGTCTTTATTGAATTTGATGGAACTCCTTTTCCTTTCTTATTCTCTTTTCATGAGTGATGAATTCAACATGCTCTCCTTCTTCATGCTTTTGAATCCTTGCTCTTGATATCATCCTTGATTCTTCTTGAGTGAGATTTCCAACAATTTCATCAAATGATGGGAGGACATTTTTGTTGTTTATTGTAGTAATGAAGGTTTCCCAAATAGGAGGGAGTCCTCTTAGAGTTAGAATCACCAATTCCATATCATGAATAGATTCCCCAACTCTTTGCAATTGATCTCTAAATCCTCATTATGTAGGATTGCACAAACTCTTGTATGTTCATCTTTGTGTCTTTGAGTTGATATTTCAAGGAGATGATTTCATTCAAATTTTTGAATTCATACATGTCATATATCTTATCATACATGTCTTTAGACTTCCTCAAATTTCCAACATAAGAAATTAAATTATCTTCTAAACCATCAACTATAATTTTCTTTTCTTTCAACTCACCTTTCTTGTAGTTGTTCTTGGTAGCAACGGAAGCATTCTATGGAGGCTCAGGTACTTTTCCTTAAATGTATTCTAAAATATCATTGTTATCAATTATGATGTCCAACCCGACTTTCCATGTAGCAAAATTGGATGAGTCACCCAACTTCTCATTTTCCTTGAAGAAGGAAGACATCTTGACTTGGCAAGATTGGCTCCTTCAACCTTCCCAAAGATGATTGCTTCAATAGTTGTCTCCTTTTGGGCTTGTCCTTCACCTTAGCTCCGATAACATGTTAAATGTTTCGTATTTTTCTATGTTGTATCAATTACTTTAGCCCAATTCAATACTTCAATTAGAAATATGTAATGTCCCTTCCTAAATTATTTTAGAATAAGATTAATTTCTATATTTTGGGGCCGATTTTGGAGATGATTGGGCCCATTCGATTTTTATTAGGATATTAGACTTAGGAGAAGTTATTTTGTCGTGGTTAAATTACACACGGGGGCCACCTACACTAGGGAAAGATGCACTTCCTAGTTCAGTTTGCATGAAGGTGGTTAAGTTTTTCATGTAGGTGGTTAAGTGAGGGCCCAAGATGGAGGTAAAATTGGAGGGAAAAGTGCTCCATGAAATATATATAAGGAAGGTAGCTCTCCTAATTTCATTCATCTTATTGGAGTATATCAATTTCTCTTTGGTTGCTCGAGCTGCTTAACCGAGTCACTGGTTGTTTAGAATGAGTTCTTCAGGAAAAGAGCTCACCCTTTCTTTAGGGGACTTCGAGTGCCACCCTAGGAAGGTTTTCTTCATTTCTTCAGGAGGAGGACCACATTGTGATTCCCAACAGTAGCATTCCCTTCTGGGGTTGTGTGTATTACCGGGGGACACAGTGGATAGGAGGCCAAGTTCATTGGTGGTGCTTAGCAGTGGAGATTTGATGTGAGATTTTTCGAAGAGGAGGCTAGGGAGGATTGTTAGTATCTAGGAGAGTTTGGGAGTTGATTGATCTTTTGGCTTGGCAGTGTCACTTTCACACTACCTGGGCTAGGGTAGAAGAAGTGTGCAGGAGCTCATTTCATGGGTAGAGTATTAGTCCTTGAGGCTAATCTTTTCCGTAAAGGTTAGAGGAGATATTTGGAGTGGTGTTTGCTTCCATTTTAGAGCTTGGAGGAGGAATTTGTGGTCATTCATTGCAGCCCGTATTTTTAGAGCTGTTTAGAGGGTGTGGGCCATAGAAGAGGTCAAATTTGGGAGGTCAAAATCTGGCCAAACCATTTCTGGGTTTTTTGGGTTTTTGATAAGGATCCTAAATATAACGTTTCAAATTTTTCTTAGCACCAAAAGTGGGGTTTTGAGCCGTATCTTTGCAACAGACAATGCAAGATTGCTAGGGATTTCAAATAGCCTTTGGGAGTCGATTTTGTGAGGTCAAATAGGGAAAACCCATTTTTGGGTTTTTCTGGGTTTTGGCCAAGGAATTTGTGGCTATAATTTTAGAATTTTTTGAGCACCAGAGGTGAGGTTTCTTGCAGCACCTTTCCAGCCAGCAATTGTCGTAGTTGGGAGACAGTGCAGAGCTTTAAAAGAGCAGTTGCTTTCTAGCATTTGGGATTATTATCGAAACTTTGGTTCTGTCTAAATTTTCCTTGAGGCAAGCTCATGTGCTCTTTCCATACTATTGTACATTTCTCCATTTCTAAATAAATTGGATCAGTTGGTTCCCATTTTTGTTGTGTATTGAGTATCTGTTGATAGTTTAATTTTTCTGTGCAATAATCGAATTGGCTTTTGTGTATCATTGTTTTCTTAATTTTGGAACATTACAGTGGTATCAGAGCATGATCTTGGCCCAGCTATGGGAAAATATCCAGAAGATCATGGAAGCTTTGGGTATGAGTGCACAATGACGAGTGAAATTGGAGACAAACCCATGGCTCAAGGGAAATCCAGTATGCAGTAATTTTGGGGTAGAATTCATTGGGGCGATGAGAAATTAGCCCAATTGAGGAGGGTGACAAACCAAACCCATCCTCACCCTTACTACAGAGACATAAGAGGTGAGTAGGCCATGGGGATGAAACCGTCTACATCATGTGGGGAAACTCGACCAGATCAGGGCACTAGATCTCCTGAAAAGGAGCAGGCTCGATAGAGACAGTTAGAGGGTGAGACAAGGGAGCACTTTTGTTGGTGGAGACCTAGCTTTAGATATCAGGAGCCTGAGGAGGAGGTTGAGCTTGATGCTAAGAGCCCATAGGATGGTGAGGAGCACATTGATATACTCGGTGTGGCACAAGAGTCTCCTCTATTAGAGACCTCTTTGATAGCCCCAGTTGACACCTTGGTGGAGAAGATAGATCTTACACACATAGAGCCATCTGTTGAGGAGGAGCCACCCATGGATGAGATGCCAATACATGCTGAGGTATTTGAAGTTATGATCGAGTTTACAGGCGATATATGCCCACGATAATTCCACCAATTCCAGGCTAACCTTCTAGCATTAAAAAGGAAGGTTGCATTAGTGCATGAGGCTATTTTTTGCAGTGGAATGAGGAGCAAGAGAGCATGAGATCGGTTTGTGTCGAGTCCACGACCAAAATGACTCACGTTTGGGGGTTGCTGGATTCCCTATTGGTGCAGCTAGAGTGCACATTGGAGCGTGAGAGAATCCCTGTTTGTGCATACATAGACAAGGCTAGCAGCATTGTTAGGTTACCTTGGCCCATTGGACAGAGAGAGACAGAGCTACCTAGTCAGATTTTATATATTGACTAGGATAGCGAGATGAGATGACCTGAGTTGTAGAGGGTGCAACACCCACATGCTAAGGTTGTTATATGTGTGGGAGTTCATCCATTCAATCCCTCTCTTGAGGTTGGGTGGCCAGAGATTCTGAGTTGGTACCTGGTGGAGTGGGCTATGGACATGGTAGTGGACCGAGGTGTAGCTTAACAGGAGTTTCCAAGCACTAGGGATGTTAGAATCCCCGAATGGCATTGGGATTCGAGAGGGACCACCTATCATTTCCCAGGTATATCGGTTGACTATGACCTAGAGGGTATAGTTGACTTGGTAGTCAAGTGTGCACCTGTGCTATGAGAGTTTCGGTCAACAGTAGTAGCCAACCAGTTAATGGACATGATTCTTGGGTTGAATTGGTACGACGTTTGAACATAAGATCATGTGTTTATCAACACACTTTGGCAGGAGTTTGTCGGAGGAGGTGGCATTGGCAAGCCACCAAATGGTGCCTTGTATGAAGTTAGGGATTCTTCACTTTTGTGTGGGGTACAAGGGACGTAGAGGAGTAGTGTAGGGGTAGCATCACTGCTGACACATAGGTAGATTCACTTCTCGAATCCTTTAGGGAGGATTTGGAGTGAAGATCCATTCACTGGAGGGTATGATGATGCGACAATGGAGGTGATGATACCGGTTGGGTGTGGGCAGACACATAGGGAAAAAAATTTACACCATCTCATTCGAGGATGGGTAGGATCATTGGTCTGCAGATGGGCATGGAGACGCATGGGGGAGTTCCTCACATCACATTGAGTTCATGTTGGGAGTGATCGGTGCAGTGACACAAGCGGGACACAGGATGGTATATGATGGCATAAATGTAGCTAGGGGTATCTAGTGGTGTACAGGTACAAGTTGCGGAATACAGTGGTTGTCGAGGAATGTGGTGTTGCTTGGTGGTGTGTAGTGATGCATGGTGCGATGCAACAGGCTCTTGGATCGTTGCCTCCAAGGAGGCATATGGGCAGGGTCATTAGGTGTATTGTTCGATGAAGCTCACCTAGGATCAATGACGACATTGTTGAGCATCTGGAGACACAATGCTTAGCGGATATAGGGCATTCAGGGAGTTATCAAAAGATCCGAGGCAGAGAGAGTGTCGTCTGTAGGATCACTCTTGGGAATTTTGGAAAAATTTTGATCATACCATTTGAGACATACTCACCCATCATCCTCCAGTCTTTCTTACTGTCAAAAAATGTTTGGTTGTTTCCCCTTAACACTCTCCATTTAGGAAGCAGGGTATGGGAGGCTCACTGTAGATAGTTAGATGAGACATCGTGTGTTATTAGTCAGGAGGAGACTCTTCAGTTGAGACCCTTGGTAGGAGCATGATTTGTCGAATACATGTTTAGGGATCGTGTGGTTGATAGCTTAGGTAGCATATATTCCACCCTTGATCTCACACTTGAGGGACGGTGGATGGTAAACTTCATCTACAAGAGGGTACCGAGACTCCGAGTAGTGTTGAGGTGTATCATCAGGAGTTGGGATAGTGGATTTCACTATGTGGTATGGCACAATCAAGGAGGGTTCACAGGCATGAGACCTACTCCTTATACTTGGGGTCCACCCAGGGAATACATACAGGGATCGAAGATGAGGGCCAGATGGGTTCTAGTTGGTAATGATGTTATGTAGCGACATCCTATGAAGAGTGGGAGTTATGAGCTATGTTTGGGGAATCTGGGGATCTAGTTGGCAATAATATCACTCCACTTTGTGATGATCAGGGTCATGATGGAGGATGATCCAGTTCACTTTTGGTTTGAAACATGGGGGATCACTAAAACCTCCACTGCATGGCGAGGCAGACTTTTCCTTTTATGGCTCAGAGTTGAGATTGGCAGTGGAGAGGTAGATATTGGCATCATGGAGATGCTTGGGCAAGATGAGCTTGACTCTCACAGATTTTTTGCCACTAGGCCTTAGGAGGGGAGGATACTGTCTGCGCACAATGAGGAGTATGTCATAGTCAGAGTAGCACAACATCAACATGGTGGCACCACTTTGGGACTAGCAGGGATTTGGGGCATCACAACTCTTCACAACTAAATAACCTTTAGGTATGTGATGGCTACTATAGGGGGAGATCATACAAATCTTCCATTGGGCTTTAGCAAGTAATTGATGGAGTAGGGGACTTCTAGTAATTGCATTAGGAAGGATAATGAGTGAAGTGAGAGGAGCTTCATGTTAGATAGGATGGCCTGGGATCTTGGTATTGAAGGATTCTTTCATATCAGGACAGTGTAGAGGTTAGGGATGATCCAATGGCACATTTTGCAGTGATAGTGTCGAGAAACATTTAGAGAGGATGCTTGCTCAGGCATTTCTTGAGGACAAAGAATTTTTTTTGGTGCATTGGAGGAGCTTTCTGGATGAGGATGCTACTTGGGAGGGTGAGTGCATACTTGAGCATATAGCTATCAAGTTGCTTGGGGACAAGCAACATTTGGGAGGGGAGGAATGTAATGTGCCTTCCTAAATTATTTTGGAGCAGAATTAATTTCTATATTTTGGGGCCGATTTTGGAGGTGATGGGGCCCATTCAATTTTTATTAGGAGATTAGACTTAGGAGAAGTTATTTTGTTGTGATTAAATCACACATGGGGGCCACCCATACTAGGGAAAGACGCACTTCCTAGTATGGTTTGCATGAAGGTGGTTAATTTTTTCATGTAGGTGGTTAAGTGAGGGCCCACATGGAGATAAAATTGGAGGGAAAAGTGCTCCACGAAATATATATAAGGAAGGTATCTCTCCTCATTTCATTCATCTTAATGGAGTATATCTTTCTCTTTGGTTGCCCGAGCTGCTTAGTCGAGTCACTAGCTATTTAACACGCGTTCTTCAGGGGAAGAGCTCACCCTTTCTTTGGGGGACTTTGAGTGCCACCCTAGGAAGGTTTTCTTCATTTCTTTATGAGGAGGATCACATTTTGATTCCCATTAGTGGCATTCCCTTCTGGGTTGTGTGTATGACTGGGGGATGCAGTGGAGAGGAGGGAAAGTTCATTGGTGGTTCTTAGCAGTGGATATATGACGTGATATTTTCTGGAGAGGAGGCTAGGGATAATTGTAAGCATCTAGGATAGTTTTGGAGCTAATTGAGCTTTTGGCTTGGCATTGTGACTTTCACACTACCTAGGCTAGCATAGAGGCAGTGTGTGGGAGCTCATTTGGTGGGTAGAGTATTAGTCCTTGAAGTTGAGCTTTATCGTAGAGGTTAGAGGAGGTATTTGGAGTGGTGTTTGATTCCATTTCAGAGCTTGGAGGAGGAATTTTTGGTCATTCCTTGCAGGCTGTATTTCTGGAGCTATTTGGAGGGCATGGGCCATAGAAGAGGTCGAATTTGGGAGGTCAAAAACTGGCCAAACCATTTTTGGGTTTTTCTAGGCTTTTGATAAGGATCCCAGATATAAAGTTTCATAATTTTCTGAGCACTTGAAGTGGGGTTTTCATCCATATATTTTCATCAAATAGTGCATAATTGTTGGGGATTGCACAGAGCCTTTGAGGGTCGATTTTGGGAGGTAAAAATTGGGCCAAACCATTTCTAGGTTTTTCTGGGTTTTGGCCAAGGAGTTTGTGGTTGTTAGAATTTTTTGAGCACCAGAGGTGAGGATTCTTGCAACATCTTTCCATCTAGCAATTGTTGTAGTTAGGATACAACACAAAGCTTTAGAGGAGCAATTTCTTTCTAGCATTTGGGATTACTGTCGACACCTGGGTTCTGTCTAGCTTTCCCTTGAGGCAAGCCCAGGTGCTCTTTCCATACTATTCTACATTTCTCTATTACTAAGTAAAATAGCTTAGCTGGTTTCCATTTCTGTTGTATGTTGAGTATTTGTTGATAGTTTAACTTTTCTGTGCAATAATCAAATTGGCTTTTGTGTATCATTGTTTGTTTAAGTTTGGAGCATTAAAAAATATTTCAAATAATAATTAGTATTTCCAATCATCAAAAGTAATTGAAGATAGAACAATAAATGCAATGACAAAGGAGACAATCAACACATCAATAAGAGACACTAGGTTTGGTCAAAGACCTGGGAAGAACCCCCTAGGTGGAAAACCCTTTGAAATTATCATTCTATTAGATTGTCATAAAATGTTCAACATAGAGTACAATGAGCCCAATATAATATCATCCAACAAAACAACTCAATAACATTCATAAATATGTTTCCAACATTGAAATATATCACAGACAACTTTACCTGTCTGCGGTCAACTGCGATCAACGTTCAAATTTGAGTCAAACTTCTTAGTCACATGGAGGAGGAGATGTGCGAGTGAATGAAGGTTTCTATTCACTCCCTTGAGCATGAAAGCCAATGATTGTGGTCAAATTTGTCTTGTGAGAAGCCAGCGACTGAAACCCAAAACTATAAAAACAAATGCGAGCCTCAGACCCTGTAATTTTGGACCTTTGCGAGCTTCTTTTTTCATCCTAGCCTCAAACCTATGTGAACCAATCAATGAAGAAGAGAAGAATAATATGCTTGGTGACATCTAAATGAGCTCGAGGTCACTTGTATTTATAGGCTTCCAAGGGTGACCAAGTTACCATTAGGGTTGACTTGTCCAAATGTGAATATGTGGGATTTTCTTCATAAGTACACTTTCCCTTGTCCAAATTTGATGATATTTAAGTCGATTTTGGTCCTCTCTAAAATAATAATTCAATGAAATCATCATCTCCATTAAATTAGTTCTCCAAAGTGAAATTTTACCCTAGTTTCATAATTTAACAGGTTCTAGTCCCAAAGACTATAGAGGATGAAATGATCTACTCTTCTCTAAAAATTTATGTTATTGTAGCTTCAAAATTACAAAATACTTTGAATAACATTCATTTTTAGCTGAAGTTATAAAAGATGTCATCATTGGCAAACAATGCAACGATAAAATATTTAGAAGGTATTTTTATCAAATTAGGATGGCATCCTAATGATGTTGATGCATCTCAAGAGATCATAAAAAATAGAAATGCAGATATTCAAGCATTGTGCAGGAAATTAAAGTTACCAATAACAGAGCATCCTCAAGCTTAGGAAGTGGGAGAAATTGAGAAAGAAAAGGAAAACATTTTGTGTATGATTGTGGAGAAGAATCTGAAAATACAAAAAATGGAGGTAGAGATGGAAAATATAGTGAAGGAGAGAGAACAAAATGTTGGTACAGGAGTTTCAACAATGGAGACAGGATCAACAAGTCATGATTTAAAAAAACAATTATCCAAAGAAATGGTTGATTTATCTTTGAGAAATGTAGAAATTGAAAATTTGAAGGCATCATTGCAAAAGGAACAGGAAAAATTATTAAAACAAGAAAATGCATATATTTCAGAGGTACAGAATAATTTTCAGCTTACAAAGCAGCTTGAAAAATATTTCGATGAATCAATGAGTGCACAAAATTTATTAGAATCTAAAGAGCAAGTTTGGATAGACATATTCTGCAATTTCATATTTATGGTCTTCCATATAGATCATTTTTTAACAAGAGAAACTATTGGAGAAATATAAAGAAAGCCATTGAATATATCACAAAAGAGATTGACAATAAAGCTAGAGAAGTAACCAGAATCATAAAATTCCTAAATTCAAAAACTATGGAGGAGCTAGAAGAAATGGGAATTGAAGATAGGACAGATGCAATCCTTGAAGTGAGAAAAGTATTGACAAAGAGGAATTTAATGCTACAGCTGGAGAATAAATGTGAAAATTTAGAAGTTCAAATAAAGAGATTTCATAAAATGTTCTATGTTCTTCAACAGAAAGGACTCCCATCATTGAGGGATTCACATGGTCAATTAACTCATCAGGAAGTATATTAACAATGACTACATTATATAGTAGCATATAAATCAAATTTACTAAAGTTAAAGGATTGATTAGTGGTAAAAGTTTTCTTCAAGGTAGAATTAATGATTTATTTATTTCACATGAAATTCATCATCTTTTTGTTTTTAAACCAACTTTTGAAAGGTATACCGACGTAGATGAGGCCTACATAAAGGTAATAAAGTTTTCATTCCCAAATGTTGATCAATGGGATAAGTTTATTGAACTTATCAGTTGAACAATAAATAGGTTTCCAGGCAATATTTTAGCAAGGAGAAGAAAATTCAAGAGCACAATTAGAAGGATGCAAATTTAAAGCTAGCAGACAGAAACAAGATCCTCAAATAGTGTGCAGAGTTAGAAAATAAGTTTGAAGACCTATATTTTGATTTATTTTTATTACGATTATCCAAATTATATTGGATAAACATCTATTTTTTTCATGAAAAAGTTGTAATATGTTATAGAATTTTGAAAAAAACAACTCTATATGTACTTTGTAATTTGAAGTAAAAAGGGTTAATACCTGAAGGATATTTTGGAAGTGAGATTGTTGTAATATTTTCATCTTGAAGATAGTTATAGGATTTTGGTTTCCATTTATGCAACATTTGTGTACCTGTGAGTGTTTTCTAGTGATTTCCATATTATATTTCTACATATTTTTTAGATAGTGTAGGACATTGGGAAGGGCTAGACTGAATATAAGTCTCCTCGAAATCCCTAATGCAAGGCTATTTTCTATATTATGTTATAATTAAACAATATTTTTAATTAGATACTCAGAAATTAAAATATTATTGTTTCTGTGTTATACTTAAACACATTTTATTTACTATAGAGCTACATTTGTATGTTTCCTCCCAACTCAAATGACTAGATGTTCAGGAAGGATATTTAGTCTTCTAAGTTCTTCTTCAATATTCCTTCAAATAACTTATAACGATTGTATGTTGTCATAATGGAACACCAACACTTGATTAATATAAAGGATTAATAATTATAAGCATAAGTAAGTAATTATATCTTTTGATCATCCATTTCAATCAATACCCCTCACAATTGATGCTTTGGCACAGTTCTTTGGCTGAGGATTGTCTACAAAGATCCAACATTAGATAGGTGTCATTGTCAGGGAACAAATTTTGAAGCGATTTTTCCCTGGGAGAAGGACTCAAATTTCCTTTTAATGGTGAATAAGAGGCTAGTAGGCTAACACATTTCACCTGGTGACTTCATATTTTTAAAATCTGTCTTCTCACAAGCATACTAGATCTCATTTTGATCTTGATCTCTTTACTCCATTATCAAATCTAGAGAGACTTGTATGGATTTCTTCCTTGAGACGAAGACTTTAATCTTATTCTTCTACTTCTTTTCCACTAGAATCAGTTTCATAGCTTGAACAACTAGAACAAATCCCTATACTTTCTTATTTGTATGATCTACCGCCAAAAGTTTTAGAAATTCATACCTATCCTTCTATTTATGATCAACCTGAAGAGGAGTTTAAATTTATACAAATCCACTTGCATTTGAAGATCAAGGGAAAATTGAACCTAAAGTCAAAAAGTTAATCATTCATTGTTAATTTCCAAAAAAACCTATCACAACAACCATCCCTAAGAAACATTCAAATCTTAAACAACCAAGTTCACAACCAATTATGACTGGTGTGGGACTAATTGTGGTAGCTAGGTATGCAACATTAGCCCTACCACCAACAACTAAACTTCATGACTTTCCTGAGGGTTATTTAAAACACCTGCCTAGATACAATGGGGAAACAAGATCAAATGCAAAATATCATTTATTTGCATTTTTGGATTTTGCAGACAATCTGAATATAGAACATGAAAATGTATATATGGGGTTGTTTATCCAATCGTTGGAAGGAAATGTTAGAAGTTTGTTTTAGGAAGTTGTAGGAAAAGTACATCCATTCATGGGTTGAGTTAACCAATATTTTTATAAATCATTGGGGAATAAAGAAGGATCATGTTTATTATTTAACTAATTTTGAAGTTATCAAAATAAATCATAACGAACCTATATTAGATTTCATCAAAAGGTTTAATAAAATTTACAACAAGAAGCTTGCAGATTGTAAACCTTTAGTTACTACAACTGTTACAGGTCATTTTTTCGTATTCACTCAAAAGGCCTGAAAAACTGGATCAATCAACATCCTTAACATTTTTTCATTATTCCTTTCCAAAGCCCTAAGCATTACTTATCCAAAAAGTCTGAGTTTTTGGGTCAATGATCTCAAAAACTATGTTTTTATCCCCAACACACCCTGCACTTCAATCCACCTGTAATGGTCACAAGTTGCATAAATGAGTACCTACATTGATTGACACGGGTTTCACTACTTTACAGGTGTGATGGTTCTAGAATTTTGGGAAAAAAAAACATTTACGAAACCTCGCCTTCCATAAGCTTCTAAGGTGGTTTTAACCATTTACTATTGATGAAGATATCGAATTCCTATACTACCCTACTCTAGATCTATTATCTCTTATCCCTAGAGCTTATCCTCCTTCATATGTGGATCTCAAGCCTAGATTGGTAAATCCTAAACTACCACTTTTACCCTATAAATTCACTGCCTCTCATAGAGTCTAGGTTGGCTTTTGGAGACTATTAGCTATGCCTTGATGCAGTTGATTTTCACCTAAGGATCCATTACCATCCTTGAGTTTTGATTGAATATTTCCTTGTGGCTAAGGAAGGACAAGTTTGGTGGGATACTCTACATTTTCAAGATCTGCAAAAATGGTTGTAACCTTCTCCCACATTTCCTTAATACAATAAGCTTTATTTTCCTAGTATTTGTGTCTATTTGATGCATATGTATTTCAATGCCCACTTGACTCATTGAATTGAAATATTGGCTTATGCTATGGATGTATTGTAGTTCTCTTGTCTGTTGTGATTGTCTTGTAGGTTCCATTATAGTAATTTGAGTTGTACCTAAAGTCTACAAGCCAAGAGAAGAGAAAGACTAGCGTTGGATTCTAGGTGGAATTTTCTCCATTTATTAATTTCTCTAAGGAAAGCATTGCCACTTTTGGTTTCTAATGTTTCTATATCAGCCAATAGATATAAGGTATTCACTTTTGGTTGCGGAATAATTTTACAAAAAAAAAAAATTGGTGACTCCACTAGGGATTGGACCTAGAATATTTGGTTTCACAGGTCCTTTTAGGGAATGGAAAACCTAGTATGGGTTATACTAATTATCAAAAAAATTTGTATCCAGGTTGGATGAAAATGTTAGTAGCCCAACCCATCTCATCCTAACCTGAATATCCCTCACTAGTAGTTAACCTTCCCCCACAAGGTTACTGAGCTACCTAGGGGCCGCAGTAGAGTTCATTTTCTTGTGTCAAGCTCGTTAAAAAATGAAACAAGGTGCAAAATCAGAGTTTCTTTTCTTGTGTAAGATCATTAAAAAATGAAACAAGGTCCTAGAGAAAATTTGTTTTTCTCGTGTCAAGCTCATTAAAAAATGAAACAAGTTCCCTTGAGCATAGTTATTTTACTGTGTCAAGCTCGTTAAAAAATGAAACAAATCTCCCTCCAATTCAAGTCTTTGATTAGATATTGTAAATATCAAGTCAAGTATTTCACTTGATCTTGTAAATGAACCTTCATTCCATCCACCTATTAGTGACCAGTAATCTACTTAGGTGAATGTAATGAAGTTTAGGGGGCATGCACCTAGAGTTTTTTTATTATATTACGGGCATGAAAACCAATCTCAAGCATAGTTTTCCTTTGTTTCAAGCTTGTGTAAAAATGAAACTACTCTCAAGCATAGTTTTTCCTTGTTTCAAGCTTGTGTAAAAATGAAACCAATTTCAAGCATAGTTTCCCATAATTCAAGCTTGTGTAAAAATGAAACCATTCCCATCCTATCCCTTGTGATTTCCATTTTTATCAACCTGGTTTTGCGAGATGAGCCTTGGTTTTCTCATTCCATTGTCACCATCTACTTTGAAAATCATACACTTTCACTTGGTTGTTTTATCCTTTCCTAAGGAACCGCTACTATGATTGGTCTTGTTAGCCAACCCCTTGACCTATACACGTTTTGAGTAGTTCCATCATGACTAGGACTAGTTGCTACCCTTTATACCACTTGTTCCTCTAGGAGGATTCCACTTTGAGATCTTTTCAACGTCCCAAAACATGAAAAGATTTCCCCACACTTTTCCCCACACTTGTCTTTTCAAACTTGTTAAAGTAAATGAAAATATTTCAACCCAGTATAATTTTAACACTTTTTCAGACTGTGATAAACTATTTACGAAAAATGAATACTTTAGTCGAACATGGATAAATGGTTCCTCTGAGTATCATTTTATTCTTTTTCAGACCGAAGGGACTAAATTTACAAAAATGAACCATTTGGAGTTTTCTTTTTCACCTCTTTTTCAAACTCTATAAACATGAAAAAGAATTTAAGTTACACCTTCATTGGACTTGTAAAATCATCAAACAATGTTGGACTTGTTGAACATGATGAGACCACACCATTTCTTCAAGGTTCATTAAAAATACTCAGAAGGATTTATTCGAAGGATTAACCTATATATTAAGCATATGTTATCCTCCTCAATCTTGTCAAAATAAAGAGGTACTGACCAGAAATGGTTGGGGAAATTGGAAAAAAAAGGTATTTTACCTATTAATGGTAGTGAGTAACTCTTGAACATGAAAATATTTCACTTCATCTTCATGATTGTTGGGTTGGTAAATTTTCTTGTCTCTTTGGTTAATCATAACATATCAAAATCCTTCGTAATCAGTTTTGAATCAATGCTGCCAATTCGATAAAGTGTCATTGATATGTTCAAGATAAGTCGTTCAGTTGATATCTGCTACAATACTCTTAAGCCTTCTTTCATTTCTATTGTTCCTAAACTAGCTCTGCATCATCATAATTCTGTCTCAAATCTTGATACCCATTTCATGTCGTTGATGAGGGATACCTTAAGGCCCTCCTGCAACGGGTTGCTTCCTGTCGACATCAACTCATTTTCTAGGAGGTTTTCTTAGAAACTCCTTTTAGTACTATGGAGCTTGCATACCTCAATGGAAAGTTTCCTTGTTTTTGGCAACAAGTCCTCATCATTGGCCTTCAACCGAAATATTTTTTGTGGTGTTCAACTTTAGTTCATTCATTCACACCACATATATTGTATTGTAGTACCTTGAGATCCATTATCATTATTGGTGGTTTCTCTCGCGTATGTTAAAAAATTACATCATTGGTCAGTAATCAAATGGTGTCTACAATGTTCAAATCAAGCTCATTTATTTGCATGGTTAGACTCGACTATCGAGTGACAAGGTAGAAGACCCTAGATCTAGTTCCATCAATCCAGGCTACGATTTTAGAATTCTCACAAGATTAAAAGGTATGATGGCTATGATTATTCAGATAGTCATCCAAACATGGGTCCACACTCTGTCATCACTGGATGAGACTTATTGATCATTGTACATGTATAATGGCTTATATGTCGAGCATTGGTATGCCTCCCTCAACAATGATATGATAATGATAATATATATTGTAGCAGATGATGATCTCGACCAATTTGTTCTTGATTTGGACTTGTCACAAGGTAAATCACTTTAATCCTTAACCATTGTTTCTGACTTTGCACTTTAGGGGGCAATATGTTACAGTTCATTTTTTCACATTCACTCAAAAGGCTTGAAAACATAGATCAATCAACATCCATAAAACTTTGTCATTATCCCTTTGCATTTCCCTAAGGATTACTTCTCCAAAAAGTATGTGTTTCTAGGTCAATCAACTCAAAAACTATTTTTTTAGCCTTAGCGCATCTTGCACTTCAATTCACCTACAATGGTTTCAAGTTGCATAACTAATCACCTAATTTGATTAGTGAAAGTTTCTCTACTTTGTAGGTGTGATGGTTCTAGAATTTCGAGAAAACAAATTACAAAACTTCTCCTTCCAGAAACTCCTAAAGTGGTTTTAACCACATACTATTGATTAAGATCTCGAAGTCCTATCCTATCCTACTCCAGAGGTATTATCTCTTATCCCTGGATCTTATCCTCCTTCATATGTAGATCTCAATCCTAGATTGGTAAATCCTAAACTACCACTTTTACCCTATAAATTCAACGCCTCCCATAGAGTCTGGGTTGGCTTTTGGAGACTCTTAGCTATGCCCTTATGCTAATACCTTTCAGCTAAGGATCCATTACCATCCTTGAGTTGTGATTGAAGATTTTCCTTGTGGCTAATGAAGGACGAGTTTGGTGGGAGACTCTACATTGTCAAGAATTGCAAAAGGGTTGTAATTTCTCCTACATTTCATTAATACAAGAAAATTTGTTTTCCTATGTTTTTTGTCCATTTGATGCATATGTATTTCAATGCTCACTTGAATCATTGAATAGATACATTATTCTATGCTATGGATGTCTTTTAGTTCTCTTGTTTGTTGTGATTATCTTGTGGGTTCCATTTCTAGTAATTGAAGTTGGACCTAAGTCTACAAGCCAAGAGAAGAGGAGAACTAGTGTTGGATTCCAGATAGGCCTTTCCTCCATTTATTAATTTCTCTAAGGAAAACATTTTCCTTTTTTGTTTCTATTGTTTCTATATCAACCACAAGATCTAAGAGATTCACTTCTGTCCGCAAAAGAGAATTTTCTATAAAATAACAGTAAAGGTCATATTTTCTAACACTTTGGATGATGATTTTTCTTTAATATTGAGAAAAAGAAAATTTAGAACTTTGGAAAACATGAAAAATGATGTAATATAAGTTAAGGCTAACATAGCAACATTAGCGAAGTTGAGAGTTAAAAAAGAGAAAATGGAAATAAAGTTAAAAGAAAAAATTGAAATTGGTTCATCATCTAGAATTAAACAAGAAGAACAAAAAATAGATGAAATAACTTCAATGTTAAGAAATTGGTCTAACAAAATATCAGGAATGGAAACTAAACCCAGTGAAGAATAACAAAATGTAAACAGACGTTCGAGACCGTACGGAAGGCCTTCCCAAGTACGAATTTTGCAGAGAGAGACAAAATACTAACCATCAAATTCAACCTCCATCAATGATTGATGATCAAGATATTAAGGAAATAACACCAGTTGTAGATGAAATCAATTATTTTGTTTTTCAGCCACCTGAAAGTGTTATTATTCCTATAAATCAAAATCAATCTTTAGTTTAGAATGTGGAATCCTCTAATGTTTCAAAATATCAAGCCTTTTCAGAATTTATAATTGCTAAACTTACAAAAAGATATGATTTAAGGCCAAGAAAAAATCCAGGTAGACTAATTAAGAAAGTTACTTTTGATGTATCACAACACAAGACTACTGAAGCTTCAGCCTCACAACAGCAAACCTAATCAGAAGATCAGTCAAAAGTGGAAAAGGTGGTTCCTTTTGTTTTTAATGTAGAAAAGGAATTAGAAAAAGTTAAAATTCCAATTCATTTATTTGAGCTGACAATGAATATTGGTTATAAGCAACAACTATCTAAATGGATACGGTCTTCAAGTGTGGATGTTGAAGGAAATGTGATTAGTATGCAAGATGAAAAACCTTATGTTATTTTTGGCCCAAGTCCTGATATTCAAGATGAGAGTGTTCCTCCTCTTTATTAACTCTAAAGATCCATGATATTATTCTCTATAATTGTATGTTAGATTTTAGATAATTTCATAATTTAATGCCAAATATATCATATGATACCATTCCAATTTATGGAGGATAACATTAATATTTTACAAAGAAGTTAGATTTATAAATACAGTTACTGATGCTAGACAAGCTATGAACCACCCTATATATTCTATTGATCATGATTTTTGGTGCTTCATTTTGGCTGTAAATGAAGAATGTAATGTACAAAATAAAATTGAAGACACTATAAATATTCTCGAGTCTTCAGAAAATGATATTTGGAAAATGTATTTTGATGGAGCCTCTTCCAGAGATGGATCAGGAGCTAGAGTTCTTTTTATTTCACCATAAATTAAAATTATTAATCAATCTTTCAAACTCAAATTCAAAGTCACCAATAATGTAGCAAAATATGAAGCGTTAATTCTGGGTCTATAATTAGCTAAAAAAATGAAAGTGCAAATATTATCAGTATTTGGTGATTCTAAGTTAGTGGTGAACCAAGTTAGGAACTTTTGTTAGACTAAGTATCACAGATTGAAATCTTACAGGAATAAGGTATGGGACTGTACAGAAAATTATTTTCAAGCTTTCAACATTTTATCCATACCAAAGGAAGGTAATATACACACTGAATTCCTAATAGTTGCAACAAGCACCTTCAAAGTTCCAGATTCCTTCCAATTGCAATATCAAGTTGAAGTTAGATACATAACTTCTATCACAAACAATGTGAAACACTGGAAAGTTTTTGAAGATGATGAATAGTTGAAGAAATTTCTGTAGACAATTGAAGAATTTTCATCCCTATATATTGATTAAGATGATAATGAGGAAGTACAGGAAAATATATTTCAGCAAGATGAGAATTTGAAGCAAAAGATAGCAGATCATGATATTATTCAATTGTATAATAATCATATTCCAAAAGGATTAGTCCCCCTTGAAATATTATTTGATCAAAATGATGTTCCTAATTCCTCTTTCTTAAATTCCCAACAAGATGATGTACATGAATGTAATATTGGTACTACATAGGATATTAAAAACATCAAAATTTCAAGTTCACTGCCACAGGAAATCAAGGATAAATATATTGAATTTTTCAAGAAATATAAATATGTTTTTTCATGGAAATATGAATTTCTAAAGACATATGATACATCTATTATTGAACACAAAATTCCTTTAAAACTAGAGGCCAAAGGATGCAGGAGCATCTGGGCTTAGCCAGCTATGTGGAAGTTTGTTCACATGTTATGGCTAAACAAGTTGAAATTGATTAATTTGATTGGTCAAAAATCAGTGTTACTGAGAGGGTTTGATCTCTCAAGAATTGAGTCGTATTTCCTTATTGTAATAAGTTATAAATTGTCTTATTTTAGGTTCAAAAATAAAGTTGTTAGCACAGGTGTGAGGTAGAGCTAGGAATTAGAATATTTGTTGTTAGATTTATTAAAAATAGGGATTGATTTGTTAGACACAGTTAGAGTGATGTCCGATTGATAAAAGGAAGGAAAAATGTAATGAAAAGGAGGGAGGATTGAGGAGTGGATTTAGTGGAGCGAGAGAAAAATATTGTGTGGATTGTATTTTGAGACAGAGGTCTTTATTTGTGTAATCATGCCCAAGGCAGAGACTTTGTAACTATTTTATTATGAATAAATTGGTGGTGTGTGCATGATTATATATACAGCCCATGGAGATCCTCAAGTGCTTGTTTTATTTGTATTCAGATGATATTGATGCTTGCTTTGTTTTCACGCTTTACAATAGATAACATAGAGTTAAAAGAATAATCGAAGAGTTTATTATACCGTTTGGTCCTGCAAGCAGAAAACCAAATTACACTAAAAATCAACGCAAAACATAGTCGGATTTGGAATCTGGACTTCAAATATTATGGATGGAGGTTTTTAATGTTATTGGGTCCATGGACCTCGCATCGCTTCAGTGGAAAGAAGCCGACTTATTGAATCACCAAACTCCAATATTGCGATACAACTAGATCTGAAATATTATAGAGAATGACTTATAATCTATTGGGTCCACAAAGAATTATCACATCACTGCATTGAAGCATAAGGAGTCTGGCCAAGAGGACATTGTGATTGCAATCATGTGATTCAATCGCAACCGTTGGATCGCGATCAACCATGACCGTTGGATTGCAGAAGTGATCTCGCTACAGTGGACGGTATTTCAGGCGTGTTAAACGTTGTAAGTTGTTTTGAAGGGTCGACACCTGATCCCATTCACCCTTCAACACATAGCAAAGGAGGAGGGGGAGACAACTGTTTATCGGGCGATTAAACCCCGATCTATTGTCCCACTTGAAATCTCTGACAACCGTCAGATCTCACAGATCCAGATCGACGGTCACCAAGGTTCGGTGTGTTGACTTTTAGCGTACGACGAGTGCACCAATTAAAAAAGGTAAAATCCCATTGTTTCGACTTGTTTTTCAAAGCATTTCAGTTTGAAAGAAGAACAATCGGGTTATAATTAAAAGGGGATCCATGGGGTGATTTGGGGTTTTCTTGAGGTTGCTTCCGCGCTGCATCATTTGTGGTATCAGAGCAGAAGAAATGGTTGTTTGCAGCGAAAATCCCACCAAGGAGAGGAGCTGACATTGGTCGAGGAATACTTGAAGCAAATGCAATTCTACTGGAAGAGGTCCAGAGTCTACATATGAGAATGGAGACAATTGAGACTACCCAGAGAAGAGCACCTGATGAAGGAGATGATAGTTCTTCAGAAGAATCTCCTGAGGAGGAATTAGATGAATACAATGAAACTACCAAAGTCATCAAGATGTTGGCAAAAGTAGGAGGAAAACATAAGGTGGAAATCCCTATGTATGAAGGGAGTCTGAATGCAGAAGAGCTAATGGATTGGATCAGATCCTTAGACCAGTACTTTGGCTATGAAGAGGTTGATGAGAAGAACATGGTGAAGTTTGCAGTTACCAGATTGAGGGGTCATGCAACTATCAGGTGGGACAAGGTACAGACATCAAGAACGAGGAAAGGGAAGTCCAAGATGAAGAAATGGGACAAAATGGTAAGCAAAATGAAAGCCAAGTTTTTGCCTAAATATTATCAGTTAAATATTTTTAAACAATTGCAACATTTCAGGCAAAAAGGAATGAATATTAAAGAATATACAAAAGATTTTTATAGATTTAGTATTAGGGCAGGAGGTAGCTAGATATATCAATGGCTTAAGGTATGACATACAAGTTGAAATTAGCTTGTTAAGTCTGAAGACTAGTGAGGATGCCTATCAAGCAAGTTTGAAGGTAGAAGAAAAGATATTGAGGAAATAAAGTCAAAAGAATAGAGGAAAAAGCTTAGTAAGAGGTAGAGGAACTACCAGACCAAGGGACAACAACATCAACATGAAGTAGGAAGCTCAAGTAGCAGACCACCATAGAGGGGAGAACTTAAGAGAGGAATGTTTGTGCCAAGAGGAGGAGGGTGAGGAAGAGATGTTTGATGTTATACATGTGGAGAATGGAGACATATGTCATGGGACTGTCCTCATAATAAACCAACAAGTCAGAGGAATGCGAATGTGGCTAAATCAAAGCCAAAACCACCTCTACTTATGGAAAAGGAAGAACCCCCTGAAGAATGAGAATCCCTATTATTGAGAAGGACCTTGTTTAAGGCAGAGCAGGAGATTGAAGAACCAGCTCAGAGGAAGAGTTTGTTCCAAACTACATGAAAATCTAAAGGTAAATGTTGTAAAGTGATAATTCATAGTGGAAGCACTAATAACCTTGTTTCTATGGAGATGGTGGACAAGTTAGGGTCGGTAAAAACAATACACCCTACTCCTTACAAGGTATTATGGTTACAAAAGGGACATAGGATTATTATGCCTGGATAATGCAAGGTGGAGATACAAATTGGTACGTATAAAGATGTGATATTATGTGATGTAATGCCCATGGATGTATGCCATGTATTGTTGGGAAGACTGTGGCAATTTGATCAAAAATATATTCATGATGGAAGAAGAAACACTTATACTCTGAAGAAGGATCGAACTAAACACACATTGCTACCATTAAAGGACGATGCTGACAAAGGAACACCTGGAAGTAGTATTATGCTGATAAGTGGAAAGGAGCTACTGTAGGAATTAGTTAAGAACAAGGAGTTGCATTTTTCTATTATGGGAAGACCAAAGGTAATTTTGACTTCCACAAACTTGGATGATTTTCCTCAAGAAGTTAAAATTCCGTTAGATGATTTTGTTGATATTATTGTGGATGAGTTGCCAAATGCATTGCCACCGATCAAGAGTATTAGTCATCATATTGATTTAATACCAAGAACAAGTTTTCCAAATAAAGTAGCATACAGATTAACTTCTCAAGAGAATGCAGAAGTTGGAAGGCAAGTGCAGGAGCTGATGGATAAGGGGTTGATCAGAGAAATTCTTAGCCCATGTGTTGTACCAACAGTACTCAGTCCAAGGAAAGGAGGAGAATGGTGTAAGTGCACAGATTCCAGAGCCATCAACAAGATCACTATCAGGTACAGATTTCCTTTGCCACACATGGATGATTTAATGGACTATTTGAGTGGATCAAAATATTTTACTAAAATAGATTTGAAGAGTGGATATCATCAAATAATAATCCAAGAAGGCAATGAGTGGAAGACTGCATTTAAAACAAATAATGGGTTGTATGAGTGGTTAGTGATGCCTTTTGGACTCACTAATGCACCTAGCACATTCATGAGATTAATGAATGAAGTCTTGAAGGAGTATGCAGGCAAGTTTGTTATTTTTTATCTTGATGATATTCTAGTTTTTAGTAAAATTAAAGAAGAACATCTAGAGTATCTTAAGTTGGTCCTAAGAAATCTGAAAAAAGAGAAACTACTGATAAATCTGAAGAAATGTAGTTTCATGAAGGAAGAACTGGTATACTTGGGATTTGTAGTTTGTAAAGAAGGCTTGAAGATGGATCCAGAGAAAGTCCAATCAATTTGGAACTGGCCTACTCCCAAAAATATATTTGAGGTAAGAAGCTTCCATGGTCTTACAAGTTTTTACAGAAAGTTTATCAAAGGATTTAGTCAGATTTTTGCACTCATTCTTGAAACAATCAAGAGATCAATCATATATTCAAGTGGATAGAAGCAACAGACAAAAATTTTAATTTGTTGAAGAAGAAAATCACAGAGGAACCAATTTTATCTTTGCCTGATTTTGAGAAAGTATTTCAAGTAGAAACCGATGCTAGTGGAGTCACAGTTGGCGCAGTTCTGAGTCACGATCAAATACCGATAGCATAATTCAGTGAGAAATTGAATGATGCAAAGAAGAAATATTCTTCTTATGATAAAGAGTTTTATGCTATTGTACAGGCCTTGAAAAACTGGAGACATTATTTGCTGCCAAAAGAATTCATATTGTATTCAGACAATCATGCCTTACAGTTCATCAATAACCAGCTGAAGCTGAATCAGAAACCTGCCAAGTGGGTATAATTTTTGCAAAGCTTTACTTTTGTAATAAATCACAAGAGTGGTAAGTCAAATAAAGTAGCAGATGCATTGAGCAGGGTAAGTTTTATTGTGCAAGAATTCAAAGTGGGTGTTGTAGGATTTGAGGAAATGATTGAAATGTACAAGGATGATGCAGATTTCAAAGATATATATAAAACAATTTAGAATCCAATGAGTCATAACAGAAGTCAGTGGTTGGAATATTTCATTCAATGAGGCCTATTGTTTAAAATCAACAAGTTGTGTATTCCCAAATGTTCCATGAGGGAAACCATAATAAAGGAGAAACATAGTGGAGGATTATTTGGTCACTTTGGACAAGATAAAACCTTTGCTTAGGTGAATGCTTTTTATTATTGGCCAAAAATGCAGACTGATGTTAAGAAATTCGTTGAGAAGTGCAGGATATGTCAGCATGCAAAAGGAAGGAGTTAGAATGCAGGATTGTATCATCCATTGCCAATACCAGACAGACCGTGGGATGCAGTTAGCATGGATTTTGTTATGGGATTACCAAAAACCCAGAGAGGGAATGATTCCATTTATGTTGTAGTATATAGATTTTCCAAAATGACACATTTCATTGCATATAGGAAAACTAGTGATGCAACGCACATAGCTAATTTATTCTTTTCAGAAATTGTAAGATTACATGGGTTACTTGTAAGCATTGTGTCTAATCGAGATACAAAGTTTGTAGGGAATTTTTGGAGAACTCTTTGGAAGAAAATGGGAGCTAACCTTAGTTTTAGTTCAGCATACCATCCTCAAACAAATGGATAGACCGAAGTAGTAAACAGGAGCTTGGGAAATATATTGATAAGTTTAGTGTATCAAAATCCTAAGCAGTGGGATTTAGCACTAGCTCAAGCTGAGTTTACTTATAATGATACTCCAAACTGAAGTACTAGAATGAGTCCATTTCAGATTGTTTTTGGAATGAATCCAAGAGGTGTGTATGAGCTCAGGAATTTGGGAAAGTAGGAGACCAAAAGTGCAAAAGATGAAGAGTTTGCAGAATAGATACAAAGACTACATGAAGAAGTCAAAGGAAAATTACAGGAAAACAACAACAAATACAAACAGAGGGTAGATCTGAAAAGAAGAGAGAAAGAATTCCAAGTGGGACATTTAGTGATGGTATATCTGAGTCCTACTAAAACTTACAATAAACTGAAAATGAAAAAGGTAGGACCATGTAGAATTGTAAGAAATTTTTCAGCCAATGCATATGAAATTGAGTTGCTAGAAGGGATTGGAATATCCCCCATTTTTAATGTTGCAAATTTGTATCCATACGAAGAGGCGAAGATAAAGCTCCAAGAGGAAACTACATGAGATGAAGTTCAAACTGTGAACTGGGAAGAAAAAATGCCAAAAACAACTAAGAAATTTTGGAGAAAAGAGTATCCAAAAGAACCATAGGATAGACTTATTTCCAATATTTAGTCAAATGGAGAGGACAACTAGTGGAGGATGTTAGCTGGTTGACAACAACAGAATTGCAGAAGTATGGAGTAAGTCTTGAAAGTTTGAAGGACGATTCTTTTCTTCCCTGGGAGTCCAATGTAGGAGCATCCAGACTTAGCTCGTAATGTGGAAGATTATTCACATGTTGTGGCTAAACAAGTTGAAATTCATTGACCTCATTGGTCAAAAATAAATTTTACTAAGAGGGTTTGATCTCTCAAGAAATGAGTTGTATTTCATTATTGTAATAAGTTAGAAATTGTCTTATTTTAGGTTCAAAGATAAAGTTTTTAGCATAGGTGTGAGGTAAAGCTAGTAATTAGAAGATTTGTTGTTAGATTTATTAAAAATAGGGATTGATTTGTTAGACATAGTTAGAGTGATGTCTAGTTGATAAAAGGAAGGAAAAATTTAATGAAAAGAAGGGAGGATTGAGGAGTGGATTTAGTGGAGCGAGCGAAAAATAGTGTGTGGATTGTATTTTGAGACAAAGGTATTTATTTGTGTAATTAGGCCCAAGGTCGAGACTCTGTAACTCTTTTATTATGAATAAATTGGTGTTGTGCACATGATTATATATACAGCTCGTGGAGATCCTCGAGTGCTTGTTTTCTTTGTATTCGGATGATATTGATGCTTGCTCTATTTTCAGGCTTTAAAATAGATAACATGGAGTTAAAATAATAATCGGTGAGTTTATTATATCGTTTTGGTCCCGCAAGCGGAAAACCAAATTACACTAAAAATAAGTGCAAAACACAGTCGGATTTGGAATCTGGACTTCAAATATTATGGACATAGGTTTTTAATGTTATCGGGCCCGTGGACCTTAATCACATCACTTCAGTGGAAAGGAACTGAATTATTGAATCATCGAACTTCGATATTGCGATACAACTGGATTTGAAATATTATAGAGAAGGACTTATAATCTATCAGGTTTGCGAAGTGTTATCGCATCGCCACATTGAAGCATAAGGAGTTTGGCCAAGAAGACATTGTGATTGTGATCGTGTGACTCAATCGCAACCATTGGATTGCAATCAACCGTGACCGTTGGATTGCGGAAGCGGTCTCGCTATAGTGGACAGTATTTCGGGCGCATTAAAGGTTGTAAGTTGTTTTGAAGGGTTGGCACCCAATCCCATTCACCCTTCGACACATAGCAAAGGAGGAGGAGGAGAAAACTGTTTATGGCGGGGTTAAACCCCGGTCTATTGTCCCACCCGAAATCTCCGACAACTGTCAAATCTCACAGATCCAGACCGACGGTCACCAAGGTTCGGTGTATTGACTTTTGGCGTATGACAAGCTTTGCGATTAAAAAAGGTAAAATCCCATTGTTTTGACTTGTTTTTCAAAGCATTTCAGTTTAAAAGAAGAACAGTCGGGTTATAATTAAAAGAGGATCCGCGGGTGGATTTGGGGTTTTCTTGAGTCTGCTTTCACGCTGCATCACCAAACCTTTTCAATAGAAATTGAGAAGAATAAATCCAATTTTTCTACCAGTAATTGAGAAAGAAGTGAAGATGCTGCTTGATGAAAAATCATTGTACCTTTAAGATATTCTGATTAGATAACTAATTTGGTTCCTGTAGGAAAATGAATGGAGAAATAAGGTTATGTGTTGATTTTAGGAATCTGAATAAATTATCTTTGAAAGATAAGTACCCCTTACCTAATATGGATTGTTTGCTGCAAAATGTAACAGGATCAATTATAATTTCAATGTTGGATGACTTCTCAGGATATAACGAAATATTGGTTAATGGAGATGATAGAAGTGAAATTTCTTTTACTACACATTGGGGTACATTTAGGTATGCCAAAATGCCTTTTGGTTTGATAAATACAGGATCAACCTTATAAAGAGCTATGGATCTAGCTTTTGTTGGAGAAATAAATAAATTCATGGTTATTTACCTTGATGACCTTACTATTTTTTTTCTTCTGAATTTGGCTCTCAGCATATTAAACATTTGAAGAAGGTTTTTAAATGGTGTAGGAAATTTGGGATTTCCTTGAATCCAAAAAAGTCAGTATTTTCCATGTAGGAAGGAAATTTGTTGGGACATATTATTTCAAAGGAAGGAGTTAGGATAGATCCAAAAAGAGTGTTTGTTATTTAGTTAATCAATTTTCTAAGAAAAAAGAAGGATATTCAAGCATTTTTAGGAAAAATCAAAATTTTGAGAAGATTTATACCTAATTATGTTGAAATTGTAAAAGATATCATTGATATGCTAAAATAATCATGAAGTTAAGTGGAATTTACAAGCTAGATTTTCATTTGCTCATATCAAAAAGGAACTTTCAGAAGCACTAGTCTCAACTAGTCCTTGATATTCAAAATCTTTTAGTATATTCTCTTTTGCATCAAATAATACAATAACAACATTTTTATTACATTAGAATGGAGATTGTTATGAATTACTAATTTATTTCTTTAGTAAATTTATGAGGGATGTAGAACTATAGTATGATATTATTTAGGAACAGGCTTATGCTTTTGTTCAAGATTTGAAATCTTTCAAAACTTATGTGTTGCATTCTCCAATATTAGCATGTGTACCCAACAATGCAGTAAAGACAATTCTCACTCAACCTGATACAAATGGAAAAAGGGGAATGTAGATAGCTAAGATTTTATAGTTTGATTTGTATATCAAACCAACAAAGATGGTAAAGGGACAATGATTAGCTAAGTTACTAGTAGAATCAAATTGTAAAATATTGGGTGTTAAATCAATTATGAAATTGTCATATATGAATTCAGAGAAGAATCCACAAGAACCTTCTTCAAATTTAGAGGAGAAGAATCCACAAGAATCTTCTTCTAATTCGACACCTACAGATTTCTCTTTTCATATTAGTAAACAATATATGTTGTTAGACTGGTACAAGGATATTTTTCATTTCTTGTATAATTTCAAATGTCCTCCTGAATTCACAAAGAATCAATGTAGATCTCTTAGACTTAGGTCTATGAAATATTGCATAGTTAATGCCAATTTATATTGGAAGGATCCTTTGAATATTTTATTGTTATGTCTGACTGAAAGTGAAACTGAAGGAGTGATTGACCAATTTCATGAAGGAGTATGTGGAGGTCACTATGCTTGGAGGGAAACTACACACAAGATACTCAAAGCAGGCTTCTATTGGCCTAATTTATTTACTCAAGTTGGATTAAAAGTTCAGAGTTGTATTCCTTGTCAAATATTTGTAGGTAAACATAAATTATCTTCTTTGCCTTTGATTCCTGTATTAGTAGAAGCTCCTTTCCTGCAATGGGGTTTAGATTTTATTGGTGAAATAAATCCCATGTCCAATAATCAACATAGGTGGATCATAACAACAACAGACTATTTCACAAAATGGGTAGAAGTTATCCCTGTTAGAAATGCAACTAATTCTATAGTTATGAAGTTCATTGAAGAAAATATTTTATCTAGATTTGAATAACCAAGAGAAATAATTACAGATAATGCTCAAGCCTTTATTTCTGTAAAAATGATAGAGTTTTGTCAAAAATACCAAATTCATCTACATCATTCTTCACCTTACTATCCACAAAGGAATGAATTAGCATAGTCATCAAATACAATTTTAATTAAAGTCATCAAAAAGGTGCTAGCAAACCACAAAATAAATTGGGATAGTCACTTAAAATTTACAGTCAGGGAAAACAGAGTTTCACCCAAGAGAGCTACTGGAAAATCTCCATTTCAACTAGTTTATGGTACTGAAGCTATTTTTCCTACTCAATTAGCATTTCCAGTGATGAAAATCTTGCAAGATTCCTATGATGAAACAAATGAGTTTTCAAAGAGAATCAATCAAATTATTCAACTCAATCGAGATAGGGAAGAAGTTTGGCATAAGCTACTCTAGTATCAAGATAAAATGAAGACTTTATTTGATAGGAAGGTTAGAGAAAGATATTTCAGGCAAGGAGATCTAATACTGAGATGGGATGCAAGAAGAGAAGAAAAAGGCAAGCATGGAAAGTTTGACAATCTTTGGTTGGGTCCTTTCAAGATTGCAGAGGTCAAAGGGAATAATACTTTCATCATCCAAAATATGGAAGGAAAATATTTCTCATTGCTAGTCAATGGGCAATATTTGAAACATTACATTCAATACTGAGTAAGTTCTTTATCATCATTGTAAATAACCAGTATGATTTATTTTTACACAATCAGTGCGATTTGCTACAACAATGACTCCATAGCCTGAGGAGAAGGCACATGGATCTGCAGGTTCTCTACATCCTGCAGGGGGAAGCAGTCCCCTGATGGAGTTAATGTTGTAATGTTTTTTTACCCATAAATTTTTCTTATGAAGGAAATTTTCAAAAAAAAAAGGTTTATATCATGCACTTTGTAAGAATTGGGCATATTTTATAAATGTCGCAATTTTTTTTTTTTTTATCAGTTAATGTAAATTATTTTTAATTTTCTTCTAATAAAAGGCATGTGGTAACTCCTTTACTTGTTTCAGTGACCAATATTTTATCCTCCACAATCAAGAGGTCACAAGTGACTTCAAACCCCCCCTAACTCCTGACTTTTATTGGGGGAGGCGGGATGTGGTGTGTGTCTACAATCCATGGTTTTCGTAAACCATTGAAAATTACGTGGCATGCACTCATGCATTGTGCATCGCCCTCTCCCAAAATCACATACCACCTACCCCCCCCCGCAAAATGCCTTCCCACTAGTTGTTACTCCCGCCAAATTTAACTATCCACTATCCACTTTGCCAAATAATATCCCGTTATCTCCTCCACTACTTGTCAATTCATAATCTCCAAATATTGCAATTAATTCTCGGGAACATTCAAAAAGTGTGTTAAACACCCCAAACATTAAATAATCAACAGGTATTTGAATTTTATTTAAAAGCCCAGTCTACCCAAATAGTACGATCATTTGCTCATATTTGTAATGATCGCAGAACAATTAAGTAGCAGAAGAACTTCCAAGTCCGGATAGGAATTTCACTCACTATCTTCAATCCTGCTTGGTATTCCAATTTTCCTGTTTTTTCTTCAAATCTCACAGATGAGTAATTCTAAAGGAAAAAGTAAGTCAGCGATTGAAAACCCCATGCTTCCTACAGTCCTCAATTTAGATGAGGTATATTTGGTAGACTTAGATTTCAAAATTGTAGAGATCAAGTGTGAGTTTTGATCAGGTGCTCATGTCCTAAGTGTCATAAAAAGCTCAATATTTAAAATGCTCAGAACTGGTTCAAAGTTAAATGACTGGAAACTTATCATCCTCTTGATTCCGGCGCCACAAACGGTTCAAAAAACGGTTGCCGTATGAGAAAGTTATGGCAAAAAGAAGAATTTCTCAGTAAAATTGAAATTTTGAATTTTTCAAAAAAAAATTAAAAAAAGAATATTCCATAGAATATTCCTTGGAATATTCCAAGGAATATTCCTTTTTGGGCGGCCAATCACAGGTTGCCATGTGGCAGGCCCGAAGGCTGCCACGTGGCCGGAGGTGACATCAGCAAGGTATGTGCACATGTTAAAATTTTGGTTGGGTTGTGGTTTGAACCCATGACCTGCTCTCAACAAATACAAAGCCTTACCAATGCGCCACCACTGCAGGTCTTGTTTGAAAAGTGGCGGCAACTCTATATGAGTTTAAAATTTGGTTTGGGCGGGAAATGAAGGGGGCCAGCCCCCATACCACGCGGCCTCCGCCCTTGGACCGTGGGCTCCTTCCTTAACCACCGGCACAAACTCCAACGCAAACCACCAGCCGAGATTTGCGGTCACATGCGCGTTGAATGCGAAGTTAACTGACAGTCCAGTTGGTGGGATTTTTGGTGGACCGCCAAATTTGGGCGGTCCCACCATAATTGGCGGAGCTAACTGGCACCAACTATAGTTAGCTGGAGTTTTTTTAGGCTAAACTGGAGGGAATCTTTAATGGGCCATAACTTTGGCTAGGAAAGGCGGTTTTGGACGAATTGTTTTTTGATTTTGGGTATTTTCGACCTTCTAAAGCCATTGGCATAGGTCTTACAGCCATCTGAGGTCATTTTCAGAGGTTTTGGAGCCGTGGAAGTTCTAGGAGCCACTAGGGCCCAATATTGGGAAGACTGTATAGGGTTGCAGGTATCCATTGGAGGTGAACCAGTAGTCAATCCTAAAGGATTCAAGTGTTCTGAATCCATTTTTACCATCTATTCCACCTGTAGATGCTTCTATTCAGTTGTATATTCAATTTGAGCATTTAATTAAAACAAGGACAGGCCCATTTGGGAGCCTTGGACCCAGCAGACGTAGCCAAGGAGGGGTGAACTACTTCATCAACTTCTTTTGCATCTGTGGTTGATTTATTTTGCAGAACAAATTCGTTTTAGTGTGTTAAACAGTAAAAGGAAATAAATCTGCTATACTTAAATGGGTCATGAACAGCTGAAAATTTCATTTGTTTCTTTTCTGCAAGACATGGACATCTTTTAAACATGTATATTTCTGAATTGAATACCTTGCAAACCATTTACAAGTAGTTTCTAATTCAGATCAAGTTTGATTTGTATGAATTGCATAATTGAGCTTTTTAGAAGTTTGAAGATTCCAATGATGAGTTTAGTTTTTGGGAATCCATGTTACCTTGTCTTGTTTTTGCTCAAACTCATAATTTTCCGGAGTTTGTCTCCTCGTGCGAAAGAAATTATCTACCCAGTCAGAGAGAAATAGTAGCCATAAATGGTGAAAATTTATTTTATATAACAACAGAGTCCATTCTTCAAGCTTTGAAAACAAATCCTCCAAGTTCCTTGCATTCCTTTTCAGTTGATTCATTAATGGAAATTTATGAGAAGCTTACATTTCAAGAGAGAGCCCATATTTTTTAGTCATTTTTACTAGAAGGATCTAAATTTCCACATCATAATACATATTATTCCTCAACCATGTTTCCTAAAATGTTTAGACAAATAATTTCCATGTTTTTTGTCTTTTAGCTTATCAAAGTGATGAATGGATTGATGATTTTATTCTAGGATTCCTATCTGTCTTTTCATCTCGAAAAAAACCTTCTATCCTAGTCAATTTTAGCTATTTTATCTCAGACAACATTCATGAGAATTTTTAAAAATTCAATGCTAAAAAATCCTTCAAACATCAGTTTGTGTTAATTTACTTATTCTTATACCATCAAGTTGAGAGGTTTAATATGCCACTACAAAAGCTGGATTCATAGGGGAGACCACAATTTGTTATTCACTGGACCTCATTAGTCAGAAAGAATTCAAAAGAGTATTCATTCAGTGATTTTGTTAACGAGTTCCTGTGTTTATCACTTTGTATTCTTAGTAGTGATGCAGTCCCAAGTATTCCAGCTGAAATTAAGATAATTTTACATTTAAGTGATGAGATAAAGTAGGAGATTGGTATCTATATCATAGCTTCACAAAGATCAAGATTTATGGTTGTGAAATGTCACCTTATAACATACCAATATTTCTTCCAATGAGTATTTTTTCTTTGGAGTTCATAAGGCAGAGCCGGAATGTAGATGAAGTTCATTTTGTGTCTAGGAAATAGAAATCTCAGTTAAAATCTCTTGGCCCCTTCATAACAAATACTAGAGAAAATGATAAAGAAGTAGAAAATTTGTTAACTCAAATGAAATTTAAAATGAATATTAGTTGGCCTTATGATCCTTTGGCATAAGTCTGGTCCTTATATTCATTTTCAAAGCCAAAAATTGAACAATATGCTAATCGAGAAGTTTGGGAGGAAAACACTTTACAGGAAGTTGAAGAGCAAGTGTCAAGTCTGACATCATTAGAAACCCCTCATCCAAAATAAAAGGAGTTGAAAAGAACAAGTGAAAGCATTTCTCTTGGCATTTTTGGGTCTAAGTCAACAAAGTTTAGAGGTTTCAAAAGAAGAAAGACCAAGGAAACATAAGAAGAATACAAATGTCTCAACTACAATGATGATGTCAAGTGAGCCTGTATTTACTTGACAATATATTGAACTTTTGAAGAAACAACAATTGATGCATATGATTCTCCTTTTTCTAGTATTCAAATCATTTTTTCTAAAGAATGAGCTTCTAAATTCTTCTACATATACTCAATTTTGGAAACAAACTTCCTCTACCCAAAAAATATTGTTATCTGCACTAGATCTTGATAGTAGATAGTTTCAATTGGTATTTCTTGAGCCAAAGGTTCCAATCCCAAATATTGCAGAGGACTACTATTTTTTTTTTTAATACTAAAAATATTCACCCTATAGACCAAATAGATCTACATAAGCAAGCGAGTGAAATGATCTACTCTTCTCTAACAAGTTCTGTTATGGTTGTTTCAAAATTACAAACTTCTCTGAATAACATTCACTCTTAGTTGAAGTTAGAAAAAATGTCATCATTGGAAATAGATACAAGGATAAAACATTTATAAGATATTTTTATCAAATTAGAATTCGATCCTAACAATGTTGATGTAGCTCAGGAGATCATAAAAAATAGAAATGTGGATATTCAAGAATTGTTCTAGAAATTAAAGTTACCAACCAGGGAGCATCCTCAAGCTCAGGAAGTGGGAGACATTCAGAAAGAAAAGAAAAACATGATGTGTATGATTGTGGAGCAGAATCTGCAAATACATAAAATGGAAGCAGAGATGGAAAAACTAGTGAATGAGAAAGAAGAAAAATATTGGTACAAGGGTTCCAACAATGGAGACAAGATCAACAACTCATGATTCAATAGAACAATTATCCAAAGCAATGGATGATTTATCTTTGAGAAATGTAGAAATTGAAAATTTGAAGGCATCATTTCAAAATACCGAGGAAAATAAATTAAAAGGAGAACATGCATATATTTCATAGGTGCAAAAGAATTTAAAGCTTACAAAGTAGCTTGAAAAATATTTAGAGGAATTGGTTAGTGCACAAAATTTATCAAAAGCTAAAGAGCAGGTTTGGATAGACATAAATGATGCATTTTCAGATTTATGGTCTTCCATAGAGATAAATTTTGAACAAGAGAAACTAATGCAAAAAGCTAAAGCAACCATTGAATATATCAAACAAGAGTTGGACAATAGAACTAGAGAAGAAACCATAATCATCAAAATCCTAAATTCAAAAGCCAGGGAGGAGCTAGAAGAAATGGTAATTGAAGATAGGATAGATGTAGTCCTTGAAGTGAGAAGAGTATTGAAAAAGATGAATTTAATGTTGTAGGTGGAGAAAAATGTGAAAATATAAAAGTTCAGATAAAGAGATTTCATTATAAAAAAATAAAAAATAAAAAAATCTTCAACAGAAAAGACTCCAATAATTAAGGGACTCACTTGGTCAATTAATTCAGTAGGAAGACTATCAACAAAGACTATATGATATAGGAACATATAAATCAAAATTTTCTAAAGCTAAAGGAAATATTAGTGGTAAAAGTTGTCTTCAAGGTATAGCTGATGGTTTATTTATTTCACATGAAATTCATCATCTTTTTTTTCCAGTAAACTGACTTTTGAAAAGTATACTGACGTAGATAAGGCCTACAAAAAGGTAATACAGTTTGCATGCATGGATGATCATTAGTGGGATAAGTTTTTTGAACTTATCAGTTGAACAATAAATAGGTTTCCAGCGAATATTTCGACAAGGAGCAGAAAATTCAGGAGCACAATCATAAGGATTCATATTTAAAGCTAGCGGTCGAAAAACAAGATTCTCAAATAGTGCGCAGATTCAGAAAATCAGTTTGAAGACCTCTATTTTGAGTTAATTTTATTATCAGTATCCAAATTATATTAGATAAACATTTATTTTTTTCATGAAAATGTTATAATAGGTTAGAGATTTTTCAAAACAAATCTCTTTATATACTTTGTAATTTGAAGAAAAATGGGTTGATACTTGAAGGATATTTTGGAAGTGATATTGTTATAATATTTTCACCTTGAAGATAATCAAGGATTTTTGTTTCCATTTATGCAGAATTTGTGTACTTGTGAGTGTTTTCTACTGATTTCCATAATCCATTTCTACATATTTTTTAGATAGTATAGGACATTGGGAAGGGCCAAATTGAATACCAGTCTTCTCGACATCCCTAATGTAGGGTTATTTTATATATTGTTTTATAATTAAATAATCTATTTAATTAGATACTCAAAAATTAAAAGATTGTTTATTCTATGCTATACTTAAAGATATTTTGTTTACTTTAGAGCTACATTTATACTTTTCCTCTCAACTCATATGATTAAATGTTCAGGAAGGATATTTAGTCTTCTAAATTCTTCTAAATTCTTCCTTCAAAGAACTTATAAAGGTTATATTTTGTCATAATGGAACACAAACACTTTGATTAATCTAAAAGGATTAAGAATTATAAGCATAAGTAAGTATTTACATCTTTGGATCAAGCAATCAATACCCCTCATAATTGATGCTTTGGCACATTTCTTTGGTCGAGGACTATATACAAAGATCCAAAAGGGTTCATCTCTTGGATGTGGTTTAGTTTATATTTTTGGATAGTTTTGTGGTTGAATATATGGATCATTGTACTATCTCTTTGTTGAAACATTCAATGAAAATCTAATAAGTAAAATAATTTGAAAGAGTTTTCCCCCTTTTGGGGTTTTTTCTTAGTCCCTAACCAATCCTAGTGTCTCTGTGTGTGAATGATATTCTTTTATTGTTCCTTTATGTTCCAATGCATTGATGATAATAGTGTTATTTCTATATAGTTGCATATGTTTTTGAATAATTCTATGATGTTATGGGGTGAATTTGACATGTAAATAATGAAGTGAAATTATCTAAAGAAAAGAACAATATAGCCCTGAGGAAAATTAACATCGAATTAGAGTTAGGCTGAAGAAAAGTCATTGATATCACCCCTATTAAGACACCATTGATGAGAAAAAGAGATTATGGAGGAGACCTAAAAGAATACTAGTGTTTGAAGGAAACCCTAGGTAATAATGTTATTATGGTTTGATGAATATCATGTGGTTAGGGTTTGGAAGAAATCCAGAATACGATAAAGGCTTGAGCTTTGAATTTTTGAAACCTTATCATGATCAATAAGAAGTTGTTCTAGCACTTGTAACCATAGATGGGATAACCTCAATTAGGCTTGATTGTTGATGAGGTCAATGGAACCATTGAAGGAAAATTTTTTACATGGATAACGGATAGCACTAACTCTTGAAGGATGGATCATGAGGGAGATAATCACTTCTCGTTAAAGATAAGTACCTTTCAAATTTATGTTATTTCTTTGTGACACTATTCTTGTTTTGACTAATTATTTTGATTATTTCTTATACTTCTTGCATATTTGAGTATATGAATACCTCTAGATGAGATGTGATAAGTAGATCCCTTTGAGGATAATCTAAGGTGTATGAAAGAAAATTTAGTGCAGGTAGAAAAGAGTTGGTGGTACATGATGAAAAGGTTTCAAAGTAGCATCCAGGAATTACAATATGCAAGAAGGAGTTACAAGTTGCATGGGTATCTGAATACTTTGAGGTATGTATAGTGTATTGTTTCAGTAATGTTATTAAGCTATTAAGTTGGATGGATAGTTAAAAGCTAATGTATGATAAGAACATCAACTTAATAAATGACTCACACATACATATGAAAGTAAGTTTGATATTTGACACATACAATGTATTGGTTCATTTTGGACATGATGAATTTCCTAGATGCATTGATTTTGATATATTTTACTTGATACTATTGTTAATGCTTGTGATAAGTATGGTAACCTTGATGATAAAAGTGTAACAGTAAGATTGATGCTCAGGATCTTCTTGTTGACGATGGTTAGGTTTTGATAAGTGTAGTAAATTTGTGAGTGTGAAGCAATTGGATGCCCTGAATTTGTGATCAAGTAATATGATAAAGAAGTGATGTAGTGATTATGATCCTTGAAGTATGATGATACACTTGTCAACTTCCCTAATTATATGACAATAACCCTTGATGAATATTTGATGCCATGTTCATATGTGACAATGAAGTTGTAGATGATTATGATGAATATATGTTTTAGAACCTGATATAGTTTGACTCTTTGACCTAACAATATTGTTGATTCATGGCAATATTATGATAGATAGGTTAAAATTTTGGATGATGATGATTGAAGTGGATTCCCATTCAAAGGGAGAAACTTTTCATGAGATTTTAACACTATTATTATTTGAAAAGAAGATACATGTCTGCAAAAGGAAGAATTTTGGTCATGAATAAACATATGATGTTGTGGAAAAAGGTTTTGGTAAGTTATGAACTAAGAAAAGAAGGTTTATCCTCTTCCAAGCCTTAACTGTTGGGAGAAGGAGTAAGGGTGCGGTTATAAGCCTCCCAACTGCATACAAGAATGTCTATTAGTGTGGTTGAGTTTGTAGGACACAAACACTAAAATCTTATGCATAAGACCAGGCACGCACTAGGAGTATGACAAACTTACAGACATGCAGCTAGTGATGGATGAGTAGGGAAGTTTTTAAGATCTACACAATGTTTAACTTATTATAGAGAATATGAATGTATTTTCTAATATTATGTTTGTAGAAGACTAGAACATGCATATAAGTATGTTATCATTGGAACTAGTATATGACAATATTTGGTAACAATTGAAAGGGTTTAACAAGATTTGGCTTATTGACTTGACTTAGTATAGATGAGAAATATTGGCTTGGATAATTGATGATGTCTTAGGATTTTGACATGAAGCTTGACAATTCATAGATATGTTTTGGCTTATGTCTTGATTGAATTCATAGTGATGACAAGTTAGAATTTTGATCGTATTTAATACTTGACAACATGGGCATAATAACTCTCAGTGATAAATATTGGTATTCAATAATTTATTATTTATTGGAATCATTGGGAATGACACATTGGTTGAAGAGTAAATTGTTATGATTCATTATACACTGATTTTTATTGCAAAAATATCACAATGAATGGATGAAAGTTATACGACTTATCCTTGATGTATAATTCATGTTATGATTATGTGGATGGCCTGATGAAGTTTGATATTTCTTAATGACATTTGTTGACATGACAATAGATAAGGTTGTAACCTAATATTTGGTTGTGAGCTCTACTTGGCTTCTGGATTGAAAAGTTTGATAGTGAAACTGGTAGGAAATTTTATAGCTTTGATATTAGTTTTGGTTTGGAATTTAAGACGATGAACGATCTTAGTTGATTTTATATTTTTAAGGTTGATAATATTGGTTTGGTCATTATTGTTAGAGTCATATGCTATAATAATCAAATTCTGGTTTAGTATTTTCATCATTTTGGTCAATTTGTAAAAGTGTTTCTTTAATCTCATAGAGATCAAGTCCTTATTTTTTGTGTGAGATCAAGTCTTTAGTGTCAATTTAGGATAGGATATATTAATTTTTTTGAGTGATGAAAGACATCAAGTCAACATTTTCATGAAAATTCTAGGTTTAGTATGTCGAGGGTTAATGTGTCATCCAAGTCATGGATAATGGTAATAGTGGGTTTGGTATTTCATCATTGGGACAAGTTAGTGATGTCTTCTCAGTCAGTTACATAATCAAATCAAATTGTATGTCATATCTGTGTCACCACTTGCAAGTACGAATGGTGTAAGGTTGTTGCTACGATTCTCCCTTGTGTTGCGCTTGGACATTTTTAAATGTGAAAAGCCATCATTACACTTAAATAAATTTCTGGAACACATGGAGGGTTATAAAGACATGTTTTTTATTTTGAAAATCCATCGATTTATTTATTCATCCTCCTGAGATGCCCTAGATACCAAACAAGGACTTTTTGTGTTTATACTACATGAGATTTGTTGTGTTCTTGCTGAAAAAGTTGTGGTATAAAGAAAAAAATAAGGGGTTTGAAGGTCCTGAAGAGGTTGATCAAGCTCCCTACATCATATGCAATTGATTTGGCTCAATTAAAGTTGAAGGAAATGCTCAATTTCACAAATGACAAATTTGTTTCATTTTTGCTGTGTTTTTTACTATTTTAGCAGTCAACTTCAAGATTAAATAACACAAATTGCATTCAGTTTCTTCAAAAGTGTCATATATTGGAAGATTCGAATGAATTTTTACAACCTATTTTTTAGAATTCATCATTTCTTGTTTTAGTCATGATCTTTTGGCGTGGATTCTGAGGAGATGGAGAATAATTTTCAGAAATGGAGATATGTTTCTCTCAATAACAAGCTCATCTACAAAAACCTCGTTTAGTTTTTTAACATATATCATTATTCAAGAGATATGATCTAATTATTGACCCCTAGTTTCTAGATATTTGATCCCTATTTCCTAGAAGGTAGTTCTAAATCTTAATGTTACTGACTCTATCTTTAGGGAAATGGTTGAAATCGACCTCCTTAGCTTGAGAAAGAGGTTTTCATTTATATTTTGTAAATTTATATGAGAGGTGAGTTTGTGTGTGATAGAGAGAAGACATTATGCATTGTGCAGTTCTATTTAAAAAAAAATCAGTGAATGATGAAGGTTGAAGTCTACTTGTTCAGGGATTCCTATGTCAATCATTTATGGTGATGTTTATCTCTCGTTTTGTTATCTTCTATTACGGTCTTTCTTAAACGTTATGTCTTAAGTGTTCAGTTAAACAAATTTATTTTAGAATTCACATTTAGGTGCTTTATTATAAGTTACTAAACATTTCAGTGTTTTTTCCTCCACCATAATATCTAAAGTTCATCCTCGGCTCGATGCTTTAGATATTATCAATCAAATTATTCCTCTACTAACCTATCTACAAATAAATTTGACAAAGACACCATAAAGGATTGCCTACCTTGTCCTTGCCTAAGGATTCTTCATTTTCCAATCATAGAACTGAAAATATTTAGCTTAATTTGACACCATGCCCAATGGATGTCCCCTCTCCCATGCCATCAAACTATTAAAATTATTCTACCTTTATCTATATACCTAGCCTAAGATCTAGAAGATTTCATAAGGGAGAACTCTCTTTGTGTAAAACCACCAATTCAGAAATAGATAAATTATAATGATATGAAACATATGATACCAATTATGAAACCTTAAATTAGGGATTTAATGGAATATAGCCAAAATTAATGCTCAGAGTATACTACTGATTGCGTAATTTCTAAATCATAATCTCTAAATTTTGTGATTGAGTACCTATCTAGATTTCTGTGGTTGAAGATGTCTTCCATTTGTCATGGCTCTCTCTCCCACTCCTTTGTTACCAAAATGATCAAAACCTCCTTGCAAACCAGAGCACAATCTCAATACCCAAGACCAAAGTACTTAAAATTCGAAGTACTTTGGCCCTTGTGCCCAAAATTTCAAGAATAATTAAAGCTAAATTCCCTCCGTAATCACTTTTGTAAGAAACACCCCTTCTCTGTAAAAATCTCCTCCCCCATTTCCTCCGTAAAATCTCCTTTTATAAGTTCAATTTCACCATCTCAGCTCTCAACTACCCTTGCTTATTATCTTCTCGTCTCCTCTTCATTATTTGCCACCTGTAATGTTTTTTTTATGGTTCTCGTCTCTCTGTCTTCCTACGTTTAAATAGGTATATGTATATTACGTGACTTGTGGAATTGAGCTTGCCACATTTGTTTATTTTGATTAATTAGGTTTTATATTATTGTTTTCTTTTTCTTAGTTAATATAATGTTTTGTGAATAAGTTAATTATTTTATTTATAAATTTTTAATAATTGTACTTTATTTTTATTATAATTCAGTTCAATTTAATTTGTATGATATATGTGTGTGTGTGTGTTTGCAGGGGGGGTATATATCAAAGCTCCCACTTGATATATTCATTATATTATGGTGAATTAGGAATTTACTTTGATAATTAGTTTATTAACCTAACTTAGATATTTTTTCAATATTAGTTCGTATGTATACTAGTGCAAACATGTGGGTCATGCATATGTAGCTATCATATGAATCGTTGTATGCACGCTAATCTTCACATCATGTTTGTAATTGTAGATAGGTCACTACATACACCCCTCCTTCTTAAAAATCTATCCCAAAGTTAGGGTTTATATAGTATGTCGATAATTATTTTAGGGTATGTAAGGATTGTGACCTGTGATTGAATGTTCATTTATATTTGTGAGGACACTTAAAATTTGTATTTTGATCATTTATTGGTTATAATTTTAATAGCCAAGCCCTTCTCACTCGGGCTCCTAGGCTATTCCAAAATCATTTTGTCCTTCCCAGATCTCTTCCGCTCCCATCCTATCTGTCCTCTACTAGAATATGCCATGGCGTCAGCTATACTGAGCTACCCATTCATAAATATCAAGGATGACAATGTCGACTATATCGACGTGTTTACCCAATAGACATCCAACAATCATCATCACACATCTAGGGAAGCTTGATTCACACAGTCCTCCCATCACTCCATGTTTTGGAGGATAAATAGTGGGAAACACCTCCACCCTTCCCCGTAGGGTGAGGGTCAACACCCTATCATGGAATCTCATTAAGCTTTAATTATTCTTGAAATTTTTTCATCACATGGTCGTTTTGGTAACAATGTTATCTGAAATGTAAACACTTGTCCACATATTATAACATATGTATAAATGTATTCAAATAAATTGTATTTAAATAGCAAAAAATTATGTATTTAATATATGTCTCTATCTATACTATTGATCTTTATGCTTACATAACGTACTTGCCCATATCTAGCCCATATATCTGTAAGTTAGTTTTTATATTAAAATGTAGTCATTATTTTATTTCCATCTCATCAATCATGTCGATGTGCAAGAACGAAATAAAATTATAGATATCTCATCCATAACATAATTCATAATTTAGATTTCATAGCAAGGTTAATCAAATACTAAACTTCATATTGGTATCCATATTTCAGCAATGTTAATTTAAATAACATATTTCATATTGGTATCCACGTACCAGTAGAATTAAGAAAATAACATATATCATGTTCCAGTAACATAAAAATTCATTTTTACATGTGATACTCCAAAATAATAGTCTTAAGTATCCAATTCAAATAAGGTAAATATATACAAAGTAAGGTTTAAAGTTCATCAAAATCGACACAAGTTGGGATATTTTCATCATATGGTCTTTGAATCTTCCCAGGTAGATGATCCAGGGCTATACTTATCCTATTGAACCTTAGCTTGGTCTATTTGGCAATTCCTCACATGTCAAAACCTGCGTTCCAGTGTACATAATGGTTCGACCTAAATGGTTCCTTCGTCTTATACCCACAATTCCTTCCATTAAAGGTTATGAGATTTGTCAACTATGTAATGTCTTAATACAGATACATGAAATACATTATGAACTTTATGCAAGTGGGGTGGTAGCGAAAGACGATAGGTGACATGTCCAACTTTTTCCATAACCTTGAATGGCCTAATAAATCGAGATGAAAACTTGATCTCCTAATTAATAATTCCCATCTGTCCTGTGAGCATCAACATAACGTTTTTTTCTATCTTATGCCTCTTTCAATAATTGTCTAATTTGTTTTACCTATTCCTCTATCTCTTGAATTAATTATGGCCCCACTATCACTTGATATTCTAACATGTCCCAACTTAACGATGTCTTGATAGGTCTACCATACAATGCTTCAAATGGAGGCATTCCAATTGAACTGTGGTAATTTCTATTGTATGCAAATTCAACTAAGGGAAAGTAGTTTTCCCAGTGTGTTTATTGTTCCATATCGTATATCCTCAACATATCTTCTAGTACTTGGTTCACCATTTATGTTTTCCAATTAATATCAAGATGATAAGTTGTACTTAAATTCAGTTGAGTTCCTAAGGCTGACTGCATACAAGTTCAAAATATTGAAGTAATTCGTGGACCTCTATCTGATATGATCTTCTTAGGTACTCCATGAAATATGATAAAAAATTTTATAAATACCTTAGCTATGTCAGTAACTTCATAAGTATCTCTTACGAGAATGAAATGGGTGCTTTTTGCTAATTTACCCACCACAACCAGAATGGCATTATGCCTTTGTGGAGTAAGAGGTAGCTCGACGATAAAATCCATGGAAATTATCTCCCATTTGGTCATAGGTATGTCGTGAGGTTGTAGGAGATCTACTAGATGACAATGGTCAGCCTTCACTTGCTGACATTTTAGACATTTTGTAATGAATTGGAAAATATCTTGTTTCATTCCTGCCCAAAATAAGAGTTTCTTTGTATCAGCATACATTTTCTTTACTCCAAGATGTGCATAATACAATGCTTTGTGGGATTCCTTAAGGATGGTGTATCAGAGATCCCCATTATTACGAATGTACATCCTTCCATGGAATCAAAAAAATCCATCATCTTCTATTACATATCCTTAAAACTTAGGTTCGTTTGGATTTCTACTATCAGGTGCATATATTACTTTTAAATACCAACTATCTCTCAAGAGATGTTCTAGTACTTGTTTCCTCAAGTCTACCTTGATAAGTATGAGGGAAAATATGTGAGGTCTTCTACTTAAATCATCTACCACTACATTCTCTTTTCCTTTAATGTATGAAATTCCAAAGTCATACTCACTTAGGAATTCACTCCATTATCTTTGCCTATTATTCAAGTCCCTTCGAGTAAACATATATTGTAAATTTGGATGGTCACTTTTGATCATAAAGCTTCTCCCTACTAGATAGTGTCTCCATATTTTTAAATCTATCATTGCAACAACTAACTCTAAATCGTGTGTGGGGTAGAGATCTTTAGGAGGCTTTAACTTCCTTGAAGCATATTCTATTACTCCTCTTTCTTGCATTAATACTACACCTAATCATTATTTGGATGCATCAATACACACAATAAAATATTTTTCCATATCTGGTACTTGCAAGATTTGTGCACTAGTCAACAATATTTTAACTTTAGAGAATGTTCTATGACATTCTTTAGTGCATTCATACCTAGCTCTTTTACGCTGGAGAGTTGTGAAAGGCTTTGCAATTTTGGAGAATCCTTCTACAAACCTTTTATAGTAGTTGGCTAAACTCATAAATCTTCGTACTTCATGCACATTTTTCGATATCAACCATTCCATGATTGATTTTACCTTCTTAAGATTTACTGAGATCCCTTCACCAGATATAATATGACCCAATTAATTAATCTCCTTCTGCATGAAAGAACACTTGGATAACTTATCATATAACTAGTGATCCATGAGGCAAGATAATACTATCCGCAAATTCTCTTCATGTTCATTCTCATTTTTAGCGTAGATGAGAATATTGTCTAAGAAAACTTGTACAAATGGATCAAGATATTTGTGGAAAATGTTGTTCATAAGGTTCATCAATACTATTGGTGCATTGGTAAAACCAAATGGTACCACGATAACCTCGTAATTCCTTAAGCATGTTCAGAATGCAGTATTATAGATATCACTTTCCTTAATTCTTATTGATTATTGCCTGATCATAGGTCGATTTTTGAAAAGATAGAAGCTCCTTTCATTTGGTCTAAGAGGTCATAAATTCGAGGCATTGGATACTGATTCTTTACTATAGATTGATTTAAGTCTCGGTAGTCTACACATAATCTCAAGAAACCATCCTTCTTCTTGACAAAAATTATAGAAGCACCCCAAGGTGAAATATTGGGTTGAATGTGTCCTATATCTAATAGTTCCTTCAAATAAATTTGTAATTCCTGAAGTTTTGGAGTTGACATTCTATAAGGTGTTTTAGAGATTAGTTTTGTACCAAGTTTCAATTCTATTGTGAGATCCAACTCTCTTTCAGGAGGTAATCCTCGTACTTCCTTGTTACACGATATTTTTTCACACTTCTCGTCCTATATCGTGAAGCTTCAAAATAACAAAATATTTCAGTGTATTCACCATGAAACATATATGGAAGTATCCCTGAAAACCTGAAGAAAAGTTTCCTTGAAAGAGTTATAAATAAAATTTCCTAAAAACCTTATTTCCAGGATCAACGCATTTTTCACCACTAGTGACCTGTGCTGGTAATGTGTTGCACTATGCTGACTTAGCACTACTAGTGTGAGTTTTATAAGGAAAACCCGCACTAAACCTCTTTAGGTAGTTTTTCATAAATTGGAGGAGAAGATTCTCTTACTAGAAGGCTCAAGAACGACAATTTGGTTACAGGTGAATAAGGATTAAAGTGAGATATCCCATTCTTGTTCCTTGATCCTACTTTCATGGATATTTTCCTTGAGTTTTGGGACCTCTCCCTCCTTTTATGGATCCTTAAATCCATCTCCTTCCCTATAAATGAGATCCCTACTATCCACAACTAGTTGGCTATTGCTTGGTTGCCTTCCTATGCTAAAACTATGCCCTAATGCTTCCCATTTTGTAAGGAGAAAGGAGTGCTTGAAGTTCTTGGCTAGGACTAGCTAGGACTTGGAAACTCATCCAAAGGAGGCTTCCAACATCAAGGATTAAGTGGTTGTATGCTTACCTTACATTCTATTTATAATACATCATGTGTTTACTTTCCATAAATGTGTCTATCATTACTCATTTAGTGTGATACTCCTTGATCTATCACATAGTTTATGTTAGAATGAATTATACCATGTATGATTTTGTCATCTCTGTTTGATCTTCCTTGTAGGTATTAATACACAACGTCGTAGAGAGGATTGAACTTGGAAGCGAGAAGATCGAGAATGATATCAACAAATGTTAGCATCAAAGTGAGGTAGGTCATCTATCTTACCTTGTATTTTCATATATAAAATAGGAAAGTTTACACATATTTGTTTAGTTTATTGCTAGATCCTTCCATGCGACTATAGGGATCATTTATGTCTGCAGAAAGGATTTTATGCAACAATTCCTTCGGAAAAACATCCAGAAATTTGGATAACACTAGATATTGTTCTAGTGACAGTCCTTTCTCTTTGCTTACTTCTTGAAATGCATATACCTGACAACATTTTCTTAAGAAACACTTGATTTTCATTATTGATATGACGCGTAAAGATACTTTCCTCTTAATACTTTAGACTTGTATCGTCTCTCCTTCATCATTTATACAAAGAATTATGTTCCCATTGTGGAGTACTAAAGAAGGTATGTTTTTGGTGATTATTTCAGCATCTTTTCATTAAAACTTACAATCCTTTTGCATCATGAACTAGGTAGATAATAAGGAATTGTAATAAAATCTGTAAGATTAATGTGCAAAATGAAAACACTGACAATTGTCATTTTCTTATGCAGGAAGAAGGAAAAACGAAAGACTTCCATTCCAAAGGAAAGGACAAGGCCGGGTTAACCGTTGTCCCTTTGACGGGGAACCACATGCAAACAAGGCAAACCAAATCAAAGCATATTAGCCCAGGAAAGGAAAGGGAGATATCGGCTCGGGGCAAGAAATTAAAGAGATAACTGAGATCCAATGGTTCGGCGAATCCCTCAGGATCCTTTGATCTTGAGGGATCACTGCTTTAACTATTTTTTCACCTAGACATCTCCGCCTTTGCCATTATAAAAAGGGGCAGCACTGTTAGCCCGGGGGATAGTCTATTATGTTTTTATGTAATTTCTCTTAAAGTTGAGACTTTGATCATTGACTCTCGTTGAGAAGTGATCCACTGTAATTCTATCTTATGCATTAATACAAACTTGGTTGCTATTTCATCTCTGATCCTGAAATAACTTCAAGCGGTGTACCCCTGGAGGCTAAGGGCCCGGCCCTAGAGGAACACTTGCTCCTGTACTAGTACTTTTGGTTTATGCGTGGTGTGCTCATCAGCTTTATTTGGTAATCTGATATGGTCTGTTATTTTACATCACAGCCTTGTTACATCTGATCTGTTAAATGATATCGTTTTCTGAGACAGAGACATTATAACTCTGCAACGCATTGTTGTTTCCTTAAGTACTGATATAACTGGCTTTTACAGGATACTGTTGTTGTTCAATTATAGAATGTCTGTGTTGTAACACTTGATTGTTGGTATTACTAAATTCATCCTAGAGATTATATTTCCTTGCGATTGTTGAATCTATGGACGTTGCTGTTCCATTCTGAAATACAGTGGTATTATTTATAACTAAGACTGATGATTGGATTACCAAGATGAAATTACTATTGAGGTGTGCCGTGTGTTAAGTTACTGTTTAACTTTCTAGCGTTGTCCCATATTCCATCATTAGTCAATGTTGTTCTATTTCTGTGTGTTGTTTGATTCATCCTTAAAGGTAGAGGATTGCCATTTGATTTCTGTAGGACACGATTGTTGCATTTGATCTTGTAGACTAAGGTGTTGCTGCTTATTAAACTTAATTGCTGTTACAGTTTCCTAGTTGCTGTTCCATTTCTTATTTGTTGTTCCATTTCCTATTATTCGCATTATTATTGCTTCGGTGTGTAGAACGATCTGAGACTCTAGTGGGAATTGACGTTTACTGTTTAGCTACCAGATCGACGATCTGTTCCCTGATTTCCTTTGGTTCCATGAGTTTACAAAGGGATAAGTTAATGCTACTGAACCCTTGACTGATAAATTGCTTATTTTTCTGAATGTATGCGTTGGTCTTTAAAAGTAGTTTGTTGTAAACAAGCATCCGTTTACTATTGTATTTTTGAGCACTATACTACTAGAATTACTTTGGCAAATGATAGCCTCAAATTGAGACACTCTTTGGAATAACAAAACGTTCCTGGATTGACAAACTAATGTGAGGTAATTGATGAGCCCCAAAAATGTACAATTATTTGGGCTCATTCAACCTCCTAATTTGACTTAATCCACCATTCTCATTAGTTTATTGCATGTTTTTTATTATATTTATGTTAATAGAGTGAATTTGGTTAGTCATTATGCCAAAAAGTCTAATGGGTGCTTTGTGTAGCCTTTTTGGTCAACTTGGAGACAAAATTGAAGGTCTTAATGAGCACTTGGCAGCCAAATTCGTGGGAGAACAAGCTAGAGGATTTGTAGGAAGGTGTCCCCTTCATTTATGGGCCCTTACCTCGAATTATCCACCATCAGCTCGGAGTTCAAGGGCCACCGAATCAATCAACACAAGGGCAGCCAAGCAAGTCAAGTAGGACTGCTGTTAACTCCAAGTTTTGGGCAGCCGAGTCCCTAAATTCTAGGAGGATTGTTGGGTCCTCAAATTGTATAAATAAGAGGGCTTAAGACCTCATTTCGGTTAGTCAATTTGGTTAGCCAGTTAGTCATTTTGTTTTAGCCATTAGTTAGCTAGTTTGTAGTTCGATTTTTATGCAATAGATTAGCTTTGCTTTCAGCTCATGTTCAAGCTCTCCTTGTGGACAGTTTTGATGTAACTCTTCATTCTTGTTTAATAAAGATGAATCCAGCTTTGCACCAGCTCTAAATCTCTCTTGGGAGGTTGTAGCTCTTGGGGTTGGGCCCATCTCAAGCGCCCAATACCTCCCTTGTTTATCTTTATGTGTTTTGCTGCATTCTAAGAATAAAATCTGCTATTTAGATCTAACTCTTGTGTTGTTATTTAGTTTGTTTTTTTATGTGTAAAATAGCTTTTCATGCTCAGATTTAGTTGATAGGTTGTTAACAGAAAAATCTTCAAGAAAAGGGCCAACAAACATCTGTGGTTTCACCTCTCCCTTAGTGGGATCAGGAGCTGTGACTAGGATGACTTTGATGCCCACAAAAACACTGATTTTGCTTTGCCATGCAATCACTAGTGTTTGATTTTCATGTGTAGAAGTTGGTTACAAGTTCAAACTTTCATTTGCTTATTTTCATGAGTTAAAATACATGGTTTCATTGCAGGTCATACTTCTGTTCATTCTCTTTACTAACAGCTAGCAAATTAGGTCAACGTAATTAGGTCTTTGAATTCATAAGTCTTTGTTGGTTCAGATTGGAAAAACGACTTGCAGAGCACTTGTACCACTCCTTCATCTGCTTATTCTCCATCAGCACCATCCACTCCACCCTCTACTTAGAACCCTTGCTTCACGTTTTCCATTCGCTCCCAAAACCCTAATTTTTGTGCAACATTACTTTACTCTCCCCTGAACAAATTGAACCATCCTTGCCATTCCTTAGCTCCATCCATCAGTTCCTAGGCCACTTCAGACCCCTATCCTACCTCCATATCCACTCATGCATCTTCCCTCACTCACCCATGCTCCAAAATCCCATTTCAGAACATCCTGTAGAAATCTTTGAACATCCTGTAGGATCCCCTGCAGACATCCTGTAGAAGCCTGCAAACTCGGTTGCCGAGCACCTGAACATTGTAGACTTCTATGGAATGATGTTTTGGATCCCCTGGAACCTTTCCTAGCCCTCCTGACCTTTCCCAAGCTTTCTTTCCCTTAGAACTACCCCTGCACAGTCAAACCCAAATAAGAAACAAAATCATGATAATTCCAACAACTTAAACAAAAATACAAAAAGATGTTTTCTTCAGATATAGGTAGTCTAGACACATGTATTTTACCTTCATAGAAGTAATGGCATCTCTTTCAGTAGTTTGCATGCTCTCCTTTGCGTCAGTAGGACTAGCTGGTAGAATTAGGGTTTGCTAGGGTTTGCGTTTCTTTTTGGCTTTCAGTTTCTTTTTGCAATTAGATTAGCTTCCTTCGAGTTAGCTTTCATCCATCAATTAAAAAGCTTCTTCTAAGAGCTCATAGAAGTTGGCTTAAGCTCCTAGTGGACTTGTGCCAGCTGACCAAGTGACAGCTGCGGCAAGAACTAGTACTTGTGCATACAGCACCGTCGCTTCCAAGTTTGTTACGAACTGCCGGGTTGATAAAATTAAAGAAGGGAGTTCCAGGAGTTGTAGCATTATTGCTACAATACTGGGGCCCACCATCTTTCTGGCGCCGTTGCCGGGGAAGCGTCAGAGTATTGGTGATTGTCGCTTTTCTTCTATTTTCCACTACAATCTTCTTCTAAGTAGTTTATTTCATTTCCATTATGCAATTTCGTTTATGCAAAAGTAGATTAGCATTCCCCGCTTTCATAGATTAGCATTTCAATTCCGCAATTTCATTTCTGCAAGCGTAGATTAGCATTTCAATTTCGCAAGCGTAGCCTATCATTTCATTCCTACAATTTCATTTGAGCAAAATAGATTAGTCCTTTCCTGCTTTCATTTCAATTCCGCATTTTCATTTCAGCAAGATAGTTAGTTGTAGTTCAATCCATTTTAGTTTTGCAGGTACAAGAAGAAAAATGAAAAAATCAACCAAAAAGATTTCATTTCATGCCTTGTAGGAGTAGAGATAAGTTAGGAAAATGATTGCACAACACCCCCCATTGCTTCACACAGCCAACCTTCTCTCTTCTTCGATGGTTGTGACTAAGAAGAACCCCTGGATGGACATCAAGGCATATTTAAAGAACCTCTAGGGGAGAAGAAGAAGAAAACATTCCTCTAGAGCAAATGGCTACAAGTCGAAATGTTGGGAGCAGTCCCTTGTCCAAAGACGAATTTGAAGATCAGATAGAAGATTTCAAGAGTGATATGAGGCAGTTTCTTGCCATGAAATTGGATACCCTGTGGATCCAAAAGAAGCAAGAGGAAGCCAAGAGGGCTTTGGTCATCTTTTGTCCTAGGTGCACTAGAAAGCATCCTAGGAACGAATGTCCAATGCACTCCCTAGACGTGTGTTTTGTCTGTGAAGAATACCATCCTACGAATCAGTGCCCTTCCTTGCCTGGACTTAAAGTTGCATATCAAAGAGAAAAAGGAGCCACTGAATCACTCTATTATATGAACCAAAAGAGGCCACATAGACCTAGATCTTATCAGTGGGAACTGCAAGGGACATTCGAGACCTATTATGACCCCTATCAAGCCACTTTCATGCCTTCTTGGGGTCCCCTGCTCATCCTTCCTGGTTCACACCTCCTCCTTGTTCCTTCACAGATCCATATTACGCCCAACCAGCTGCTCATTCATTTCACTCTCATGCTCAGCCACAACCTCAGTGGAATGCACCTCATCAGGGGTGGAGGCCCCAATACAACACTCCTCCTGCTTCTTTTCCTCCACCACCTGCTCATCCACAACCATCGCCTCCTCCTCCACCAAGGCAACCCCAAATGCCTACCCAACCACAATGCCATCCATCTCCATCTCAATTTCACACCTCCACTCAACTACCCGTACCATTTCCAAAGCCATACAATGGAGTAGCTCAACCCAATTGCAAAGCTGAGGCACAACATGTGAAAATGACTCCTTTTGAGCTCAATGATGTTCACCAAAGCTCAGGAAGAGTGTTGCAAAACAGATATTATATTGACAACATTGAAGGACCAAAGGAAAAAGAAGATTCCAAAGAGGAGATCAAAGAACCATGGGCTGCACTTGATGAAGAGAAGAGATCAGAATCAGAGATCGAGAGAGTTCCTTCTTGGTTACCATCAAATCCTCCATGTACTCAAGAGAAAGATCAGCAAAAAGAGGAAGATGAGAAGGTCATGATAGAAAGTGACATGAAGAATGATCCAGATCAGCAAAAGGAGGAAGATGAGAAAGTCATGATAGAAGGTGACATGAAGAATGATCCAGATCAGCAAAAGGACCAAGGATATCAAAGCTATATTGAGACATGGTTCCAGAGAGTCACTGAGTTGCAGCAATACTCTCTTCCTCAGCTATGTTTGATCCCTTCAAGGTCAGATCATTTGGTCTCTGAGATCTGGATACCTATCCAAGCATGCATTTCGAGCCTCCACATCATTTTGTCTCTAATCTTGATGTGCACATGGCTCCATTGGAAGTATTCTTATACTTGAGAACGATTTTGTTTTTCAAGTAGGATAGGGTAGAAAAAAGAAAAAAAGAAAAAAGAGAAAAAAGAAAAAGAAAAAAAATGAAAATAGAGGAAAATAGAAATCTAAGGTGAAAACCTCCTCGGAGGCGCCTTAGATTGGCTCATTGATTGAAAACCTCCATGAGGCGATCAATGGGTTGGAAAAAAAAGAGAAAAGAGAATAAGATCTTTGGGTGAAAACCTCCCTTGGAGGCGCCCAAGGCAGGCAATTAGGGTGAAAACCTCCATGAGGAGCCCTAGTTGTTTTTCAAAAAAAAAAAGGAGAAAAAGAAAAAGAAAAATAAAGCTAATCTCCATTGAATAATTTCATGTTGCAGCAATGACATTGCAGGTTGCAAGAAGGATGTTTCATGACAGGAGGAGCACTCAAATCAAGGTTAAAGGAATTTTTCTTGTGCCTTCTACAGGAAGCTCTGTATTTCTACAGGAAACATCCTGTAGAACCTTTGGACGAACCAAATTCAAGTTTAAAATGGAATATGATGGTGGGAATCTGTTGATTAGGCCTACAAGCACTTGTGTGTCCATCCCTTGCCTTTATCCATCATTTTTTCCACCTCCTTGTGCTTCTCATTGTGCTTCTACAGGAACTTCCTGTAGAAATTATGGGAAACTAGACATGGATTTCAAAACGTGGTTTGGCGAACATGGTAGCTTCCTCAAGGGTTCAAAAACCCTCATGCAATCTTCCAACTCCTCCTCCATCATCTCCATACCTGCATCACAACCCAAGCTCAATTTTCCCTTCCATGCAAACACATGCAAAGTGCCTTGAGGCAAAAATCCATAGAACAAAATTTGTTTTTGCCATAACTTGAAAACCATGCATCCATTTGACAAACCGTTTTATGGGGAATTGTACAAGGTTGATGACAACAGGCCTGAGCAGTTTCATGCAATTCCGGTGCACTGTTTCCAAGAAATAAGCCTCCATCACCATCAGCCATTTTTGCATTTTCTCCATAATCGTGCATCCATTTCAAAACCTATTTCATCGGGAGATGCACATGGGTGATAGTAGCCTACCCAAGTAGTTTCAGCCGATTCCGATGCACGGTTTCCGAGAAATCGAGCTCTGAAATCTTCCGCCATTTTCCATTTTTCTCGAAATCCGTGCATCCATTGATCACGATTTTTCTATGGGAGATGCATAATGATGATAGAAACATGCTCAGCAAGTTTCAGATGGATCTGCTTTGCCGTTTGGGAGAAATGGCGAAAACAAGTTCTGGTTTTGTGACCATGCAGCAACAGCAGCTTGAAGGTGCAGATCTGAACGTGGAAACAATGGCATGCAGCTCAGATCCGACCAGAGGACACCTGCACAAGGAAAAGCAATCAAAAATCATCATCCAAGCCCTCACGCAATCAAAGGATCCAAGCATGCAGTAGCAGAATCAGAGCATGCAGCAGCAAAAAGCTTCACAAGCAGTCGTTTGACTTCAGGTACGTGGCTAAACTAATTCCTCTGATTGCATGAATGTAATTTAGAAACTGCATGAGCAATGAGATGGTCAGGATTAAAAAATTTTGGTGGCCAGTTAGCATCTAGTTCAACAGCGCTCGGTGGGTGAGTAAGACACGTGCGCTCAGCCATCTTAGGAGGAAATTGGGAAACCAGTAATGGTGACTGTTTGACCTTCAACGTGATTGATGGAGTAATCATAGGTAGGGAACGTGATGATTCGTGACAGCACTTCTGTTTGCATGGCCAACACATGTTCTTGCCAGCTCACCATAAATCACGCAGCAACTCAAGAAGGCTCGGTGAAGTTCACGAACTGCTGTTCATCTGCACTTGCCACATCGTCAACTAAAGTCTGCACAATCTATTAACTTGTCATCCTCCACCAAGCTTTCTCGGCCATATTTTTTTTTTAAACCCACCTATGCAAGGGCGTTCTACAGAAAACGGGTGGGTCTTCTACAGGAAAGTGCAGCAGAGACTTCCAGAGCAGATTAGCCTAAGGTTCTTCATCCAATTTGAAGCTTGAAGAAATGCAGTCAAGGTTGTTGCAAAACAACTACAGCCCAGGAACAAATGGATTGCTTCTCCGAGGCAGAGTTTGGACAGACTAAACAGGGATAGAGCGCGAAGTCTTGAGCACAAGAAGCACTTGAATGATCAAGTAAAAAAAAAAAAAGCTCACGATATTGATGGTAATTGCTTATCTGTACTTTCATCTGAAAGATCTATTCAGGATGGCTCCGACAACTCTAAGGTCAATATAACTAGCAATGTTGTAGATCCAGATAAATGCAGTAAATCTGGACCAATGGAGACAGGTTGGCTTCGGCACAGAAGCATTAAAGCTACTGCTAAGATTTGCCCAAAATCTCTTCATCAGAGACAGAGTATGAATGATTCGAATAAGAAGGAAAATACGTCTTCCTTTAAGAAACGGAGGGGATTCCCCTTCAGCTGACTCATTTTCTGGACCAACTCCCTGTCAAGAGCATGGCACATCTGCGAATTTAGTAAATCCAGAGACTCAGAGATACATGGAAGGCTTAGACAGTCATAAAAATGTCTTGAAGGAAGCTCATAGGAAATCAATCCATGCAAAGATATTCAACCCAAGCATCTGGAAGAAGCGAAGAAACGAGGGCATGATGCAAAAAGGTGATTGTGCAAAAGCAGATTGTCCAAGGAAAGACACCTTGAAGCAAGATTTTTATCAGAAGATTCAATCTTGTCCTCCATCCCCTCAAAAGGTTTCTAGGTTTTCCCCAACTTCAACTTCTTCCGGCCAAGGCAGAAAGCCCAAAATGACACCTGTGCAACCTTTGAGGACAAGAACCATGGAACAATGTTTGCTCAAGGAACTTCAGTTCAACAAAAAAAAAAAAAAATCAAACAGATCTTTTGAGAGTACGGACAACATTTTGACCTCTCCTGAATCAAAGTTGTATCTTCCAGATGTGTTCTGGTTTTTGAAGGGTTGTACATCAACGAATTAACAGATTATTCCTCCTTGAAATGAATTTAACAGAGAATAATCCAACAAAAGCAGGTGTAATGGCAGTATTTATCTCTATGTTGACTCGGATCAAATATACTTAAGTGAAAAATATTACCTTCTGGCATTCTAGTCCAAAATATGGGTCCTAAGAGTTAATGTTGAAGTCTGCCAGCACTGTATTTCAGCTTTCTGCATTATCATGCCACTGCCCTATGCTTGCAATTACTTCTGTCACTTGTCAATACAGCGTATTGTCTTCAATGCCTGTGACATTTCCTATCAATGATCTTAAGGAAAGCTCTGTTTTCAGCACCTGAATTGGGGCATTTGAATTCAGCAATACATTATATTGTTTCTGCTGCCCTGTGTGATATTTTCCAACTATGATAGGAAAATACAGCGTATAGAAAAGAGAGCACTGATATTGGGCACCTGATTTCTCAACAATACGCAACATGCTATTTGAGACATATTTTAGAAACACGGCATACTGTATTTTCTGCCTGTGATGTTTTCCAATTATGATAGTAAAAAGAGCACTGCTTCAGTCTCTAGATTTCTTAACATTATGCATATTGTTCGGGGCATCTGATTTTTCAGCATCAATTCAGGGTATATGATTTTTCAGCAGTAAGTCATAATACATATTTCATTGCCTGTGATCTTTCCAACTATGAAAGTAAATAGAGGACAGGTCAATTTGAGGCACATGATGTCTGCACAGGAAGCCAGAACTCAGCTACAGGACTGTTTCTACAGGAAGACAAAGAACTGTTTCTACAAGAAGTTTGAAAAGAGGGAAGCCAACGGAGAAATCAGCCGAGATGTTAGCCAAAGAAGCCACCAGGGCCATCAAAGATGAGGAGAGATATTGGTTGCTCATAGGATGAGCAACACTTTCAGTAGGGGGGTGATGATGAGCCCCAAAAATGTACAATTATTTGGGCTCATTCAACCTCCTAATTTGACTTAATCCACCATTCTCATTAGTTTATTGCATGTTTTTTATTATATTTATGTTAATAGAGTGAATTTGGTTAGTCATTATGCCAACAAGTCTAATGGGTGCTTTGTGTAGCCTTTTTGGTCAACTTGGAGACAAAATTGAAGGACTTAATGAGCACTTGGCAGCCAAATTCGTGGGAGAACAAGCTAGAGGATTTGCAGGAAGGTGTCCCCTTCATTTATGGGCCCTTACCTCAAATTCTCCACTATCAGCTCAAAGTTCAAGGGCCACCGAATCAATCAACACAAGGGCAGCCAAGCAAGTCAAGTAGGACTGCTGTTAACTCCAAGTTTTGGGCAGCCGAGTCCCTAAATTCTAGGAGGACTGTTGGGTCCTCAAATTGTATAAATAAGAGGGCTTAAGACCTCATTTCGGTTAGTCAATTTGGTTAGCCAGTTAGTCATTTTGTTATAGCCATTAGTTAGCTAGTTTGTAGTTTGATTTTTATGCAATAGATTAGCTTTGCTTTCAGCTCATGTTCAAGCTCTCCTTGTGGACAATTTTGATGTAACTATTCATTCTTGTTTAATAAAGATGAATCCAAATTTGCACCAGCTCTAAATCTCTCTTGGGAGGCTGTAGCTCTTGGGGTTGGGCCCATCTCAAGCACCCAGTACCTCCCTTGTTTATCTTTATGTGTTTTGCTGCATTCTGAGAATAAAATCTGCTATTTAGATCTAACTCTTGTGTTGTTATTTAGTTTGTTTTTTTATGTGTAAAATAGCTTTTCATGCTCCGATTTAGTTGATAGGTTGTTAACAGAAAAAGATTCAAGAAAAGGGCCAACAAACATCTGTGGTTTCACCTCTCCCTTAGTGGGATCAGGAGCTGTGACTAGGATGACTTTGCTGCCCACAAAAACACTGCTTTTGCTTTGCCATGCAATCACTAGTGTTTGATTTTCATGTGTATAATTTGATTACAAGTTCAAACTTTCATTTGCTTATTTGCATGAGTTAAAATACATGGTTTCATTGCAGGTCATACTTCTGTTCATTCTCTTTACTAATAGCTAGCAAATTAGGTCAACGTAGTCAGGTCTTTAAATTCATAAGTATTTGTTGGTTCAGATTGGAAAAACGACTTGCAAAGCACCTGTACCACTCCTTCATCTGCTTATTCTCCATCAGCACCATCCACTCCACCCTCTACTTAGAACCCTTGCTTCATGTTTGCCATTCGCTCCCAAAACCCTAATTTTTGTGCAACATTGCTTCACTCTCCCTTGAACAAATTGAACCATCCTCGACATTCCTTAGCTCCATCCATCAGTTCCTAGGCCACTTCAGACCCCTATCCTACCTCCATATCCACTCATGCATCTTCCCTCACTCACCCATGCTCCAAAATCCCATTTCAGAACATCCTGTAGAAATCTCTGAACATCTTGTAGGATCCCCTGCAGACATCCTGTAGAAGCCTGCAAACTCGGTTTCCGAGCACCTGAACGTTGTGGACTTCTGTGGAATGATGTTTTGGATCCCCTGGAACCTTTCCTAGCCCTCCTGACCTTTCCCAAGCTTTCTTTCCCTTAGAACTACCCCTGCACAGTCAAACCCTAATAAGAAACAAAATCATGATAATTCCAACAACTTAAACAAAAATACAAAAAGATGTTTTCTTCAGATATAGGTAGTCTAGACACATGTATTTTACCTTCATAGAAGTAATGGCATCTCTTTCAGTAGTTTGCATGCTCTCCTTTGCGTCAGTAGGACTAGCTGGTAGAATTAGGGTTTGCTAGGGTTTGCGTTTCTTTTGGCTTTCAGTTTCTTTTTGTAATTAGATTAGCTTCCTTCGAGTTAGCTTTCATCCATCAATTAAAAAGCTTCTTCTAAGAGCTCATAGAAGTTGGCTTAAGCTCCTAGTGGACTTGTGCCAGCTGACCAAGTGACAGCTGCGGCAAGAGCTAGTACTTGTGCATACAGCACCGTCGCTTCCAAGTTTGTTACGAACTACCGGGTTGATAAAATTAAAGAAGGGAGTTCCAGGAGTTGTAGCATTATTGCTACAATATTGGGGCCCACCAGTAATTAGAGGTGAAAGAGACCCTTTTTACAGCTCGACATTTTGGCGTCGTTACTGGGGAAAGAGTGTAGCCATTTGTTTCTTTTCAGAGTAGTGTAAGATCCTGCTAGGGAAGAATTGGGTTTTAAAAACGGAAGGTAAGAACCTACGTGTAGAGCACGTAACAGCCCTGCTCCTCTACTCACTTTCCTGCAGATTTTTCATTGTTTTGTTTGGGTAGAATATAGCAATAGATTTGTGTGTGCATGACTAAGCAGAAAAAGCCAAAAAAGAATTCCAAACCTCTACCCAAGCCCGAAAAAGCTAAGGGGCCAATGACCCTTGGCTGATTAACCTTTATAGATGAAATTTTTAAGAAAGCAAAATCTCAGCCTTCAGTAGGACCCAGACAAGTTATTTCCAGACAACCTACTAGTTCCCTTTAGGCCACAATATCACCATCTATAGCCTTTGCTGAGGTGCATAGTCAAACTGAAGAGCAGGATTCTCAAGAAATTGGAAATTCTACTCCAGAACTATTGCAAGAAGGGAATTTCAGCAATCTTTGTGAAGGAAGAGGAGAGACAGGGGAAACTGAGGAACCGAGGTCTCCTCTTAGGACAACTCAGCCATTGAGCAGCCCAGATAAGGGAAGTGCTGCAAAAATAATTTTTGAAGAAACTCAATCTCCTCTGACATTAGGCACTCTCATTATCCCAGATAAAGGAAGCGCTATTAAAACCATTCCCTCTCAACCTAGGAATACCCTCCTAGATATCCGAGAAGGTTATTGGCATATATTTGACCAAATGGCTCAAAACCAGCCAAACACCCAAACCTCTACATTGCAATACCCCATCGTGGATACTGCAGCAAATGCGCCTATGAAAGCAATTCCTCTTCAACATATCCCTACATTCCACGGTCTTACATCAGAGGATACGAATGCATTCCTATTTGAGTTCGATGTGCTGTGCAGGGGTTATGACTACACCACCGACCCCCAGAAACTGAAATTATTCCCCTCTACATTAAAAGGGGTTGCTTTGAGATGGTTCATGGGACTAGGTGGCGGTGTTATAAATAACTGGGATCAAATGAAAGAATCTTTTCTAAAAAAATATCAGGACTATTGTAGGTCTAGGGAACTAAAAGATGAAATATTCCAGATGGTAGCTAGACCAAATGAAACATCAGAGGTGTATGTGGAATGCTTTCAGTATAATCTTCAAAAATCTCCTTATGCATCACTACCTTTACCCGATAATGTGTTAAAAACAACATTAATTAGGGGAATGAAAGAACAATGGATTGAAACATTAAACATTATGGGAAAAGGAGATATTTATCAGGAAAAATTTTCTGACAATATTGATTTATGTATCAGGAGCTCGAGAGGCAGCACAAGACTAAACCAATAGAACATGATCAGTTTGTAAGAGATAAGAGAATTTCGACAGAAGGAGTAACGCATGCAGAAATTGGAAATTTATTGGAAAAATTTAAAACTAATATACTAGGGACTCTAACTACACAACTTCATATTATGCAGGCCAAACAAAAGCAAATGGAGGCAAAACAGAATTTGGCAATCTTTTGTCCCCAATGTAGAAAGAAACATAGCCATAAGGAGTGTCCACTAAATGCAGTCCAAACATGCGCCATATGCACAAAAGACCACCTTACGGAAAGTTGTCCCTCACTTCCCAGACTAAAAGCAGTATACAAGGAAGCAGAAGAGGAGCTAGAGTCGGTGTATCTGCTCAATCAGTGCCGTTAGTGGTAGCCGCGACAGTCTGGTATGTTTTCAGACCCAACTTCCTCTTTTCAGTCTCCACAGCATAATGCTCAACAATATAATATGTGGCAAAATCAACCTCAACCCCCCTTTCCGAATTGGTCACCATAGTCATTTCCTTCATCAACCGCATGGCTGAATCAAGCAAGCCAATCGAGTTGGCCGAATTTTCCCTATGCCCCACCATATTGGCAAAGTAAGGCATACCCAGCATAATGGACCCCTCCTACTTCACAAAGTCAAGCCTGGCAGACAAACTGGCAAAGACTAATGCATTAGCCAGTAGGAACCATTTCGCTCCCTCAACCTACACTGCTAGCCTTACAACAAAACCCCCAGTCTAACCTGGGACCACAACTCCCAACCCAACCCAACCCTAACCCAAATAACAGACTAGTCCAATCTGTCCAAATAGTAGAAACATCAGAAATAGGAGCCGATCTGAGGGAGTGTAATGATCTTCAGCTAATATCTAGGTGTATTATTGAAACCGAGGGAGACAAGATAGTTCATGTTGAAAATTCGTTACCTAGAGAACAATCATCACAAGACGAGGATGTGAATACACAACAAATTCATAATCAAGCAACCAAATCCTCTCCCCTGTTCCCAGAATGATTAGTCATACCTCGACCTACACAATATCCTGATTTTGACATTCTGGGAGAATTAAAAAAATTGTACATAAAAATTCCATTCCTCCAAGCCATTCAAGACATCCCGATATATGCAAATACTATCAGAGAATTATGTGTAAAGAAACCAAGGAGGAATATAGCAAACAATCCAAGAGTCCAAGTAGTTGGCACTCTATCTGACTTATTATCAGGAAAAGAAGCACCCATTAAATACGAAGACCCAGGAAGTCCAATAGTAACTATACAAATTCATGGTCAAACCTTCTCCAATGCCTTAGTTGATCTAGGAGCTGCAATTAACATCTTAACAACTACTACTTGCCAGAAGCTAGGCATTACATCTGTAGAACCCACCTCTACTTTACTAGAACTGGCTGACCGATCTGTGGTTAGGCCAGAAGGCACACTACATGATGTCATGGTATCTATTGACTCCTGGGAGTATTCGACCGATTTTCTGATAATAAATCCCAAAAACCAACTTGATGGACATCCATTGATTTTAGGTAGACCCTGGCTTGCAACTGTTGATGCTTATATTGGCTGCCGACAAGGCAATATGACCATAACCAGAGGAGCAAATATCAAGAACTTAGCTTTATATCCTCCAGCGCAGCCAAGTGTCACAATAATGAAAACTAATAGGCACCCTGTATCATACCTTACTGACAACATTAGATCTCCATTAACTATACAAGAGGCACTTGATTTCAAGGACCAAACAGAAGATGATGCCATTAATAATTTTATCAGTCAAACTAAACTCAGATCCCATACACAATGTCACATGATAGAGGCAGCATTTGATAACGAATTGGAAGAAGATCCTCTTAAAGATACACATGATCAAACAATACCTGTTACCTTTGTCGCAAATAGTAAAGTTGTGGAAATTGAACCGGGAAAAACCTTAAACATTAATGCCAACCTCACCTCCGAACAAGAAACGAAGCTCATCCAATTATTGAGGAGATATAAAGAAGCATTTGCATGGGACTACCCTGATATGAAAGGAATTGATCCCCAATTATTTACACACCACATTTAAATAGAAAAATATGCGAGACCTATTCACCAGCCTCAAAGGAGACTTAATCCCCATTTAAGAGAAGTGGTAAAAGTTGAACTGCAAAAAATTTTAGATGTCAATTTCATTTACCCTATCTCCGATAGTAAATGGGTCTCTCCACTTGTGGTGGTACAAAAAAAGAATAGGAAATGGAGAATTTGTGTGGACTACAGAGAGCTAAATAAAGCAACACAAAAAGATCACTTCCATCTCCCATGCATCGACCAAGTATTAGACACTTTGACAGGAAAGAAATTATTTTCTTTCCTAGATGGCTTCAGTGGATACAATCAGATTCAGTTTGCCCCTGAAGACCAAGACAAAACCACTTTTACTTATCCTTGGGGAACATTTGCCTACAGAGTTCTACCTTTTGGCTTATGCAATGCTCCTGCCACATTCCAAAGGGCTATCCTCAGCATTTTTGTAGACTTAATAAATGAAGGACTTGAAGTATACATGGATGACTTTACACCGTACGGAGACGATTTCGATCTAGCATTGGACACACTGGAAAAAGTCCTACAATGCTGCATTGCTACCAGACTTTGTTTAAGCCACGAAAAATGCTATATGATGATGACTGAAGGACTTATTCTAGGACACTATATTTCAGCAGCTGGCATTCAGGTAGACCCAGCCAAAATCCAAATAATTTTTCTTATTCCTACTCCTACCACTCAAACGGAGGTACGCAGTTTTCTTGGATTTTCTGGTTATTATAGGAGGTTTATAGAACATTTTTCGCATATTGCTACACCTCTGTATGCACTAACACGGAATGTTGACTTTCTTTGGACAGAAAAATGTGAACATTCTTTTCAGGATCTGAAGAAGCTTGTGTCCACAGCCCCAATCCTTCGAGGACCAAATTGGGATTTTCCATTTCATATATCATCAGATGCCTCAGATACAGCCATTGGAGCAGTCATTGGGCAGGAAGAGGATAAAAAACCATATGCAATTTATTATATTAGCAAAAATTTATCCCCTGCTGAATTGAATTACACTGTTACTGAAAAAGAATTTCTAGCTGTAATACATGTTGTCAATAAGTTCAGACATTACATTAGTGGATATCATGTTATCTTGTATATAGATCATTCTGCCATAAAATATTTAGCAAATAAGCTTATCACAAAATGGCAGAATAACTAGATGGCTGATTTTATTGTAGGAATTGACATTACAATCAAGGATCAACCTGGAAAACAAAATCTTGTAGCTGATGTTCTTTCACGAATGCTAAAGGCAATCGATGCAACAACAGTTGAAGATCAATTCCTAGATGAACATTTGTTCGCTACTGCTGTTAAAACACCTTGGTATGCTGATGTTTCCAATTACCTAGCAGTAGGTAAACTACCGAAACATCTAACCCCCAATGAGCGGAAACAGATTGTTCAGCGGAGTGCTCGGTTTTCTTGGATTTGGGGCTACATGTTTCACACAAGGGCAGATATGCATAACAGGAGATGCATCCGTGAGGATGAAATATTTGACATTTTAAAAGCCTGCCATGACAGACCATGTGGCGGACATTTCGCCGATCGCAAAACTGGACATAAGGTACTACAAACAAGGTATTATTGGCCTACAATTTTCAAAGATACAAAGAAATTCGTCCAAGCTTGTGACAGTTTCCAGAGAGTAGGAAACCCTAGTCAGTCCGATGAGATGCCCCTGAACCCACAACTAGTCATTGAACCATTCGAGCGATGGGCCCTTGGTTTCGTTGGACCAATTAACCCATCCTCGAACCAGAAAACATATATTTTGGTGGCAACAGAATATGTCACCAAATGGGTTCAAGTAGAGGCATTTCCGAGAGCTACAGAGGATTCTGTCATACAGTTCTTGTTCCATATATTTGTGCGTTATGGCCTTCCAAGAGATATAATTACAGACGGTCGACCATAGTTTGCCAGTAACAAAATAGCTGCAACACTCAAAAACTATCATATCCAGCATAAAATCACTACTCCATACCACCCACAGGCAAATGGTCAGGTAGAAAGCAGCAATAAAATAATAGAAGCAATCCTAACAAAAACCATTGCATCACATAGATGTGATTGGGCTGCTAGACTACCAGAAGCATTGTGGGCTTATAGAACAACATGGAGAAGTACCACCTGCTACTTACCTTATCAATTAGTGTTTGAAAAACAACCTATCTTCCCCATATAATTTGAAATCCAAACATTACGAACAGCACAAGAAGTTGGTTTAGATCTAACCGAGGCATAGATTAATCGATTACAGCAAATCAATGAGCTGGATGAAATCAGGCTCTCTGCACTTCAAAATATTGCACTGATTCAACAACAGCGAGCTAAAGGCATGATGCTCTCATTAAAAATAAAGTCTTCCACGAAGGAGACTGGGCACTTTTGTACAATTCCAGGTTTCAGGACTTTCCTAGGAAACTCCAGACTCGTTGGTTGGGACCATACGAAATCCAGAAGGTACATGACAATGGTACTCTTACTCTAATCACTATTGACGGTTTTAGATATGCCTTCAAGGCAAATGGGCACCGAGTTCGACTTTATTGCAAACCACTCACTCGGGAGTCCTTCTGCCAACAGCTACGCAAAGACTCTGATATGGAAATTTTGGGGGAAGGAGAGAACTCTTCCTCACCTGTGACTCATTAAGTGATTTATCTCTTTTTACACTTTGTACATAATTTCTTTGTTTTGTTGAATCATTTTTGTACATATTTTTGTCTCAACACTTTGCTGTTACTTTTCGGAGTAGTAGCAATTTTATTATTTTCTGTTGTTCCTTTTCTCAAAGGGACAACATTTCCATTCTGTTGTTCCTTTTTCAAAGGAACATCACCTTTTGGATCAGCCATTCATTTTGCTTTAACTTTGCTGTTCTTTTTTTACCTTGTGCTTTTGCTGTTCCTTTTCCAAAGGAACAACACTTTTGATTTTTGTTGTTCCTTTTCCAAAGGAACAACATTTTTTATTTCTGTTGTTCATTTTCCAAAGGAACAACACTTTGATTTTTGTTGTTCCTTTTCCAAAGGAACAGAATTTGTGTTTTCTACTGTTCCTTTTCCAAAGGAACAACACTTTTGATTTTTGTTGTTCCTTTTCCAAAGGAACGACATTTTTGTTTTCTGTTGTTCCTTTTCCAAAGGAACAACACTTTTGATTTTTGCTGTTCCTTTTCCAAAGGAACGACATTTGTGTTTTCTGCTATTCCTTTTCCAAAGGAACAACATTTTTGATCTTTGTTGTTCCTTTTTCAAAAGGAACACCACTTGTATTCTTTTTCTCTTCCTTTTTTAAATAACAACATCTTCATATTCCTTTTACTTATGCTTGCTCTCCTTGTTGTTCTAAGTTAAGGATGCCTACTGTTCCTGTTCTTTCAAGTCTTTTGGAACACAGCTATGCACTTATGCAATGGATACAAAATGACAACATACTGGAATCAGTTAATTATAAAATCGCTATTTTTATAAGAAATTTCTCTGAATTGGTAAAAGGAGAGAGGGAAGGACACACTTACCCATTATCTTTTGTTGTCATTGTTCCATTAATTCTGCTCTGATTGGTTACCTTTATCATGTTGGTTCCTTTTAAATTTTTACAATTCTCTTCGATTATTATTCAGGAATAAGTGCAAAGGGTTTACATGTTCCTACTGAGATGTTAAGACTTCTTCCACCATTTCTACTCTTAAGGAGTGTTGAACAACCCTTTGTGTATAAATGGGAAAGTACTTTATGAAAGAGAAATAAAAAAGAGCGAAAAATGATGTTTTACTGACTTGTTTATATAAGTTGTCAAATGTAGGATAGGGGGTCTCATCAAGAGCCAGCCTACCATGATCATGAGGAAGAAAGTGAAGTGGCATTCCCACTATGGCCACCGCACCAGGGATATGGTCCAAAAGGTATATCAAATAAAGAATTCTTGGAACAGGAGGTCTCATCACGAGCCAGCATGCCCACCTTTCGCTCCTTCCTCGTGAATGGCATTATGGCTAACTGGTCACCAAGCCAGCATAATGGCCTACATTTTGACATCGCACAACATTTCTTAAGCATACACAAAGGATCATGGTTCCATGGGTGAAACAAACAACTCTGCCAAGGTTATGGACACCTATCGGCAGCAGAGCTCTGTTAATGGTATTGAAGTCACATTACTTACACCAATAGGTAATTATTAACACCCTTCTGTTTCTTATACCTTAGTAATAAATCACATAAGAAGAATGTATATTATTTCCTGAACCATAAAACGCATGTAAATCTATTATCACCAATCATGACAGAACAATTGACAATGACCGCATGAGACTCTGTATGCATGGCAGCTGTCCTATCTTCCCAGCCTCGCATCATATCACAACAGTCTCTTACTTGTTAAGCGATCCGACTTTACACCTCGATTTTGGTAACCTTCTACTTTTGTAAACATGGCATATTGTCATACATTGTTCCTTTATGACTCTGTTCTAGGGCAAATCGGCACGCCGCTCCTATATTTGACTGCCAGGGATGGCCTATCACATTGCGGGGGGGAGGTTAACCTCATCATTCGCTGGATTACGTGTCAGACCACTATTCGGCAAATTGCATACTTGGGAATAACACGGCTCAACAATATACTATTTTTTTATTTTTGCATGGCTTGTTGTTCCCAAGCCATTTCCATAGTATGCTCTGCGGCATTAGTAAAGCCCTTTAGATTTTGAGCGAGTCCTACGTCTGTTAGTTTCTCTGTGTTTTAACAGCATGAACAGCTTGTTGTTCCATTGTCAATTCTGAGGTTTTACAGGGAAATCAAAAACATGGGAGGAAGATCAATTCAGAGAGAACCACAGGAATTGACAGTCTCTGCTGCTGCACAAGAAATTCTAGCAAGAGCAGGTTGGTTAACTTATCTCAATCGTTTACAGGAATCCAATGAGACTGTAGTAATGGAATTCTTGCAGAACTTGCAAGAAGATCACTCCATAGTAAGGGGGAGACATATAGCAGTCACCGATGACATAATTGCAGAGGTCTCGGGACTGCTAGCCACCAGACCTGTATGGACGTTAAAGAAGGAGAGATTGAAAAAAATCATAAAAACCTTCCAGGATGAAGGCCAGAACCTGACAATTAGAGGAAAAGGGGTTCTACCTGCAGCATTAGGAGAGCCGTGGGCAGAATTGGCAAAGATTATTTAGAGCTACATCACCTGTGAAGGCAGGAAAGACGTGGTAAGACCACGACACCTTAAACTTTTAGCCGTATTAAAGCAGAAATGCTCTGTAAATTTACCTGCATTCTTAAATTTTTTACTTCATGATGTTGCACGAAGTATGAAAAAGGCACAACATGTAGAATCAGTCGTCAGTCACCATGGGTTGATATGGTTAATAGTTAGCCATAGCCTTACCCAACAATAGAGCAGCTGGGAAGAGCTAATTTCCATAATAGACGGGGGATTGACCATGCCATCCCCAAAACATAAACATGCCACCAGTACACCAGAGCGTCCAGAAAAACGAAGGAAATCAGTCTGATTAGCATGGATTAAAGGGAGGCTGGAAAATTCCCAAGGAGATACCAGCCAACCAGTAGAGATAGACGATACAGGGGATGAACAACCCCCACGATTAGAAGGGGAAGAAAATGAGAAAGGAATGCAAGGAAATGAGGAAGGATAAATGGAGGAAGAAACTGAGCAACCTGAGCAGGAGGAGGAAACAGAACAACATGAAGGCAGCACATTGCAGAATCCATTTGGCCAAAATTTTGGCCAATATGGGCGAATATGGCCAACCTCTCAGCCCACCAGATCTCCATGCTGAAGAAGAACCAAAAGAACACTCTGCTCAGGATAAAAATGCACTCGAAGAATTACATGACAAGGAGGTAGAAAAGGAGAATCAGCCTGTTCATGATGAAAGTATGACAGGAGAGAGAAGTGATACAGAACAGGAACAATCAGTTCCTAGCCAGACTACACCAGAAGAAATTCTGGAAGAAGGGGAGGCAGAAAAAGAAGTCACCCAAGAAATAACAGAACCAGCTAGGGTTCTTGCCCCTGAGCAACCCGAGCAGAGCAATGAAGAAGCACCACAAAGAGAAAACCAGGGAATTGATCGAGATAACAGTCCAGGCCGCAGTAAACAGTCTGTTGTTCCTTCTAAGGAAATTGAGGAAATTAGGAGATTACGGAAAGAACAGCAAAGACTACTGAATGTAATAGTTCAACTTCGACAGCAGATCAGGATTTTGAAAACAAGGAAAAGGGTAAAAAGGACTTCGGGAGGGAAACATGCAACCACTCCAGCAAAACCCCTCAAGACAAAGGTTCGGAGGACCCGAGTCCATCCTATTGTTCAAAACCCTGGTGAGAAGCAGTCTACTGTTCAAAATCAAAAGGAACAACATTTAACTGTTACTGATGTTGAAGTAGAAATGGATGATATATTGACCTGTGATAAAGAAATTCAGACAAAGGCACAACCCTCGGGGGAAATACGAGCCATGAACACAAGACAATGCAATAGGAAGATTCAAGTAAACCTCCCGGTCTCCACTACCATGTGGGATAGTGATCCGAGGACGGTAACCCTACGAGAGGGTTTGACGCAAGCTTAGCAAGCAGCAGAAAAACTCATAGAACAAACGGTTCCTCGAGAAAGGTATGAAGAACTACAACAACAGCTAAGGAACGTCAATTTATTCGAAAGCTAGGCCTTTGAAGGGTGGCGAAAGGAAGAAGAAAAAGTCGCGAAGGTAACTCGTAGGTTAGATATAGTTATCAAGCAGATGGATACCTTATGCTCTTTGTACAATGACGTCCTAGCATGTAGAGCCCTTGCTAAGAATTATGCCTTGTTTTTAATGGAACAATATTTGCAATTGAAAATAAAGGCTGTTAAAGCAGGCGCCCCTATAAAAATTAATACCATTGATGATTTTATAAACTGATGTAAGAATTACGAGGTAAAGGTTCAAAGCTTACTGTGTGAATTCTATTTGCATAACCTTGTGTTAGACCAGGAGACCGAGTAGAACTTCGGCCCTTTTGTTGGGGATATCCAATTACAGGCATTTATTTCATTTGGGGTTAATAAAATTAAATGGCTTAAAGCCTATAATTCTTTCCAAAGACAAGAAAATGGATTAGACTTGTGGGTAAGAGCTGAGCCTAGGAATCCAGTACAGTTGTGGAGGGAACATAGGAACCTCATGAGGACTCCAGGTGTAATTGAAGCATTAGGACCCATTCATACAACAATCAATCGGTAGGGAATAGAATACTTTCTCACTATTAAAGACCTTGCCATTGATGCGGCTAAATTTCGATATCAGATCTCTAATCTGAATATCCAACTCAGGGAACCATTTAATTATGAAAATTTTAAGTTAGCCACCAACTGCTTGCACCTCTATGGAAAAATCATTTTGAGGGCAGGGCCATCCTGGTTAGGATATAGGTTCCAGAGTCAAATTATTTGGCACCCTGCACCTGGATACCAAGCCCTGTAAGAGATGCATGAGGGTCAGACAAACAATTTTTTTGAACACCTAGTTATGCATCATGGTTGTAGACCCCCACATGATATCCCATCTCCAGCCTACTCTCTCATTGCCTTACATGTCAACTACAATGTTTTCGTGAGGGAATGAAAAAGGGTAAGCAGGGGGGTGTGTGGAGTACTAAAGAAGGTATGTTTTTGGTGATTATTTCAGCATATTTTCATTAAAACTTACAAACCTTTTGCATCATGAACTAGGTAGATGATAAGGAATTGTAATAAAATCTGTAATATTAATGTGAAAAACAAAAACACTGAAAATTTTCATTTTCTTATGTAGGAAGAAGGAAAAAAGAAAGACTGTCGTTCCAAAGGAAAGGACAAGGCCAGGTTAACTGTTGTCCCTTTGACGGGGAACCACATGCAAACAAGGCAAACCAAATCAAAGCATATCATCCCAGGAAAGGAAATGGAGATATCGGCTCAGCGCAAGAAAGTAAAGAGATAACTGAGAGTCAACGGTTCAGCGAATCCCTCAGGATCCCTTGATCCTGAGGGATCGTTGCTTTAACTATTTTTGCACCTAGACATCTCCGTCTTCGTCATTATAAAAAGGGGCAGCATTGTTAGCCCGGGGGATAGTCTGTTATGTTTTTATGTAATTTCTCTTAACGTTGAGACTTTGATCATCGACTCTCGTTGAGAAGTGATCCACTGTAATTCTATCTTATGCATTAATACAAACTTGGTTGCTATTTCATCTCTGATCCTGAGATAACTTCAAGTAGTGTACCCCTAGAGGCTAAGGGCCTGGCCCTGGAGGAACACTTGCTCCTGTACTAGTAATTTTGGTTTATGCGTGGTGTGCTCATCAGCTTTATTCAGTAATATGATATGTTCTGTTATTTTACATCACAGCCCTGTTACATCTGATCTATTAAGTGATATCATTTTCTGAGACAGAGACATTATAACTCTGCAACGCATTGCTGTTTCCTTAAGTACTGATATAACTGGCTTTTACAGGATACCGTTGCTGTTCAATTATAGAATGTTTGTGTTGTAACACTTGACTGTTGGTATTACTAAATTCATCCTAGAGATTATATTTCCTTGCAATTGTTGAATCTATGGATGTTGCTGTTCCATTCTGAAATACAGTCGTATTATTTATAACTAAGACTAATGATTGGATTACCAAGATCAGATTACTATTGAGGTGTGCCGTGTGTTAAGTTACTGTTTGAATTTCTAGTGTTGTCCCATATTCCATCATTAGTCAATGTTGTTCTATTTCTGTGTATTGTTCGATTCATCCTTAAAGGTAGAGGATTGCCATTTTATTTTTGTAGGACACGATTGTTGCATTTGATCTTGTAGACTAAGGTGTTGCTGCTTATTAAACTTAATTGTTGTTACAGTTTCCTAGTTGTTGTTCCATTTCTTATTTGTTGTTCCATTTCCTGTTATTCGCATTATTATTGCTTTGGTGTGTAGAACGATCTGAGATTGTAGTGGGCATTGATGTCTACTGTTTGGCTCCCAGATCGATGATCTGTTCCCTGATTTCCTTTGGTTCCATCAGTTTACAAACGGATGAGTTACTGCTACTGAACCCTTGACTGATAAATTGCTTAGTTTTCTGAATGTATGGTTTGGTCTTTAAAAGTAGTTTGTTGTAAACAAGCATCCATTTACTCTTGTATTTTTGTGCACTATACTACTAGCATTACTCTGGAAAATGATAGCTTCAAACTGAGACACTCTTTGGAATAACAAAACGTTCCTGGATTTACAAACTAACGTGAGGTAATTAGAGGTGAAAGAGACCCTTTTTACAGCTTGACACCCGTAACAGTCTACCCATGCTTTATGAGCTTTTAACCAATCCATCCCTATAATAAGGTCATAAGTTCCTAGGGTCGTGACATGTACTTTTAACTTATTCAAAAAGATCCCTAGATCAACCTTACATTCCTTAATAGTTAATTCTACGGATTGAAGTTCTCCTGAAGCCATTTCTACCTGTCTGAAATTGTTTTGTTTGTAGGCTTCCAACCCACATTTATTTAATGCATATGATGAAATGAAACTATCACTCGCACCAGTATCAAATAAAATTTTGATTTTTATATCGTTAATAATACCTAAGGATTCCACTGTAGTGTACTGATGTTCTGCTTGGTTATTGTTGACTAATGCACGAATTCTATGATTGTCTTGGGTATTTGATGATGGTTCTTTTCCTACTTGGGCATTACATTTGGCGAGGCTTTTGAACAATCATGCTAAAAGTGTGGTCCTCCACATCCCCAACAATAAACTTGGGATGGTTCCCTTGAGTCAGATTGTGAGTTTCTACATACCAAGATTCATCCTCTTGTGCTACTTCCTCTCATTTTCTTCCTCTATAGTAGTTCCTCAATATTTCCATGGACTTGTGTTTGATGATTCAATAGCTACAGTATTAACGGTCATGGGAGATATTGCTCCTACTCCTCTTGGGGTAAATCTATAACCATAAGGAGGTGGTCTCGAACTACTTCTCCTAAAGAAGTTTTGAGGAGCCTTCATGGGAAATCTTAGCTGCGAGGGTCCTGTTGGTCTAACATCCCTTTTATCCCTAGATGCTCCTCTACATAACGACCACATTCAACTGCTACAACTACTGATGATGGCTACCACATCCTAACCATGGCCCTGATTTGAGGATTTAATCCATATACGAAGTGCTTAGCTTGACGTTTGTCAGTGTCTATATAATGAATATATTTCACAAGCTCCATAAGCCTTATTTCATGTTCCTCCACTATCTTGTTACCTTGGACTAGCATATGAAAGGCCCCGACTTGTTGCTCTTTAAATTAAGGTGGCAAGTATTTAGTGTAGAATGTATCCTCGAACAACTCCTAGGGAACGTTATCTATTGTGAGGTGTAATTGTTTTTCTAGATTTCCCCACCAAATCAAGGCACTTTACCTTAACTAAAAGATGATAATCTTCATCTTGGAGGTAGATGAGTACCCTCTTACCGCAAAACATCTGTTCGTTCCTTCTAGTCATGCTTCAACACGTTCTCAAGCTCGCCCTCCTGAAAATTCTAGGAGTTTAATATTCTACAGCTCCCTAGAAATATCTCCCTTCGATTTTCTATAATCAAAACCTTTCGGCTCTTTTGGGTTTCTTTCTTCAAGTTGAGGTTTCTCTTCTTTGGTATTAGCCATCGACAGGCCTTTTAATGTTTCCAAGATGGCTTCTAATGAGCGCATTATAATGGTTAACTCAGGTGTTGAAGCAGTTGGTGTTGATGATGGTCTTGGTGGTGGTGATGGTGATGACGATAGTGGTGGTGATGATGACGATGGTGGTGTTAGTGATGGCGATGCTACTTGATGATGTCATCATCATTGATATGTATTTACCATCATAGTTGTCCCTAGAAATACAATAACATTATGAAAATCTGAGGTATAATTTTAAATTTAATAAATATAATTTTGCAAAGTCAAGCTCACGTACGGGTATAGTTTTTCTGCTATTATTAGTTGTAGGAAGGTATTATTGATACTGAAGTCGAGGGTGATATCACTAGCACCCTATCCTAATGCATGGTAATTTATTTTGATACATGATTATGTGTAATAATAATAATACTTATTTTAATACACAAGTATAATACTACCTAGAATCTTATAGCCTTACCAAACTTAAACTTATTTTATTTCAATATTCACCTCTGTTATTAATTTTGTCCTGCAATAATGTACTTACTTCTTCAAATGAAATGAGAATATCACATTAATCACGTTTCAATATGAAGTGCGATTTTAAAACTAGTTTGTAAATTGTTCTAAATATAGTTAGGCAGATACACAATGCAAAAATTGAAAAATAAATCCTTATAATTGTATACATAGTAGAGCTTAATAGATATATAAATGGAAACATATATCCATATATAAATGTACCTTCCCTATTACCTATAAATATGCATAGTATCCATATATAAATACTTTCCATATCATACCTAAATATAAACATATATCCATAATTAAATATCTTCTATATCACGGATAAATGTGCACCTATATCCCTAAGTGTCTCCCATATCACATACCTCTCGTACACCATATATTGGGAAAAGTAAGTTCTTAGAGCGAGAAGAAAAGAAAAACGGTTGAGTAGAGTATAACGTCTAGTCTACAATGGTGCAGGAAGAAGCGTCCTCGAAATGATGTTTCTCGACTTTAATGATGATGCTTACTTTTAACTTTATTATATTTACCTAGCTTTTAGCTTTCTCGATTTGAATAAATTACAATGAGACTTGACGCTCCTTTCCACCTTTATTATTATATAATATATATTTTAATAATGTGATCCATTTCATTTTAATTATAAGACAACGCGCCTTTGGCATTTTAAAAATGGTACCTAATATTTAATGTTTTTGTAAACATAACGGTTATATCTATATAAACAAGTAAAATATATATATTACCAAAAATGCTTCATTAAATATTATTTAAATTTATTATTATTCTCTTTAAAATTTTAAACAATAATTTTCTGATAACATATGAAATAAAATGCATAACCAATCTCATTTTTATGCATTAATAAAAAATATATTTTTCTATTAATAAAAAATACGTGAAAGGAGCCCTCCCTCCCTCTTATAGATTGAAGTTGTGAGCGCACATCTCGATGCCAATTTTACATTGCATTGTCATTTCGATCTTGGACATACTCTTCCACCTTGTTTGCTGCTATTCAAAGATATCCCTATCTTGATATTTGGTAGCAAAGTTCAAAATTATTTACCAATTTGATTGACAAAATTGTTTTTATATCTCTAATTAAAAAAAATTCGAAACTTTCAATAAATTAAGTTTAATCAACCTTTAAAAGTTTCCATGATCTATTTTGTGAAAGAGTACAGTGGAAAAGGTCTAAAGAAATTTGGGAAGAAAGGGTGTATACATTTTGCACGTCTGGGACTATAGAATTGGAAAAACATTTTATTTTGGAATGTGATGCATTCAAAGACATCAAAGAAAGTTATGAGAACATGTTAGCATCAGTTTCTTGGCATTGTTTTTTTAGCGAGGAGATTGTTGAAAGGTTGGCATTGTTTTTTTAGCGAGGAGATTGTTGAAAGGTTGGGTCAGCTCATCATCAATTTGAATCAGAAAATGACTGAATTGCAAAGAGTGAAAAACACAAAACTAACTGAATTGCAAAGAGCTAAAAACACAAAACTAATGCTCTGAATGACTATTTTTAATTTCGTGGACCTTAAAATATCATTTTATTTCATTTCCTAACTCGTAGATAGTTTTTGGATTAACGAAATTGTTTATTTAATTGCATTGAAGTCCTTAGTTCAAACCCGACGGACAAAACAAATTAATTATTTTTCACCCATTTGACAACGAGGCCTGTTGGGTGGCCTCGAGACCTAACTTGATGAAAAAAACTTGGCGGGTCTCAGCCTTTGATTTGGTGGGTCCCAGCATGTGAATGAGATAAGGTAAGTTGAATGCAGTGGTGTCATTGCATCATTGAATGCAGTGGTGTCATTGCATCATAACCTGCTGAGTTGAAGCATGTGACTGGCATTTGAGGAGGAAAATGCGAAGCAGCCACATCCATAACCCCTATGTCGGTACATATGAAGTTAGCCCTATAGCGGTAAATTACGTCACTGTGTGACCCATATGATATGATAGCGCGATGGGTACTAATGACGTTAGATTGACTAAGTGTGTGTATGAAGAAGGAAGGATTCGAACGACGCCTTCCTCCTTCCCAACCCTCTTCAGCTCCATCCAAACAAAAGGTTTTCTCATTGTTTACCAAATCTCGCTTTGATACCTAAAGACATTTCGAGACCAACTCCGAGGTGCTAACCAGACCGTGAGGAATAGTTTGACGCAAGAGGTTCACCCAAGCCGAAGACTATGCTCCCTTAGCCATAAGACTGAAAACATAAGAAAGTAGTTAGTAACTCGCTGCTACAGTTATTATTGTGTCAGCCGCAAGTGCCCATTAGGATCAGTCGGTCCGCAGAGCCGATAATTGGAAGGGCCGTGTAGTGGCTCAGAAATTGTAAGAAAATTTACGGTTTTGTAAAGTTTCTGGTCTATAAAAAAATTTTGTTATTGTTTTTGTCAAGCATGATAATGTTTTGGGTGAAGATTGTGCATTACGAAGGTGCATATTGAAAATCATATTTTTTTTGTGGGGTGATATGGAAGACAACCTCATGCAATCAGGAAAGAAAGAGACTATAAGACAAAGGGAAGACCGCAGTCATGGGTTGCAAAGCACAACTGAAGCATATTAATAAAAGAAATCGAAAAGAAGAGGCAAAGATCATTGCTATGGTTAGAAAGGTTCAAGGTGCAGCCGAGGAACTAAGAAGTCTAGAAGAAGACAAAGAAGAAATTGAAATTTATTGGTGTGGCTTTGACCTACTACCACCTCATATGTTTACAAGTGAATATTTTGATCATTGGGTTATCAAGATGTTAACTTTTTTTAGAGCTAAATAGTTAATTGAGTATGAATCTAATAACCCATATGATGCAGTATGTGATGTTTTAGCATTGAATTTTATAAAATATGCATTGGATGACAAGTATTTGTGTAAGGTAGAAAAAGCTACAACTTCCAAGAAAGCATGGAAGATCTTGGAAGCAGAGTTTGACATAAAGGAGAGTGACATGCAACAGTATGTTATGTCGCAAACAAAGAAGTCAACTGTAGACCTTAGAGTAGATGAGCAAGACTCTGAGAGAAAAACAGAGCTTGGAGAACCCCACTCAAAAGTGGATGATGGTTGTCAAGACCATAAAATTGAAACACATTATGCAAGCATGCATATGGATGAAGAGGATGCAACAAAGATTGCAAAGAGAGAAGCAAGAGCCCCTGTGTGTGAAATAGAGCAAGTGAAAATAAATGCTTAAGGACTCCATTGTAATGTGAATGATACAGATTATGGTGAATCCCACTGTGGTGAGACACATGTGGATGATGACTACAAAATTATATGTGAATTGGTGAATTCAGCCACAGCTGATGGATTTTGTGAAGTTGAAATTGTCAATGAAATTGACAATGAGCGACAATGAGCACATGCATGCTCGGATATCCCACCATAGTGTGGATGAATATTATGTTGATGTTATGTGTGGTTTCTTTTTTGGAACAGGGATTGATTGTGGAAATACAGTAAGCGAAATGCTTGATGAACGTTCAAGGTTGAAGCTGCCATTGTAGCAGCAAGATATGAAGCAGTTGGAACTGCTCATGAAACAGTATGTCATCTAGCAATAGTTGATGATCAATAACACGATAAAGTGATTGAAGAGTTTTTTACTAGAATATCCACTAACAACATAACAATGGAAGAAAACCTCCATGCAGTTGAAAAGAAGGCAAATGTAGGGAAGGAAGCTCTCACTAAAGAGAGTAATATTAAATATGTTTTAATATTACTCTTTTCAGTGAGAGATTCCTTCTCTACATCTGCGTTCTTTTCAACTGCATGGAGGTTGTCTTCCATTGTTATGCTGTAAGTGGATATTCTCATCAAAAAATGTTCAATCACTTTATCCTATTCTTGATCATCAACTGCTGCTGCTAGATGACACACTGCTTCATGAGCATGGAAAATTTAGGGGCTAATATTTGCAGGTGCACTAATTCTCCATGATTTTTCAGAAAAACAAATCTCCAATTTCCATTTTTTATAAAAATGATTCGCCCAAATTTTACAATATAAAATTATTTTACCTTAAAAATCGCCAACATTATATAGAGAATATATATAAAATCATTATAAATTTGAATAATTTTACAAATATATTAATGAACATTTTATAGTTTTCTTATTAGGGACTAGTGATATTCGCCAATGTTTTTAAGCTTCAAGATAAATTTCCATCCTTAAAATTTTCGCTATTCATGAGCAGTTCCAACTGCTTCATATCTTGCTGCTACAGTGACAGCTTCAACCTTCAACGTTTCATCAAACATTGCGCTTACCATATTTCCACAATCATGCTTTGTCTCCTCTGCCTTTCCAACACTTTCTTTAGGTATGTCGGTTGTTGGGTTCCACAAATTCAGTCTGAGGGCATAAAAGTATTTCAAATCCTTGGTGATCTTGGGCTTCTTAAGGCAGTTGCTTTGTTGCATGATAGCTCTCATATCTTGGGAATGGATTAACGTTTTGATATTTGAAAGAAAGAGGAGAACTACCGGGGAGGTTTGTCAGTTTCTACTCTCCTACCTAAACAATATTATGTTCAATGGAATATATTGGCATAGATACGTTTCAATTTTCCATTACTACAACCTATTATTAATTATGATATCAACATGGAAACACCCTCACCCTCCTTATGTCAAGCGAGCCCTACGTCCTTTAAAGGGCAAGTATAACTTCCATATTCCTCCTCTTTAATGTGTCTATAATGTGTCTGTCCAAAAAAGAGAATATGTGTGGCAGGTGGATCTCGGCCTGGGGAAAGTGTCAGATAGAGGTAGTGCCTAGGAGGAGGTCCAATGCTAGTTGGTCAGTGCTGATAGTTCCATGGCATAGTCCCTAGTCTATGATATTCTACATGTTGCATCTATACTCACTTTTTCACATTGATATGTCATTTAATTGGGAATCTATTTCGATCCAAAGAGGATTCCAGGGAACAACAGATTAATGCACCTAACTTTTGTGATTCTTTCAAATAGTATTTGTCTCTTAGCCAACTTCTTGTCATATCCATAGGTTTTCACATACTCTACTCGCATGGAGAAGTCCTTGCCAAATCCATGGCACACTATGCCACCCTTAGAGTGGGCATCATCTTTAGATTTTCCATTGTATTGTAGTCCATCTAAAGTTTCTTTTATGTGTCCCACTGCTCTGAAGAAGCTATAGTCTGCAGAGTCTTATCTATGCTCGCTTCTGCATTGCATCTATATGTTTTAATGTACAATACTTGCATCGAGACATCCTCACCATCCTTATGTTAGGTGAGCCCTACGTCCTGGAATGGCAAATTTTTCATCTATGCTAACACTCTGCCTTACCTTTCACCGACCTCTTTCTTATTCTCTTTTTCAAATTCTTAAATAAGAACATAAGTGTATGATGGATTAAATCGACAGAAGCAGGTAGGAAGAAAATGTATGGATCTCTCTTGTTTTAATGGAGCAGAAGCCATAAAATGAAACAATTCATTAAGCTCGTGTCAACCACTCCCCCCTAGGGAGAAACTTCCTTAAATGGACTAGTTCAGTAAGAAGAACATCAAGTTTAGTTCCCCAATGAGTGGCGACATTATTCATTCATCGAACCCATAAAAAGAATGAGGTTGTGACAAAGGAATGCCAAATGAAAGGTTTTGAAATCTATCCCAACCAAACAAACCTGGTAGATTCAATTAACGAAATGATGGGGGTGCTATTGAAATTGGTGGAGACTAAGAACCTCTTCTTGGGTACAATGTATTGAGAAAACAGTACGCGTCAAACTGGGTGGTGGGCATGGTGTGACCACTTACTTTCTTTAGCCTTACTACTCATAGAGGAGACTTGGTAATAGCTCTAGCTCTACTTACTAACTCTAGCCATTGATGCAAGTATAACGTATATATGTATCATATGTATAGATACCAACAGGAAGAATAGGCTTTCACATATTTGAACTATGCCTACTTTGGTGAACCTCATATCTTCCATTTGCTTGTGGGAACTTGGTTCAACAACCTTCCCTTGCTAAATAGCTCTTGGAACTAATAAGAAAGGGAGACTAAATCAAGTAGTAGAGTGTAAACAACCGGATAACATAGTTTGCTTTTTTCAATAGCTTAGGGAGGAGCCTCCATGGTCCCAGGTCAAATAGGCAACACCCCACATAGCAAGTCGAATTTTCAGATTTCATATTACAAAATCATTGCAACAAAAAACTACAATTAGTTTCATAGAGAAGAAAGAGCCATGATGCTTAGTTCAGCAAAGGCCAGGGCCAATGCAAAAAGTGCCAACTAATTTATTCTCTTTATTGCAACGGGATAGAGCTACTGGAACTACTACTATAGCTGAGCTAGGAACCACTTCAGACTCAGGCTATTACATAGATTCTTCATATTATTTATAATGGATACTTTTTCTAATCTTTTTTTCTTTTGGGGACTGAACTTTTCTTGCCTTTATCTTAGAATTGAGTGCATGGGATATAGCATATGTTTTTTGACCGCCTCACTACCAATACATGTTGTTGTCCGCTCGTTGCACCAGCCCCAGTAGCTCAAACTATGTGTGCCCTCAAAAGACCCTCTAAAAATGTGACACTTGCGATGAGACTGGCTATTGAAGGTTGAAGGTTCTTGAAGGCTTCCTTTGCTAGCAAAAAGGGTAAGGTTGGTAGCAAGTCATTGTTAGAACTACAGCTTATGGAAACTACAATGGAAAGGTTAAACACATAGATGCGAGTCTAAAAAGTCTTAGGAAACATGCACAACTGCAGACTGCTCACAGGTAGGCCTCCTAGTTTCTCGGGTCTGTGTTGAAGGCCAGGTATGTAATATGGGGTTCTCTGAGCAATTACCTAAATCTAATTGATTCTGACAACAGCTAATTAGAACTATATGATTCTTCCCAATTAGCAGCGGAGTCTCCTCTATCATTGGACTGAAGTTGAACTATTGAATGTAAAAACTACTATGAGTTGGATTAAGGAATGGGACTTTTGAAGTCTGCAGTGATACAATGACTATTGGCTAATGCTCCCATATGTATGAATCAAATTGGTTGTTGTCGGAGCCTGCCCTTATTAAGAAAGGAAAGGAGGACCCTGTTTCACTAGAGTGATTTCCATGGAGTAAGGGGTGCTAAGGAGCACCTACCTCTGGATCCTTCCCACACAGTGCCTTCCCCAGGTCCCTCTAAACCCATATTATGCTCAGCCCTAGTCGTTAGGCCAGGTCAATAAGTCAACTTCGTGATCCCACACATTCGTGCGTCACTCCATTTTCACACTTCTCTTCTGGTCGTTCTCTTTCGTCTCTTTCAATTCCTTTTTCCCCCTGATTCCTTTACCTACGTGATTAGGTAATCCTTATCTTTATTGATTCCCCTAACTCAAGTGCATCTCCTATTATATATGATATGATTCATTCCATATTTCCACTAATTAGATAGAGATAGCACAGCAACACTGGCCGATAGGATAAGGACACACATCACAGGAGGTACCCAAGAGGAAGGAGTTAGTTCACCCATCGAGTCAATGAACAGATTGATTATGTTCCCATTTCCCACCAAAAGACATTGAACATGTTGGTTACATATGATGCATATCCCCTACAGCACTACAGTTGCCAACAGACGACACGAGAAGATGTCCCCCATCATCAATGGCTGATAGGAGAAGGATACCATCAATGGATACCCGTTCACCACATACCCGCCGAGTCAACATCACAACATGCAACATCACCCAACACGGTACGGTATGAAGCCGAGCGAGTGAGTGAGCCACAGCCAGAGGGTCCTTGTCAATAGCAGCCAGTTCATTGCCAGTCGTAGCCATACAGTCAGAGACAGACTGACATACCCGACTGAGAAGAGAGGACATACCCCTCATGATACGGTAGGTATGGTTTACACGCTCTAAGGAAAACTCCCTGATGATTGACCCCACGTGCCGCTTGCCGAAGGTAGGTCTCTTGCTCACTTACGAGATAACCAGACCTAGGGACCTAGACCAACCAGCTCACCAACAACAGTCCAGTCCCAATAGCCAGAAGTTTTTTAATCACGCCCTGCCCAACACGGTACGGGTCGATTCGCCATGTCAATTCGGTGATGCTGAGATGCAGCAGAGGGCACAAGCGGCGAACCTTCGTGTCGCTGAGAATAGATATAGATAGATTTATATAGAGATATCCGTCCGTGTATAGGTAGGATACCCATCTCCATATCTAACTAAGTATATGGCATGATATGACCCATCCGAATCCATATTTGCAGCATTTCCCACCCCTTAATGAACCCACTCTCTTGTCCAGCTTAAGTCGTAGGAGAAGCAAAGGTAGCAAGAGAAGCAGGTGGTTCGTGTGGTTCAGTAGCAGATTCTGTCGATTACTTTGATCCAGCACCAAAGCAAGCGATCTAAGCCCACCACCTGCCCTTTCTTTACCTTTGACTTCGACTTCTGCTTCAACCTTCCGATCCCTTAACTGCTTGCTCAGCGTTAGAGTACTGCTTGTGTGATAGTACTGCTTATTGAACACCTTCCGACGAAGACCTTGAGCTGCTTCCTTCCTGCTTTGACCTTTACTGCTTTGCTCAAATAATACAACCCTTGACACCCGCCCTAACTCCATCGGACCTTTCTTTCCACCCATCGAACCAACCCCGCAACACAGATTCTTCCTTCGTCCGGTGGCTCACGCACGCCTCCACACAGACACATCTAGGCAGGAAGCACTAAGTAGTAGCGCGCCTGTTCTTTTCTTTAGACCGGATTTGACAGATTCTACTCAAATTGGTAATCATAATTGGCACTATGTAACTAAAATTGTATATTAACGTATCTAATGCGTATGTCCCTGGGTCTACGAGTTTGTGTAAGGTGCTTTGAAAGCAAGGTATCGATAAGCCATTCGGGTAAGCGAGGTTTCACTGTGGACTTGAGGTTTTGTCATTGTTTCACAAGATGGGGGTGGGGGGTGAAATGGTTGGGATGATGTCAAGGCAAGCCAATGTATCCTTCAGTGAGGTTCTCTTTCTTGTCTCGTGAAGCGTCAACATCAGGTTCTTTGTAAAGCCTTTATTTCTACTACCGACTAGCCCTTCAACCAGCTCTTAGGTTCTCACATCACGGTTTTGTCAAGTCAGCCAATCCCCTTCCGTTGGCCCACGCAAGTGAACCAATGACAAGTTCATATATTCATCTCCATGTATAACAAGATCAATAAAGCAAGAGACCTACTTGCAACAACCAACAAGTTCGAGGCAGTCCAGGTGTAACCGGTAAGTTGGGCAAGGCCGATAGAATCTTGTCATCAATCTAGGAAGTGGTGAGGGTCCCAGTACTAAACTAAAGCCAATTCAAGATGTTGTGACTACTAAGGAAAAACATGAAATGAGGAGGACCCGGAGGGACTCTAAAGAGGTAGGAGGGAGAGGTATGAACTCACTCGACCAATGGGAGAGGTTTTGTCAATTATGTTCCAACTCTAAAGAGGTAGGAGGGAGAGGTATGAAGTCGTTCGACCAATGGGAGAGGTTTTGTCAATTATGTTCCAACTCAATTCTTGCTTGCATGGATTCCATTTCAAAATCAAGATTGGGTTGTCTGGCCAACATAGCCTAACCTAGTGTGGGTTATATGCTTGTAAGTAAAAAACATGGGCTCCAGCCAAATATCCAACCAATATGTTGTCTCTCATTTATGGATTTATTTCACAGGATATGGGGATTGAACATTTTTGGATTATTTCCATTATTGATTCCCCAACCCATTGGATCATTATAGGAGTAAAATTGGATTGGATTAGTCCCATTAGCTTATTCCCCTCCCTGTAGCAACATGTATTCTTAGCATCGATTCTTGCAGAAGCCATTCACTGAAACAAGAATTACCAGCTAGCAGCCTCAGAGCCCAACCCAAGCCCCGCCTGACCCAGAGCCTCGCTATGACTGGCAGCTTTATGGTAAGGACCTCTAACAATCTGGAGTGGATGAAGCACTGTCTATAGGATGACCGACTCTAGCAATGACCTCCTGGGCACTTACTAACTTAACTCTAACTATTGGCAGAATTATTGGAAATAATATGATTTACTATTGTCCAACCACTTCAAGAAGGTTTTCCTGTTAGTGTAGTCCCAAGCAAACTTGTCTGACCTATGCTCAACTTGTTTAGTCCCACCCCAATAGAGCAGACCTCTATTGATATGTTCGTAAGTGACAAACAGTATCAATGTCTTAATGAGTCCATCCCGCCTAACATAGATAAATTTCCTTGCCTTCGGAAGCAATTGTATATTCTTTTTTCCTTATTTGAAAGAATATGAGTGGGTTCTAATTCCTCTCCCTCCTGGTCCGAAACAACCCTAAAATGAGAAGGTTTTTTTTTTTTGTTCCAACTATCTTGCCTAGGCCCAGGGATTCTATTTTACAAAGTGATAAGAAATGGTTCTATCCAACCTTAATAGTATTTTTCTCTATCGACTATAACAACTATGGAAATGGGTGGGTATAAGGACCTATCCTATTAAGGTGCTAAGAGGTAAATGTAGAGATGCGATCTCTCGTATATTATAGAAACTTCATGAAATAGAATTCTTACTAAATAAGACAATCCCTTTTCTTTCCCTGATGGGAATGGGTCTCATCCCACCCTTAACAAAAGAAGTTTCAATGTGCAAGAAAAAATGGAATTGGAAGAAGTTGTCATATTGTCCAACCATACATTGAACATATCAATAAGAATATTATAAAGAGGACTATCTTGGGAAGTATTCTATATAAAATGGGTTTCAACTGTAAGAGTTATTCCTATTACTGCATGCATGTGGACTACTTTCTTCTCATTTGCTAATTAGCCAAAGAAGTTGGGAACTATAGTTGGTATGTTCCTGTAGTGCTCCAATATGATGGGTTCTTACAACCTCAATGGGGACTACTCTGTTGTTCCCTCTGGCCTATCCGATATAGCTAGCAGAATCAAAGAAAGGACAAAGTAAGTGTATCCTATATAGTCTTTATTTCTTGCCTTCCCCAAGGCCATAGAGATAGAGAGACCTATTAGTTAGCTTCCAAGTAGTACTACTCTTGATGCCCTAAGATTGCATATTCAACAAATTACTTACAATTAAGTTACAATAGTAAAGGTCAACATATAGATGCAAGTCCAAGTGAAACGTAGATATGCTAGTTGTTAGGGTAATTGGTCACCTCACGCTAGAAAAACCTTACCAGCCTGCATGAATTGCCTATCATTGACCTGCATGAAATAGGTTCTACATGAAAAAATAGGTTATACACCTATTCCCTCCTTCTACCTGGCTCTATCTTCCTTACTCTCACCATTCTAAGTGTCTTTCATACAGGGAAGTGGGATACTAAATTGGGTATGTTGGCAAGGGGACTTTGTGGATCTAAGGATCCCACCCAAATGGTAATGGAGGATTCTCTTGGATGGGCCCATAAAAAGAACCTCATGTCTATGTCTCATGGGGATGTTGTTACTATTTGAAGGGGGTAGACAAGTTGTCTCTACTGGTAGAGCTGTTGGGATTCTTGCTACCCTAAGAGCTCTAGTCCCTTCTCCCAGTAGTGATAAGTTTCCATTGCATGTTGATAATGGTGGCTTACCAACGAGCAAATCAAATATGGGCACTTACTTCTTAGAATTATGGGAATTATATTTACTATGCTGACAAGGGGAACTTATTTTCTCCTTCCTTCCTCTCGTCTATGGAATTCCTATCGGCTATGTAAATGGGAAATGGTGTTATATCCCACCAACCACTAGGGCAAAGCTCATGGAGGGATTATTTTCTATTCAAGTAGAGGTGTACTTAGGGGATTGGCCCAACCAACATGGATTCAATTAGTTGTTGATTTTATGTCATCCCACTCGAACCAAGACATATGGATTCAATGGGTTGTTTAGTAAGGGTATGCATGTATGTATTAGGGGGATGAAAAGGATCTCACCTATGAAAATGGAAAGGACGTATTGATGTGAAAAGTTCGATTGGGACTAATGCAAATAGGGAATATAGGTGGCAACTCACACCCAACACAGTTTGGTGTCTCATTGGAAGTCTCATTTATTTTGGAACTACATGGACACAACTTCATAGCTTCTTCACTAGAGAGTAGCTCAGAGGGCAGAAGTGGGAAATAAATGCTATAACAAACTGATATTGGTAAGGGTTAATCAACAACCCTATCGAAGCGAAGGGTTTGAAAGTGAGTCGGACAATCCAATCCATCCTAGCGAAGAGTGCCCTAATGATCATATTGCACACAACCATTATAAAAAAAGAGCCTTGTTCATATATATATATATGCAAATGTGTCGATCATGAAACCGAACTTAGAATTCTAATCAACTGAGCTACTATGGATCACTAGCACCTTCAATATCTTAATGCATGTTGTTACGTATATCAAAATTACATCTCGATATAGCCGTAAGTCTCAGATAAAGTTAGGTGGGAGGGTTGACTAACCTTTAGTAGACAGATATCACTTAACTGCCAAATGGCTTACTTGGGATTATGTGGTTGGTCCATCAGATCTACCTCATTGGATGGGGATGAGCTTATGACTGCTAGGAAATGCAAACTTGATTTTAAGATTCTTAGGAGAGATGTACGAGAAGCTAGAGAACCAATCGGGCAGAATAGCATGGATGGCTTTGATGGCATGAAACAACCTTATTTTTAGACCTATTAGTTTTTTTGTTTACTAACTGCTTGGATCAATGAGGCGCTTGGAGCACGATCTTTACTTGATGAATCCACTTAGGGAGAGTCGAGAATAATCCCTAAGATTAGAAGCACTAGATTGGATTAGTTGATCCCTTGCCCTAGTAATGACTTTGGTAGGTGGGCTAACCACATGTTCCACACATTCTAGTTACACAATAACTAGCCCTTCCCTTAGAGATAGACCAAGTGCTTACGATTCTTAGTAGTAGCTGTTGCCATATTCCCTTGTAAGGATCCCATTTAGCTTAGATCTCAATTTATAGAACTATCATGGAGAGAGCCCCATCAAGGTACAATCTCTCAATCCCAATACAAGGAGGGCTAATCTATCATCCCAATACAATCCAATCTCACGTACCAAGTATGATCCAATCTCATGTACCCATCACTCCCCAGCTCATGTACCCATCATTCACTAAATAATTAGTTCTCTTACTTTATACCCATCTCACATAGTGATCATTCCCAGCTTTAGGCCTCATTGTTCCCATCTATTAGCCCGATAAACTCCATGTTTCATGGCCCCTTCATTCATAGATCACGGCGCAATCAACTCCACATCTCAAGGCCCGATTATAGTCTACATTTAGTACGCTTTACCCAGATTACCCAGGCAATCTGCATTACCGCTTTCTATTCAATCTGCTTTCCCTAGTCCACTTTCTGTATGCATATGTTTGCATCTCGCTTTCCATTAAATATGAACCTGCCATAGTAGGGGGGGCCTACAACAGACACAACTGACAACACATCTTTGTGGGTGAGATGCTTAACAAGTAACTTATGAAAATATTGATCGTATGGGGACTTTTTTGGGGAATGAATAGAAAGTGGGGCGTGTATGCGGGTATCCCTCTCAAACTATTGGGGAGTCAATATGGAACCAGGATAGTGGTCTCTCTCTATAACTAGGGGAGTTTATATGGACCATATGGGGAGAAACCAGATGGATCCTAATGGGGAGAAACTGGATGGGATCATATTGGTAGTTAGTTGGGTAATGATGGGTCTGTGTTATTGGAAAATGGTTTTCAGTTGAAACTAGCCTCCCCAAAACTAATATCAATAGCTTGCGAGGCCTCCCCAAGAAGACTCATCGGTCCCTTCTTTGGCCACTCCTTCCTGTCTAGCCTAAACAAAAGACTAATCAGTAAAGAGAAACAATGAAAAAAGAACCTTGCCTACCTTGCAGAGGTAACCGATACCACTATTCTCAATAACCTACCTTTGGTAGAGATAATCAAACCTAACTTACCTTCTTGTGCATAGGCCTACCTTTCCCATACCACTACTCTCACTCACCTACCTTTGCAGGGGAAAAAACTACCCACTTGCAAAGGAATGAAAATCGCTCAATTGATAAGGAGAGGTAACCGATCTGTTTGTGGATGGGCATGTGGAAGTTGGATATATTTTGATCAGCCCCGAAGGAGATCGATCATGGCAAAGGAGATGACTGGCTAAATTCTTACCTAAAGTAAGGATCAAAAAATGAGGTGGAGGTGGTTCATGAGATCAACTTAAATAAGAGGACCCAGGAATGATTTAATCGACCCATCGTAAGAGGCATCATACTTTGTGGTTGTCAAAAAATTGGATCTAGTCAAAATTCTCATTTTCCACAAAATCCCATAATGCCAAATTATTACATCCTAAGCCCAATCCTATGGTACAGAGGAAATTCAAGATGGCTGCTACCAGAATTTTATCTACCTCTAGTAAGAAGGCAACATCCATAGTCCTGAATAAAACTACATTTGTCATTAGTCAATCTACTCTATGTTGATGTGCTTTCTACTTCATACGGTTTCGTGCAGTTGCTAAGTTATATTTGAGTATTTGGATTAATTTCTGACTTTCTTTTAGTTTCTTTATTACTATTGGAACCTTCATGACATTTAGAGTGAACTCCTTCCACTTTGGAGGTTCATAACCATACAGGGCTTGAAAGGGAGGCATTTTGGCCAATGTGTGGTAAGTAGAGTTATACCACCATTCTGCAAGATGTAACAATTGGAACCACTTGTTCTACTTGTAATTTACGAAACAACGAAGGTAGGCTTCCAAGAATTTGTTGACAACTTCTATTTCACCATCTATTTGAGGATGGTAAGTTGAACTCATGTTAAGAGACACCCTAATTTGTTTGCAAAAACTGTTTCCTTCCCCAAAAGGGAGAGGAAGAATTGCTTGCCTGACATAAGGAGGGTGAGGAGGGGAAGGATATTATAACATCCTAGAACAATTAAGGCAGACAACAACCAATATTTTGGTCCCAGCAATTGTGATAAATTTCACCGAACACATAAAGACATCTTGCACAGAGCCAGAAACACACTCCGATGCTCTCAATTTTGCAACCATGCTTTAAGATCTGCACATAAAGAGATTACATTCTCGAAAGGGGAGCTACCCTCTTTAGATGCCCTAAAAGGCCACCCACAGTCGCTCACTAAGCAAGGCCAGTCATTCGAAGCCAGCTGTACTCCCATCCATCCAACAGAAGTGAAGCTGCTTGCTTGCTGCCTCTCCTTCATCCATCTCTATCACTTCACCAGTCTGGCTTATCACTCAAGTCTTGCTATCAACTCTCTCCCTCTCTCGCCTCATCTTCCCACTAGCCTTCTTAGAAGCTTAGAGAGGTTTCACTCATTCACTCAAGGTAGTAGTTGACCTCACTCACTTCAGCCTTCTTAGAGCCATAGGAAGGATGGACCGGACTCATATGGAACCATAAGGATGGGACCGGAACCATATCAAGTTGAACTCACTCACTAGCTAAAGAAGCATGCATGGTCAGAAAGGCAAGAGAGGCACTCAATAGGTCAGGGCTTGACTCTTTGACTGGGTCTATAGGAGGAGCACTCACAGGACCTTCTCACTCCAATCAGCCAGGTAAAAGAACAGGACCTTGCCTTCGGGAATCTCCCCAAACCGCATATGATTTGCAGAAAAAAGCTCGAGAAAGACCTGAAATGTCCAATAAGGTCTATCATTCAGGGGTCGGAAGTGGTTGTAGAACGCTCGCTTTAGGCCTTAGAAGCCGCATTGATATAAAGCCAGCAATTCATATGAAGCTTAGGCATTCCTTCCGGCCAGTCAAAAGCCAGAGGGTTGGTCCCATTCATCCATATGTGCTCTACGGGTTGTCATAAATCAATTCTACGACCATGTTCCAAGTCCTCGAACATAACTTTTGGACCTATTTGTATAGAAAAGTTAGTTATTAAAGGAGATTTCTTGAGAAGACCTAGATTTCATTCTATGTGGATGAGGCAGTTCTATAACAGTTATGGAGGGAGAGCTCCTTTTTCCTCGCCTCTTCACCTTAGTAGTAGGGATCTATTCCATAGAATCTTCCCTTGAGGAATGCTCTATGACTGGTCCCATCTAAATAGTAGGAGTTAAGGTTCTTCCCCCACCATCTCCTTATCTACCCGCCTTCTTAACTACCATCCTTCTTAACTCCCAACCCATAACCTTCTTATAGACCCATATTCTTATCTTATTCTTATATTCCTATATTCTTATCTCCTTCTCATCTCTTTAAGGGCAGATTTCTTCTTTGTGTAGGCTGACTGGTCAATACCAAAGCTGTAAGTGCCCACCGAACCAAGTGCGTAAGATCAGATAAGTAAGGAATTAGTAAATGCAATAGGGATGGCTGTTAACACGGTGTTTGTTGTAGGTAAAATTGACAGTAACAGGCTTAAGTAGTTCCTAAAATCGAGGATTGTATCAAGCTATTGAACTGGCCGTAATAAGTAAGTGTATTTATTGAGATCGACTGAATCCACTGATGCTTTTCTTTGTCAAACAATGTGTTTGGCAAGGTTTTTGGATTGACTAGACCAACCCCTTATAAGATTGACACTGAGTGGGACAGAAGCGTGCTCAGTTTTCCTTTTCCCTAGCAAATTTACCATCTATTGGCCGCTACTTTTCAGTGACCATGCCACCCCTTCTTCCTGAATTTACCCATCTCGACTTGTTGGTGATTGGTGCACTAGACATGGGGCAGTTAGTTCTCTAAACAAGGTTGGCAGATAAACCCTGAAATTGCTAAGCAGTAGTGGGCCATCAGCCACCAACACCACCTCGGATTAGATTGGATGAGAAAAAAAGTTATCTGAGGTAGTGAAGGGTGCAACCACGAGGATACACCACCATGATTTTGTGTTGTGTTGGACCCTTAAGTGAATGAGGCAATTTTGGGAAACCAACTAAACCTAGCTTTGTTCCTCGACACTGAATTGGGACGGGAAAGAAAAGTTATCTGAGAGCACTTGGGTAAGGGGCAAGAGTTTGTTGAGTGACAGCAAGCTGACTCCTTCCTCTCCTTCCACCCCGAGTAGAAGCTTTGGACAGATCCACCACCCATTATGCGGTAACAAGGGAAGCAATATGCGTAGTTTGGAAGGTAAGCTCCTCCCTCCGTCTAGTCATGTTAAGTAAGTGGGGGTTACGGGGGCTCAAAATACATATAGTAAGAAGTTGTTGTTCTCAAGCCATGCATACATGATATATCATTGAAGATAATTCACGTAAGTAATAGAAGCGGTAAGAAAGGAAAGGTAAGCTCTAGCGTCTAGTCGTTTCAAGTAAGAGGGGGTTACGGGGGCCCCACGCAAAACAATAGGAATTTGTTTTAAGGCAAGGAACAAACCAAGGCATATTGTCATGCCCCTACACTGGCGGTAATCTTCCAACCACACTATAGGAGGTGCGGCACCACCGACCCTTTTCTTTTTAATAATACTAACGATCTTGGACAACGCCTTACTTCTATACTTAATTTATTTTTCAACAGCTAAGCATATATTTCATTAAACGCACAACAAAAACTTTCATCATTAAGATATTATCACCATTAACATTCAAGTGCACAAGTAGAATATCATGGGAGGGGCAACTCCCTATAATTATGAGTCTGCCCGTATTAATAATGATAATATTCAGAATTCACATATAAGTTTACAACGGAGGGAAACCCCAAGTTTCACCTTCACACTTATAAAATTCACCTTCCTACACTCATCATGAAACCTTACCTAGCCATCGGATAAAGTCACCCGTTCGTCGTTTCATCATGCCGCTCGTCGTCGTTCACCCTTACATGGCCCACCTGTTCACCAACACCTTCATCACACAACTTGATTTTTGTTCCAACGTTCGGTTGCGCCCACCGTGACCACCCAATGTTTCATCGTTCACCCATGCACCATCGCACGTTCAACCTCACCCGAGCGCATTCACCCACTTGCCCTCTGACTCATTCACCGACCGCCCAACACTTCACTGTGTCGTCATGTCATCGTGTCGGGCACGCCCGCACGACTTTCCCGTTGGCACACCCGCACCCCTTCCTTCACATTCACCAGCTCACCTTTCAACCTCACTTGGCGTTCCTTCCACTGAGAACCCACACATGAGCTTGCCTCGCCCTTCCCCTATGCGTCGCACCCGCCGAACCACCTAACTATTCAACCAAACACCCATTATGTGCACTCGCCCTCGTGCTGCTCGACCCACGCTCGCCGAACTATCCACCATTCTCCCTGCAGCCTGCACACACCTTTGCAACACCCACAACTCGACCTACGGCTTGGGTTCTTCGGCCCTTGTCTGCCTGCATGTCCACCTAAGATTTCAGAACACCTCAACTTCACACCTCATCTCCTTGGCTCGTATGCTTGTCGACTCCTTCATCGCCCTTAGATCGATGGTTGAACTCCTCCCCATTGTCACACACTTATATGCATCCACCACCATGGTTTAACACGTCGGCCTGCCCAATCGGCCACCCATTCAGCCCTTCATTTCAACATTCCTGCATGTCAGCCCTTCGGTTGGGCGGCCCCACCCAGGACCGCCTCCTCCTATATACCGTCGTCCAGTCTCAACACTTAGCCATTTTTCCATGTAGCCTCGTGTTTCCTTTCTATGTCTGCGTCATTTTGCTTGGCTCGCATGTGCTCCTCCACCATGTGACCTCGCCAAAACTCATCACAGCTCTGGGGTATTACACCCTCCCCCACTCGAAGTCATTGTCACCGTCGATAATCTTCCATCCTGGCAACCACCTGTCACCAAGATATCATCCACACAACTGTGTATATGGGTAATCCAGATGTCCACTACTCAACTTGCTTCACGCCATAGATATGGCACTATTCTGCAAGGAATCATGTGCTGGTACCCTGTATGTTGGCGATTAGTTGGGTAGCTTATCCAACCATGCATTGCCTCCACAAGAACTCATGCCCCACATCGTCATGACTATCCACTACATGCTACCTGTCAACCTGTTTCTTCTCACCCCTAGATGCGTGCTCAAAGTGTTTGGAGACTCACTGCCTTGAGTAGCTAACAATGAGCCTCATGCTCCATGATAGTTTAAGATGATGAGGAGTGAGTAAAGCTTGAAGACTCTCCCTAACTAATCAACTCAATCCACCTATCAGGATCTTCCACTTCCATTCTCTGCAAGTATGCCTCTTGATCCTCCATTTTAACATTTAGCCTCACATACTCTTTGTCATCGTCATCCTCCACTGCTTCCAGCCTCTTAGATAGATCCAAGATGCTATCTGACAATGCCCTGATAACCTGTGACTGCTCCATAAGCTTTGTCTCTGCAACAGACAACCGCTTACAAATCTCTTCATCTTTTTTCCCATTCTCCATGTTCATCGTTGTTAGTTCATGCTCGGGCTTAGTTACTCCCAAGGTTGGTACACCAATGGGTACATCCTCTCGTCCATCATAAATGTACAGTTTCTTCATATGGGGAACTATCATCGCATCAAATTCCTTCATGAATTCTATACCTAGTACAACTTCATAGTCATCTATCTGCACCACAGTGAAATCAACTTTCCCTGTCCATTCACCAAGTGTCACATCCAACCTTTCAACTACACCAATCATAGAGTCTGGAGGAGAATTCACTGTCTTCATTTGTGCCTACATTGGTACAAACTTTAGCCCAATCCTTCTTGTAGTATCCTCACTCATAAAGTTGTGAGTTGCGCCACTATCCAACATAGTAAGCACATCAGCACCCCCAACCTTCATTTCAACATACTCTAATTTGTTTCTTTCTGGGTCTCTCCTAGAGACAACTTCCATAGTCACTGCAGCTCCCAAAATCTACATAACCCCTATGAAAGTTTCTTCTTTCTTCACATTGGACTGTGCCAAGGCAGCCACCTTTGGTCTTGAAGGACAATTCTTCACCATGTGTGGTTCCTCACTTATTCAACACTTCAATAGTTTCTTCATCTTTGACTTGTCATTTTATCTCGAAGTCTCTTCTTTTGTAGTATTCTCTTTCGATTTGTCATACTTCTTCTTCTTCTCATCGGAACCCTCATCATAGTGTTCCACTAAACGATCCACAAAATAAAAAGCCTCCTCAAGTGTCTTAATCTTTTGCCTCTTCACTTTCTTCCGCACCCAAGGTTTCAAACCTATGACAAAGTTGAACACCTTGTCCCTTTCTGCCATGTTTGGAAGTTCCAAAACTACACTTGTAAACTCTCGCTGCTATGCCCGCAGACTTCCTGTTTGCTTTATATACTTTATCTTCATCCTTGCATCCCATGTTTCATCTTTGTGGATTGAAGTGGGTTTGCAAAGTGTTCTTCATGTCATCCCATGAAGTTATGTCTCCAGCATTTCTGTTGGCAATTTGGTCCATCCTCCTTCGCCACCACATCTTAGCATCCTTGTTAGGCATGGAAGCCCCCCACAGCATGTTTTGGGTCTCAAAGCCCAAGTTTTGGTCAAATAATGTTGTAAGACCCCGTGAATTGCGGGCACAGAGTGTGAAATGTATGTTGAATCATAGGGTTGTCTGCCCTAAGTTTTGTAATGTAATGTCAGCCTACCCATGGTCCATAGACCATGGGACTGTATAAATAGAGCGAGGCTCTAAGTTTTCAGCATAATTAGGGATAGAGGAAAAAATGGATGGAGTCTAGAAGATAGCGAGGATAGAGAAGAAGTCTAAGTGTCTTGGGTCATAGTAGTAGGAAGATGCTCTGCAACTGAGTGCGCAAAGGCCTAGTAGAGTCCACAACTGAGTGCACGGACCCCTGCAACTGAATGTGCAGGGCGAAGTTGAGTCTGTAATCAAGGGAGAAGAATAATAAAGAGAGGTTTGATTCCAAATCTTGTGTATCTGTTATTGTGCTACTTTCTATATAAATATATTGTTTTCTTTATTGCGTGCACTTATATGAATACTGAACACTATTACGTATAATTGGGCTCATACAGATAAGTTAAGTAATCAGATAATATCATGTTAATAGTAAGGAACTTGGGTAATAACATGGATCACACCTCGAGTAGGGTTGCGCGAAGGAAGCATCACAAGTTGTGAGGGACCGATAGGTGCACGTAGTGACGTGCGCGCAGGGTCAAACCGTGGACCACCGAAAAACCATCAGACATCTCTAGGGTGAGGAAACCTAGTTCAAGCACTCTCCCATACTACTTCGGGTGAGACCTCAGTCCGCGCTCCATGGAATGTTGCTGAAAGGGCCAATAGTATCGAGATTTTTTTGCCTAAATCATCTCTAAACCTGGGTCAGGCCCATACAAGCCAACAAATGGTTCCAATGCCAGGACTAGGATCTACATAAGGGATGTCTGATGGCATGTCACTGGAATCCAACAAAGAAAGAAATTGAAGTGTAGTTGGACAAGAAGATTCACGAGTTCACGGCGCAAGAAAACAGGAATCCACAAGTATCTAAGAATAATGGTTGGAGCGCTGCTTATATATAGAAATCCACAAAATTTTCTTTGCATCCTTTCCTTCTAAGCTATATGAGTGGATCATGAAGTTAGCAAACAGTCAGGGAAGGTGTAGGCTCGACAAACGAATCGTGTGGACTCTAGAATTAGTCTGTAGACTAGAAGCATCTAGCAATAAGGTCGTGCAAGCTGTGGACCATTGGCTCGATCAAATTATAGGAGGATTTATCACTGATTTCATGGTAGATACGACCGTCACCTATAGTGAGGCAGAGCGACACTTCCTCAAAGGACCGCGAGGTAAGTATATTAAATCTTTGAACACTTGGATTAAGATACTATTGTGTGAAAAGCAGGTTATGCGAATAAATTAATGTCTAAGACTACACGAAGTGGGAAGATCTATAGAAGCAGAGGGAGTGAAGGATTAGAAACTAGTCCCTTAATTTCACCTTCGTGGGAAAGTGAGGAAGAGCTCACAAGAGTTTCTCTGAGAAGTGCGGTCAGTCTGATAAGGCAGTGAATTCTGCGCTTACCGCCTCCACCTACCCCGCCACCTGTCTCAACCTCATCACCTCCATATCCACCCACCCCACCTCCGCCACCACCATAGTTCAATATGGTGAGTGTGATCAAAATACCGGTATCCAGAGGAGTAGGGAATCAATATCTGGACCAATTATGGTTCATGGTAAGGGCGGAATGGGAAGCACAAGGCACTGTGGATGACAATATCAAGAAGGCTACGTTGGTAAGCACGTTGCAGGATCGCGCATTAAAATGGTACATCAAGCATACTAATGACCATCCAAACGTAGGAATCACAAAAGTCTAGACCATGCTGAATAGAAAATTTAGCAGGTCAAAGTTGGAGACACAATCAATTATTGGGTTTAAGGAGATTGTGATGCTATCGGGTGAGATCCCTTGAAATCTGGACCAAAGACTGAAGAGTATGATTCGCGAGGCCAACATGACTTTGATAGATGGACATCATTGTGCATGGTTTGTAGCATCAATAACACTGCATTTAAGGATGGCGTTGTCATAGCAAAAGCTTTCCACCTAGGCCAAAGCTTTGGAGATGGCAATGAGATTGCATGAGACCCCTCTACAAGACCCTAGTCTGGGAGTCCAACAAATACATGTGCAACTAAAAAATCTGTGTCTGGAGATGCAAAGTTTGAAACAGGATAGGACACCTTAGCTAGAGGCGCACGAGGAGGTATGGTGCATAAAATGCAAAGGTCAAGAGCATGACAAGGACCACTGTCCAATGTTCGTGAATTACTTGGTGGGAGGAGGGCCGATGCCATTAAGACCTGAGGCACAAGCAAGACCAAGCACGGTGCCTACACTATGGTGCACGATCTGTTAGATATGAGGCAAACACACTACAGATAATTGTCATCTATTGAAAAAGTATATGTAGACATCCTAGCAGTTGTTTTGTAATTTTTGTAGGTTAGTAGTCCATGATGAATGCACCTGTAGAAGCAAAAAACTAATGATGGATTAGACTCCTACCTACAGGGTGCAGACTGAAACGCGAGCCCTTGACCTAAATATAGGAATTGTGCACACTAGATTTCAGGGGCGCAGATGAGGTTGAGGTGGAATGGGACCAGAAAGGGGTTGCGGACAACTAATTTGTTACAATTGTGGAGGGCCAGGGCACTATGCCTACAATTGTACAAACCCGACAAGGACATCATGTCTGTACTGTACCTAGTTTGATCATGAGGCAAAAGACTACCCTACATTGGTAGCGAGGCTATGCGAAAAAGGGGTACTCCAACCTCCTCCGACTCAGAATTTGCAGATGATGAGGTCTGGGTCACGTGACAAAGACCTAAATGTAAACATAGTGCTCAAGAGTGGTATGATCACTAGCGATGACAAAGGTAAGTAATTAGACGAAAGTGTGTGGGTTCACAAGGATCCTACAAAGGAACCCGCATTTGATTTAGAATGTTTGAAGGAGACAATCATGGAAGCTAAGAAGAGATTCAAAGAGGCATCCACTTTAGGTAGTAAGGATCAACTAGAAGCAGGGATGGATCCTTCAATGCTCAAAGCCCAAGTTTTGGTCAAATAATTTTGTAAGACTCCGCGAATTGCAGGTGCGGAGCGTGAAATGTATGTTGAGTCATAGGGTTGTCGGTCCTAAGTTTTGTAATGTAATGTCAGCCTACCCATGTTTTGTGGACCATGGGATTGTATAAATAGAGCTAGGCTCTAAGTTGTAAACATAATTAGGGATAGAGGAAAAAATGGATGGAGTCTAGAAGATAGCAAGGATAGAGAAGAAGTCTAAGTTTCTTGGGTCGTAGTAGTAGGAAGAGGCTCTGTAGCTAAGTGCGCAGAGGCCTAGTAGAGTTCGCCGCTGAGTGCGCGTACCCCTGCAACTAAGTGCGCAGGGCAAAGTTGAGTCTATAATCAAGGGAGAAGAATAATAAAGAGAAGTTTGATTCCAAATCTTGTGTATCTGTTCTTGTGCTACTTTCTTTTTAAATATATTGTTTTTTTATTGCGCACACTTATATGAATACTGAACACTGTTAAGTATAATTGGGCTCATACAGATAAGTTAAGTAATCATATAATATCAAGTTAATATTAAAGAAATTAGGTAATAACATGGATCACGCCTCGAGCAGGGCTGCGCGAAGGTAGCATCGTAGGCTGCGAGGCTCTGATAGGTGCACGTAGCAACATGCACGTAGGGTCAAACCGCGGACCACCAAAAAACCATCAGACATGTTTATGGTGTAGAAAACTGGTTCTAGCACCCTCCCATACTACTTCGAGTGAGACCTTAGTCTGTGCTCTATGGACTGTTGCCAAAAGGGCCAGTAGTACTGAGATTTGTTTGGCTAAATCATCTCTGAACCTCGGTCAGGCCCATACAAGCCAACAAATGGTTTTGTTGCCAGGACCGGGATCCACATAAGGGATGTCTGATGTTGTGTCACTGGAATCAATGGAAGGGTGGTTAGACAAGAAGATTCATGAGTTCGCAACGTAGGAAAACAAGAATCGGAAAGTATCTAAGGAACAATGGTTGGAGCGCTACTTATATATGGAAATCCATGAAATTTTCTTTGCATCCTTTCCTTCTAAGCTGTATGAGTGGATCGCGAAGTTAGCAGACAGTCAGGGAAGGTGTAGGCTCGACAAACCAATCGTGTGGACTTCGAAATTAGTGCGCAGACTAGAAGCATCAAGCGATAAGGTCGCACGAGCTGTGGACCATTGGATCCATCGAATTATAGGAGGATTTATCACTGAGTTCGCGGTAGATATGACCGTCAGTTACTGTGAGGTGAAGTGATGCTTCCTCAAAGGATCGCGAGGTAAGTATATTAAATCTTTGAACACTTGGATTAAGATGCTATTGTGTGAAAAGCGGGTTATGTGAATAAATTGATGTCTGGGACTATGTGAAGTGGGAAAATATACAGAGGCGGAGGTAGTGAAGAATTAGAAACTAGTCCCTTAATTTCACCTTCGCAGGAAAGCGAGGAAGAGCTCGCAAAAGTTTCTCTGAGAAGTGTGGTCAGTTTGATAAGGCAACGAATTCCATGCTTACCACCTCCACATACCCTTCCAACCGTCTCAACCTCTTCACCTCCATCTCCACCCACCCCACCTCTGCCACTGCCATAGTTCAGTATGGTGACTACGATCAAACTACTGGTATTAAGAGGAGTAGGGAATGAAGATCCGAACCAATTATGGTTCATGGTAAGGGTGGTATGGGAAGCACAAGGCATTGTGGATGACAATATCAAGAAGGCTACGCTGGTAAAAACTTTGCAAGATCGCACATTAACATGGTACATCAAACATTCTAATGACCATCCAAACGCAGGAATTGCAAAAATCCAGACTGTGCTGAATAGGGAATTTAGTAGGCCAAAGTTGGAGACACAATCAATTATCGGGTTTAAGGAGATCGTGATGCTCTCGGGCAAGACCCCCTAAAATTTGGACCAAAGATTGAAGAGTATGATTCGTGAGGCGAACATGACTTTTACAAATGGACAACACCGTGCATGGTTCATAGCGTCAATAACACTGCATTTAAGGATGGTGTTGTCACAGCAAAAGCTTTCCACCCAAGCCGAAGCTTTGGAGATGGCAATGAGATTGCATGAGACCCCTATACAAGACCCTGGTCTGGGAGTCCAACAAAATCTGTGTCTGGATATGTAGAGTTGAAATAGGATAGGACACCTCGGCCAGAGGCACGCGAGGAGGTATGGTGCATAAAATGCAAAGGCCAAGGGCATGACAAGGACCACTGTCCAGTGTTCACAAATTACTTGGTGGGAGGAGGGCCGATGCCATTAAGACCTGAGGCACAAGTAGGGCCAAGCATGGTGCCTACACTATGGTGCGAGATTTGTCAGATAGGAGGCAAACACACTATGGATAATTGCCATCTATTGCAGAAGTATACGTAGACGTCCCGACAATTGTTTTGTAATTTATGTAGGTCGGTAGGAGATGATGAATGCACCTGCAGAAGCTACGAACTAATGATGGATCAGACTCTTGCCTATAGGGTGCAGAGCGAAACGCGAGCCCTCAACCCAAATACAGAATGCCACACATTGGATTTCAGGGGTGTGGATGAGTTTGAGGTGGAATGGGACCAAGAAGGGGTCGTGGACAACTAATTTCTTACAATTGTGGAGGGCCAGGGCACTATGCCCACAATTGTAGAAACCCGACAAGGACATCATGGCTGTACTATACCCAGTTTGATTATGAGGCAGAGGACTACCCTGCATTGATAGCAAGGCTGCGGGAAAAAGGGGTACTCCAGCCTTCTTTGAATTAGAATTTGCAGATGATGAGGTCTGAGCTGACCTAAATGTAAACATAGTGCTTAGGAGTGGTATGACCACTAGCGATGGAAAAGGTAAGTAGTCAGAAGAAAGTGCATGGGTTCATAAGGCTCCTACAAAGGAACCCGAATTTGATTTAGAATGCATGAAGGAGACATTCATGGGAGCTAAGAAGAGCTTCATGGAGGCTCTAAGTTGTAAACATAATTAGGGATAAAGGAGGAAATGGATGGAGCCTAGAAGATAGCGAGGATAGAGAACAAGTCTAAGTGTCTTGGATCGTAGTAGTAGGAAGAGGATCTACAGCTGAGTGCGCAGAGGCCTAGTAGAGTTCGCAACTGAGTGCGCGAACCCCTGTTGCTGAGTGCACAGGGTGAAGTTGAGTCTATAATCAAGGGAGAAGAATAATAAAGAGAAGTTTGATTCCAAATATTGTGTATCTATTCTTGTGCTATTTTATTTTTAAATATATTGTTTTCTTTATTGCGTGCACTTATATGAATACTGAACACTGTTAAGTAAAATTGGGCTCATAAAGATAAGTTAAGTAATCAGATAATATTAGGTTAATAGTAAAGAACTTGGGTAATAACACGGATCACACCTTGAGTAGGGCTGCGCGAAGGCAACATCGCTGGCTACGAGGGACCGATAGGTGCACGTAGCGATGTGCGCACAGGGTCAAACCGCAGACCACCAAAAAACCATTAGACATATCTAGGGTGTGGAAACCTGGTTCTAGCACCCTCCCATACTACTTCAAGTGAGACCTTAGTCCATTCTCTACGGACTATTGCCGAAAGGGCTAGTGGTACCAAGATTTGTTTGGCTAAATCATCTCTGAGCTTGGGTTAGGGCCATACAAGCCAACAAATGGTTCCATTGTCAGGATCGGGATCTGCATAAGGTATGTCTGATGTTGTGTCATTGGAATCCAACAAAGAAAGAAATTGAAGGGTGGTTGGACAAGAAGATTCACGAGTTCGTGACACAGGAAAATAGGAATCCGCGAGTATCTAAGGAACAGTCATTGGAGCACTACTTATATACGGAAATCCATGAAATTTTCTTTGCATCCTTTCCTTCTAGGTTGTACGAGTGGATAGCGAAGTTAGCAGATAGTCAGGGAAGGTGTAGGCTCGAAAAACCAATCATGGGGACTTCAGAATTAGTGCGCAGACTAGAAGCATCAGGTGATAAGTTTGCGCAAGCTATGGACCATTGGCTTGATCAAATTATAGGAGGATATATCATTGAGTTCATGGTAGATATGACTGTCAGCTACTGTGAGGCAGAGTGATGCTTCCTCAAATGACCGCAAGGTAAGTATATTAAATCTTTGAACACTTGGATTAAAATGCTATTGTGTGAAAAGTGGGTTATGCGAATAAATTAATGTCTGCGACTACGCGAAGTGGGAAGATCTATAGAAGCGGAGGTAGTGAAGAATTAGAAACTAGTCGCTTAATTTCACCTTCGTGGGAAAGCGAGGAAGAGCTGGCAAGAGTTTCTCCGAGAAGCGCAGTCAGTGTGATAAGGCAGCAAATTCCATGCTTACCACCTCCGCCTACCCCACCACCTGTCTCAACCTCTTCACCTCCATCTCCACCCACCCCACCTTCGCCACCCCCACAGTTCAGTATGGCAAGTGCGATCAAACTACCAGTATTCAGAGGAGTAGGGAATGAAGATCTGGACCAATTTTGGTTCATGGTAAGGGCGGTATGGGAAGCACAAGGCGTCGTGGATGACAATATAAAGAAGGCTACGCTGGTAAGCTCATTGCAGGATTTCACATTAACATCGTACATCAAGCATTCTAATGACCATCCAAACGCAGGAATCACAGAAATGTAGACCACGCTGAATAGGGAATTTAGCAGGCCAAAGTCAGAGACACAATCAAGTATCGAGTTTAAGGAGATCATGATGCTCCCGAGCGAGATCCCCTAGAATCTAGACCAAAGACTGAAGAGTATGATTCGTGAGGCCAACATGACTTTAACGGATGGACAATGCCGCGCATGGTTCGTAGCATCAATAACACCACATTTAAGGATGGCGTTGTCACAGCAAAAGATTTCCACCCAGGGTGAAGCTTTGGAGATGGCAATGAGATTGCATGAGACCCCTATATAAGACCCTGGTCTGGGAGTCCAAGAAATCCACGTGCAACTGCAAAATCTATGTCTATAGATGCAGAGTTGAAACAGGATAGGACACCTCGGCCAGAGGAACATGAGGAGGTATGGTGCATAAAATGCACAGGCCAAGGGCATGACAAGGACCACTGCATAGTGTTTGCGAATTACTTGGCGGGAGGAGGGTCGATGCCGTTAAGACCTGAGGCACAAGCATGACCAAGAATGACACCTGAACTATGGTGTGTGATCTATCAGATAGGAGGCAAACACACTACGAATAATTGTCATTTGTTGCAGAAGTATACGCAGACGTCCCAGCAATTGTTTTGTAATTTTTGCTGATCGGTAGGCCATGATGAACGCACCTACAAAAGCTACAAACTAATGATGCATCAGACTCCTGCCTACAGGGTGCAGACTGAAACACAAGCCCTCGACCCAAATACAGGAATGGCGTGTACTGGATTTTAGTGGCGCGGACGAGGTCGTGGTGGAATGGGACCAAGAAGGGGTCGAAGACAACTAATTTGTTACAATTGCGAAGGGCTAGGGCACTATGCCTGCGATTGTACAAACCCGAAAAGGACATCATGTCTATACTGTACTCAGTTGTATCATGAGGCAGAAGACTACCCTACATTGATAGTGAGGCTGCATGAAAAAGGGGTACTCTAGCCTCCTTCGACTCAGAATTTGCAGATGATGAGGTCTGAGCCACGTGGTGAAGACCCAAATGTAAACATAGTGCTTAAGAGCAGTATGACCACTGGCGATGAAAAAGGTAAGCAGTCAGAAGAAAGTGCATGGGTTCAGAAGGCTCCTATAAAGCAACTCGAACTTGATTTAGAACGCGCGAAGGAGACATTCATGGAAGCTAAGAAGAGTTTCACAAAGGCCTCCACTTCAAGTAGTAAGGATCAACTAGAACTAGGGATGGATCCTTCAATGCTCACTACTTTTCTGGAGACATGAATGAAACTGCTATGCAATAGCAGGGCAATAAAAGGATTATAAGAACTTATCACTAGGTGCGCGGGGTCAGGAGAACAGTGCGTGGTCCAGAGACTTGGAAAGCATGCATTGCACACAGGAAGGGAAATGAGGTTGATTGTGCAAATCAACGACTATGAAATGGATCAGGTAATCCTAGATCTCGAATTGGACGTGAATTTTCTGCCGAAACAAACATGGGAATGCATGGGCAGACCCATGCTACAATGGTCTCCTATTCAGTTGTGAATATAAAACCAATAAGATATCTTGCCCCTGGGAAGATTGCAAGGGGTAGCAGTGGATATTGAAGGTGCGAGCACACAAGTGGATTTTGAAGTAATAGAGATTTTTGACGACACTGATCCCTATCCCATGCTACTAGAGGTAGACTGGGCCACCGAAATGAATGGAGTCATAAATATGAAGAAGCGCAAAATGATCTTTGAAAAAAGTCACTACGCGTGGTAGTTCTGTTAGATCCAGCCGAAGGAGCGCAATACACTGAACTAGTGTTTGATGATGATAGTGATGATGATCTCGATTACATCTACAAGATAACCACATGATAACAAGATTGGGTAAACCCAACTGAAAATGGTAGGATTTCGTGGGAGCTCAAAAGCTCCTACATTTCGGATTCAGATGAAGAGATAGAGCGATGGTAGAATTGGCTGCACGAAGTAACAATGCTCAATTGCAACATGATGGTTAGATCACTGCGTTGCGTGACAACAGAGGTAAGGGACCAACCTATGTATGATGGGTTGACAGCAATGGATGAATTCCTGAACAAATTTGAAAGCGCAGTACCAGAACAGTAGCGGTTCGATGCTCTGAAATGGGCACTGTGCACAATGCTCGCAAGTTGGTGTGGTACACATCAGAGAAGTTTTGAGGATTTGTGTGAATGCAAGAGGACGATGTGCCTACGATTTGGAAAACCCTAGCTAAGGATGAGAGCTGGTTACAAGGGGTAGAACAACTTGCATGCCCACATTTCCCGATGGGTATAGACATATGACATGCAGCCTGCACAAGCGCACACCACTACCAAAATAGAGAATCATAACAAAACACAGTAGCAGGAAAGGCGAAGCGTACCAAGGATTATCCATCCAGAAGCATTTGATAGGGTGTGTGAAGTGCTGAACAGGGTTCACTAGGTGAAACACACTGATTAGAATCTGCACGTACTAGTTGTTCAATGGGCCTATAGGACCATGTACAAAACCCTGACCGTGAAAACAATTCTAAGTTTGAGGAACAGGGTAGGGACCATAGTTTCTAAGGGGCATGCAACGATGAATCCACATATAATAGCACCCACATGTGTGACAGTGTGCAAAGCCTAGGATGAAGAAATCACACAACTACACAAGGTAGAACACATAAGGCTTTAGGAAGCCATTTGGCAAGGGAACCTTAGACTTCGCGAACTCGAAAAAGACTGGGTACGACTAAGGAAAAAAAGCATTTTGATGGATGCAAAGGTCAAGAGGCTAGAAAATGAGATCAAGCAAACATGTCCCATCGATAAACCAAGGATGGAAAGGCAAGGTGTGGATGATCATACTAATGAATTAGAAGACTATCACCAAGAATTGATTAGTTTGTTGCCATGGCTAGGACCACATATCACCAAACACAGTAACCAGGGGAACACACTGCATACAGTAAAGCGCGCGACGCCGACTATCCCAAGGGAAATTGAGTATTTTTCACAGACTATGCTGGAATGTGAGATGGAGCCTCACACTGGTGGTGCAACCACCTGACTAGCCATAGGAAGCATAGTCTTAGCACTCTAGGTAGATGGAAGAGAGTGCGAGACTATAAATGATTCTGCTTGGTAGCTGCGTGCTGTGACAGATGTGTGCAAGAACAGGTGGTCACAAGGTTCACGCCCATGTGGGGGGGTGCACTACTACTTGGGTAGGTTGGGAAGTGACCGTTGGTGTCACTATTCAAGATGAGATGTCCGATTTGAGGCCAAATGGAGGGGGGGACGGACATTTAAGACAATAGTTATGGGCAAGATTTCAGAAAATTTGCCACCAAGAAAGCATCGATGGCCAAAAATTGGGGGGAATGGTCAAATTTGAATTCAGAAGGTGCTATAAAACTCCAATGTCTAACCACGAGACAACACTTGTTCACTTGAGACTTGAGCAGTTGAATAGAGCAAAGAGTGTTGAGTGCTGAGCGATATTCGAGCCCCTAAGTTCACAAAAGACCGAATACAATACAAACAAGATGAAGGCTACAAGGGAGGTTTGGGATTTGAAGAAGGAACCACCAGTGAGGCTGCGCCGACCCATACGGTACACGATGTTCCCGAAGGTACTGGGGTTGCGCCAGAAATCCCAAAATCACCTCGAACACCGACACTGAGAAAATATAAGCAGGCAATGGGACCATTCTGCATGTCCCCGAGGAATCTGCAGTTCGGTAAGCTATCAATGGAGGAAAAGGGCAAGGCTATCACCATTGAGACAGATGAAGAGGAGGAGGACTTACAGGCTCTGATTACCGAGGTAGAGGAAGAAGAAGACATGGAGGCAGACATCCAACCGATGCGCTCTGCAGCAAAATTGCCTGAGGATGACCCTCTGTGAAAAGGGAAAGCTAAGGTGCTAAAGGATCTGGATGCAATGAAGAGTGCACTCCAGACCTCGCTCCTCCTCGATGGAATTACCTTTGAGGGTCCACTCCTAGGATGTGTGCCTACCGTGAAATTTGAAGATCGGAACCTCGCGGATAGTGAGAAGTTCCCACACTTAGAGATGATGAGCCTGATGAAACAGAATACAGAGGGGCCAATGATCACATTAGAACCACGAAAATGGCTGCACGGTGTGGAGAAGGCTGAGTTTCTTCATCTGCTATGGATACCACACTTTCACCGCATGCCCATCACCATTTTCGTCATTAGGCAGCTGCTTTGCATGGTGCATGATGGGTACTTATGGTTGGAGGAGCCTATTCACATCACGAAGGATCTCATCCACAGAATTTATCGGCTTCCCTATAAGGGAAAGGACCCTACAATGATAACAGGAAAAAGAAGCGATTTGGATCTTGTGGAAGCCATGAAGAAAAATATAAGCTCGAGAAGAAAAGAGGGGTTACTCTATTACCAGTATCAAGGATAAAGGGGTGCGCGTAGTCACCCAACTCCTAGCTGGTAAGGTAATGAGAAAATTCCGCGGTGATGAAGTACCAGTGCCGGTAGTTACGTTGGCTGAACAGTGTGCAGAAGGGGTCTAGTTCAACTAGGCTAAGTTTCTTTGTGAAGAATTTTTGATCAACTGCCAGGAGGCCCAAGAACATGGTAAGAACTTCCACTACACGTGGTTGCTCTTATCCATCTTGCTGGTAGCCGGGGAACTACCGGAGGATAGCCAGTTCCTGAGCATCGACTGAGACTTACCAAAGGCTATGAAGTTTGATTCACTCTGGGCCACCAAGGACGCGAAATGGAATAGCGATAACAATATTTTCTGGGTGCTCATGGAGGCGAGCATCTGAATGTGGATTCATAGGAGGCCACGCCTGTCCCCCATAGTGCACAATAGTCTGTAGAGTTTTGCAGACTTCAAGGCAGACATGCACAATATTTACATTAGGGTGTGAAAGGATCTGATGCAGCAATGGAAAAAGCTCCCATTCATAGCTATTGATGACGCGATCTTTACAGTGTTAGAGACATGGCCTCCCCAGTGGTGTGCCCTAGATTTGGCAGGGTGTGAAAAGGCAACAACATAGAAAAGGAAGGATGAGGCCAAGTTGCACATCACACAACTGTCCGAGAAAAGGCGCAATGAAAAGTAGCAGCCAAGGTAAGGGTAGTCCGTGAAGCGACACAGGCAACCGCGGAGCAAAAGAAGGCTGCCAAAGCAGCAGCAGCAACGCAGAAAATATAGGCCGCAACAACACATGCAAAGGAGGGCCAGGAAGTGTTTGTAGGACAAGAGGCAGAGGACACAGACCTTCCAGAAGAGGGCATGGACCCAGGAACCACTTCGACCCAACTCAAACAACCGCGTGTCATAGAGAGATTGGGTCCATGGGAAAAGGTCAAGGCCTCAAAGTTGGACATCAACCTGATCACATTAATTGAAGGAGACCTCTATGACATTGGTGAAAGAATTTGCAATGTCACCAAGGAAGCGCTCCACGAAGTTATGACAGAGCAGCAGACAGTGTTGGGGGGCCTAAGCGCGCAGCTGCAGGAAGTATAGGTGCAACCCCCACAGGAGGGTACCTTGTCTACCCACGTCGCAATAGGCACGTCGATAGCATAACAGATGCTATGCACGAAAATGGCCAATACGATAACATTATCGGATGGAGCGCTAGTCTCAGAAAACACAATGGAGCAGGTGACGCTTAATACAATGAAAGGAATTGGCCTTAACTTGGTTTCCCTTCCCTGCGACACACTTTATCAGTAGCTGGATGGGATAATAGCTGAACTTTGCACCAAAGAAAGCCGCGCAATACAGGTTCTGAGCGAGCAGAAGATTAATATAGAACATATTAGCTTGCAACACAATGAGTTGGTATCGCAGAACAAACAGTTGGTACAGATAGTCGACGATGCCTGCCATCGCATCCCAGAGTTGTCTATTGTAGTGGACATACCAACAGAATTGCAGATCCACTGTTTGGCAACTGGATTTCGAGATGCGCATGAGGAAATAATGAGAGTGTAGCTAGAGCTGAATCTCCAAATTGCTGAGTTGCGGCTGAAGGTGTATCCTTCCACTCCCCCAGAGTTTAGAGAATAGCGCACCAACACTATTGCATCAGGGATGGAAGAGATTTGATGTGCATTCCGTGATTATACCAACATGTTGGAGCAGGCACTAGAGGTCCTCACTATGTTGCAGGAGGACCCCAACATTTAGCGGCTAGAGACCGAGGCACACAAACTCCAGCAACAATATGATAGCATTATAGAGACTCCATAGATATTAGTCCTTACTCAGCGGTTTACAAAGATGTAGTAGGCTAAGGCCTTAAAAGAGGTGGTGGATGCAACATGCCACAAAGAGGTAGTTCTCAAGGCATGCGTCCAGTCGTGGATTAATGAAGCCTTCACAATCACAACGGATATTGAAGGAAAGCTTGCACATATTCAAGGAATGCATGCACAAATGCAGCACAACACGTCAAAAATAGAGGGTTCAGATGCAAGAATGTAGCAGGTTTAGCAGGCAACAACGTAGTGCGCTGCAAACATTCAGGCCATTCGAAACCAGTTGGAAGGACTCCGCGCCAAAAACGTCGCGCCGATAGAGTGACTCGAGGGTGAGTCACGATGTCTGTGTTGGGGGCCTGTTGGGCACGGAATCCCCCCACAACATGTTTTGGGGCTCGAAGCCCAAGTTTTGGTCAAATAATGTTGTTAGACTCCGCGAATTGTTGGCTCGGAGCTCAAAATGTATGTTGAGTCATAAGGTTGTCCGCCCTAATTTTTGTAATGTAATGTTGGCCTACCCATGGTCCACAAACCATGGGATTGTATAAATAGAGCGAGGCTCTAAGCTGTAAACATAATTAGGGATAGAGGAAAAAATGGATGGAGTCTAGAAGATAGCGAGGATAGAGAGAAGTCTAAGTGTCTTGGGTCGTAGTAGTAGGAAGAGGCTCTGCAACTAAGTACATAGAGGCCTAGTAGAGTCCACAGCTAGGTGCGCAAACCCCTGTAGCTCAGTGCGCAGGGAGAGGTTGAGTCTGTAATCAAGGGAGAAGAATAATAAAGAGAAGTTTGATTCCAAATCTTGTGTATCTGTTCTTGTGGTACTTTCTGTTTAAATATATTTTTTCTTTATTGCGCACACTTATATGAATACTGAACATTGTTAAGTATAATTGGGCTCATACAGATAAGTTAAGTAATAAGATAATATCAGGTTAATAGTAAGGAACTTGGGTAATAACAAAGATCACACCTCGAGCAGGGCTGTGCGAAGGCAACGTCGCAGGTTGCGAGGGACTAATAGGTGCGCATAGCAATGTGTGTGCAAGGTCAAACTGCGAACCACCGAAAAACCGTTAGACATCTCTACGATGCAAAAACCTGGTTCTAGCACCCTCCCATACTACTTCAGGTGAGACCCCGGGCTGTGCTCCACGGACTGCTGCCGAAAGGGCCAATAGTTCTGGGATTTGTTTGGCTAAATCATCTCTGAACCTAGGTCAGGCCCATACAATCCAACAACCCTTCATTAAGAATTGAGCAGATACCTTCACTTTGTTCTCCTCATCGGACAATCCCAAGTGCTCCAAGTACTGTTCCATATCCCATATAAGTTTTCGCACTCCTCTTTCCATCATAAGAATCTGGCTCTTTGACTTTGACATGAGTCACACCTCCACCTGAGTTGTGTCTCATAGCCTTCTTCAAAACTGTGATCTCATCCAGAGCTTCATCAAAAGCTTGCTGCAATTTGAAGATTTCAGCCAAACCTTGATCTCTTGCTTCACCAATCTTCTTAACTTCTTCTTTCGTTTGTGTATACTCCCATTCCGTATACTCATATCGAACTTTGATATCTTCAAGTTCCTCCTGCACCTTCACATAATCTTCATGAAAAACCTTCATCGAAGTTATGTTAGAACCCAATTCCTCCATTCATTCCAATACCTTGTTCAGGAAATCTTTTCCCGCATTATGGCTAGATTCACCTGTCATGATCTGAGGTTCTTCCACCATCTTTTCTATCTTCTTTCTTTGCGATCTTGTGTAGACCATAAACCATAAATCTGAATCACCTTTCAGACTTCTTCAACCTGAATCACCAAAGCCTGAAAATCACATTTTTTTGAAACCAACTATCACAAAGCGTAGTGGGATCAACTCCTCATCGTGAACTCTACAAATCTCTGATACCACCAGTCACATTAGTGCACCGACGGTAATATTCCAACCGTACTATAGGAGGAGCAGCACCACTGACCCTTTTCTTTTTCAACATCTAAGCATATCTTTGATTAAACACAGTGGAAACTTTCATCATTAACATATTATCACCATTAACATTCAAGTGCACAGCGGAATATCATGGGAGGGGAAACTCCCTATAATTATGAGTCTGCCTGTATTAATAATGATAATATTCAGAATTCACATATAAGTTTGCAATGGAGGGAAACCCCAAGTTTCACCTTCACACTTATAAAATTCACCTTGCTGCACTCGTCGTGCAGCCTAGCCTAGCCACCGGACAAAGTCACTTGTTTGTCGTTTCGTCGTGCCGCCTGTCTTCATTCAGCCGTGCACGGCCCACCCATTCACCAACACCTTTGTCGCACAACTCAACCTTCATTCCAACGTTCGAGTGCACCCACTGTCACCACCCAAAATTTCATAGTTTGCACGTGCACTGTAGCACATTCAACCTCACCTGGGCGCTTTCACCAACTCACCCTCTGACTCGTTCACTGACCGCCCAACACTTCATCGTGATGTCGTGTCGTCATACTGGGCGTGTATGCACGACTTGCCCATTGGCACACCCACACGCCTTCTTTCACACTCGTCGGCTCATTGTTCAGCCTCACCTAGCATTCCTTCCACCAAGCACTCACACATGAGCTCGTCTGGCTCACCCTTCCATCGTGTGTCACACCCATCGAATGCCCACCATGTGTGACTACCCTCATGTTGCCTGACCAGGATCTACTGAACTATCCACTATTTTCCCTACGCCCTACGGCATGCATGCACCTCTATGGCACCCACAGCTCGACCTACGGCTTGGGTGCTTCAACCCTTGTCCGCCTGCACCTCTACCTGAGATTTCAAAACACCTCAACTTCGCACCTCACCTCCTTGGCTCGTATGCTTGCTGACTCCTTGATCGCCCTTAGATCGATGGTTGAACTCCTCCCCATCTCCATACACTTATATGCATCCACTACCATGGTTTAACATGTCGGCTCACCCAGCCAACCACCCATTCGGCCTTTCATTTCAACATTCCTGCAAGTCGACCCTTTGGTTGGGCACCCCCACCTGGGACCGCCTCCTCCTATATACCACTATCTAGTCTCAACACTTAGCCATTTTTCAATGTAGCCTTGTGTTTCGTTTCTGCGGTTGCATCGTTTTACTTGGCTCGCCCACGCTCCTCCACTGTGTGACCTCGCCAAAACTCATCGCAGCTCTGGGGAATTACACATATGGTCATATATCTAAGTAAAGTCCCTACCCCAAGCATCTAGAGGTAATATATCTTAGGCAAGGAACCAATGCAAGTATATAGTGGTTGTTGTTCTTAGGTAAGCACCAGGTTATTCCTCGTACAGTAGTAGGTTAGGTAGCTAGCGATTAATATCAGTAGATGGTTATCCATTCCCAGTGCTAGTAGGTGAGGTAGGTAGCTTCGGGATATTAATAGTAGTTAGCATGAAGTAGTAGCATTAGTTAGCGAGAGTAGCTATTGGTTCGGTTAGCCATGGTTCAATGATCTACTTGTTTGTTTGGTAGGGTTAGTGAGCTATGGTTTGCTTGGTTCGGTTAGCTGCGGTATGGATGACCATCCACTTAGTAGGTTGACCAACCAAACAACTAGTTTATAGGATCAAGTGTCCTATACCAACCTTAGGTGAGACAAATAATTGTACAGGGAACTCTGATGCATCCAACAACTATAGTATAGGGAGCGAGCTATTTCCCAACCGGAAACTATCATACAGGGAGCCCAGGTTTGGTCAAATTTATTTAAGCATGCATAAGTAGATATAGACTAAAGTGCCCAAGATTAGTCAAGGACATGTGTTGTTGGATATTGCCTAATCTAGGCCTCAGTGCAAGTATTTCCTCAAGTTATCACTAGAATTCCCTCCTTCCAATATTCTTTTGGTCCCCATTTCAGAATGGTTTGGTTTCATAGCTATGGTTGACTGCCCCTTGGTGGTGGTAACTCGCACCTTGTCAGACACTTGTGTCTTAGGTTGGTATTCAGGTATTCTGGAACCTGCATCTTCTCCTCGGAAAAGATAAAATTTACCATTCAACCATACCTACATTTCAATTATCTATATATATATATATATATATATATATATATATATCGATATAGATATTCATAAAATTGAAATGGAAAATACATATATGTTCAATCCCATTCATAAGTAGATACCATTTTTGAATGGTCCAAATATTCATTCAATTATGGATATGGAAAACTCCTCTTCCTTGGGCCTGAAGTGAAAGGCCCTTCAGAAGAGCTATAAAGCCCTCTGGGGGGGGGGAAGTTTCAACCTAAAACATCTAGAACAGAACTAAAATATGAAAGAATTAAGGATACCTACAAAAATGACTTATCTAGTCTATAATGATACACATGAAAATGCAACATTTTTGCTACTTGACCAACCATCGGGAGATGCAAGTGAAACAGGTACACTAATCACTAGTAAAAATGGAATAACAATTAATGCAAACACAACCGATTGGAAAGAAATAGTCATGGTTGTGATCTTACAATCTCCCAACATATTGAATAGACTATACCATCTGATCCCCAATTTTCAATTCTAATCAAATGCACTATGGAAAGGATTTGACCATAAATTGATTGAGTTTTTCAAACTTTTTCAATTTGATATTTGAGTGTGAGAGGAGAGGGAAATTCGTTTATTTTTTTTCTATTCCAGATGACGATGATGAAAAATTATTATATGTCACATGTATAGTTGGTATCGAACCGAATTTATGCTTATAGTTAGGGATTATCTGAAGGGGTAGAATAGAAGTTGTCCCCGGGAGAGATGGCCGAGTGGTTAATGACTTTGGTCTTGAAAACCGATATAGTAAAAAAAACTATAGAGGGTTCAAATACTTCTCTCTCCTTTTGTTTTTCAACAATCACATTTATTGGTCTGGTCCAAAAAAAGAAAAGAGAATAGCTTGGTTGTATATAGCCGAGCTACAAGGATCCAGTTGGGAAAAGAGTATTTGAAAAGACTCCTATCCCAAAAATATGGGAGATAGATCAGCCATCTTAGCACAAAGATGATAAGCTAGGGCAGGATACAGATAGCATCAAAGATGAGAAAGATCAATCATCTTCTAAATCGGAGTTGGTAAGCACATATATTCCGCCCATACTTTGACTTCTTCTGCCCTTTTCCCTACCTATTATATATAATAAGTTGTTGCTTGATCCCCCAACCATGAGCATTCAATATTCCTCAGCTCAAACTTATTATGTCAAGATTTCTTCAAATACACTCGATTTCCTTCTCACAAGCATGCAGAGTGACAATGATACTTTCTTTTTGGAGTTTAGAAGTAATGGAGAACAGAGAGCAATAATGCCCCGCCCTTCGCATGTAAGTAGAGGGTGTTTCTGTAATCTTAAATCAAAGTGTAGAAAGGGGGTAGAACAGGACCTTTCGCTTAACAGGGATCAATAAATCTCTATTATGCCATTTTCTTATTCCCACCCCGATGGAAAGAAAGGGCGATACCGAAACCTATCATGACTCTAATTTATGCCATTTATTAGATCGCTTCATGAATTTCTTGATGCTTATTCAGGTATAGCTTCATTTGTACATATGGTTTAGGGATACCGTAATGATGCTTTTATGTTTCACCTTCATGACTATCTCAATCGGTAGAGGTATTTTGCCCATGCCATCCCCAGTTACTAAGCTTTATGCGGATAGTGAGACTTTACTTGGTGATTTAAGATGTTATGCATCTGCAGTTAGAGATTGAGTAAGAAATATCTACTCCTAGCTCTTCCTGGCTCAAATAATTAGGGTATATTAGGGATCGGGGGACCTACTTTTGGGCAGAGTGGATGTGCTATTCATTCCATTTCTATCTTCCTAGATCATGTTCTTTAACCTGTCATTTATTATCTCCTTTATCTCCATCCATTCTCTCTCTTATCACCCCTGGTTCAACTTCACCTCTTACAAATCTCATAGAGTTGTGAAGAATTCTTTTATGCTCCGGTACTCCAGTATAGCTATGGGGTATTGAGCTTCCCCATTCCTCTATTACCATTTTAATCATTTCACTCATGTGAGACAACATACTTGGGTTCATTAGGTTCCTCGCTATGTTAAGTGTAGTGATGCATGATTCCATTCAACAACATGGAGGGGAGGACATAATACCTTACAAGTACAAATCATATTATTGGTTGAGAAAAATATGATTGGTCAAGCCCAAACCAAATAATCATGAATTCCATACTAGTGAAATGGAGAAGGCAGGACAACATCAACATGATGGCATGAAACCAATATGAGAAAACTAGGGCACTGATTTGTTTTATCACCCTGGTCGGGCAAGGGGATAGCGAGGTTAGCCAACTTCTGTCGAAAGAATAAGGCATGAAATCGGTTGTGTTGTTGTGGTGAGGAAGAGAATATAGCTAGGGGGCCAGTGCAGCCCAGATAGCTTCCATCTAAAGAATAGAGCTAGGAGGCTAGCTCGTTGTGCTATTCCACTCCCAGGTGATGACCAACAATGAACCAAATGATAACAAACATGGTAGGGAAGTCTTTATTCAATGAAAAAATGATTTCTTTATTCCCGATAAAATACTCAATAAATGGATTAAATCATAAATAAATGCCTCCAATCAATGAAGTTGGTTTAATGGAGCTTATCCACATCATCCCCTCCTTGGTTCCCATTCATTACTTCATATATACTGACCCCTTACCCAACAACCAGGTAGATGTATGGTTATAACATTGTTTCCCAATATGCTTTTATCCAAACTAGTCCTACCCATACCTAAAGGTTGGTATGCTTTAAAAATAGAATGTACAAGGTAGAAGTATGCCGAGTGGTAGGGGATACTGATACATGTATCCCATCCCGACTAATGTCCTTCATATATCGCCTACCTACAGATCGGGGGCAGGTCGCTTATTCGGTTTGCGTAAGTCCAAATAGAGTTTAGGAAAACTAGATAGAACCGCATTATGGAGTCCAAATAGAGAGTAGGCATTATATAGTGCTTTATAGAGTGCTTTTTGGCATGAAAGATAGGAGGCTCTATATAATTATGATATAAAGAGAGAAGGGGGAGGGGGAAGGCATTATAGAGAGGTAGATAGAAAGCGAACTAGAGGTACACTTTCAACCACTTCTTAGTGTACACGAGTTCATTATACCAATCATATTTCTCTTTAACGAGAGGTTGAACTCATTGCCACATCGTTAGATTGACTCATAGTTTGTCAAAGGCCTAGTCTGAGCTTACCTCCATAGGCTAGACGAGACACGTTAGCGATCACAGTCCTCCCAAAATTCCATCTAGCTCCTTAATTCCGATAAGGAATCACAGATACTTACCTTAACTATTTGAGGGAAAGGGATCTCCCTATTTGGGGTGGATAGTCTCAATATGTATCAAACTCTATTAAGCTTTCGACTTCTTGATATCGCTATTCCGGTCTCAATGAGGTTCAGGCTCAAAGAGATCAGGTGGGAGGTGAGTGTAGATTACAAAATAGGAACAAAGACCTATAGATTTATTAGATGTCAACTACAGTAAGCTAGAGTACACTATAGTTAGCTACATTGATGTGGTCATGGTCAAAATCAGAAGAATGCATCTCATAGAAATTTCTCTTGTATTTCTATTGTTGAATTTCTCTTGAATTCCTCTTGTACATTGATGGGTGAATATGAAGTTGTTTTATGTCCAGTTGTAATGATAGGGGATATTTCTATTGATTTCATTAATGATGTGATGAGAGAGTTTATGATTGGATTCTATAGTTTATGTTAACTCTATAGTTGATGTATACTTTTTTCATGGAGTGTTTATAGGTATAATTGATAGGTATTTCTCTGGTTTTGGGGTATTTTTCCTCTTGATATAATCCTGATGTCAATTATAGAAATTATTGATGTGTATTTACCTCTAGAATTGCTTTATGAATTCCTATTGATGGTGTATGAGAATGGGAAGCTCAATAACTCTTCCTAATGGTTTGGATCAATTAAGGTAAAGGCGATACCTAGGTTGCAAAGGGTAGTGTTTGGTCAAATCAAAATTCTAAGTAAAGGGGAGCAGAGGCATTAACTGGTAGCTAAGGTAGGAGCTATATGCAAGGATGATGGGTGAAGAAATTTCAGTGGCTTAAATAGTTGGAGTAGATCCAGGTACATGCATAAGGTAGATATTTAAGGAGCACATGCAATAGGATGAGTAGTAGAGGTAGTAAAAAAGGAAAGAAAGCAAGAGTAAGGTAGTCTATAGGAGTAGCAGGTAATAATAATCAAACTAATATTGATCATTTGAAGATATAACGTATGGAGTATTAGAAGGAATAAGAGATTATTATACAAAAAAGAGATTCTAAGTATTCTAAAGGGATTAAGGAGTATTGAATTCCTAATATGTAGTATGAAATTCCTAGTGGAGTCTTATATCGGGGATATAGTATACTATGTTCTAAGCTAGTCTAAGAATGGCTTGAAGGTCCACTCTAAGAAGTGTAGAGTTGGGTTGTGGTTAGTGATTGGTTCTCTCTGGCTTTGTAGATGTCGGAGTAGAAATGGATAGGGATATTTATGAGTATATGCTTGATAAGACACCTTGGTTTTGTAGTGTATATTAGGTCTAAGTATATCCTTATGTTCCAACTAAATATAGTATGGGATTATGTGCCTAGTCTAGTTCTATGAGTATGTTGGAGTATCAGAAAGGATTCTTGAAGGGACCAAAGATCATGAAGTTGTTAAGTACTATACGATATGCTTCTTTTGGTAAGAATGAGTTGTCGGTCTTCGCCTATGTAATCACGTATTATTATTGTTATACAATGTTGTGTGAACTAATGCAAAGAATATAATATATCTAATCTGGTGAGTAGTATATGAATGGTTGGTCTCTGAATCTGGTACATAAATATATGATGACTAAGTGCGTGATCAAACGAAGACATGTGGTGACTTGGATGAGAGAGGATATATGATAGAGATAATGGGAAGTATGATAAAGAGAAATATAATTGGTATAATGAATTGGTGTATGCTAAGAAGCGGTTGAAAGTGTACCTAATGTAAAACCCCTAATTCAGAAATAGAGAAATTCTAAAGATATGAAACCTATGATACCAATTGTGAAACCATAAATTAGGAATTTAACATAATATAGCCAGAATTAATGCTCAAAGTATACTACTGACTGTGTAATTTCTCAATCATAATTTATAAATTTTGTGATTGAGTACCTACCTAAATTTCTATGGTTGAACATGTTTCTGGTTTGCCATGGCTCTCACTCCCACTCCCTTCTTACCAAAAGAATCAAAACCTCCCTACCAAACTTAGCACAATCTCAGTACCCAACTCCAAAGTACTTCAAATTTGAGGTACTCTAGCTCCCGTGCCCAAAATTTCAAGAATAATTAAAGCCTAATTCCCTCTGTAATGACTTCTATTAGAAAACCCTCTTCTCTGTAAAAATATCCTCCACCATTTCCTCTGTAAAATCTCCTTTTATAAGCTCAATTTCACTGCCTCAGCTCTCCATCGCACCTGCTTATTATCTTCTCATCTCCTCTTCATTATTTGCCACTTGTAATGTCTTTTATGACTCTCGTCTCTCTGTCTTCCTGCGTTTAAATGGGTGTGTGTCTATATATATATATATATAGATATATATATATAGATATATATATATATATATATATATATCTATATATATATATATATATATATATATATATATATATATATATATATATATATATATATATATATATATATATATATATATATATATATATATATATATATATATATATATATATATATATATATATATATATATTATGTGACTCATGGAATTGAGCTTGCCATATTTATTTCTTTTGATTAATTAGGTTTTATATTATAGTTTTCTTTTGCTTAGTTAATATAATGTTTTGTAAATAAGTTAATTATTTTATTTATAAATTTTTAATATTTTTACTTTATTTTAATTATAATTCAAATAAATTTAATTTGTATTTTATTATTTTTGTTATATATATATATATATATATATATATATATATATATATATATATATATATGTGGGTGGTATATATCAAAGGTCCCACTTGATATATCCATTATATTATGGTGAGTTGGGAATTTACTTTGATACTTGATTTCTTAACCTAACTTAGATATTTTTTCAATATTAGTCAGTATGTATACTAGTGTAATACATGCGGGTCAAGAAAATGTAGCTATCGTATGAATGTTAGTATGCACACTAATATTCACATTCTTTTTGTAATTTTAGGTAGATCACTACACTCTAGGTTTGGAAGGGCTAGTTTCAAAACCTAAAGATTGGTTTTTGTTTACCTTTGGGTTCCTCTCCTCAGCCCGGAGGAATTACGAAGAGCTAACATAATGGCGTTGTTGTCGGGGAGCGAAAGGTTCCATCTTCCTTGGGAAAGAACCCCCTTGTGCATTATTCAATGGGAAACCCCGTTGTCAACAAGATCCATAATTCAACTTTCAATGTTCCACTAGTGATTTTATTGGATCAAGATGAGTTCTATATCTGCAAGGTATGCTCCTTTAAATCATATTCATATTCTTGTTTTTCCAAATTGCATGCCTCATGTAGATTGGCAAACATATTTGCCAAAATTCAGAGATCAGAAAGGAGATGATATCACTCTTCATTTGGTCAAATTTCACATGCATGTACACAAGCTAAGGGTTCAATTTCATGAGGACTACTTGATGAAGATGTTTATGGTATTCTTGGAGGGAAATGAAAAATTACGGTATGTAAGCTTGCCAAATTCTTGTTTGTATTCTCTTAGATATTTTCATACAATATTTTATGGGAGATATAAGGAATATCACCCTTCCTTGTTGCTAGTCAAAGGCTATTTCATACATTTAAAAAAATGTATTGAGCACTTGGAAAGTTTTTATGAATATGATCAATTTATGGATGAAGAGCTTATGTAGGCTATTCATGAGAACCCTTCTAACCATCAGGAAGAAGATGTAGAAGTCGGTTGCCATGATAATCAAAATAATTTCCAGGAAACAATAGTTTCTCCCATATCCAAAAATGAAACTGATCATAATTTTAATGTTGAAATTCACGTTCCTTCTTTTGAGTATCATGAAGATGTTCAGATTTCAAGTTAGGATATCTAAACAGATTTTTCTTCAAATTTCACATTTTTTGAGACTTTGTTTCAAGAAAATAATGTCCAGGAAGCTTATGAAAATCAAAGTTTTGAAATTGTATGCATGAAAACTCTAAGCAGTGAAATCATTCACAAGGATAGTTACCTCGAGTTACAAGGAAATATTAAAGAAAAGAAGGATGTTTTTAACTTATTGGATGACACTGAAATTAATGATTTTACATCATTGGAATTGAAAAACCTAAAAAAATTTAAAGGCCAAAATGATATTATTAATGAACCACAAGAAAGTTCCATCTGCTATGTTTCTCGTGCACATCATGTGGATGTTCTACTTGAATATGTTCAATGATGTGCAAAGTCTTACTTTGATGTACATGACACGAGAAGAGAACAATTTATTTCTTATTCATTTGAGAATGACCTTGAAACTGAAGACATAAACTAAGACAAACCAAAAATTAGGAATGAAGTTTGTCTTTATGTCTTAGATCATCAAAAGGAGGTGATTTTTCATGTTTTCTAGGATCCTATTGCCAGTTTATTGTGGTCATCAAAGAAGGTTGGTTTTGTGTTATTCTCCAACATAGGGATTGGTTTAAGATGGTAGATTGAGTTGTCATGTTTCAAATTTTTATTTCTATTTGGAGGAGCTGAATGCAAAGTGTAATCAAGTAGCCATTTATTTTATTGCATATATTGGAAATATTCTTTTACATGATTGGATTGATTAGCTGGATAGAGTAGGATATAGGTGCCAATAAGCTCAATACTCTGAGCATACTTTTCATAAATTCTTAATTCAGTTTTAAAATTGTGTTTTCAGATTGAGCATTCAGTTATAGTTTAGATTTTAGTTTTGGTTCTCAGGCTTGCCGAGCAAGAACATGTTACAGGATTGGGAGTAGCCCAATGGATCAGGCTACTAGTCTATGATTTTTTTTGGCACCTCATAGGGAAGATTCCATCCCCATTGGAGCCAATTTTAGAGTCATATGCTATAGTAATCAAAGCTAGGTTTAATATTTTCATCATTTTGGTCAATTTGTAAAAGTGTTGCTATGATCTCATAGAGATCAAGTCCTTAGTTTTTGTAAATAATGTGAGATCAAGTATTTAGTATAAATTTAGGACATGACATATTAAAGTTTTTGAGTGACGGAAAACATCAAGTTAACAATTTCATGAAAAGTCAAGGTTTAGTAAGTCTAGGGTTAATATGTCATCCAATTAATGGATAAAGGTAATAGTGGGTTTGGTTTGTAATCATTGGGACAAGTTAGTGGTGTCTTCTCAGTCAGTTACATAGTTAAATCAGATTGTATGTCATATCCTTGTCACCACTTGCAAGTACCAAAGGTATAAGGTTTCTACTATGCATCTCCCTTGTGTCACGCTTGGATATTTTTAAATGTGAAAAGTCATTATTACACTTAAATAAAGTTATGAACCGCATGGAGGGTTATAAAGGCATGTTTTTTCTTTAAAAAATTCATCGATTTCTGTATTCATCCTCTTGAGGTGATATGGATATCAAACACAGTCTTCTTGCATTTATAATGTGGGGGGTTTGTTGCGTTACCATTGAAAAGGTGGTGGTTTAAAGAAAAGAAAGAAACTAAGGGGAATGAAGGTCCTGAAGAGGTTTATGAAGTTCCATACATCATAGAAAATCGATTTGTCTCAATTAAAGTTGAAGGAAATGATCATTTTCACAAATGACAATTTTGCTATGTTTCTGTTGCGTTTTTCCTGAAGAAGTGTGTTGTTGCATTTTTTACTATTTTAGAAATCAATTTCAAGATTAGTTTATGACAAAATGGAGATGAATTTTGAAAAAACAAAAGGGTTTTTTTTCAAAATCAATCTAAATAACAAAAATTGCCTTCAATTTATTCATTGGTGTCATATATTGGAATATACAAATGAATCTCTACGTCCTATTGTTTAGATTTCATCATTTCTTGTTTTAGTCATGATATTTGGGCACGATTATGAGAAGTTGGAGAAGAGTTTTCGAAAATGAAGAGAGGTTTCTCTTAAGAACAAGCTCATCTAAAAAAATTCCTTCTGTTTTGTAACATTTGTCATGATTGAAGAGATATGATCTAATATTTTGACCCTATTTTCTAGAAAGTTGATCCTTATTTCCTAGTAGGTAGTTCTAAATCTTAATGTATCTAACTTTATCTTTGGGGAAATGGTTGAACTCAACCTCCTTAGCTTGGTAAAGAGTTTTTACTTTATATTTTATAAATTTATATGAGAGGTGAGTCAATACGTGATAGAGAGAATACATTGTGCATTGTGCAGTTCTATTTAAAAAAAAATATAGTGAATGATGAAGGTCAAAGTCTACCTGTTTAGGTATTCTTGTGTCAATCATTTATGGCAATGTTTATCTCATGTTTTTGGTTTTTATCTTTTGTTATGGTCTTGCTTGAATGTTATGTCTTCAGTGTTTAGTTAAATGAATTTATTTCAGAATTCACTTTCAGGTGCTCTGTTATAAGTAATTAAACATTTTAGTTTTTTTTCCTCCATCGTAATATCTAAAATTCATCCTTAGATAGACGATTTAGATATTATCAATTCCATTATTCCTATACTAACCTATCTACAAAAAAAATTGATAAAGACACCATAAAGGATTTCCTACCTTGCCCCTGTTTAAGGATTCTTCATTTTCCCATTATAGCTGCGAAAATTTTTAGCTTAATTTGACTCCATGCCCATTGGATTTTCCCTCTTCCCTACCATCAAACTATCAAAATTTTTCTACCTTGATATATAGACCTATCCTAAGATTAAGAATATTTCATAAGAGAGATCCCTCTCTGGGTTTGGAGGGGCTAGCTTCTAGTCCTAAATATTGGTTTATGGTCACCTTTGGGTTCCTCTCCTTATCCTAGAGGAATTACGAAGTGCTAGAAAGTATTATGTTTGCATAAATCATTGTATGGTTTGAAGAAAGCTTCCCAACTTTGGCCTATCCACATTGAAAGTTACCTCGTAGCATATGTGTTGATTCAAAAATCTACTTCAAAAGTGGTCCAAGGTATGACTTTGATTTTGGTTTTATATGTTGATGATCTATTATTGATAGGTAACAAGCCTTTGATATCAAATTAAGAGGGATTTTTCCTCTAAGATTGAGATGGAAGACCTTGGCATGATGCACTACTTTCTGAGATTAGAAGTTTGGAAATGGAAAAGTTTTTGTGAAGTTATTTGTTATGATGGAATGCAAATCCTTGGACACCTTGATACAATTGAATTTCAAGAAGTTATGCAGATATATTTTTGAACTGGCTACTAGCAATTGATTAAGCATTGATGTTCCTTGTAACACCCATATCGACATATGTTGTGTAGAGAATGACATGAGTCGATTCATGATTAAGTCACTTCATACACATTGGGTTGCCAAAAATCACTCTTTGAGATATTTGCATGGGATGGTCATTCTTAGTTTAAGATATACTACAAATGATGTAAGATTGCATGAATACACTAATGTTGACTAGGCTAGAAATAATTATTGATAAAAAGAGAACATCTAGGTGTTTCTTTAGCTTGGGATTTGCAATTAAATTTTGAAGAGAAGGAAATAGAAGTCTATATATTTAAGTGTGTCCAAGGTTGAGTACATTTTTGCTAGCATGGATAGCTATGGGGAAGTTCGAGGAAGATCCTTGGAGAGTTGTTTTATCAGGTTTTGGATATGACAGTGATACATTGCGATAATAAAGAATGGGATACGATTGGCAGAAAGTTTGTATGTTGCTGGGATTGAGATAAATCCTTGTGTTGACATAGTGTTGTTGTATGAAGTAAGATTAGGCTTATGGTTGCTACCTCCATGAGAGAGAGAAAGGAGTAATAAGGTATCCTTTTGTGACATATATTTATTCCAGCATAATATTTGATGTAATGTCCTACATGAATAGGAAAATAGGGAAATGTTATTCTTGGTAATGTATGAGAGAGTGTGATTGAGTTATTCGGTGAATTATTTAAGAAAGTATTAGATATGAACACGTTGATATGTTTCTGATCTACAAAGAGCAGGGTTGATCGAGGACACTGAGCCAACTCTTCCCCCCCATTTGAGTTCCTAAGGTCAAAAATTGAGATGTAGGGCTCCTGGGGTTGAGTGATCTTTGGACAATAGGGTATCACCCCTATTTTTCACCCATTGGGTGGAATATGTAGCTCCTTTATCTTGGTCTATGTAGAGTATACCCTAGTTGGCATCATATCCACAAGTTAGGCTTGTTGGGATTGTTGCTCCTTGTCTAGCCAACAGGTTGAGAGAGCTAGGGGTTGTGTGATCCTTACCTTTGGTAAGTCGAGTTTCTCATACAAGCAGGATCATGATGCAGGTGTTCTACCACTTGAAGCTTGAGGGTCATTGTTGGGAATATCAACTAGCAATAGGATGGATGAGATACTGTATCTCTCCTATTACTTGACATAGGGTGGAAGACTTATGCTCCCATATGAGATGACTTAAGGTGAGAGTGTCCCATAGGACCTTCCTCATTGTCAATAGATTCTAAGTTGAGATGTGCTCGCAGACGTTGTTCCGAGTTGAGAAAGGCTCCCTGATGATAAACTATTTGATGCTTCCTAGGTAGAAACATTGGGTTCCCCGCTAGTAGATGATTCTTAGTGGTAGAAATGGCTCCCCAGTGAATAGATGGTGGTAGCTTCAACTCCCCTCTGATGTCAAATTATTCTTCTTTTAGATTTGAGAGTGTTCAACATATGAGCATAGATAAACATAAATAAGCATAGATAAGTAGAGATGAACAAAGATGAGAACAAATGAGCATATGAGCAGAAATGAGCGGAGATGAGAAGAGATGAGCCAAGATATGCAATGATGACATTTTATTATGATGATATATTTATGATAAGACATATACTACAACCAGTGATTTCTCTCTAGATGAGAGGGAGTTTTAATTTGACAACTCATGCATAAATTCCTTCCTTTGGATAGTCTTCCTCATTAAGAAAGACCCTTGCTATCCATTGGAAGAATTTAATTTGATTAAGGAAAAATATATTTTTAATATGAAAACCCACATGTACACAAAAGGACATGTCACCCCGAAAGAGAAATTGGACACCCTTTGATGGCTATAAATATAGGTCAATTGACCCTCATTTGGAGATCGTCAATCATTCTTCTTTATTTGCTTTGGCTAGCACAAATCTAAGGTTGGTTTTAGGGAAGTTGGTTCACACAGGTCCAAAATTGCAGGGTATGAAGCTCACACATGTGATCTAAGGTTTTGATTTGTAGTTGTAGGGTTGCCAAAGGGAATTTTTGATTGTAACAGCAGGCACACAAACTTATCCATGTGGTTGGAGGGTTTCAACTGCATGCACATACAATCTCTCCATGTGGCTGGAAACTAGGGTTTTATTTCATCAGTTGACCATAGGATTTGGTAGTTGACCACAGGATTCAACAGTTAACCGTAGATATTGACAAATTATCATATGCTTCTGAATTAGGGTTTTGTTTATTAACATTGTTGGGTTTATCTCTTGAATGTGATTTAGTTGATTATGTTGGATAGTTTTGTGGTTAAAGATATGGATAATTGTAATCTCTCTTTTGCTGAAACATTCAATGACAATTTAATAAGAAGAAGAATTTCAAAGGGTTTCCCCCTTGTGGGGTTTTTCCCCGGTCCTAACCAATTCTAGTGTCTCTATGTGTGAATGTTTTTCTTCTATCATTCCTTAATGTTCCACTGCATTGATGATAATATTGTTCTTTCTATGTAGTTGCATAAGTTGTTGAATAATGAGATGATGTTGTGGGGTGAATTCAATATGTAAATAATGAAATGCAATTATATAAATCAAATAACAATATAACCATAAGGAAAATTAAAAAATTGTACACTCAGTACAAGGATACTATTGAAAATGCAACAAGAAAATCTCAGTTTGACTTTTCCTTGTTCAAACTAGAGAAAATTCAAATTTCTATTTAAGGAGAAATCTTGGAGGTAGTTAACTGAGGTGACATCGCACTTGTCACTGAATTAACTTAGTTAATTCAATTTGGGGAATATTGAGTTCAGTTCAATATTATTGATTGCTAATTTGTAGCAATCTTTTTCAGTTAAATTGAGTTATTGTCAGTTAAACTAGTTCTAACTGTTAGAATAACTACTGGATGTCAAGTTGTGGAAGTGGAACTTTAACCACACTTAATGATCAACTAGTTAAATGATCATTCATCCAAAAATAATTTTTCATGTAGAAAATTCGAGTTACCCAGTCGATATGGAGATTCCAAGGTAATGTACTATCAGTTGTAGACTATTCCCATGTGTATAGGTGGTGCATGCAGTCAGAGGAAGGACCTAGAGGAATTAAGCAATTCAATAAGAGGGAATTCCCTAAATAATAGGAGCTAATTTACTAATGGAAATAGGAGCTTAGAGGGCTTGAAAATTGGCTATATGTTGGCCAAAGTTAGTCAGTTAGGTAGAGGGATAGGATATACAGTTGCAGGGTGTGCTCAGGCTTGATCAAGCATATGTATTTCATCTCTATTCTCTGATTAATGTAATACAGATAGGAAGGGGTTTTGAGCAGTTGCTTTCCCCTAGATAAATATTTATGCATGTGTGATGTTTCTTTTTGCATGTCTATGTTTTGTGTTCTAGATGGTGAATTAACTTCCGCAAATCAGTAGAGTAGTTTCGAGTCTTGTGAAAGCTAGTAAATTTCATGAATAGTTTCAAATACACACAATAATTTATACAAATACTCTCAAACTGAAATATTCTCATAAGAAGTGTCAGATTGACAAGCCATCTTTAAGCATCAACATCATAACACACATTGTCAACATATCAAGGCCTTAACTAACAAGCTTTATTTAGATCAGAGCATAATGTTGGGAGGATTTATGTGAGATACCACACTAATCTTAAGGCACATACCCCATCTAGATGTTCACTAGGTATGTCCATTCAGGACTATTCTTATCTTGGATTCCCAATCCTTAAAGAATACCAATCCTCTTCGACCACTCTTGTCTTGGAAACCTGTCCAATCCTCAAAGAGTGTCGGCCCATAAGATTACTTCCTATATTGGAGTTCCATTCCTCAAGGAGTATTGGTCTCATATGATTATCCAATCATTTAGAACCCATTTTCCCTCCATGGCCTTCACTATATGTACGATTGTTAGTTCTGGCCTAGTGCATGATACAAGAAGAATAGAATATATGTCCATCATCACTCCCTCTCAACCAAAGAGAAGATCCTCATTCCCTCTTGATCAAGGAATATATCCTTTCTCCTTTTCAAACATTTAAAGAGACTTCTTACTCTCTCTCAAGCATAGAGAATATTCCTTACTTCTTTTCAATTGGGAAGTCATAACCACAATTTCTCTTAGCATGTCTTCATCAATACATCAACTACTAGTTGTTTATGGATATCTTCTAGTAGCTACATGGCTCCTCCTTTCCTTTGTAACTCATCATATATATATTTTATATTTCTGGTGCCATTTGTGACAAGGTTCATGCCATCAATCATTCATATCACTTTTTTTTAGTCAGCATCAACAAGGAAAATGTATTGATCAAATCGAAATAGAGATAATCATAGCTCCCTCTAATCATGGAAATGATCTTCATTGTCATTGAAGCATACATATAATTTTATCTTCCTGTACTACTACCTTTCAATCCCAATATGGCATAGACATCTTGACCACATAATCCTTCAAATATTACCAAATCCATCCACTCAATCCATGTATTCAATGAATTGAGTTCAAAACAAATAGTTGTAGATGCACTAGTCTCAACTGTCATTATGCATTTCTACTACATTCTTCCAGGTAGAAAAACCATATACCAACCAGATAACCAATAAAAAAACATAATAATTATCTCAACATGATGTCCTTTTTCCAAGATATCACATTCTTCTTACTTTTTCTTTGATATCAACATCCTTCTGCATATTGTGAAAAAATCATCCTCCATGATTTTTCTATTTTTTAGTCATTTTTCCCATGGAATGAACTAATGAACAAGCTATAATGTATTCTTCCTTGGAGTTCTCATTTTCAACTCCCTCTCTTTGTTTAGGAGACCATATTTGATGTTGATAAATGTCATCAGATGAACTCTCCTTCCAACCTCTTCACATACTTTTGCAATATGTCCTACCAAGGAGCCAAGTCATATCCCAAGTAGATCATCGATATTAGAGTTGTCAAATTATAACAACCTCTTATAAAAGGTGTCGATTTCTATTATTCCCCCCCTCTGAATTCAACATTTATTTGCATGATTTATATTTCTATTGCAATAATATTCAACTTTATCAATGTGTTCCTTGAATGAACTCATCAGTTGAAAATTTCAACATTATGTCCATCAGGGTCCTTAAAGTTCCCTCTTTTCATCATGCTCATCATCTTCAAGGAGTCATAAAAAAAACGAGTGTTTCTTTTCTTTTTTCTTCCATCCTCATCCTACTTCCATAATTTTGATAGCCTTCATCATGTGCTTGCAATCATGCAAGAACGACCAAGCAAAATATACAAGGACAAGAGCACGATGTTAATTTTGGAAATCTAGGTTTTCCATGGTTTTTCAGAAAGGTATACTTCTAGGGTACTAGTTACAAACCCTATATTTCTTGACCTAATCCTTGATATGATTTTTACTTTTAGAGAAAACATCAGCCCTATGTTTCTTATTCAAGTCCTAGGTTTTATCCAGTTCAACCCTTGCTAAAGTTTTACCATATACCATAGATTATCCTTTCAAAGTTTAGATCTGCAAACCCTAGATGTTATGGTTCAAGTACTAGGGTTTCCTAAGAGGGAATAACCAATTATGGTTAGGGTTTTAACTCTTAGGGTTATTTTATTAAGGGTTGAGAAACCCTAGATATAAAAATTATTCATGACTTCACAAACCTACAAACCTCAGATTCTCAAAATATGCAACAGATTAACTGCAAAACCCTAAAGACTTTACATATCCTTTATGTTAATGTCAGTTTTTACAGCCTTCCTCCAGTGGTCAAACATGCTCTTACAAAGTGATTTTAAGGTGTCAAGGTCAAATTTTGTCATTTCAGTGAGTCTTCAAGCAAAATTTGGTCACTAGGCATTAGGTCTAGGGTTTGCTTTTACTCCTTTCAAAGTTCTCCAAATTTAGGTCCATGTCACCATTAAGCTAAGTGCACCATCATTCATAGGGTTTTCATCATCATGTCAGGGTCCAATGGGTCATTTTACACCTTGTTCATGCTTCAGTTGTGCCTAGGTAAAGTTCATTTCCCTCTCGTAGGGTTTTGAAGGTAATTTCTCTTGGATGGTCAAATCATTAGCGAAACTTGTATCCTGATGTTCATACACCTTCCCCTATCCTTAATGTACCTTATTAAACAATTCCCATCACTAAGATCCCCAAATTCCTCATTTTCGCACAAACCCTAGTTTCTTGCTACAACTTGACAATTTTCTAGGCTAGGCATGTGTTTTGCCCTTTTGGACCCCTTCCCCTCACTCAATCTTTGAAATTCCACTTTCCCCTACTTCCTAACATCCCTCCCTACTTCCCAAAATTTTCTCAAGAATTTAGAAGCCACTTATCCCCTTCATTTCGCTTCATTTTGACAAATCCCCTGTTCCACACATCGGGATAGGTTTTACTCCAACAATGTTTCTGAGCAAGAAAAGATGAATTTGGGAAAACTGAGAGAGGTTTTTGTGCACAACAGGCCAAGGAAGAAAAAAATCATTCACTTTTTACACAGGTATCATGGTTTTAGATAAATGTCAAAAATACAGTTGCCTCGGGAGAATTGATGCACCTCTAAAGTGACCTTGGGAAAATCAAGTTTTATCCTAGCGTGGTTGACCAAATGACTTGGTTGATGAGTCAGATGATAACTAGACACAAATATCTTTCCAATGAGCTATCATGAGCTCAATTTTGAGTTGAGGAAGCCCTTCAAAAGTTTACTGCAACAGCACTCTGCCTTTAGGCAGCCTCATTTTTCACATTTTGACCAGTATTGGGATATTTGATTTTTGATATGGAAAATGAACTCCAAACTGAAAAAGACTAGTTTTGTTGGAAAGTATACTCAAATACCTTTCCAACAAGCTATCTCCCACTCAATTTGGACACCAGGAAGGCCTCCAAAAGTCTCCTGGAAAAAGCATGACGCATTGGGCAGGTGGTGCAGCACACATAATAGGCGCGACACATTGGGCAGTGCTTTGCAGTGTAAATTTACACGGGTGCGGTGCACATAACTGATGCAGCGCATTGGGTTTGATGTGCGGTGCATATAGCCAGCAAGCCCAAAAACTTCAAAAACTTGCTCCAAATCGCTCAAAACGCGTGGGTCTTAACTTGTACAAGTAAGTTGGGCTTCCATCATTGCTTTTCATCCAAGGTTAGTGCTTGTGGTTGTCTTATGGTGTTTTTATCATAAAACCCTACCAAGGAAAACAATGCTAGAGTTTTGTATTAACTATTTGGCTGCCAAGTTATTTTCCCCCACCTCACATTCCCTTACTCCATTTTTCCCTTGATTTTCCTATTCCCTACATTCACATACCCCTAAATTCACTAATTCCATACCCCAATTCCCATTTCCCCAAAATCTCAAAGCGAACTATCAAACCGTAGTGCTATACCCAAAACTCCTAAATAATTTCATAATCCCTTGTTTCGCTAAATAAACCCTATCCTATCCTAATAGTCCTAAATTTCCTCATTTTTCCCTCCCTCTACAGTCCCTCATATCACTTTTCCCTTGGTGGAAAAAGTCAAAACACATCACAAATCACCTTCTTCTCATCAAGACAACTCCAAGACAGTTCATCCATTAGTAGAGATGGCATCTGATCCTTCATATGACCATGATGAAGAGACACATAGTGACTCTCCTACAGAGGTACATGCACTCAGGAGACCTCATAAAGGTGGCAAAACATTAAGGAGAAACGCCAAGCTGCCCAAAGGAGGAGGGTGGAGCGAGCCAATATCCACTTAGAGAGATTTTTGGAGAAGGCCAACAATGAGAAAGAATTTTTGAGACACATGGCTTTTCATTACATGGCGAGGAACAAAGTTTGCAAGGCGAGAATCAAGAGTTTAAAGGTAAAATTGAAGAAGGCATCAAAGAGGAAAAAGGAGCATGATAGACTTCAAATATTGGCTGAGGCTTCCTTGGCCCAATACAATGCTTGATGGAAGAGACTCAGACCAAATTTCAAAAAATTTGGGGCACTTTTTGCATTTTTTGAATTTTTGGCACTAAAACACAGAAATTTCTACTCTATGCGTTGCGCCACCCGGCGCTCGCTTTTGATGGAGGAATCATTTTGAGTAAATATCAATATATTTGGATTTTTCATGAAAACATATGCATGCTCACAAATGGTCAAGAAATTTTGACAGCTTTTGAACCCCCAAAAAGGTCAAAAACACCCTAAAAATGGCCTTTCTGCCCCTATTTTGACACATAGGAAGCAGTCTTGGGAGAACTGACTTTTGGGGGCCAAATGGATACCAAATTGAAAAATTATACTTGGGTTGGAAAGTAGATGGGCAGAACTTTACAAAGAGCACACTTGGAGCTCATTTTGATATTGGGAAGGCCTCCAAAAGTGGGTCCAAATAGGCACTATGCATAGAGAATCAAGCGCGGCGCATAGAGGAAAAATTGCTAGTTTGACCAAGTATTTCTCTGTTTTTCGCCCAGGTTTGGCTAGTTTGACTTTTTCACTTTCATAATGGAAAATTTGTGATGTAATTAAATGTAAATTGATGGATCATGATGTAAATATGTTAAATTTTCACTTGTAGAGGTAGATTCATCAGTTTAAAATTTGTTTGAAACTGAATGAATCAGTTCCCTTGTTTCTAGAGGCATGCTGTTTTGTTGTCTAATTTCTAGTTCTCAGTTTAGAATTAGTTGAAACAGCTCCTAAAAATGTGAGCTCGACCCCTAGAGGCAAGGATGAGCTATGGTTGTCTATATTATGTTTTTTTTTCCAGTCATTAGCATGGTTGGACTTTTGAGAAAGCCTTGAACTTCGTTGTACACTCATATCAACGTTTTGGCTAAGGAATTAAGATCAGGATTTGCAGCACTCTTTGGGATCCCTGTGGAAATTTGTCTTGGTACAGTGCTTTCCTTTGTAATTGTGAATTTATTTATGTGATTGTATGCCATTATCTCTCTTATTTCTTCTCAGCTAAAACAAACAAGAGTGTAAGTAGAATTCATTGAAATTGCAGTGCTCTACTTGAGGTTTGCTTTATTCTTTGATGTTTTCAGCTGTTTGGAGAGGATCCATGAGTTTTCTTGCCCTATTTAGCTCCTAACCTATCTAATCCTTCCATCTCATTCAATTTTAAGTGCCAAAAATAATTTCCTACCTTGCCCCATTAAGATCCCTGCAGGACTGAGCCTCAATCCCCGCACGCAAAATCTACCTTTCCATCTGAGCCAACAAAACTCCATTTTATCAAATTAAACTCTCTTGCACTTATACCTAGCCTAAGATCAGTAGATATTTTAGTCATCTCAAGCCCTCATCGATCATAATTTCCTGAGATTGACCTGGAGAGAGCCCTCTCCTGACCTGGTAGGGCTAGCTACCAGGCTGAGCGTGGTTTGATGTTGGCCCTGGATCCTACCTTTTCAGCCTGAGATAAATCTAGGCTCTAACATAGTGGTGAAAATACCGGGGAAGAAAGTTTATTTTCATTGTTTGGCTTTGTAGACTACAGAGCCTGAAGTTAGCAAGGTAGCCTTCGAAACTCTCTTGCTTTGCATTAGAAAAAGTAGATAAAATATGCTTCAGTCAATCTCTAGTCTAGTCTTATAAGTTGAACATCTGACTTGCACATTGCCTCAGTAACATGTATCAAGTTCAGATCTGATTGTTGATAGTGAAAAACGATCAGACACAGCAAGGCTGAAATCATTCACCTGGCGATTCCAAATCATTTTCGAGATCAGATCCAAGGACTCCATTGGAGGATGCACCCGGCCAGCAGAAACATGAAAGGACAATATGGAAAGATCAGGTATTCAAGTTGGAATTTCATCCAAGACATTTTGTTCTTTGTTGTAAATTATTTCTTCTCTTTTCCTGAGAATGTCAAGAAGGTTTTACAAAGTATATTGTATTTGAGAAAAGATCCTCAGTGTTTGATTCCTTCCCTTTGAAGTTTGTGAATACCAAAGATTTGCAAGACTTTGAACTTGATCAAGACCCTTCTTCTAAATCTTGTGATGACCATCTTCAAATTGATGAGCTCCAAGAGACCAAGACTGATTCTATACCTTCTGTACATACCCCTATACCTTGTAAAATTCCAAATCGATACAAGCCTCTAATTTTACCTCCTATATCCCATGCTTTCCCTAGAAATCATGATCTATATCTACCAAGATTTTATGGTGAATGCGACAATATCACTGCTGAGAGACATGTATTGAATTTTGATTCTTTCCTTAACCTTTTTGAAGTTGATGAAGAGGATGTCAGAATTAGGCTTTTTTCTCTTTCTTTGCAAGGAAAAGTCAAGAGTTGGTTCAAAACCCTGTTTGATGCAAGCATCTCATATTTCTAGTAGTTCTTCAAAGTTTTCCTCAACAGGTGGGTGGTCAGACAAAACCCTTTCTTGATTATAGAAGAGTATAACCAGCTGAAAAGATTGCCAGGGGAGACAGTACAACAATTTTCTGCCAGATTTAACCAAGTATATTTTTCGATGCTTGTTAATATAAGACCTCCTCCTAGATCTACTCTCTTGCACTACCCGCATGCCTTTGATCTGGAAATGGAGTTTCAGCTGAGAGAAAGGAATCTTGCAACACTTGAAGAGATGCAAAATATTGCAGTAGATGTAGAAGCTCATTTGCTGATCCGAAGGGCAAAGTTGAAGGAAGAAGAGATGAAAAACACAGATCCAGAGGAATCGACATCTTTAGAGGTAAAGCTTGAAATTTTGGCAAGTGTAGTGGAAGAGATGATGCAAAGGATCATCACAAGGAATGAGTATAATGTTCAAGCCTATGGCTTGCTGATTGAAGAAGAACAAGTTGCTGATCCAAAACATCTTCTTTTTTATCCTAGTTGTCATAGATCTGATAATGATTGTTTTATAGATCATCTTCGAGAAGAGAGATCTGTTGATATGACATGTATGCTTGATGATGTGTTTTATACTGATGATTTTCCTCAATTTGATTAGTATGATGATGATTATGTTCTCCAAACAGAAGCTACTCTTGCAGACAAATCAATAGCTAGTTTGTGGGAGGAGAAAGTTCATTTTCAGCAGCTCGAATACAGTGATTAATCGATACATATCAGCTATGACAATGAAGAGGAAAGTGTAGCAAATTTTGAAGTAAGTGAAGGATATTTGCCTTTTTGTTTTGCTTCATTTCAGTTCATCAGAGACAACATTCATGCAATCAGAAATCAATTGTCGACAAGTCTTGATTTGGACCATCTTGAGGGCAATACAAACCTTGTTCAAGACTTCTCATATCCAGATTTGCAGCCCCCGAATGCTATTGATTGTCAAGTTGTAGATGAAGACTTGGAAGCTGGCACATATGATCAAATGATACAAGATGATTCTGTACCATTTTTTTTGAATCATTTCAGTTTCTGAAGGGAAAACTGCATAGTATATCTTCAAATGAGCAGCCTGTAGAAAGTCATGCAATCTTATCGAAACCAATAGAAAATGGCTTGCAGCAACCTTTTCAAGTTTTTCACGATCCAATAGCTGATGTGTTGGATGATGTCTACAGTGAAAGTCCTTCTCTTGTCTGTGAGACTGACAAAAGTATTGATGAAAAATTGATCCGAAAGCCAGTTTATTTGTCATTTTCAATAGGAGTCTCACCACAAATCTCAGATAAAAGTTTGCATTCATGGTATGAAAAGAAGAAAATTAATCCATTGGATGAGCTAAGTCCCAATGTGCATGAATTTTGAGATGCTTATGCAGTGTTTTTGGAGGTGGATAGAGAATCCATAGTATTCAACAGATCTGTTCACAAGTTTTCATGGGAGTTGCCTTTCAGCATTTCTCTCTTGTTGTTCATAAGCGAGCACTTGTGTAGAATTCAAACAGCAGTCGGAATACTTACTTGGTTGCATTGGTTGTTTCATTTCACTTGATCAGGTGATGAATGAAACTGTTAGAGTAGGTTTTGATGAATAAGCTCTACTTTGAGCATCATTTTCAGTTTGTCGGTTGTGTTTAAGTATCGAGTCAGTGTTTAGTTGAGTGAGAGTCAATTTGTGTCATTGAGTCATCAGTTTTTAGTCATGCATTTCAGCTTGAGTTTTTGACTCCATTGCCCAATGGACGAAGGCATTGTCTTCTTTCCAAAGATCTGTAGTTCTTGGCACCTCTAAGGAGCTACCATCCCCATTGGAGCCAATGTTAGTGTCAGTTTTTGCAGCCTTCCTCCAGTGATCAAGCATGTTCATACAAAGTGATTTTAAGGTGTCAAGGTCAAATTTTGTCATTTCAGTGAGTCTTTAAGCAAAATTTGGTCACTAGGCATTAGGTTCAGGGTTTGCTTTTACAACAAGTTCTCAAAATGTCGTTCCATATCACCATTCAGCTGAGTACACCATCATTCAGAGGGTTGTCATCATCATGTCAGGGTCCAATGGGTCATTTTACACCTTGTTCATGCTTCAGTTGCGCCTAGGTAAAGTTCATTTCCCTCTCGTAGGGTTTTGAAGGTAATTTCTCTTGGATGGTCAAATCATCAAAGAAACTTGTATCCTGATGTTCATACACCTTCCCCTATCGTTAATGTACCTTATTAAACACTTCCCATCACTGAGATCCCCCAAATTCCTCATTTTCGCACAAACCCTAGTTTCTTGCTACAACTTGACAATTTTCTAGGCTAGGCCTGTGTTTTACCCTCTTGGACCCCTTCCCCTCACTCAATATTTGAAATTCCAATTTCCCCTACTTCCTAACAGCCCTCCCTACTTCCAAAAATTTTCTCAAGAATTTAGAAGCCACTTATCCCCTTCATTTTGCTTCATTTCGACAAATCCCCTGTTCCACATATTGGGACAGGTTTTACTCCAACGATGTTTCTGAGCAAGAAAATATGAATTTGGGAAAAATGAGAGATTTTTTGTCCAAAATAGGCCAAGGAAGAAAACATCCTTCACTTTTTACACAGGTGTCATGGTTTTAGAGAAATGTCAAAAATACAGTTGCCTCGGGAGAATTGATGCACCTATAAAGTGACCTTGGGAAAATCAAGTTTTCTCCTATCTTGGTTGGCCAAATGACTTTCTTGATGAGTCAAATGATAACTAGACACAAATAGATTTCTAATGAGCTATCATGATCTCAATTTGGAGTTGAGGATGCCCTTCAAACGTTGACAGCAAAAGCGTTCTGCCTTTAGGCAGCCTCATTTTGCACATTTTGACTAGCCTTGGGAGATTTGATTTTTGATAGGGAAATGAACTCCAAATTGAAAAATTCTAGTTGGGTTGGAAAGTAGGCTCAAATAACTTTCCAAAAAGCTATCCCGCGCCCAATTTTGAACTGGTAAGGCCTCCAAAAGTCTCCTAGAAAAAGCACGAAACATTGGGCAGGTGGCGCGACGCACATAACAGGCGTGGCGCATTGGGCAATGCTCTGCAGTGTAAATTTACATGGGTGCGGCGCACATAACTGGTGCAGCTCATTGAGTTTGATGCGTAGCAAATATAGCCAGCAAGCCCAAAAAATTCAAAAACTTGCTCCAAATTTCTCAAAACGCGTGGGTCTTCACTTGTACAAGTAAGTTGGGCTTCCATCATTGCTTTTCATCCAAGGTTAGTGCTTGTGGTTGTCTTATGGTGTTTTTGTCATCAAACCCTACCAAGGAAAACGATGCTAGAGTTTTATATTAAATTTTTGGATGCCAAGTTATTTTCCCCCCACCTCACATTCCCTTACTCCATTTTCCCCTTGATTTTCCTATTCCCTACATTCACATACCCCTAAATTCATTAATCCCATACCCCAATTCCCATTTCCCCAAAATCTCAAAAACGAACTCCCAAACCCTAGTGCTATACCCAAAACTCCTAAATCATTTCATAATCCCTTGTTTCCCTCCCTCTACAGTCCCTCATATCAGTTTTCCCTTGGTGGCAAAAGTCAAAACACATCACAAATCACCTTCTTCTCATCAAGGCAGCTCCAAGACAGTTCATCCACTAGCAGAGATGGCATTTGATCCTTCATATGACCATGATGAAGAGACACATAGTGACTCTCCTACAAAGGTACATGCACTGAGGAGACCTCATAAAGGTGGCACAACATTCGGGAGAAACACCAAGTTTCTCAAAGGAGGAGGGTGGAATTCACTTCACTAGAGCAAGAAATCAATGTCGATCAGGAGTCTTGGCTTGAGAGAGTCAATATCCACTTAGACAGATTGTTGGAGAAGGCCAAAAAGGAGAACGACTTGTTGAGACACATGGCTTTTCATTACATGGTGAGGAACAAAGTTTGCAAGGCGAGAATCAGGGGTTTAAAGGCAAAATTGAAGAAGGCATCAAAAAGGCAAAAGGAGCATGATAGACTTCAGATATTGGCTGAGGCTTCCTTGTCCCAACAAAATGCTTGATGGAGAAGACTCAGCCCAAATTTCAAAAAAATTGGGCACTTTTTGCATTTTTGGAATTTTTGGCACTAAAACATAGAAATTTCTGCTCTATGCGTTGCGCCACCTGACGCTCGCTTTTGATGGAGGCATCATTTTGAGAAAAAAATCAACATATTTGAATTTTTCATGAAAAAATATGCATGCTCACAAATGGCCAAGAAATTTTGACAGGTTTTGAGACCCCAAAAAGGTCAAAAACACCCTAAACATGGCCTTCCTGCCCCTATTTTGACACACAGGAAGCAGTCTTGGGAGAACTGACTATTGGGTGGGGGGGGGGGGGGGGGGGGGGGGGGGGGGGCGGGGGGCGCAAATGGAGGCCAAATTGAAAAATTTCACTTGGGTTGGAAAGTAGACAGGTAGACCTTTCCAACAAGCATGCATAGAGCTCATTTGGACACCGGGAAGGCCACCAAACGTGGGTCCAAACAGGCGCTACGCATAGAGAATCAAGTGCGGCGCATAGAGGAAAAATTGCAAGTTTGACCAAGTATTGCTCTGTTTTTCACCCAACTTTGGCTAGTTTGACTTTTTCACTTTCCTAATGGAAAATTTGTGATGTAATTAAATGTACATTGATGGATCATGATGTAAATATGTTAAATTTTCACTTGTAGAGGTAGATTCATCAGTTTAAAAGTTGTTTGAAACTAAATGAATCAATTCCCTTGTTTCTAGAGGCATGTTGTTCTGTTGCCTAATTTATATTTCTCAGTTTAGAATTAGTTGAAACAGCTCCTAAAAATGTGAGCTCGACCCCTAGAGGCAAGGATGAGCTATGGTTGTCTATATTATGTTGTTTTTCAGTCATTAGCATGGTTGGAATTTTGAGAAAGCCTTGAACTTCGTTGTACACTCATATCAGCATTTTGGCTAAGGAATTGAGATCAGGATTTGCAGCACTCTTTGGGATCCCTGTGGCAATTTGTCTTGGTACAATGCTTTCCTTTTTAATTGTGAATTTATTTATGTGATTTTATGCCATTATCTCTCTTATTTCTTATCAGCTAAAACAAACAAGAGTGTCAATAGAATCCATTGAAATTGCAGTGCTCTACTTTAGGTTTGCTTTAGTCTTTGATGTTTTCAGTTGTTTGGGGAGGATCCATGAGTTTTCTTGCCCTCTTCAGCTCCTCACCTGTCTAATCCTTCCATCTCATTCAATTTTAAGTGCCAAAAACAATTGCCTACCTTGCCCCATTGAGATCCCTGCAGGACTGAGCCTCAATCCCCACACCCAAAATCTACCTTTTCATATGAGCCAACAAAACTCCATTTTATCAAATCAAACTCTCTTGCACTTATACCTAGCCTAAGATCAGTAGATATTTTAGTCATCTCAAGCCCTCATCGATCATAATTTCCTGAGATTGACCCGGAGAGAGCCCTCTCCTGACCTGGTAGGGCTAGCTACCAGGCTGAGCGTGGCTTGATGTTGGCCCTGGATCCTACCTTTTCAGCCCGAGGTAAATCTAGGCTCTAACACTTTCTAATGATCATAACCATATTCTAGACACTTAACATGAAATGAACATTAACATTGTACATACCTCTGTTGCTGGCTTGTATGGGCCTGACCCAGGTTCAGAGGTGATTTAGCCAAGCAAACCCTAATACTACTGGCCCTTTCGGCAACAGTCAGTGGAGTGTGGGTTGAGGTCTCAATCGAAGTAGTATGGGAGGGTGCGAGAACTAGGTTTTCACACCCTGGGGATGTCTGATGAGCTTCTGGAGGTTCGTAGTTTGACCCTACACGCATGCCCTCGCAACCTATGATGTTGCTTCTACTCAGTGTTTGACCCATATTATACCCTAGTTCCTTGCTATTTAATCTGTTATTACTTGATTACTCAACTTATTTGTGTAAGACTAGTGATTATTAACAGCATATCTAGCAATCATATTAGTGCGTACAATAAAAAAATAATATAAATGTAAAGAAGGAAATGCACAAGCAGATACACAGAAATTGGAGTAAGATTCTCTTTATTATTCTTCGATCAAGATTACAGACTCGACACCGCCTTACGCACTCAGCTGCAGGCTCTACTAGGCCTCTGCGCACTTAGTTGTAGACCCTTTTCTTACTACTACGACCCAATACACTTAGACTCTTACTCTATGCTCGAACCATGCATATTCATCTATCTCTCCAATTCGCTCTCGTTACAACTTAGAGCCTCACTCTATTTATACAATCCCATGGTCCGCAGACCATGGGTAGGCCGACATGACATTATATTACTTTACAATACTGAGGGCAGACAACCCTACGACTCCTCCTATACTTCGTACTCCGTGCCCATAATTCGTGGAGTCTTACAATACATTTGACCAAAACTTGGGATTTGAGCCCCAAAACATGCTGTGGGGGGATTCCATGCCCAACAGGCCCCTAACACAATCATCATGACTCGTCCTGAGTCATTTTGTTGGTGCGGCGATCCTGGCACACAGTCCCTCCAACTGGTCCCGATGGCCTAAATGTCGGCAATGCATTGAGCCACTGCTTGCTATACCTGCGCATTCTTGCTTTTGAATCATCTACATCTGAATTGTGTCCTTACCTTGGTACCGGCATCTATTGCACATGTTTATGTTCCCATGCCCTTGTCCGGCTCCTTGAGTTGTGAAGACTGGACTTTGGCCGGTTAGTCAGAGAGCTGACCCACCCATGTATGGTTTCAAGCAACTGCTGGCCTGGCAACGAAACCATTTGTTGGCTTGTATGGGCCTGACCCAAGTTCATAGTTGATTTAGCTAAGAAAATCTTGGAACTATTGGCCCTTTCGGCAATAGTCCACGGAGCGCAGATTGAGGTCTCACCCAAAGTAGTATGGGAGGGTGCTAGAACCAGGTTTCCGCACCTTGGGGATGTCTGATGAGCTTCTAGAGGTCTATGGTTTGACCCTGTGCACAAGTCGCTATGCGCACCTGTTAGTCCCTTACAACTTGTGATATTGCTTCCGCGCAACCCTACTTTGGGCATGACCCATATTATACCCCAATTCCTTGCTATTTAATCTATTATTACCTGATTACTCAACTTATTTGTGTAAGACTAGTGATTATTAAAAACATATCCAGCAATCATATCAGTGTGTGCGATGAACAAAACAATATAAATGTAATGAAGGCAATGCAAAAAAAGATACACAGAAATTGGAATAAGCTTCTCTTTATTATTCTTCGATCAAGATTATAGACTCGACACCTCCCTACGCACTCAGCTGTAGGGGTCCGCGCACTCAGTTGCGGACTCTACTAGGCCTCTGCGCACTCAACTGCAGAGCCTCTTCCTACTACTACGACCCAATACACTTAGACTCTTACTATATGCTTGAACCATGTGTATTCATCTATCTATCCAATTCGCTCTCTTTGCAACTTAGAGCCTCGCTCTATTTATACAATCGCATGGTTCGCGCACCATGGGTAGGCTAACATGACATTACATTACTTTACAATACTTAGGGTAGATAGCCCTATGACTCGTTCTATACTTTGCGCTCTGCGCCCGTAATTCGCGGAGTCTTACAATACATTTGACCAAGTTGGGCTTTGAGTCCCAAAACATGTTGTGGGGGTATTCCATGCCCAACATCTGTGACATAACAATACCTTCAAATATTTGGTCCTGTCAACACTTCTTCAACAGATGACTCGACTTCTCCTATGTTGAGCTATAAACTTTGTCTTCACATAGATCTATGTTGATCTTCATATATCATTATTTTCTTGAACCAAGTCATCACACTTATAGAAGATGATCCAAAATATTGTCCATTTACCATCATACAATGAAAGTCATCAAAACATTGTCATATTGGTATGAGAACCTTCCTATATAGTGTTACTTCAATACAATTATCTTAAATTGCATGACTTCTAATTGAATTACTATCATATGTAGGTTTCTTGACAAATTTTTACTTAGATGATAATCAAATCACTATGTCTACAGGTCCCAGACTTATTGTTGAGCAATAATTGCCAACCCATAGTTCTTTTCCTTCATGATTTTGCCAAATAAGATGATGTGATTTAAATAATATTTCTCCCCTGTCTGCCCATTTATACTTTGTATTAAAGGCCTGGCGACCATGTGACCCTACAGATAGGTGAAAAATACTAACCATTGGATCACTGTGATGTGACATCATAACATTTGAAACATCACATTCTGATGCTTGATGCTAAATTATTAACACATCATATGATCTTTGTGCAATAGAGTATTCTTGTATACCATATGAGTCGACAATAAAATACATGAGATTTTGATGAAACTACGTTGTGATTCTCAACGTAAATGATCTCACAAGATTCATGTGCCATGTCACAATAAGAGTGGAGAGTGGTTAGAAATTTAATATGAAGTGAGCCCTAGTTCTGAGTCCTTCCTCAAAATGCTTGATATATAATGACTCTAATTAAAGCCACTTAGATTGATCTAGTGTAGAGTAAGTCAAATTTTACACAACTATTATAAATATCACTATCAAATCATACATAAAATTTGTGTCTTTATATACGTAACTTTGAGCCATTGCCATATCCAAATATCATATATAATGTATCGAGCCACAACCATATAATTCCAATGGTGCCACAATTTTACTATACACGAGACGATGACTACCCAATTTTGAGTCACCGTATTGTATATGTCAACAAATTCCTATGACCATGGATGCGGGCTGGAATGAAAACCACAACCAATGTAAATTTGATACTATTGAAAAAAATATCATTGTGAATGTATCTTTAGTAAAAATGAGTGATTCCATCATGCATACTTCATAGTCATTAGTCTACCCTTAGGGATGAGTGGAATTACACATAGTATATTTAGTCGAGCCACATATCTACTAGAAATTTAATCGAGCAATCCACAAGATCATAATGCCACAATTCCAATGAGCCATGACATAATCACAATGCCATGTTTGATTTATTGTAATTTTGCGGGTCATTGTTCAAGGCAAGTACATACCACAACGAATCCATGTCAAAATTGATGGAGAAAATGTAGAAATAGCTCGAAATTTGCAGTTGCTAATGAATTTAGACTAAAAACAATAGACACAAATTTATTCTACTCAACCCGCGGAAAGGGAAAAATACAATAGTAACACATTAAATCATTCAATCACAATGAACACAATATTTTTACTGGGGAACCCAACTAGAAAAAATCCCTCCGCTATTTTGTATTATATTAGACGAGATAATGAGCAATTACAATGATAACTTCAATCCTTGAAACTCAACGCACACTGCAATAATAATCTCTTGCTTTGCATGTTACAACCAATACTTAGCCAAAATATGTCTGCAGATTCCTCCTATTTCCTTGTAAAATTCCAGAGGAAATTAGCCCCTAAAAATAGGGAAATATTCCTATTTCCTTGTGCAAATCCTAGATAAATTTATTACCTACTCCAATGCAAAACATGTACTGCCAATAGTATACAATTGAATAAAATGTGCCTTTTTCCTCCACTCAACTAGGAAATTTGAATTGCATGCATGACTAGGTTTATTTTTAGTAAATTGACTAGTTAACTAAAAGATCAGTGAGTTAACAATAATCACTACTACACAATTGAACTCCTACTAGCTCTATTCATGACTAGACTTCAAATAAAAAAGTTTCACTAACTATAACTCTACTAGATTGCTAGATCTTAGCAATCAACTCATGCACACCTCTACTTCTAGCCCATAAACTCGAGTTGAATGATTTAAAGAAGTGACCTGGGCATGTCACTCCTGCTAAAAGCAACTCAAGTCATCCTATTTATGTGGAAATTTGAATTTGTGAATTTGACTAAGGCACAAGTTAAATGAAGCATGTTCTTGCTATAGTTTAATATTCCCTCTTAGCAAGATAAGGGTTATAAACCACCCCTATCCTTCTCCCGAGGAACTCTAAATTACCTCTTGACAAATCCTTTGTCAAAATGTATGCATCATGCTTCTCTATGGGAATTTTGTTAGGTTGTGTTATATTCTTTCTACAACTAGCCCACGTAGTTAACTGGGGGTTAGAGGGGGGGAGGTCACAGGGGGATTGAGGTGCACCTATAACCCCACTTTATGGGATCCAGGGTTGGTTTTGGACCCTATGTTAGGATGGGCAGACCCACCTATGGTTTTGTGCATGATTTTCGCACATGTTTTTAGACGCGATGGTTTTCGGTCCATGGTATTGGACGCGATGGTTTTTGGTCCATGGTATTGGACGTAATGGTTTTTAGTCCATGGTATTGGATGCTTTGACATGTATAAATATGTATTATGACATTGAAAGGAAAATAATGAAAAATCAAGCTGGTAGTCCCGATTTTGGGATCCAGGGGAAAATCTCTGTGTATATATGTTTTATGTGTTATGTTATCGCATTGTTTATTTTATGTGTTTTAGAATTCATATGCAGGTAATTTCTGTATGGGGTTAAAACCTACATTTGGTATCATAGCAGTTTTGGCTTCAAGGGGACGCCTTTGTTGCTGAGGGGTTTCGCTCAGGCCTATGGTAGACCTTGTTTAGTGGGAGATCTGCGAGATCAATTCTGGTGGTGAAAGAAGATGGCGAGCAGTGGAAAGATAGAGATTGAGAAATTTAATGGTTAGAGTTTTGAGTTGTGGAAACTAAAGATGGAGGATCTGGTGGTGGATAAAGATCAGTGGATTGCGGTATATCCGGGTACTAAACCAACGGGAGTGTCCGATGAAGAATGGAAGAAGTTGGATCAGAAGGCAAAGAGCACAATATGATTGTGTGTATCAGATTCAATATTGTTGAATGTATCAGGGGAAGCTACGGTGAAGGTTTTGTGGGACAATTTAGGGACTTTGTACCAATCTAAGTCTCTAGTGAATAAAATGTTCCTATGGAAAAAGCTGTATAACCTGAGGATGAAAGATGGAGACTCAGTGACAAAGCATCTGAACGCATTTAATACTGTGGTAAGTCAGTTAGCATCTATTGATATTAAAATTTCAGATGATGATAAGTGCATCAGTTTGTTGGGTTCTCTACTAGATTCGTGGGATAGTCTGGTTATTGCAATAGGTAGAAATGCAATTGCCTTGCAGTTTGATGAAATAGTCTCATCTTTGCTGACGGAGGAGATGAGACAGAAAAATATGGAGAGCCAGAATGGTGATGCCTTTTCTATACGAGGACGGTCCCAGAATAGAAATAAAAATAAGTCATCAAGTGGAAGATCTAAATCTAGAGGGAGATCTAAATCTCCAGGAAAACATGTAAAGGTGGTGTGCTGGGAAAGGAAGGGCACTTCAAAAGGGACTGTAAATCTAAAGCTCCTGATAAAGGAAAGGGATCTGATGATGCTCCTTCTGTAGAGGCGAAAACCACCTCAGATGAAGGTGGGGATGTGTACTTGGCTTGTTCAAGTACACATGTAGATCATGAGGCATGGTTAATTGACTCAGGTGCATCCTTTCACTTCACTCCCCATAGAGAGTGGTTTTGTGAGTATGAGAAATATGATGGTGGTGATGTCTTCTTGGGGGATGACAGGAAGGCTAGAATCATTGGACGTGGAAAAGTAAAGTTGAAGTTGCAAGGTGGAAGGGTTAGAACACTTCCAGGTGTTCTACATATTCCTGCATTGGCTAGAAATCTGATTTTTGTAAGCAAGTTGGATGATGCAAGTGTAAAGACAGTGTTCAAGAAAGATACCTGCAAGATGGTTTGGGGAGCACTGGTATTGATTCGGGGAGTTCAGATTGGAACTATGTACAAGCTGCAAGGTAGCACTGTTGTTGATGGGTGCAATGGTTCTGTGGTTCCTGAAAGTGGAGCAGAAAATATAGTGGTCTCTGGAGAAAAGACAATGTTGTGGCATTAAAGGCTTGGACATATTGGAGAGAAGGGCCTTCGAATACTTCATGGTAAAGGTATGGTAGAAGGTATGAGTAATAGCTCTCTGGGTTTTTATTTATGTGAAAATTGTGTATACGAGAAGTAGAATCGGGTGAGTTTCCCCTTTGGTGGTAAGAGGGCGAAACATATATTAGAGCTTGTGCACAGTGATGTGTTTGGACCTGTGAAGGTTCCATCACTAGGTAAGTCTGTGTACTATGTGTCATTTATAGATGACTTCTCAAGGAATACATGGATATATTTCCTTAAGAAGAAATCTGAAGTCTTTGACAAGTTTAAAGAATTTAAGGCTCTAGTGGAAAACCAGACAGAGAAGAAGATAAAGGTGTTGAGGAAAGATAATGGTGGGGAGTTTTGCAGTAAGGAATTTGAAGAATTCTGCAAGAAGTGTGGTATAGCACCGTAGAAGAATACTCCATATACACCTTAGCAAAATGGAGTTGTAGAAAGAATGAACAAGACGTTGATGGAAAGGGAAAGAAGCATGCTCAGTGGTGCCCGGTTAGGACAGGAATTCTGGGCAGAGGCTAGGAATTCCGGGTGTTCTACATATTCCTACATTGGCTAGAAGTCTGATTTCTATAAGCAAGCTGGATGATGTAGGTGTAAAGACAGTGTTCGAGAAAGATACCTGCAAGATGGTTTGGGGAGCACTGGTATTGATGCAGGGACTTCAGATTGGAACTATGTACAAGCTGCAAGGTAGAACTGTTGTTGATGGGTGCAATAGTTTTGTGGTTCCTGAAAGTGGAGTAGAAAATCTAGTGGTCTTTGGAGAAAAGACCATGCTGTGGCATCAAAGGCTTGGACATATTGGAGAGAATGGCCTTCAAATACTTCATGGTAAAGGTATGGTAGAAGGTATAAGTAATAACTCTCTGGGTTTTGATTTCTGTGAAAATTGTGTATACGGGAAGCAGAATCGGGTGAATTTCCCCTCTGGTGGTAAGAGGGTGAAACATATATTAGAGCTTGTGCACAGTGATGTGTTTGGACCTGTGAAGGTTCCATCACTGGGTAAGTATATGTACTATGTATCATTTATAGATGACTTCTCAAGGAATACATGGATATATTTCCTTAAGAAGAAATTTGAAGTCTTTGACAGGTTGAAAGAGTTTAAGGCTCTAGTGGAAAACTAGATAGAGAAGAAGATAAAGGTGTTGAGGATATATAATGGTGGAGAGTTTTGCAGTAAGGAATTTGAAGAATTTTGCAATAAGTGTGGTATAGCACGACAGAAGACTACTCCATATACACCTTAGAAAAATGGAGTTGTAGAAAGAATGAACAAGCCATTGATGGAAAGGGCAAGAAGCATGCTCAGTGGTGCCGGGTTAGGACAGGAATTCTGGGCAGAGGCGGTGGATACTGCATGTTACCTGGTCAACAGGTCATCTTCATCAGCATTGGAGGATAAGACTCCACAAGAGGTATGGACTGGTAAGAAACCCTCTCTTTCACATCTGAGGGTATTTGGATGTGATGCATTTGTACATGTTCCAGAGGAGAAACTAACCAAGTTGGATAGTAAATCTGAAAGGTGCATCTTTATTGGGTATAAGGATGGTTTAAAGGGTTATAAGCTTTGGAACCCAGTAACAAGGAAGGTTGTGTACAATCGAGATGTGGTGTTCAGAGAGGTGAAAGATGTTATTAAACATGAAGTCCAAAAAAAGGAATCTAAGAAGATAGAGTTTGATCTAAAGGAGGAAGAATCCGACTCTACAACAGAGGAGGAATCAGAAGATGAAGAGCCACAAACTCCGGCTGTGAGAAGATCATTTCGAGAAAGAAGGTAGCCATAAAGGTATAGTCCATCTGCTTTCTGTTCACATTTTTCTTTGTCTGTTACTAATGATGATCCCAGAACTGTGAAGGAAGCATTGGATTCAGAGGATGGAAAACTCTGGAAAGAGGTCATGGTTGATGACATGTCATTTTTGCACAAAAATTAGGCTTGGGATTTGGTGGATTTGCTGGCTGGAAGGAAACCCATTGGTAGAAAATGGGTGTTCAAAAAGAAGACAAATGCAGAAGGAAAAGTGGAGAAATACAAAGCTCGGTTGGTAGCAAAAGGTTATTCCCAGGTTCCAGGAATTAATTTTGGTGATATTTTTTCTCCTGTTTCAAAGGTAAATTATATTAGATTACTTTTATTTGTTGCTGTTGCTTTTGATTTTGAGGTAGAACAGATGGATGTGAAGCCAACATTTCTTCACGAGGAGCTGGAAGAGGAAATATACATGAAGCAACCTAAAGGCTTTGCGGTGAAGGGTAAGAAAGAACTGGTGTGCAAGTTAAAGAAGTCTCTATATGGGTTAAAACAGTCACCAAGGATGTGATATCAGAAATTTGATACATTTATATGGGGACTTGGCTTCACCGGAAGCAAAGAAGATCATTGTGTGTATTTTAAATTAATTGGTGACCGTGCTATTTATCTGGTCTTGTATGTGGATGATATGTTTCTGGTTGGAAATGAAAAATAAATTATCCAGGATTTGAAGAACCAATTTTCCTCCAAATTCGGCATGAAAGATCTTGGTGCTGCAAACTATATTTTGGGCATGGAAATTAAAAGAGATCGGGTAAAGAGGAATCTCTGGTTAAACTAGAGGAAGTATGTCAAGACAATACTGTAGAGCATGAGCACGCAGGAGCACGATTGTCTTGCATCCACACCGTTAGAAAATGAAGTAGCACAGGTCAACCTAGTATCAAAGCAGGAGGAAAGTCTTATTCCTACGCAGCAGATTCATGAACCTCAGCAAAATAATGAAGCCTCTCTGGCAGTGGACGGAGACCATAACAAGATTTCTCTTCACCACCTCAGTAACAATTCAACTGTAGGTAACCTCTCTCAGCTGGTAGTAGATAATAACTTAAAACTGCTTCTTGATAAAGGTTTAAATTTTGCAGTTTCCCCAGTCAAAATCCCTATATATGACATCATAAGTAACATTGAAGTCATTTTAAAAAACAATGACCAAAACAAAGCAGAAGAAATAAGACAAGATGTCTCCAGAATTCTAAGAAATGCCAGACCTCCCCCCAGCAACATATCCAAAGAAGAAGCCATAGCCCTAAAAAACATCAAAAATAACAAGAACATCATTATCTTAAAAGCAGACAAAGGTAATGCCACTGTCATCATGAATAGGACTGACTATGAACATAAAATGGAAGAACACTTAGTCAACAGTGGCTGTTATAGAGTTTTAAACAAAGACCCTAGCAGCAAAATTCTGCGCCTAGTAAGTGATAAAATTAAAAGTTCCTCCCTTGATGCCTCCATTAAGAAAAAATTAATTCCTAATAATGCCATTATCCCTAGAATTTATGGAGTGCCTAAAATCCACAAATCTGGTATTCCATTAAGACCTATAGTGAACACTATAGGATCCCCCACTTACTGGTTAGCTAAATATCTAGCAAGCAAACTTAGACCTTTAACAGGGAACACTCCCTCTTACATCAAAGATTCCTCCTCCTTCATAGATTGGATCAAAAACCTAGAATTTAACAACAATGACCTAATGGTTAGCTTTGATGTTGTGTCTCTATACATAATGATTCCTGTGGATGAAGCCTTAGAAGTTTTAAAGAACATTACAGACTTAGAAACTGTGGAACTTATAAGCATTTGCCTAAAATCTTCATACTTCAGTTTTAAAGGTAAAATTTATGAGCAAACTCATGGTGTTGCAATGGGTTCTCCATTATCTCCATTGATTGCCAGTCTTTACATGGAACACTTTGAGCAAATGGCCCTCAGGTCTTTCCCCTTTATACCTGAAGAATGGAAACGATTTGTAGATGATATTTTTGCTAAATGGATCCATGGTTTGGACAGGCTCATGGAATTTTTATCTCATATAAATAGCCTCTCTCAGCACATAAAATTCACCATTGAAATTGAGAAAGACAACCAGCTCCCCTTCTTGGATGTCCTCCTCACCAAGAAAGATGGTAAGCTAAGCCACCAAGTCTTCAGAAAGCAGACGCACACCGACAGATATCTTCATGCAAACTTCCACCACCATCCTAAGCTAAAAATGGGTGTCATCAAAACCCTAACCACAAGAGCCTCTAGAATCTCCGATCCAGAACATCTTGATAAAGAACTTGCCCATCTCCTTAAATTTTTTGTAAACAATGGCTATCAACATCACACCATCCGCAAAATAATTAAAGATTCCTTAACCAATAAACAAAATAAAAGAAAATTGTCTGAAAACCCTAGAATCTCCCTCCCCTATATCAAGGGAATCACTGATAAAATTGCCAAAGTTCTCGCTAAGCACAACATCTTGGTAGCTTTCACACCCCCTAACACCATAAAAAACATGCTTGAATCTAGTAAAGATGCAATTGACCCAAAAAATCACAAAGGTGTTTATTCGATTCCCTATTCGTGCGGCAAAGTTTATATAGGGGAAACAGGAAGATCCTTTGGAGTAAGATTAAAAGAACACATTAGCGATATTACTAGAAATAGGTATGATAAATCAGGTCTAGCGGAGCACGCCTGTTCCTCCTCTCACTATATATGTATGGAACAAGCTAAATTAATCCATAAGGAAGACCACTATTTAAAAAGAAGAATTAAAGAAGCAATTGAAATTGAAAAATCCTCTAATAATATGAACAGGGATGATGGCCTCAAACTTAGTAATACCTGGAAACCCTTACTCAATAAAATAAAGTAACTTTAACTTATTCAATTTCGTCCTTGAGTCACAAAAAAAAAAAAAAAAAAAAAACAAAAAACAAAAATAAAAAAAATAAAATAAAATAATAATAATCAAAGTTAATTAAATATAAAATATATATATATATATATATATATATATATATAAATTAATTAACTAATTATACAAAAATTTAAACCAAATTTAAAACTAATTTAAGTAATTAATTAATTAATTAATTAAGTAATTAAATTGATTTATTTCAAATTTAGGTTAAATTAATTTTAATTTTAATCTATTTTTATCTTAGGTTAAATTAAATTAATTTAATTTAGGTTCTATTTAAGTTAAATTAATTTGAATTTTATTTTTAATTTAAGTAATCTAATTTAACTTAGATTAATTAATAAATAAATAAAAATAAATAAATAAATAAAAATAAATAAAATTAATTTAACCTAAATAAAATTAATTTAGATTAAATTAATTTTATTTAGGATAAAATCAAATTAATTTAATTTGATTTAGGTTATATTAATTTAATTTAGGCATAGCAAATTTAGTTTAGGTTAAATTAATTTAGGATGAATCAATTTAGGTAAAATTAATTTACATAGGTTATTTTAGGTTAAAGTAGTTTATTTTAATTTAGGTCAGATTAATCTTATTTTTAATTTAGGTTTAAAACAAAATTAAAACAATTTATTTAATTTATCCATTAATATTTGAAAATCTAGCCGACCTCTCCAACCCTAAGTTTCCTCTCCATCCTTCTATTAATGGGTTCACTTTCTTGGCTCTCTCTTCTCAAAATACAAGATCTCATTACCCTGATGATGGACTCACCTAGCTAGTCCGAAACGTCGGTTTCATAAGCTTCTCACAGGTCTTTTCCACTGATTAAAATACTGTAGAGGTTTAATATGTAGGATAGTAAATTGGTGAAGGTTCCTATTCCTGTAGGTGTGAGGTTATCTGCTGAACAGTGTCCCAAGACAAAAGAAGAGGAAGAGGACATGTCCTATGTTCCATATGCAAGTGCAGTCAGTAGCATGATGTATGCAATGGTCTGTACTTGACTAGACATTGCACATGTAGTGGAAGTATTGAGCAGGTTTATGTCAAAACCAGGGAAGGAGCACTGGACAACAGTGAAGCAGGTTTTCAGGTATTTGCATGGCACTAGTGATTATGGTTTGTGCTACCAAGGAGATCAGGATTGGACAAAATGTTGGATATTCGTGGCTTTGTTGATGCAGACTGGGCTAGAGATCTGGACCAGAGAAGATCTACAAGTGGGTATGTGTTTAACCTATTTGGAGGTGCAGTCAAGTGGATAAGTAAGAAACAATATGTAGTGGCACTATCAACTATAGAGGTAGAATACATGGCAGATACTCATGCAAGCAAGGAATCAGTTTGGTTGTAGAGATTGTGTTCAAGTATGGGGTTAGTACAGGGAACTATAAGGATAAACTGTGATAGCCAAAGTGCAATTTTTTTGGCAAAAACCCCGCATATCATTCAAAGACAAAGCACATTGATGTTCAATATCACTTTGTGATGGATATGATAGAAGACAAAAAGGTGTTGCTGGTAAAGGTGGACACCTTGAAGAATACTGTAGATGCATTGACAAAATCTGTGAGCTCTGAGAAGTTCTCTTGGTGTAGAGAGACAATGGGCATTTCAGGGCTGGATAAATGACTAAACTCTCTTGTGGCTCCTTGTGGAAAGAAAACAACAAGTGGGAGAATGTTGGGTTGTGTTATATTCTTTCCATGACTAGCCCATGTAGTTAACTAGGGTTTAGATGGGGGGAGGTCACAGGGGGTTTGAGGTGCACCCGTAACCCCACTTTATGGGGTCCGGGGCAGTGCCCCAATTTTTTTTTGTTTTGGACCGTATGTTAGGATGGGCGGACCCACCTATGGTTTTGTGCATGATTTTCACACATGTTTTTGGACGCGATGGCTTTCGGTCCATGGTATTGGACGTGATGGTTTTCGGTCCATGGTATTGGACGCAATTGTTTTCGGTCCATGGTATTGGATGCTTCGGCATGTATAAATATGTATTATAACATTGAAAGGAAAATAATGAAAAATCAAGCTGGTAGTCCCGGTTTTGGGATCCAGGGGAAAATCTCTCTATATATGTGTTTTATGTGTTATGGTATTGCATTGTTTATTTTATGTGTTTTAGAATTCGTATGTAGATAATTTCTGTATGGGGTTAAAACATACAAATGTACTGCAACATATTGATCCTCATCTACACATAATCTCTAAGGTGATGGTACCTAATGTCTATATTCTTGGACCTGTCATGAAATACTGGATTTTTAGAGAGTTTTATATAACTCTGATTGTCACAATGGATCATTGTAGGCTCCATCCCCTGACTGAAGAGCCCAACCATGATCTTCCTCATCCAAATAGACTCACATGTTTCTTGAATGGCAAACATATACCTGACCTCTACTAAGATGCATGCTACATATCTCGATTTTCTGCTGTACCAAGAAAATTTTGCTGACCCAACATTGAAGATAACTCTCGATGTGCTCTTTTGTCTGATGGACTCCCTGCCCAATCTATATCTGTGAAGCCTTGGAGATTCACTCCATTAATCTTCCTATACCATAAACCAAAATCTGTTGTGCCTCATAGGTATCTCAAAACATGTTTTTCTTCATTCTAGTGAATCTTGGTAGGTTCCACCATAAACTGGCTAAGTCGATTAACTGTAAAATAAATGTCGAGCCTTATGTTCACTAAGTACATCAAGGACCCCACAACCTATCTGTATAAAATGGAATCTACTTCTTCTCCTATAGAATCATCCTCTTTCCTCTAGTTACTAAATAGAGGAGTTTCCATGTTCTTGCAATCATACATATGAAATTTCTAAAGGATTTCAGAGTTGTACTTCCCCTATCCAACAAATAGCTCTCCATCTCCCTGCTACACCTCCAAGCTAAGGAAGTAGTGCATCAAACCCATTTCCTTAATAGTTAACTTTCTTGTAAGATCCTCCCTACAAGACTATATCAACCTCTCATCTCCTGTCAGTATGAAATCATCTACATATAGGGATAAGATGAGAAGACAACCATCTACCATAGTTTAGTAGAGACTAGCATCTGCTTCATTCTTAGTGAAGCATGTGAGTTTACCACCCATGAGGTGCCTTCTTAAGACCATAGAGGGCTCTCTTGAGTCTACACACATGTGTCTCCCTATCAAATGTCTCAAATCCATCAGGCTTCTCAATGTAGATCTCTTCCTCAACCACTCCATAGAGGAAGGAAGTATTGACATCCATTTGGTGGATATTCCACCCCATCTATGTTGCCAATGCAAGTATGGTCCTGATAGATGATTATCTTTCCACAAGGGAAAATTTCTCCTCATAATTAATGCCCTCCACCCATGAGAAGCTGTTAGCCACAAATTTCGCCTTTTACTTCTCAACACTACCATCAGCTGCAGGTTTCACCTTATACACCCACCTAGAACCAATAATTTCTTTATCCTCAGGTTTAGGCACAACCTCCCAAGAATCATTCTTCATGATGGATTCATACTCCTCCACCATGGCATCTACCCACACCTACTGGGAAACTTCCTCTTCAAAAGAATATGGCCCAAAATCTATCAATTTGACATAAGTTCCATATATCTGGTAAAATTGTCTAGTGATCTCCTATGTCTGCATAAGGATATAGGAACTCCAACATGCTCTTGAGAACCCTACACCAATATTTTTGCCTCCCTATTTCTCTTCCTCCCTTCTCTGGAAGGTTCTATGTGAGTGGGTGCCTCCAATTGACTTTCACTCTGGTCCTCCACAAGTTCCTGCTCCACAACATCTTGTGGATCTGAATGAGGCTCCTCCTTTAGAGCTAGAAGCTCCTCTGGTGGTATTCTCATATATCGCTCTAGAGAGCTTCTCATGGATTTATCCTCATAAAATGTCACATACCTCGTCATAACAGTCATCTTGAGTGAGGGCATGTACACTTGGTAAATATAAGGTGTCTCTACGTATCCTACAAATATCCTCCTCTCTACAGTAGGCTCCAACTTTTTCCTGCTATCTTTAGATACATGACAATAGACCATGGATCCAAAAATGCGAAAGTGGGAGACATTTGGCTTCCTCCTAGAGAAAGCCTATTCAGGTGTGATCGTTCCAAGAATTTTTTGAGGGATCCTATTCTACAAATAAATAGTTGTATTGCATGCTTGTACCCATAGGTATAATGGCAATCCTTGATCATGCAACATTTCTCTTGTAACCCCTAAAATGCTTCTCTTTTTCCTCTCAGCCACCCCATTTTTCTTTGCGTTGTGAGGTGTGGTCAACTCCCTTCTAATACCCTCATTGACACATAATTCTCTTAAGGCATTAGACACATACTCTCCTCCATTATCACTTCCCAAGGATTTAATTTTTTGTCAAGTCTCATTTTCAACAAAGGCTTTGAATTCAACAAACTTTGAATAAACCTCATCTTTCTTCTTCATAAAATAGATTTAACCTTTTTGGGAAAAAAATATATACAAAGATCACATAATACTTGTGCTTTACAACTGAGACTGTAGAAAATGGTTCACACTCATCTAAGTGAACTTGCTACAAGAGGGCTCCAACTATGCTCTCGTGGCCCTAGATGGAGAATTTAACATATTTTACAAGAGTGCATCCTTTGCAAACACCATGTTGATCAAGGGTGCATTTTGCAAGTCTAGTGGTGATCTACTGAATTATTTTCAAAGCTCCATGGTGTAGGTGTCCCATGCACCTATGCCAGAGCTCTCTAACATATTAGTCCTAAACATTTTCTTCCTTACTTCTCAATGCAACACATGCATCTGCCTCCAGCTTGTAGATATTTTTAACCCAAACACCAATTTTTTTTACTTTTCCAGTAGCAACATGCTTTAGATAAACATTCCTCATCATATCCTTGACCTTTAAGTACAATTATAGAAACTAATTTTTTCTTTAAACCAGGCACATAAATTACATTCTTTAGGTGAAGATGGGAGCCTACCTGTTATAGAATTATTCAACACTCTAGTAGTTATAATTCTATTATATGGCCTTGGGCATCCCTTTCCCATTCAGACTTGGTCATTTATTAAAAAAAAAAAAAGATTCCATACATGACTATGCCCTTATAAAAGTGTGTGTACAATTGGGTACCATAATACCAAACCCGCGTACATAATTCAAAAAATGAAAATAAATAAAATATTTAATATTTGTCAGTTGGGGTTTACGGGTTTCACCGAAAGCCCACCTACAGAAGCCCATGGCCTAACTGAATCCACTGATTTATGGTGCTATTTATAAACCTCATGGGAAGTCCTAAAACGTAGAAGGATATAGGATATCAACATTATAGTCCCTTTTCTCCATAGATCAAGTCTGATTTTCCTTGTGCCTCCCACACTCCCAGTCATAGGAAACCCTTGTTTCCTTACATAGATGTTCATCTTCCATTATATGACATCCTTTTGTACATGTTGAGAGGTGATATTTGAGGCTTGGTCTAGATGGATCCAAAGGAAGTTTCATTGGTTCCATGGTTGGATCAGGTTGTATTCCTCCACTCCTATTCGCTGATATCAATAAAGAAGCTTTGTCTTGTTATTGAAATGTTGTGATCTCATGTTTTTTATAATTCATGTCTAATATATCATGCTTTATATATCTATACTTGATGATATAACATGTTTATCATGCATATTCCTTGAACTAATTGCTATGTATATGCTTCTCTGGTTTGTGTTGCAGGTCTGAACACTTTGGAGGAAGCAGAGGGTTTGGTGTTATATAGCGAAATGACCCCCTCATCAGCTCAGAGGGGAAAGACCAAGATCACATGCCTTGTTTCCACACTAAAGTTGGCTATACACTGACAACCTACTTTATAAAGCTTCTCTGTAAGCCTAAGGGTGCGTTAGTGACCCTACTAACTCTAATTGTTAGCTCCTGAACATTGTTAGTGGATCCTAATGAAGTTCTAAAGGTCAAAGGAGCGAATTGACTCATAAATATCTAGATATTTTCTCCTAAATCTACTCAAGAAAAGCAAGGAAACATCTCAAGTTTGACCTATTTGGGGGATTTCTAATCCTAATGAAGGAGGCAAATGGGAAAGAGTTGAAAAGCATGGCAGATTCATTGCGTTTAACCTAAGGAACTCATGGAGGAACTTGGAAACCCTAACTCAATTGCTACATAAGCAAAGCTAGGGCTATGGTGATAGAGGTCAGATCATTTGAAAGGATAACTTACTTGATTGTTAAGCATAGTCTCAAATCTAATCATAAGAAGTTGGTAACAAGGGAGAGAGAGAGAAAAGTTGGAGGGGTAAGGGAAGGCTGATGCAACAGATGGTTGTAATCACCCTTATGACATTAATATAGAGCTGCAGTTGTACTGTCTACTCTGTGGTGTTGGTACTATCATTCATTTACTTGTTTGTCCAATACCTTTTAGCATGAGTGGCTTAGTTATATGTAACTAGATGTCTTTTATGTATTCATGTATTAGTTATCAAGGTTGTATGCTATGATTATGCTTGTATCTTCTATGTGCAGGACTTGATCTGGATCTGGCTCAGGGGACTTCCACCTGGCTACATTGTGCTCTCCAGCAAATCTACATGGAGGCTTGAGGTAATCCATCTATTTTGATTTGATAGTTAGTTAATGTTTGTGGACATGCATGTAACTTTATGACTGCCAAGGGTCCTGGGAAGACCCTTGAGGGTATCTCCATTCTCCATACACTGTGCATTTTATCCTATAGCAGAATTGGCAACTCTGCTAGGGACTATACATCTAGTTACCAGTTTACACGGATAGTTCTCAGTTTCCTCCTCCTTCTAAGACCTCCCTATACTTCTGCATTCAATTTTTGACCCACCAAAACCTTGTTGCATTCTGCCTTCACATATTCAACCTTGAATCTGATCCAAAAGGCCCTGTTTTGAGCTGTTTTCCCACACTAACACAGGTTAGCAGACTAAACAGTGCTTTATAAAGCTCCGTGTCTACACAAACTGAGCATTAGTGGACCCAGTAACTCTGTGTGGCCACTGCTACAGAGTGTTAGTCCTTTAAATTATTGATATACAACTATGTCTGCAAACTCAAGGGGATAGGAAGCTTGCTCATGGACTGAAAGATGGTATGCAACTGCTTTTTTTTAGCAAGATCAGTGTCCTGAAAGAAATGTTTTTTAGGAAATAAGTATTTTTTCTTTCTTAAAACATTTTTTACGAAAGAAAGATCCACATTTTTTTATTCATTATTTTGTTTAGCTGGTTAAAAGTTGCTTTATTTTGGTTTCAAATAGTTGTTAGGAAAGCATTGGAAGTATTTTTGTTGGTTATGCATGTGTTATAATGACTAGGATGCATGGAACAAATATGAATATGTGAAAGACTCTCACCTGTAGAATACAACTTGTTTTCATCGAATTGAATATTTTTTTTAAAGCATTGTCTTGTGCATGATTTTTGAGTCAGAGTCCCATCACATTTCATACATCAAATCCCCTACTGAAAACACTAAAAAGTACATATAAAATTTACCTAAAATCAATCATTAACTCTTTATTGAGCAACCAAACATTAGTTCAGGCTAGGATCTTGGGATAGGCAATGTGAGTAAACTGCCTAAGGTCAGAAACCAAAACTAGTGTCATTAAAAGAGAGAAAATTCCTTTTGCACTCATACTACCGAGACCACTCATGTCAAAGCAGAGCTAAATACGAGACAACATTGAACTATAAGTGAAGGTAGCCCGCCTTCTCTTGCAACTCCTTTGGGTATTTTGCATATTGGGGATCCCTTCGGGGATTTTGGAGCTGAGTCGAGGACTCAGGTATCCTACCCACACAGCGTATTGTCTGCGACTATGACCCCCCGGTAGTGTCTATGATCTGAGGTATCCTTAGTGGCCAAGATTTTAGGGACTTACACAAGGTGACTGGGGTGGGTTGCCCTGGTACCTAACATAGACATACCTACTCTATCTTCAGTTTTTGGGAGGGTGCTCGTCTTCATGAGAGTACTTGGCCCCTCAATCTGAGGTTTGGGCGAAGCTCTAGAGTAACCGTAACTGTAAATTTGGCCATCCCTCTCTATTATTCATTTTGATACTGGGTTTCATCTCTAGTGAGCAGTGCTTATCAGACAGGGTCACTCTATTTACTAATTGATCAACTTAGTTTATTTTTTATATTTTTTAGGTACCTGTGTGCTCTCATTGAGACTTGAACAAATATCACAATAAAATTTATTGATAAAAATTAACGGTCACCGTGGCTACATCCGACCCTCGTCATCAATATAGACGATTGTTAGGACCTCCTCCACTCATTGTGGAAGATCCACCGAGCTCCAGTGAACCGGATTCCCCATCTTCAGGGAATCAGTCTCCTAGATCTAACAGGGAATCTGTTTGGACAACCTATGATTCAAGATTGATGGAGGATTTCTTTACCATAGGATTTTCTTACCATAGGATTTCTTCCTCCCTTTAATCCTCTACTCACGAATCCATTGGACCCACTCTTGGTTCTTGTGGCACCTGTACTCCCTATCTCTTTAGTTGGAACATTTCCATCCATCCCATTGACGACTAACGGGTCGTGGAACTTTGTGGACACTTTTGGTCCTCCACCACTTTCCTAGTCGACAGTCACAACCACACTGTTGATGGTGAACCCCGCTATCCCATTTGTCGTAGGCACAAACAATCACATGACACCCTCCATGAGTGGAACCCAGTTGATGCTAGGTTCCACCCCTTTAGTGTCAAATTGTATACCTTCGACAAGTGCTACATACAACGTTCCTTATAACGCTCAATATAACACTATTAGTGTAGTTCCCATCCACCAACAATATGGTCGGCTGCCATTATATAGTTAAAACCACCAGATTCAAGTATTTGGGGGAATTCCCAATATGCACATACCGGTTGAGAACATAACAGTTCCCCCTCCATTCTCAGGCATGCATGGTCAGTCATTGATTGACATGAGCATTCGTTATGTCAATCAAGGAAATATAGTTAGTTTTGTGGCAAGCGGTGTTATAGACATTTTTGGGCACTGCAACCCCAATCATAAATGTCCATAAACCAAGGGCTCCTAAGTCCCTAAAAGTGTTGTTCCAACCCCTAAAAGAACAAGGCCAATTGATTAGAACATCTCCCAGAAGTTCTCCATGAAAAATTACTCAGAACTGGTCAAAACTGGACCATCTCACCTGCTCCATGCTCAAAGTGCGCTGCATCCCACCTAAATGCACATGGGAGGTGCAATGCATACTGAAAATCCCTTCTATGGGGTACGATGGGTGAGAGTGGAAAAATGGCAGGGTCAATCTGTGAGGTGGAGGATCATGGAATCTTCCAGAAACTTCTCCTGTGACACTTGCCTCTCTGCATTCGCCCAGGGATGAGTAAGAGATCATCAACCTCCAAGTGGAATCAAGAACTATCAGAGAGAGGACACTAATCAAATCTCAGAAGCTGACTCACCCCCCTTGCAAACGTCTATATATGGATCCCTCATCCCAGAGATCCAGAGGCTGAAATTTTGTATCTTGTAAGGAAGTGTTGCTGGTTTCTTGGTGTAACATCATAGTGTTGGGTGATCTAAGCTTTTCATGAGGTGAAGAAGGGCTTTATTGCTGAGAGGATGACGCTGGGTCAGAACAATTGGTTTTAATCCTCTTTTCTATTCTTGATTATTAATAAAGCTATTCGAGTTTTCCTCCACATTCTTGTATGATTGATGATATATGCATTTGTGTGGTCAATATATATCTGGTCCTATATTGTTTATGATAGTAGATCTTTGTTCTTGGATAGTGTTATGCTGCTTTGATTCTACAGGTACTCTTTGAAGCTAGGTAAATGAGGAAGCAAGTGGCAAAGGTCTATCAGAAGGGACAGGAATCAAGCAAGGAACCAAGCGCAAGACAGAGGTTGGTCTCCTTCTTTCCCCTCTTATCTGTCTCTCGTAAAGGAAAACGAAAGTGGTTTTAGTTTGTTTGTTTCTAAGGTAGCTACCAGCCTTAGTGGGACTAGCAGCTCTGCATAGACACTAGATTTCCCGATAACAAATTGGTGACTCCACTGGGGAGCGAATAGATTGTTTGTGTGTCTATATTTGTTTTCTTTATAAACTTACAGATGGAGCCTGAAGTCAAGCCAGCTAGCCTTTGAACTGCATTTGCTATGCAAGTGCAAAGTAGATCAATGCTGCTTCAGTCTATCTCTGGGTTTTGTTTATGAACTGAACAATCGATTTACAAGCTCTCTAATTGCCCTTGTGGTGGCTCTAGTAGCCTCCTTAGATCTACCCTTGTGATTTATTTACTGATTACCACTTGCTCGGCCAAAATCCCTGAATTTTGCTGCAAACTGTGATCAAAAGTCTCGCACTGTACCATCGCACCCTCCCTTCAAGGATATCAGTATGCATTGCACTTCCCGTGTGCTGTATGTGGGATGCATACTGGAATCCCTATGTAACAGGTGCGCTGATCAGAATGGGTTAATTTTGCCTTCAGACTTTGGTTTTTTCACTCTTTTCAGCTCTATTCAGGAGTTTTTCTCTCTATAATCAGTATACCTCTGTTGGAAACCCTCTTCCTTGCCATTATTCCGCCTCTATTGTGCAAATAACTGTAAATGTTTTTATGTATTGTGATCCATTTTTAGTTCTCTTTTACAAAGAAGTAGCGTAATTGAACTATCGTTTCTTGATTTGGAAGTATCGCAAGTGTCGTTTTCAGTCATAGAAGAGAATCCAATTGTTCTTGATAGTCGATTACACTGTTACTCTTGCATTTGATTTGAATTAATAGTTTTTCAAGTGTTGAAAGCAAGTTTTCAATTCCAAATAACAAAGTGTCGTCATTGCCTTCATTTTGTCTTGAAAAGAAACTTGTTAGTAATGTCACTTTGAAAATAATTCAGGTTTGCGCTTAGCTTTCTTTTTATCATTCACACATTAAGAAGGATGAAAACAAATACATGCATGTGCATTTGCATTTAGACTATTTGTTGGTTTGATTTAGGACAGTGCATATATTGTGTGCTCTCTGCTCTATGTTGAAAGAATATCGTCTCTCTTTCCTTAGTAGCTAGGATTTTCATTGCAAAAAAGAAGATTAAACGATTGTTTATCATCTTAGATTGCATTTTAGGAATTGTATATCTACATCACGTGGTGAACCTAAAAGTCAAATTTATTAAGCAAGATCAACTGTAAAATAAATTTAATGAATCTAAAAACGCTTTGGAACCTAATGCACAACATTTAGAAGTCTAGGCTAGAGACGTATTCCGGCGTCGTAAAGCCTGGTAACTGTTGTTTTCATTGTTGGTTGGGTGATTCCTCCACTTTGAGATGATAAGTGCCAGTACAGGCTTGTGCTCCCACGTACCGTCGAGTATATATTGGGAGACCACAATAGGCTTTATCCTTTATCCATAGGAAGATGTGTCTGCCGCCCTATTGATCGCAATGCACTGAACACAACATTTGGGAAGATTGACTGCCGTACCATAAAAATTATTTTGCAGTTTTGCGATTGGTTTGGTAATCCCTCTGTCTAGATTTCCAGAGTAGTCTCTTTCGTTCCTTTTTAGACTCCTTAAAGGAAAAGGTCCATCTGAGCACTTGTCACTTCAAGCTCATTAAAAATCGAAGGCGAATAGAGTCATCTTTTGTTTTTTCTCGACTCTTAAAAATTGAAAAAACAATTTGTGTCAAAGCGTCTAAAATTTATTTTAATAGGAATAAACATCACCTTTCCTACGTTGGTCTTAGGTTGAGACAAATGGAGTCCACCAACCAAGGATTTCCCCTTGGAGGAAATCCTAGTCCTTTCTCCTCTCGGGGAGATGTTGGTGCACCCCATATGGCCACATTGTCGCTTCCAGGATTGACAATCGGCTTGCCCGTATGGCTCTTCTCGACCTCTGTCGTTTAGAACACCGTGATTCCTGAACAATCAAGTCAGAAACTAAATGATACCAGAGTTACCCCCAAACCTTCTACTTCACCCAATTCTCCCTCTCCTCCTTCCTCTTCGCTTGATGAAGCTGGTAAAGCCAAAAATCAAGTAATTGAGAAGAAGAAGAAGGAGCCAAAGGCGAAAAAGGGCAACCAGGCATCGTCTAGTGAAAATCCACACACTGCACCGTCCACGCCTAAATCGCCATGTGTCATTTGCAAAGGAGATCACTATCATTGAGATTGTCCTTTCATCCCTCAGATCCTAAGGGACTGGTCTCCTCGTTTGCACAATCCGGTGTCATCAACCTCTGATGATCATGTTGAGAATACATCGTCAACTAGTGAAAGTGAAGCCCCTGGACAAAAAGGAAAATGTAAATTTCCTTGTAAACTATGTGAAGGAGATCACGGCATCCACCGTTGTCCCTTATTAGACGAAGCTAAAAGAGTTTTGGACGACCGTCCAGTTTCACTGTTACGGCTTCCTCTTGGATATAAGAAACTCTTGCCGAGTCCGTCACTAGTTGAAAATCTGGCTGACACGCCATTGTGGTCGGCTGAAGTGTCTATCATTGAAGATGAACGCTCTGAATCCACACCAGACGAAATTCAAAAGGTTGAGGCGGCAGTTGACCCGGTCTTGACTTAAGAAGGTCCATCTTCGGATGATACAGTCACCGGAGAGAACAAGAACGACACCGTTCAAATTCTCTTCGTAAGCACAAACTCCAACGAACATGGGGGCAGTCTACCCATTCCTTTACTGCAGGAAGGAAGTTCATCAGAGTCATATCCGGATGTCTATTCAGTCCCACCTCCAAGCAACCTAGTTGTTTCCTTCGATTGGAATCTGCTAGGCAGACCCCGTTTACCAGCTAGTATACCATTTCGAATCATTGCTCAAATATATAGAATGGTCATGGCCAGTACCATCATAGATGAAGGGGCTTCTGTGAGTATCCTTTCCTCAACTTCTTGGAAAGCGCTTGGTTCACCATCGCTTTTGCCTGAAATGAGAAATCTAACAAGCTTTGACAAAGGAACCAATCAACCGTTAGGGATCCTTCCCAATGTGCCAATAACATTGAGAAGGAAAACCGTTCACATGAACGTAATGGTAGTCTAAGGACCCCTGGATTATAATCTACTCCTTGGACGTGACTATATTTATTGCATGGGAGCCATTGTCTCCTCACTCTTTAGAGTAATGTGTTTTCCGCATGAAGGAAGAGTGGTCAAGCTCGTAGACCAGCTTTCATTCCCTAGTTTACACATACCAAATAGTCAAATACCATCCCTGAATGGTCTTTTCACACAAGGAATGTCTCATCAATCCCCAGTCTGTCCACCTGATGAGTGCGAGTGATTCGGAGGACATGACTGAAACCCATGGGGCATGCACCCTAGCCTGTTTCGACAGGAAAACCTTGGGTATAGGGTAGGTTTCCACGAAGGATATATGACTGGTTTATGAGATTAGACTGGAATAAGATTCCTTCGTCAAAGTTATGTGAGTGGAGCCAGTTTCTCCACTCACCTTTGTTTATTTCGGTAGACATCGCCGAGGAAATGTTTTGTCTGAAGTATGGATAGAACAGTCTTTGGTAACCCGGAAAATTTTCGCTATACCCGGGGGCATGCAAACCTTTTGGCGTGCAAGCAAAGAGCGACCATTTGTTTTTTAAATTTGTAGGTCCTCTAACCCTTTAAACTCGTAGGATTGGTTGTTTCCTAACTTGCATAAAGAAAGGATGCGGGGCAAAGCTTTGAAAAAATGCCATTTTAAATGAGACATCCTTATTATACGACTGGATCGAGCAGTTTTAACGCGGAATTCAATCTCGTTAAAAAATAAACATAAGCAATGAGCAAATGTTCCCCCAGAGTTTAATCTCATTAAAAAATGAACCAATTTTCGGTAAATAACCATCGTGAATGCATTATCATCAGCCTTTGAAGCCTTGGTCGTGTTCTCATCCTCACCTCCACTCTGTATTAGCCAATCATTCACCTCCATTTGATTGTTTACCCTTTTTGAGGAACAACTACGAAGAGTGATCCTGTTAGCCATCCTTGTGACACTGCCGTGATTGGAAAATTCCAAATCTTACCTGGAATTAGCTGCTACCCGAATTTATCACTCATTCCTCGAAAGACGAGTCTCCTTTAAGCTCTTTTCAACTGACTCGTAAAATATGAAAAGATTGCCGAGCGATTGGCCTCTCCAGCTCGTTAAAGTGATCGGAAGTTCTATCCCACTTTTAGATTTTAATATTTTTGGACCTGAGGGATTATTACACAAAAAGATCGAGCGCTTGTTTTTTTCGGCTCGTTAAAATTACCGAAAATTCATCCCTTCTGTATTGTTTTTTTAGACTTAAGGGGTTATATGATGAAAAAGGATTGTCGGAGTTTTCTTTATCTCCCTTTTCAGACTCTCTAAAATTGAAAAGGACCGAGTTATCTTTGTCGTTAAACTCGTTAAAACCGAATAGCGACAAACTTGTCCATACAGACAAGAACGAGTTTCACTATCGCTAGGCTCATTAAAACATAGCGATGGGTTTTCCCGAAGGGAAAATTATAGACCAAACATATGTTACCCTCCTCAAGCTTAACAAAAATAAAGAGGTACTGGTCAGCAATGACTGGGGAAAAATTGGGAAGAAAACTTGAAGAAAATTTATTGGTAGCAAGTCGCTCTTGAACATGACACTTTCACTTCGCATCCGAGTCGGGTTGGGTTGTTTCATTCACTGGTCATATCACCATTGGTCCATCACACCATCCATATTTGGGGTTAACACTACCAATCCATCATGTCAGTGTCGCCGATATTTTCAAGAGAAGTCGCTCAGAGAATTCACCTGTGTCTCATCCACTGCAATACATTTACGCTCCATTCTTTCATGACCGCCACCCTGAACCTTATGTCATCAGATCGTTTTCACCTCCATTAAAATCATTTTCTCTGTTCCGTGTCATTGATGTGGCATTCACTAAGGCCCTCCTATGACGGATCACTTCTTGTCGACATTAGCTCATTATCTGAGAATTCGATCTAGGAACAACCCTTTCAGTACTTTGAAGCTTGCATGCCTCAATGGCAAGTTTCTCACTTCCGGCGACAGGTTTACATCAATGGCCTTCGACCGAAATATTTTGCATGGTGTTCGACGCCAAGTCCCTTATTCACACCACATGAATTGTACTGTAGTACCTTGAGGGTCATCATCATTATCGGTGATTGCTCTCGCGCCTATTAACAACTTACATCATTGGCTGGTAATCAGGCTATGTCTTTCCATGTTCGACTCCAGAACATCTCTCACATGGATCGACTTGTACTTTGAGTGAAGATCAAATGAGATTGAAGACCCCGGATCTAGTTTCATCCATCCAAGCTACGATATATATTCAGGAAAATAAAGACATCAAATGTACATCATTACTGCACAAATAATTATCTAATCCAAGGGATGGTGGCTCTACCAGAATCATCAGTCTGCACTCAGACGATTGTCTGTCTTATGTACTTGAAAATGAATTTATAAAGCTGAGCATGGGAATGCTTGCCTCAGCTAGATCATGCAAATATTATGAAGATAATGTATTGTATTGTATCTTATTACAGTTCGCCTTCCAGCTTGAAAAAACTTCAGATCCTCATGATAAATCATTTCACCTGACATCAAAAAAGATTAACGACCTCATGCTTTAGGGGGCAACTGTTATAGAAATTTTTGGGCACTGCAACCCCAATCATAAATGTCCATAAACTAAGGGCTCCTAAGTCCCTAAATGTGTTTTTCCAACCCCTAAAAGAACAAGGTCAACTGATTACAGCATCTCCCAAAAGTTCTCCATGAAAAACTACTCAGAATTGGTCAAAACTGGACCATCTCACCTGCTCCATGGTCAAAGTGCACTGCATCCCACCTAAATGCACACGAGAGGTGCGATTCATACTAAAAATCCCTTCTATGGGGTACGATGGGTGAGAGTGGACAAATGGCAGGGTCAATCTATGAGGTGGACGATCATGGAATCTTCCAGAAACTTCTCCTGTGACACTTGCCTCTCTGCATTCGCCCAGGGATGAGTAAGAGATCATCAATATCCAAGTGGAATTAAGAACTATCAGAGAGAGGACACTAATCAAATCTTAGAAGCTGACTCACCCCCCTTGCAAACATCTATATATGGATCCCTCATCCCAGAGATCCAGAGGCTGGAATTTTGTATCTTGTAAGGAAGTGTTGCTGGTTTCTTGGTGTAACATCATAGTGTTGGGTGATCTAAGCTTTTCATGAGGTGAAGAAGGGCTTTCTTGCTGAGAGGATGACACTGGGTCAGAACAATTGGTTGTAATCCTCTTTGTTATTCTTGATTATTAATAAAGTTATTCGAGTTTTCCTCCACATTCTTGTATGATTGATGATATATGCATTTGTGTGGTCAATATATATATGGTCCTATATTGTTTATGATAGTAGATCTTTGTTCTTGGATAGTGTTATGCTGCTTTGATTCTACAAGTACTCTTTGAAGCTGGGTAAATGAGGAAGAAAGTGGCAAAGGTCTATCAGAAGGGATAGGAATCAAGAAAGGAACCAAGCGCAAGACTGAGGTTGGTCTCCTTCTTTCCCCTCTTATCTGTCTCTCGTAAAGAAAAATGAAAGTGGTTTTAGTTTGTTTGTTTCTAAGGTAGCTACTAGCCTTCGTGGGACTAGCAGCTCTGCATAGACACTAGATTTCCGATAACAGGCGGGAATCCTTAAGGAGGTCCCAACCAATCCATGGGGGCACCCTACTCACAAATTCAAATGATTCAAGGGGGCACTGCTTATCCCGGGGGCAATTCTATATCCCAATATCACATTCCCCATCCAAGGCAACTACTATACCATGCAGCCTATGTATAATATTGGGACTTAAACGATGGGAGGACCGCAAGGATCCTCAAGTCATATGTCATCACCTTGGTCTGAGTCGGGGGCACCACACACTTTTCCTTTCTTGGAAATGTTGGATATCCCCGACTTGTACAAAGATACAAATGACCCCATCTATTATAACTTACTTTGGCCGCCGATCCCGCTCAAAATACCAACAGACATCCCCAAGTTCGAAGGGAAACAAGGGTAGGATCCAGGCACCCATATCACCACCTATCATCTTTGGTGTGTTTCCAACTCCGTGGTGGACGATAGTGTCTAGTTATGTCTTTTTCCCTGCACCCTCACTGGCAACGCAGCTAAGTGGTACATTGAGTTACCATGTGCATCAGTTAATACCTTCGATGCTCTAGCGATGGAATTCTTAAAGCACTTCCAGCTACCCATCTGCTATGAGATTGGGATAGAGCTCCTCACTTCATTACGTCAAGATACCGCCACCCACATCTCTGATCATATACATGAATGGAGACGTAGGTGGAGGTTAGTAAAAGCTCCCCTCCTAGACTATCTCTTAGTGGACTGGTTTTGCAAGTCCCTACTCTCACAAAATGCTAAAGATGTCGCTTTAGGTGGTGCGGTCACAGAAGACCAATCCATACGTCATGCCCAACACTTAGATTTGATATATTCACAATCTGGCACTCTTTATGATGTAATCCCTAATTCCCCTCGTAACTCTAATGTTTCCACTACTCAGCACCCCAGAGTGCACGCCGATGGGATTATTGGCGCAACCTTTGGGGCTGCTGTAAAACAACTCAGTGGTCACATTGCCCAGATGTTAGTAGACCCCTCTACCAAATCGACTGCTCTTACTACCACCACGATAAACTATGTGCAGTCTAAGCAAAAACCCAGTGGTAAGAACAAGAAGAATAAGAAAAAGACCACTCCTTCTGAGAAGCAGTTGAAAAAGTAGCAAAACCCAAAGCAGAAGGTTGCTACACCTCCTGACGATGGAAAGGATAAACCTGCCAAATTCCCTTGCAAAATCTGTGCTCAAGACCACATGACATATCTGTGTCTGCGTCTCCAGGAATGCACAAATTTCTTTGCCAAAAAGGATACTGGTAGGACCCCTGCTGTCCTTAATAATCCTTTCCTCGCTTAGCAACAACAACACCTTATTGCAAACCAACCCCAACCCCCGTAAGGGGGCAATGGTGGTTCGCAACATCCTTAAGCTGATGAAGGACCCTCTACCGTTTACATGTTTGAAACGGTAGATCTACAAACCAGAGCCAAATCTTATGGAGCTCCTATCGCTCATGTAGAGGAACCTTCCCCAAGTCAAAACCCACCACCGCCTAACAATTTTCATATCAAAAGGCTGGTTTCTAACCTTGTGATTTGCCCCCATAAAGGGGCACTTCAACGCACAACACACAATACATCTGCATGTGCCGGCCAAAACTACAGTATTGTAGAAGACTTGGCGCAAGCGCCGTCGGCTATGTCAGTGCTCGATATATTACAAACATGTCTAGCAAAAAGGAAAGATTTTCTTTCACCCATTGGTGGTATTGACCCGTAGGATTCCATGCTTGCAATTTTGGACATGGAAAAATGTAAACCTCCTCGTTCCCACAGCTTGCATTTCAAGTGCAAGTCTTTTCGAAACGTAAAGGCATACATAGAACTATCATAGACGAAGGTGCTTCTACCTGTGCCATGTCGACTTCATGTTGGATCACTTTGAGTTCTCCAACCCTATCCCTAATGTCGAATTCCCTTAAAGCTTTCGACGGCCACACTTTCATCCCAAAAGGTTACCTTTCCGACTACCCCATCACTCTGAGAGGGAAAATGGTAACGGTGGATATCAAAGTCGTGGATCATAAACTCGACTATAATCTGCCTTTGGGTCGCACTTGGACTTATGCCATGAATTCCATTATGTCTTTGGTCTTCCATATCATCCTATTTCCCTTAGATGGAAAGATAGTCACAGTGGACCAACTATCCTTTTGCACCCTAGATTACTCCCCGTTACCTAGTGGCTCTGTACCCTTAGTGGGTGGTGCACCTGACTCTTATCTTAGTATTAGTACCGATCTATTGAAGGGCTCTTCCCTGATGGGTTGTTTCCCTCTTCTGCTGTCAAAGGTTCCACAGATGGTCAATATGGTTTCATCCATTCCTCACGAACCGACCGATCCTTGGATCCTATTGGCCCCTTTAGACATTGACACTTACGGAGAACAAATGTCGCTGTCACCAGCTGAATTGGCCTATCAAGCCACTCAATCTGCATCCGAGTCTCTGGTCACTTTGGTCACAGCCAACGGTACCATCGCCCCTCCCATACCTGCTCCTTCTTTCGATCCCCTCAATAAAGTCCTACCTATGGACGAAGCTATTAGAGAGATCATGAGTTTAGAAGAGCGACCTTGGGAGGAATCACACCATCGTGTTTTGATATCTGATTCAGACATGATGCGTCTTCAAATCCTATCATCTAATGCACTTGAAATCGTTTCCTCACCATATATGACTATCCAAACTTTGGACTCTAAGGGAAACATGGGCAACATTTCAAAGACATTTCTCATCGATATTTCTGTCATGACAGGCATCATGGAAAACATACAGATTGGAGCCAATCACAATCCTGAGGAAATTGCGAGCTTCACCTAGCCTTTTAAGGACTTTCGCGATGTTTTCCCCTTGTCTTATGAGGAAATGCATGGCATAGACCCTTCTATTGTCAAGCATGAGATCAAGGAAAACCGAGCGTTATTTTTATGGTATTTTTCTTGCTTGTTAATCCGAAAAATCCTCGAGTCTCCTTCTTTGGGCTCATTAAAATACCACGAAGAAGATCGATCATTCTTTTTATGGTAGTTTTCTTTCTCATTAATCCGAAAAATCCTTGAGTATCCTTCTTCAAGCTCGTTAAACTACCATGAAGAAGAGTGAGCGTTCTTTTTATGGTATTTTTCTTGCTTGTTAATCCAAAAAACCTCGAGTCTCTTTCTTTGGGCTCGTTAAACTACTACAAAGAAGATATGAGCATGTTCTTTTATGGGATGTTTTCTCACTCTTAAATTGAAAAATCCCTGAGTTTGTCATCATTGGGCTTGTTAAACATATACGATGATGGTCCAAGAAACTCTTTTTCGCTCTTTTTCTAGCTCATTAAACTGAAAAATACCATTAGAGCATTCTTTTTAGGTGCTTTTTTCTTGCTCATAAAACTGAAAAAATCCTGAGTTTTTTTTTAGGCTCGTTAAAAATTTATAAAGATAACCTAAGCATTATTTTAGGTACTTTTCTCACTCGTTAAACTGAAAAATCTCGAGTTTTTGTCACTGGGTTCGTTAAAAATCTACGGCAGCAACCAGAGCACATACTTTTTCGGGACCATTTCTCACTCTTAAATCAAAAAATCCCTGAGTTTTTTCCCTTCTCTGGGCTTGTTAAAATCTACAAAGAAGGAATGAGCATTTCTTTTCCCCCTTTTTCCATGCTCACTAAATTGAAAAAGATACCTTGAGTTTTCTTCATTTGACTCATTAAAATTTCGTGAAGGTATTGAGTTTATTGTCGCATGACTCATTAAAAATTCATGACGAAAAATGAGTTTAGTCAGTCTCCTCATACTCGTAACAAATTGAGGTCGACATCTATTGAACTTAGGTTTCTCTTTATCCGGATTCAATAGATTAACTCACGGAAAAGTAACCGATCCAAGTATACTATTAACCTTTTATTGCACCTAGTTAACAATTATGACAAAGGGACCACCATGGAGTAGTTCTTTATGATCTTTTCAGACTCTCTAAATATGAAAAGACCACCGAGTTGTCTAGTCTGCACTCATTAAATTACACATACAAGATATAGAGTTGCTCTTTTTATGATCCTTTTAAGACTCTCAAAACATGAAAATATCAACGAGTTTTCGTGTCTGGACTCATTAAACTAATCAGATAGAGCATAGATTCGCTCTTTTTGCAGTCCTTTTCAGAGTCTTAAAATATGAAAATATCGATGAGTTTACCCGTCTGGACTTACTAAATTAATTAGGCGGGGAAAGTAGACAATACAACCGCATTGAATATTAGAAAACGTGGTTTGGTAGTAGTTGTTCTCTTGAACATGACACTCCCTCAGATAAACCTTCCTTGTGATGGCCTCTCAATATGAATCCTACCATCCTATGAGTTTAGCCTAAATACCCCGATGTTCTTGTAGCTTTGTATCTTAACACTCTTTGGTGTTCATGAGTCTAGTGCTGCATGGCTAAAATCGTTGTCATGCCTTCTATTGTTCAAGGGTTAACCTTTTGTTTCCTCCATCAACCCATCAAGCATATCCTCTCATCATGCCCTCTATTTTTTAGACCCAATGCTCAAACATTCCTCAAAAAACAAATCATTCTTGTCTTGTTTCGTGTCAATTGATGTAGGACACCTTATTGCCTACCTTCCGACAAGTATCTTCCTATCGACTTCAACACTCTATCTAGGAAGATAACCTAGAAACACATTCAGTGCCTTGGTACTTGCAGACATTCTTGGCAGGTCACCTTGTGTTTGGTTAGGGGTTCTCATTATTGGCTCCCGTTAAGCGATTCTATGGGTGTTCGATGACAAAAACATCTTTCACACTTGTTAGATTGTACTATGCATCTTGGAGACCATCACCATTATTGGTGGCCTTCCTTGCATTTGTTAATGGTCTCCATTATTGACTGGTAATCTGATGATTTCGTGCATGTTTAACATCAACACATATATTCACATGTATCTATCTATGCTATTCGGTGAAGCGGAAATCAAGACCTTGGGTAGAGGCTTGCATCAATCAGCCTTGCTTCCTTTCCCAAGTTGCGTATATTGTTTTTTGGAGATAGCTCATCAGAATGATCCTATTATGACACCAGATCCGTATTTTGCTTATCGGCGGCCAACATCATCATGTCTCTTTTATGAGAAAATCACTCTGACATAGCTACTGAGCATGGGAATGCCCGACTCAAGATATGATTTTAGTAGTTTTATATATATGTGTTGTATCAGGTTTCCCATACCACCCAAAGCTCTGATCCTCTCTCTCTTTTTGTCGAAGAAGGAAAATTACAGTTAAGTAAAGTATTTCAGCCATCATCGCAGCCTATGATCTCACACTTTAGGGGGCATCTTTTATACAACAAAATGACCCCCTCATCAGCTAAGAGGGGAAAGACATGATAGCTGAAGCAAAGACCAAGATCACATGCCTTGTTTCCACACTAACACTGGCTATACACTGACAACCTGCTTTATAAAGCTTCTCTGTAAGCCTAAGGATGCATTAGTGACCCTACTAACTCTAGTTGTTAGTTCAAGAACAATGTTAGTGGATCCTAATGAAGTTCTAAAGGTCAAAGGAGTGAATTGACTCATAAATATATAGATATTTGCTCCTAAATCTACTCAAAAAAATCAAGGAAACATCTCAAGTTTGACCTATTTGGGGGATTTCTAATCCTAATTAAGGAGGCAAAAGGGAAAGAGCTGAAAATAATGGCAACTTCATTGCTTTTACCCTAAGGAACTCATGGAGGAACTTGGAAACCCTAACTCAATTGCTACATAAGCAAAGCTAGGGCTATGGTGATAGAGGTCAGATCATTCGAAAGGATAGCTTACTTGATTGTTGAGCATAGTCTCAAATCTAAGCATAAGAAGTTGGTAAGAGGGGAGAGAAAGAGAGAAGATGGAGGGGTAAGGGAAGGTTGATGCAATAGATGGTTGTAATCAATCTTCTGACATTAATATAGAACTGCAGTTGTACTATCTACTCCATGGTGTTGGTACTATCATTCATTTACTTGTTTGTCCAATACCTTTTAGCATAAGTAGCTTCGTTATATGTAACTAGATGTCTTTTATGTATTCATGTATTTGTTATCAAGGTTGTATGTTGTGATTATGCTTGTCTCTTCTATGTGCAAGACTTGATCTAGAGCCGGCTTAAGGGAATTCCACCTAGCTGCATTGTACTCTCTAACAAATCTACATGGAGGCTTGAGGTAATCCATCTGTTTTGCTTTGATAGTTAGTTAATGTTTATGGACGTGCATGTAACTTTGTGACGACTGCAGATAATCTTACAGTCTGCTAAGGGTCCGAGGAAGGCCCTTGAGGGTATCTCCATTCTCCATACACCGTGCATTTTATCCTATCGCAATTGGACCCTACAGGATCGACATCAAACATAGGACCTCCCAATATTCTTCACAAACCCAAATTTAGTAGTTGTCATAGTTTTCTTGCTTGAATGAGTGCTTCTTGTTGATAGTTTTCCTTCAATCTGTTGAGGTTGTCAACCCTTATCTTAGGGAGGTTTCTCCTGCTAACAAAATTGGTGACTCCACTAAGAAATACAATCTTGTATTTCCTAGAAGGGTTGTTTTATTCTTGATTTGGACTCTTTTATCTTGTTTCTTTATTTTTCCAGTCTTATTGATTCATTTTCAGTTTGGGTAGTCAGTCTGATCTTTTGGATCAGGCCTGTACTTTTTATTTTTCCCTATTTTTCTACATATGTGCATTTTTCTTTGTACACAGTCATGTACACACACGATTTCTTCCAAAGAAAACCACGTACATGCATGTTTCTTTAGACACAGTCGCGTATACACATGAATTTCTTGATACACAGTCATGTATAACTGGGAAAATTTGAATTTTTCAAATTTTTTTCTCTAGTTTTGGGAAGTAGCCTGGCTTTCTAGCTTTTTTAGAGTCATTTGTAGTTTGGAATGATCTGGTTTCTTGTTGGTGTCAGTTTCTTTGTCTCTTTTTACAAAACTATTTTGTCAACCTAGGGTTTGCTATATGGTGAAGTTCTGCACTTTTGAGTTTGGATTTCATACCTTTTGGTAAAGTGTCTGACTGTTCTATACATCTGGAACAAAGAGTTGTTTTTCAACTTGCCTTATGATCCAATCTTTTCATTGCTTCATTTGCATTCTTGAAGTTGCCTCTTTTTGTTTCTTCTTGTTGGTTTGAGAAAGATTTGTAATTTTGGTTCAGTGAAATATTTTGGTTTTCTGAGATCTTTTGTTTACTTAATATTTTGTGTGTCTTTTATATCAGGTTATTCAGGTTTTTTTAACCTTTTGTTGGTCTTATCCTTTTGGTGATTGTTTATGGCCAGTGAACTTGGGTGTCTTTTTGATTGATTTTGATCTTAAGGTCATTAGTTTTTTTTTCTTCTTGAATCTTTTATTCAAAGCACTTAAAAGGAAAAAGTGAAAAAACATTTGTTTTTTCCTTTCTTTTCTTTGATTTGATCTTTTTGTTTATCAACAAGTGTGTGAATCTTTGTTTGAATTTGGAATTTTATTTGCTTGAGAGATATTTTTCTTGGATGTTTGTTTCTCCTTGTTTGGTCAAATTTTGACTTTAGGATATTAAAAGAGCACATTTGTTTGTTTAGAGCATTCCATAGAATCTTGCACTTAGGTATTCTAGTATGCATTAAGTAGTTTGCATTTTAGGCATTTATTTTTTAGTCTCTTTAGATAGATGATGAATGTGTGAGCATGTTTAAAAGAGAAAAAAGATTTTTTGGTTTCATAGGTTTCTCGTAGAACCCTGTAGAGATCACTTTTCATCAAAGAAAAAGAAGTTGCATTTCGCATGTAGCCTAGTTTTCTATTGATTTATTTTTGTGTCAGAACATCATAAGTTTCACTTCCACTACCCCTGACTTAAGTAACAACCAATAAAATCAAGCGCTTAATTTAAAATGAACTAGATTTTTATTTTTTTCATAGATACATCAACTAATATAGGGCATTTAGGGCCTTGGAATAGGTGTGTGGAGAGTAAAATCTCCAAGGCCACTCTAAACTGAAACATAGAAGTTGATTAAAGAGGGGAAAATCTAGTCTCATTAAGCTGTCCAGGAAAGCTCTTATAACACATGATTTAAGCATGAGGATGAGTGAAGACAGGGAAAGAGAGATACCCCCTCTCCTACTTGTTGGATGCCGTGCCCATGAATATTCCACCTGACTTCTGATTACGAGCTGGTGACCCTAGTTTCCTATCCTAGGGACCACATGGGTGATTGTGGGGGGGGAATACTCATGGTACCTGAGATAGAGGTTGTATCACAATCATAGTACTTCTGGAGGGTGCCCTTGCGAAACTTGGGTACTTGCACCAGAAAAGGATATTGTCTGGAGGTCAGCTTAATTGTTTCTAATACCTTCTCTAGTAGTCTTGGGCTTTCATTATCCCAAACTATCTTTGGAAGGTCCTTATCTTCACTTTCTTGTATTTTGATGTCTATTCCTAATCACCAGAAGCGGAAATACTTGGAAGCCGCTTGTTTGGTTGTATCTTTAGGGATGTTTTAGTGAGTGCTCTCTACTCTTAGATTGCCATAATTTTTATTTTTTGAGTCTTTAAAAAGTTCTCTTAACATTTAAAATTGGCTTATCGACAAGTTCGTCGGTCTAGGAGGCTTCATGGTCTTTCACCTGCGAGTGTCGAGCCTTCATTTAGAAGATGTAGGAGTAGTTTTGTTGGTGATTTTCAACCATTAGTAGCTGACACATCAAAGATTAATCCAGGTTTAGGGGCTCTTATTTCGCAGGGTGAACCTATTGCGGTTCATAATTTGGACGTAAATGTTCTAGTCCTTGCTAGGGTGCTCTTCCAATTGGAAGACGAGATTGATATTGAAGATGTCCCTGAGTCCCCCATGACTCCTTCGACACCCCTTCATTCTCATCTTCCGTACATTGTATCATATGTGGATACCCCGACAAGTAGGTCGACAAGCCCTATTCACTCTCCTTCTTGTTTCTACATGGCATATGTTAGTGGCATAACCATGGAAGTGGACACTTCTGGTGTGTAGACCCATCCTTCAGTTGCAGGAGGGGGTACTATTTCTATCTCTATTGTTACACCTAGTACAATAGATATTTTCTCTACCTCCAATCCAGTTCCAAGTGGGGGTACCTAACGTTTCACTTCTTTCATTGGTACCTATCCTTTCAGGATGCCAGCTAGTGGGATTCATCCAGTTCCCTCAACCTTTCCATCTATTGTTTCCACATCTATGACTTCTATTCCAAGTGGTTCAACATCCTTTTAGGGTTTTTCTTATGGAGGTGGTTATATCCCTCCTTCCAATCCATTTATGAACTTAGAATAGGATCAGAATGTTAATCTTTTCCAAGGATGTCAAGGATGACCAAATCCTTTCATTAGTGGGTTAGGGGCTGGGCATTCATCCCATTTTTTTGGTCAGCAGGGGAGTATTCCCTTCCCTTCCACTGAGACTATTATCGTTATGTGATTTTTAATATTGGCAAGACAAAGTCATATAAGATACATCAAACCTCTTAGGAATCTAGACTCAGAGAGGGTTCTCTCTGTATATTTATGATTTAGCTTTATTTCCAGTGTTTTAATGTGTTAGGCTAGTTGTGATAATGAAGAGATTTATTACTTTATTTCTTGGTTGTTTTTTTGTTTTGTTGGGGTAGGTCATATTTGAATACTTTCCATTGGGTTATGGAGTCAAAGGCTGGGTGGTAACATCAATTTTCTAGAGCATTTGCAAGGCAAGCTAACTATATTTAATGGTTCTAAAATCATAATGAAAATGAGATGATATAATAATGATATGCGTAATGATTAAAAAATAAATTAAGTATTTCTTAATCATACATCATAGGAAAACATTTAGATTGTAAATACAGATAAAAATAAGGTGCTCCAAAAACATATCTTAATCTAGAATTTCTGCTTTACAATAAGACTTAATGATGCACAATGAATAAAAAACAATAAATTCAATCACAGAAAGGAATACATCACCAGGTTAACATAGTTCAAGTATCTTGCAAATGGTCCTTTTATTGATGTTGAAGCTCAAAATTACAATGCTCCAAGAAAAACAGATAGTTCAAATGACTTGGATCCAACCCCTAATACTTCCAATGCATGAAGTATTTAACAAAAACATACAATGATTGCCTCATACACTGGGAAATTTGTTATTAATTACATTGAAAGAAAATTGACTAGTGTAGCCACGAAGTGGCCACGATGAGAAAACTGGGACATCTGGTCCTCTTTTTTAGGGATGATGTTGCTGAGAAATTAATTCGTTGTAGTGGCTTTGCTGATGTGGCTGGTGCTGACTCAGATCTATGCTGTCACTTCAATCATCCTTGTCTTGCTCCTCTTGATAATCACACAGGCCACTCCATGCTTCTTCATCTAGAATCTTAATCTTAATTAACCTCATGTATATTTCATCAGCTTCAGTGTATTTTGCAAAAGTGGGTTTGACCACAAAAACATGTTTCAGCTCATGCTCGATATAAATTGGATTGTTGATAGCTTCTAGCAATGATTTTCCTATTATGTTGCCTTTGATGTTGGAGATATTCACAACATCCATGGATATGCCTTGGAGTCTCTTGACATAATCTTCTCTGGCCATGATTTTGTTATTAATGAAAAACAAAGAAGGGAGACCTTTCTGGGTTAAAGGTTCAATTCTATTAAAAAACATGTTTGATGTTAGCTCACAGTTTTCTTCTAGCTGTACATTCAGGTTCTTCTTAGTTAGCACCTTTTTCACATAAAGAATAGTTTATGTTTTGTCTGCTACTCCCAACTCTTCTAGCTCATACATGTTCCTTGAATTGAGAAATTTGATTATCCTGTTGGATGTTGATGGCATGTCTCCAATTTCTAGATTAGTAGCTGAAATAACTTCTTTAGATTTTTCAAATAACTCCTTTTGTTCAAAGATAATTTGCATGTTGGGCCAAATTTCATTCATTCCATTGATGATGTTATGCCAAATGATCTCCTTCACTCTTCCTAGAGTGTTACCAATGGATTATTCCTTTTTAGATTTTTGCAATCTTTTAATTAAGGTCTGTGCCCTCTGCATATCTACTGAGTGGTCACTTTTAGCTCTTTTGATTTGGTCCTACAGAACATTGACTTGAGTTTCTAGTCTCTTGATTTCTTCACTCTGAAGATTCAGGCCTTCCATGGACTTACTTAGTTGTTTTGTACTGCTTCCTCTCCCTGTAGAAGTTTTTGCTGGAGTGGCTTGAGGAATTGTTGTAAGAGGAAGAGCCTCCATAGTGGTACTGGCCGTCTGTGCTATATTTTCCTTTTCTTGTATCATTTTCTCCATCTCTGCTTCCATTTGTTTAATTTGGAGAGATTTCTCTATTATTAACTTCATCATTTCAGCCTTCTAACTCTCTGTTTCCTCTATCTCTTTGGTCAATGGATCATGTGTAGTGGGAATTTTGAGTTGCTTCTTCAAAGTTGTTATATCCATCTCCTTTTTCTTAATTATATCTTCTGCTACTTTTACATCTGAGGGATCATACACAATTCTCACTACTAATTCTTCCAAAGACTTAATTCTGTTGTCCTTTGATTGAGATGAAACCTTTTCCATATTTAGCTGAGATTGAGCATTTGACAAGGCCACCTGCATTTTAAACAAACTCATGGAAGTACTGGTTAGAGTGGAGGAAATCATTTCACCTGTTTTCTTGTGCATTTCCAGCTGATCAATAGGATGAACATTCTTGACATCAAACTCAAAAGAGGTATGTTTGTAATCAGCTGGAGTTTTAGGTTCTGATATCTATGCTTCCAATAATGCCATATGTGTTTTGCCTTTTTCCGAATCAAAGGCTAAGAGAATTCTACCTTCAGAAGTTGCACTCTATTTCCAAAATTTAGCATAAGTGCTCTTTTTCAATATCTCATTCCTAATTTTAATCTCCATGAAAGTGTTAAAGACAGTCTCCTCGTTTTGTCCAGTTACATTTGTAGATGTGGAAACTTGAAGAGACTGTTGTTTTTCTAAAATTGGAGTGGCAAGAAGAGATTGACCTCCAGTTGGGGATGAATCAAGAATATCACTGAGATTGATGATTGTTTGCTGTGGTGATTCCTTGCCTATGTCCATGTGTATTCTGGCCCTTTTCCTAAATTTTAATTTGAATTCTTTCATAGAAGTATCAGTCCCTGGTGACTGATCTTCTCTTGGCCTTTTCCCAGTTTCTCCCTCTTCTTGTTCCTTTCCTTTGTCTGATATTTCTTTTGTTCTCTGCCTTTCCTGTTGTCTTGGGGTTTGTGCACTTGAAGAAGAAATTACTTGTTCCTCAGCCTCTTGCAGTGTGTCATTTCTACACTCAATCTGGTTTATAAATTTCTCTATTTCAGGCCTTTGAGTGTGAATGTAGGGTGTTGACTTGTTCTCTACCCTTTTCTTGGAGATGATGCCCCATGGGTCATAGGACCATGTAAAACTGTGGGTGAATTTCATTTCCTTCAATCTCTTGTTTGCCTCCTCACCTACTACCTTGTTGTTGCAAATGAAAGGACCAATCTGAGATTTGATCCTAAATTGTGATTTCTTCTTTGCTGCTACAAAATGTATTTCATCTGCATTGATCATTTGTCTGATATATTCAAGTGCAAAGATCCTCATGGGGAGGAAATTTGGCAGCTTGTAAGGGGCCAACTCACATCCATATACTCTTAATTCAGTATAATTTTGGTACAAGTACCAATCTCTTGTTCTTTCTTGATCTGTCAACTGCATGATCCTTTTAATTTCTTCACTGATTCTGGGTTCTGTAGTCCCACTGAGGAGGCTCATAGCTAGATGAACAAACATTTCCACAAATGTTTTGTAGGTGAAGTGCTTTTGATCCTTCATCACTAAGGTGGTCCAAAAAATAACAGATTGGGCTTCACCTTCTTCATTCAACTTGGTCATTGTAAACTGAAACCTATCTGCCTGAAAGTAAACAAACATATATACTAGAACTGAGGAGTACTGAAACACTTCCTCTGTAATGAAATTTACAAATTTCTCATGGATGGCATCTGCTAGAAATTGACTGAAATTGAATAGGATAGAGGGCTTTGATTATGTTGATAATATGGATAGGAAACCTATAATAGCTTCATCAAGCCACTAATCTGAATAATAGCCTAATAAATAAGAAAGAGTAGTGACTATGTGTCTGGTTCTATCAAGAAAAATAGAGGAGGAATAAGGAGGATTCTTGCTTGGCAGTGGGGTTTGCTCAGTCATAAAGAGTTCTAAGGTTTTTCCTCTTTTGGTAAAGTCTAGCCTCTGATACATCTCACTGAGGATCTCATGGAAAAAGGGAGCGGTTCCTTCAATGATAGGAGTCGGCATGATCTGCATAATAGAATTGGCATCAATGGTAAACAATATGTGTCTTGTTGGGGCCATCACTGCCCTTTGTTGTGGGTTATAGAATAAGTGGCATTTCCTGATTAATTCTGTTAGGCCCCTATACTACTAGTGTAATCCCTTATTATTATTAGTACAACCCCCTTATTATATTGTTGTACCCATGTAGTCCCCATATTTTTATTATTGTGCCCCATAAAATCCCACTATTGTTATTATTGTGCCCTCACATTATTATTATTATGTCGGCTCTGATTATATTATGACCCCTTAGACTCCTATATATAGAAAGGAGGTCATGTCATTTGTATCATCTAAGAATTGTTCATTTGTGTATTGTAAAGGAGGTTTCCCCCTCGAAGAGACTTATTTCTAAGGTTCTCATCTATCCTTTCTATCTTTTTGTGAGCTGGTTTCATAAAATTTGGTATCAGAGCTTTGAATTCTAGGGTTTCACTGCTCCAAACAAGTCATCGCGGAGTTTTCTCTATAACTCTTTTTCTGCGATGTTTCAGAAGAAAAAAAAAGCCCATTTGAGACGAAATTTCATTGAACCTCGGGTCCAAATTTTAGATATTGTCTCGCTACATTTTCAGAGATATGATCTAAGGAAGTTAGGGTTTTGCAAGCTCCATAATTTCATCTAAAACATGTCATCGTGGAATGTTCGCTATAACGTTTTCTCTGCAAAGTCTTAGAACCTAAAAAAAAAACCCATTTGGGAAGAAATCGGTCTAAATCTCGGGTCCAAATGTTAGATCTTGGATCACTATATGTTCGGATATATAACCTGAGGAAGTTAGGGTTTTTGCAGACTCCCGAATTACATCCTAAACAGGTGACCTTGAGAAAATCGTCATAACTTTCTCTCTGAGCATCAAATTGAAATTTCGTAAGTTATAGAAAGGGGACAGATAATATTTTTTTTTTAGTATAATTTTGAGAACCTAAGGTTGAAACAATGACACATGGAACGTCGTACAAGTTCACTCTATTGAACTAGTCTATAATTAGGTCATCGCGGGATATTGGGAATAAATCTTTCTTCAGGAATCCAATTGTGATCAGACTTGCAGAGTTAGAAAGAGGACTCATAAGGCTATTACAGGCGGAAGTTTCAAAACTTAAAGATCCGAAATAACAGAGTTATAGTCGTTTAAAGATCAAGCTCCTAAAATCAAGAAAAAGCGAGATGAGGAAGTTTGATGACAAGGATCCCATAAATTGGATACTACGGATGGAGAAATATTTTGATCTACATGATGTACCACTGTTACAAAAGGTACGTATTGCATCTAATTATTTAGAACCAGATCAATTTTTATGGTATAAAGGGCTTTGTTCTCATAAGCCAATTGTTACGTGGTCAATTTTCACAGAGGAAATGATAACACATTATGAGGATACAAAGAGAAACACCTTTTTTAGCTAATTGATAAATCTCAAGCAAAAGTGTTCAATGGAAGAGCACATTGAGAACTTTCAAAAATTGAATATAAGGGTAAATGATATTCCAGAGAATCAAAGGATTGATGTCTTCATAGGTACTTTAAAGGATAAAATTCAACATGAGGTTTGTATTTGGGAACCTGATTCATTGGATAAGGCATTAAGGTGGGCAATAAAAATTGAAAGCGAAATTATGGAAACAAGGAATCCCACCACTCACGACTATAATTATGGAAGTGTTTTATCTCCTAGCCTTCCACAACCTACAAGGTTTACACCACAACAATTGAAAGAAAAAAGAGAAAAAGGGGTTTGTTACAATTGTGATAGCAAATGCACTAAAGGTCATAAGCGTGCGGAGAAGAAATTATTTTACATAGATTATGAAGAGGAGGAAAAAAAGGATCAAGAAACATTAAAAGAAGAGAATATACATGAGGAACCAACCCCAAATAAAGAATAAATGAATCCAACCATATCTTGCAAAGCATTTGCAAGAATTACCACTCCTCAAACTCTCAAGATAGAAGGACCTATCAAGAAGAAAAAGGTTCAAGAAGTGAAAGATCACATCGAGTAAAAAGAAATGAATCTAACCATATCTTGTAATGCATTGGCCAAAATTACCACTCCTCAAACTATCAAGATAGAAGGACATATCATGAATAAGAATGTTCAAGAAGTGAAAGATCACATCGAGCATCAAGAAATTAATCTAACCATATCTTGTAAAGCATTGGAAGCAATTACCACTCAAACTCTCAAGATAGAAGGACATATCAAGAAGAAAAAGGATCAAGTAGTGAAAGATCACATTGAGCATCAACAACAAGTTCTCCAACTTTTAAAGGATAATGCCACTTTGGTGCAGAATTGAATGAAACAACAAGTAGATCAACATCGCAGTGAAAAAAGTTTTGATGTAGGTGATTGGGTATTTTTACGGCTACATCTCAAGCAAGCTATTTATGAGAATGAAATGTTGGCAATACTACATGCACTTAAGAAATGGCGACCTTACCCAATGGGAAGACACTTCAAGGTAAAAATAGATCATGATAGTCTTAAATACTTTTTAGAACAAATATTATCTTTAGAAGAACATAAAAATTGGGTCACAAATATGTTGGGTTATGACTTTGACATCATCTATAGAAAAGGGAAGCAAAATTTTGATGTAGATGCACTCTCAAGAAAGGATGAGGATGTGGAAGCATTATTTTGTGCTATTTCTATTATCCAACTAGATTGGATAAACAAAGCAAGGGATGAATGGAAGAAGGATGAAGAAGTGTGGCCACTCATTCAAAAGTTGCAGAAGATCCCAATTCAAACAATATTGCTAGAACTTGAAGAGGAAGGAAAAATCATATTGGAACCTGGAGAAGTCGCAGAAACAAGAACCCGACAGCTATGAAATCGATCAATTTCAGAGTATTTCATCAAGTGGAAGAACTTACCCACTGAATATTCCACATGGGAGGATAATAATTTTATACAGAAGCATCAAGAACTACTCAAGCGTTGAGGACAACACTATTTGAAGGAGAGGGGCATGTTAGGCCCCTATACTACTAGTGTAATCCCTTACTGTTATTAGTACAACCCCCTTATTATATTGTTGTACCCATGTAGTCCCCATATTTTTATTATTGTGCCCCATAGAAAACCACTATTGTTATTATTGTGCTCTTACATTATTATTGTTATGTCAGCTCTGATTATATTATGACCCCTTAGAATCCTATATATAGAAAGGAGGTCTTGTCATTTGTATCATTTAAGAATTTTTCATTTGTGTAATGTAAAGGAGGTTTCCCCCTTGAAGAGGCTTATTTCTAAGGCATTCATCTATCTTTTCTATTTTTTTGTGAGCTGGTTTCATAACAAATTATAGGTAGATATGGGTTTTAGGAAAGATATAGAAGGGTAAATTAGTGTCCTATAGTCCTATGTCATCCACTCCATCTACAAATTTATCCTCCCACCAGTAGTAGATGTCAAATAAATCAAACTTTGAGAGTATCTCATGTATTCTGAAGTCTATGTTTGCAAGGGGTATGTGATCTAAATCCAGTGGTGGGTGCACCATTGGATTAAACACCTCCTGTTCTTTCTTCTTTGGTGGCATGGTCGTTTTCTGCAAAAACCTTTAAACCTGAACTATGTCGGATTTTTAGTTGAACTGCAACAGAAAGGGTTGAGAAGGAATGGGAATTCAGTGAGGGAGAAAGAAAAGGAATGAACAGGAAGTGGGATTTGAGAAGAGGAATGCTTGATAATTTGCAGAAAAATGGAGTTTTCTACACCTGTACTATTGATTGAGTGTGCTCGCTACTTTCTTTGTGTATGCATGTATGAATTTTGAATTTTACCTATAAGTAGATAGAGCATGTTAAAATTTGTAAATGGCGTGAAATGTTTCATTTGTAGTTTTTATGTGTTCCCATTGGATTGGCCTAAAGTGGCACAGGTCCATTGGTTAATGATCCAACCAATTAAATGCACAATGGTGGGAATGGAGGTGATAGGCAAATGGGATGGAGTGGCGTCGTGAGGTGGCAGCCTTGGTGAATGGTCACACAACGGGAATGGCGGAGGTGGTTTAGTGAAGGCAGAAACCACTTTTAGGGGGGCCCTCGGAGCGGTAAGTGGAATGAGCAGGGAAGGGGGGGTGGTGTGAAATCTAGACAGTGTGACACGTAAATGATTTGAAACCACTGATTTTGTACCCCCAAGGCATTAACGTTCGGAGGGTGAGGGGGGGATGGAAAGTGATATGGTCCGTCAAATTGGATGGTGGGTGCAGATATTCGATGAGAGGTGAGGGTGGGTTATGTTTGATGCGATGGGTACGTGAGTGGTGGGGTAGGAGAATTAATAGGGGGCATAATATTGAATATAGGGGTATAGAATAAGGTTAGGGAAAATAACAAAATACCCCTTCCCCTTTTTAATTTCCTTTCTCGACATTAGGAAAAAACATTGAGATATGTCATCAAACCTTAAAGAACTTTTCATGTCTTTTTCCCTTTGCAATTCTTCTTAACCTATCTAACCTTATTTTCCTAATCTAAAATTTTTTCTTTCTTTTTACATTTTCAGGGTGCATTTGGACCTACAGACCCTTTCTCTTTTTCTTTTTTATTTCTAACCTACTCTATCACTTATTTCTCCCATTGGTCTAGATTGAGTAGTTGAACCAATTTCATTTCTACCTAACCACTGATTTTCCAAGCTTAAAATATTTGGAAGATCTTTATTTTCTACCCTATCAATAGAAATTGAAATTTTTTCAATGATGTTTAGAATGTATGAATTGAACAACATTTGGGTTTTTTTTTTTTTTTTTTTTTTATATACCCTCTTTTCATTTTTTCATTTTTTTTTTTTTTTTGTGAAATCAATTGAATATTGAAGTCTATGAACAATATGAAAACTTCCAATTGTGAAATAAACAATCACCTTGAGATCCTATAACTTATAGGACCATAACAATGGCTCTAGCTGAGGATGGCACTTCTCAGCTTGAAGTGTTAAGAACACATGACCAGTAGCCTTGAGTCCTCCATATCTACATTATCTTCATTCTGATTTCTTTTTGTCAAATAAATTATCCGACTAAAAACCTAAAATACTGTGATATTTACAATGGAGTGAAAAATTTGTGTGTTCTTGAAAATTAATGCTTCAACATCCTGCCATTTACATGACCTCCTGACAATTCTGTTCCATCTAACTCTTTGATGAAAAATGCATTATTCCCTCTGAAAGCAGAAATAATATATGGAACCTTCCACAAAGTCTCAAATTTACCATGTTTCCCTTTGTCTTCTCTTCTTGAGTCCCATTTTAGGACTTTGTCTCCGAGGTTGAAATCATCAGCTTTGGTTCTCTTGTCAAAAAATTTCTTTACGTTTTCCAGGACAACCTAAGTTCTATTGTATACCTCTTCTCTAGACTACTGCAATTGAATTGCCTAATTTATCCTTCTCTGTATATCATTTGGTTCACTTTGTACCTCCTTAATGATCTTCATGACTAGCACTCCCATGGAAGAAGGGGAAAATGCATCTATTCCATAAACCAGTTGAAATGGGGACATGCCAATGGATTTCTTTGTTGTCAATCTATCAGCCCATAATGCATAGATCAATTTGTTATGCCATGACTTCTTATTGTCCTCCAGTATCTTCTTAATAATGTTTACCAAATTTTTTTTTGAGGATTCAGCCAACCCATTACCTTGAGGGTAATAAGTTTTTGAATGGCCCAAGGAAATATGATACTTGTGACAGAAATCCACCATATTCTTTGATTTGAAAGCTGCAACATTGCTAATATCAGTTTCCTAGGACAACCAAATCTGGAAAGGATATTGGTTTCAAGGAATTTTATGATGATAGAATTGGTAGCAGCTCTTGAAGGAATGGCTTCTATCCATTTGGTGAAGTAGTCTATGGCAGTCAGGATCCATTTGTGTTGGGTAGAGGATGGAGGATGAATTTCACCAATGAAATCCAATCCCCACTGTTGGAAAGGACTTTCAACAGAGATGGGTTTTAGGGGAAAAGGTAGTAATTTTCTCTTTCCTTCAAAGATTTGGCATTTATGACAAGCAATTACCATCTTATGGATGTCTGGGAAAAGTGTAGGCCAATAGAAACTAGCTCTAAGGATTTTATTAGTAGTTGTTTTCCAACAAATATGGCCCCCACAGTCGCCCTCGTGGAATTCCTTCATAACTTTGTCAGCTTCATCCTTTAACAAACATTTGAGTAAGACACCTCCAACATCTTTCCAATATAATGTACTATCAATAATGAAAAACTTGACTGCTCTTAATTTTAGAAATATTGCCTTTGTTTTGGATAATCTAGGAGGATCATTCAAATTAAATAGAACAAATAAAAGGTATGCAGACCAGGGGGAGTTTATATATGCTTCATTTATTGGTGGAGTTGCTAGTTCCTCAAGATCATTTAAAGAAAATACCATGTTGATATCTAATGCATTAAAATTTGATTCAACCATCAATTTGGCTAATCCCTGACATTTAATCAACTTTGAGGGTTTGATTTCAATGTCATATTCCAGAATGACAGTTATCCATTTGCCTCTCTTTCCATCAGGTCCATTTTGTGTGAGAATATCTTTGACAACTACATTAGGCACATAAGCAATGATATGAGAATGTAAAATTTAAACTTTGAAAACTTTTATTGCTTTGACTAGAGAAAATGCCTGTTTCTCCATAATATTGTACTTCAAAGAATCATCTCTCAGAGCTTTGCTAAAGAATGCTATTGGCTGCTCATATCCTTCATTATTTTTTTGTAGTAGCACAACAACAATAGTATGTTTAGATGCAAAAGAAAAGATAATGAAATCTTTAGTGAAATCTGGGCTTATCAAAATTGGAGCTTGTGTTAATGCATGTTTGACTAGATCAAAAGATTGTTTGGCCTCAATATTCCATTTAATTTTTGTCTTTCTTGAGCATGTTTGTTATATTTCTGAGTAGTTTAGAAAGATTTGGTATAAATCTTCTCAAAAAAATTATTTTTCCAATAAAATATTGAAGTTCTTTCATGTTTCTTGGATGACTAATTTTAAGGATACCTTCAATCCTACTGGGGTCAATTTTGATTCCATCTTTGGAAATGATGTGGCCCAGAATTTTTCCTTTTTCAAGACCAAACAATGTTTTCTTGGGATTTAGTGAGATACCAAACTTTCTACATTTTTCAAATACTCTTCTTAGATGTGCTAGGTGTTATTCATCTTTGTTTGAAAATACAGTGATGTCATTGATATAAATCACAATGAAATGTCCAGTTTCATCTAAAAAAGCAATGTCCATTTCTCTCTGGAAAGTAGCACCAACATTCATTAATCCAAAGGGAATTTTCACCTACATGAAAGTCCCCCAAGGAGTAGTAAAAGTTATTTTGTCCTAATCATCAAGATGCACCAAAACTTTATTATACCCCGAAAAATCATCTAACAAGGAGATCCCACTAGAACCTATTACCCTTTGCAATATGTGATCCATTTTTGGTAAGGGATAGTTGTCCTAAAGGGAAACCTTGTTTAAATTCCTAAAGTCAATGCACAATCTTATTTCGCCAATTTTCCTCCCTTGTAGGCATAATGTTGGATACCCATTTAGAATATCGAATTGGGACTATGATCTTAGCATCATACAATTTCTTGATTTCCTTTTTAACCAAAGGAATTAGGACAAGATTTATCCTACACAACTTTTGTTCAAATGGTTTTTGGTCTTCTTTGATTGGAATTTTATGTTGTATAATGCTAGTATTATAAGCTTTCAAATCCTCATAGCTCCAAGCAAATACATCTATGAATTCTTTGAACAGAGCTATATACCTTTGTTTAGCTATGAGAGGCAGTGATTTTGACAATTTTATAATTTTGGGGTTTTGTTCACTGCCTATGTTGCATTCCTCAATGTTTGTTCCTGTTGGTTCCATTTTTGGCTTTCTAGCAACGTCATTAAAGTCAAATAACTCTTCCAAAGGGGCAAGCCCTCTCGGCAAAACATTGTCTTTAAGTTGAAGTACTTTGAATTCTTCTTTTTCTGGGTCTTTATGTATTTCAATTTTATGTACAATTTTATTTACAGAAATTTTTCCATCAGAAACAACAGGTTGTTCTATACTAATATGTACATCAGTTTGATTGTCTATTTCATCTTCCAGATCTATGTTGTTATCCTCAAATTCATCCTTTGATTGTAGAAAACTCTCAATCTATTTGTCACTTCCAAAAACTTGGCAGTATGTCATGTTATCAGGCACTGCAGGACGGTGTTTTACTTCAACTATGTATTGTCTATTTGGATGAGGTAGTTTGCAACCATTGGCTACGACATTCTAGAGCTTAGGGATAACAGCAAGGCCATACTCTTCAAATGTTTTAATAAAATCAATCACATCATTTCGGTATTCTCTCAATCTAGGATGTTTTGTAGAGTACTAACATTTAGTTTGTTTGATGATGAGTTCAGAGTCTCCCTGGACATAAATTATTTTAGCACCTAATTTCTAAAGCAATTTCAAGCCTAACAATAATGCCTCATATTCTTCTATGTTGCTTGTACAAAGAAAATTCAATTTGTAAGAATGAACTTCACCCTAATTAGTTTTTGAATTGTACAACCAGACTCCTATTCCTGACCCTATTTTACCACATGAGCCATCAAAAGTCATATTCCAGAGAGGTTATGTTTCAGGGTCCTATTGGATAATGGGTTTTTGGGTGCCAAGTCCTTTACTAAGATCATTTTCTGGTTGAGTGACCCGTGTATTGATGTCTCCATCATTGTACAGTATGAAGGAATCAAGATCAGTATGTACAGAGTAGAGGGGATAGTTGTCTGGCCTTTCTTGGCTACTCACCATATATTTCATTAAGGGTTTTCTATACAGTCCCCTTGGTTGGCCAAATACTGGTATTGTGGCATATGCCATATCCATTTGAAGTGTTCCTTGTAACTTTTCCACCCAAGATCTTGATAATAACATACCATACTTAGGAGGAATGTCTACTACTATTATGTCCATGAATAAACTTTTTGCTGGTATCTGGGCTAATGTGACACAAAGGTCTTTTATAAGACCTAAACACCTAACCTTGCTAGAGTCAAATGAGTATAGATCTTTGTATGGTCTAGTGATTTCAAGTCCAAGTTTTTCCATAACAATCTTTGGCATGAGATTATGTGACACACCTGAATCCAACATAACATTATGGAGGATTTTGTCATGAATATTAAGGCTGACATAAAATGGAGGAACACCTCCTTCTTGAGGGTTGCCATCAACTTCTGGTCCAAACAGAAGTTCGGGCTGGTCATCATTCATGTTTATTGTATCAGGTTTTTCTTCTATGTTGAGTACCTTTAGGACTTGAGACCTATACACATTCTTGTTTATTAGTTTAGTCAGAGGAATAGAAATTTTGAGTTTATCAAGTCCATTCTCAATACTAAATGGTGTTTGGATTTTAAGAAGATTTGAGAGATCAACTCTTTCAGCTACTGCTTTGGTGACAAGTTTAGTTTGTTGGCTTGTACTAGGGATATTAGTTTGGGCAGTTTTAGTAGAAACATCATTGATTTTCCTAGTAACATTCTCTGTGTTCTTATTTTTTGAACTGTTTACATTTTTCTTAGAGCTTTCAGCTGTTTTATTGAGATCAGGCTCAGCATTATTCTTGGCAGGGAAATCAACATTCTTTTTGTTTGAGTTATCATTTATTTTCTTACTCCTAATATTACATTGTCTGTGAACTTCTAATATGGTATTCTCAAAACCATGTTTATAGTCATCAGAATCTTCATATTTCGATTCTGTTTGAGCTAATAAGAACCATTCATTCTCTTATTGTGTAAGAAAAATAGAACTATCCTCATTTTTCCCCATTAAATTAATCTGATTTTACTCAACTTCTTCAACCACACCTACATCTTCATCAACATATTTTTCTTGAAATGGTGGCCTAATTTGTTGATCTGGGTGTTGGCTTATTAGGGCCTGACCCAAGTTTAGAGTTAATTAGCCAAGCAAATCCCTGTACTACTGGCCCTTTCGGCAATAGTTCGTGAAGCGTGGACTAAGGTCTCACCCGAAGTAGTATGGGGGGGTGTTGGAACCATGTTTTTGCACCCTTGAGATGTCTGAGGGTTTGGTTCGGTCCAACCTCTCGTCCCTACATGCAGGCTGCTTCGTGCACTTCCTTGGCCTTCGCGCCTTGATATACTTGCCTTCGTGTAGCCCTAACCAGGGGCTGTGAGGCTTCCACACTACTAGAGCAGTGATCAGCACTATTTCCCTAAGTCACACCTGAGATCTTACCTATATTCCTTCACCAGTTAGTTATCTTTGTGTAAATAGAAGCTTTGTGTTATATTTATTTATACACACATATTAGTTCACGCAGCAATTAAACAGTACACTGGCAATTTATACCCAATAATACAGTGAAATAGGAAAAGATACACAGAAATATGGTAAAATTCTCTTTATTAATTCTTCCAACAGTTACAGACTCTACCTACCCTGCGCACTTAGCTAAGGACTACTAGGCCTCTACGTACTCAGCTGTAGAGCCTTATCCTACTCTACAACCCAAAGACACACTTTACACTTCAACTCAATCTTCTAGCCTCATCATGCTTATTTTCTATTCGCTATGCTATCTTCTACACTTAGAGCCTCACTCTTATTTATACAATCTCGTGGTTCGTGGACCATGGGTAGGTATATCAAGCCGTCATTACATTACAAAAATGAGGGCAGACAACCCTATGACTCTATTATGACTTCACGCTCTGCACCCATAATTCGTGGAGCTTTTACAAAGGATTTGGTCAAAACTTGGGCTTTAAGCCCCAAAACATGCATTGGGAGGGATTTCATGCCCAACAAGCCCCCAACACAAACATCATGACTCGCCCTCAAGTCACTCTATTGGTGCAGACATCTTCGCACAAAGTCCATCCAACTCTGCTCGAACTGTTGCAAGGTTGGTAGCGCATTGAGCGGCTGCCTGCTAGATCTCCGGTACGCATTGTTCTGAGACCACGGTGTCAGAATTGCATCCCTGCATCTGTGCCTGTGTCCCCTACATTTTTGAAATCTTGCCTTCAATTACTGCTGTGATGGTGAAGGCCTCGTCGATCCAAGGCTGAACGCGTGCCTTCAGGACTGCTTCTTTGTGCTATGCCACGTCCACTTGTTCTTTTAGCACTTTGGTCTGTTGCATCTGCGTGAGCCTCTGAGTTAGGGCCACCATCTATGTAGTTCCTTTGATGTTGTCATACTATTGCTGGAGTTCACATGCCTATGTCTCTAAGCGCTGGATGTTGGGGTCCTCTTGCAGGTTCGTGAGGACCTCAAATGACTCCTCCAACATTCTGGTGTAGTCCCTCACTGCATTGTTGATCTCATCTAGTCCCACTGTAATAGCACTGGCACACTGTTCTCTTACTTCCGGAGGGGTGGAAAGTTGCGCCTTCAATCACAGCTCGATGATATGAAGGTTCAGCCTTAGTCATTTCTTCCCGCACCTCTGCAACTAGCTTGTGAATGCATGCCTTTGTTGGTGTATCTGCTAGGATGGCCAACTCAAGGATGATTTGACAAGCCTCATCCAGTACCTGTACTAGCTGCTGATAATGTGACACCACTTCATCATGTTACAAGCTCAATTGCTCCATGTTGATCTTTTGCTCGCTTAGTACTTGCAGTCCATGGCCTTCCCTAGCCCACAATTCTGTAGTAACCCCATCCTGCAGAATGTATAATGTCTCCCGCGGGAGTGTAGCCATGTTGATCCCGATACCCTTTAATGCACTAAGCGTAGGCCTGTCGACCTCATTTTTTGTCACCAGTGCCCCTTCCAGCAGCACTATTGTATTTGTCATCTGCGTGCGCAACATTTTCTCTATTGCAGTTGTCCCAACTATGAGGCTGGTCGAAAGAGTACCAGCCTGAGGAGTGTGCACCTGCAACTCCTGTAACTATGCTCTGAGGGCCCCCAACACAATCTGGATCTCTTGCACAAAATTCTGGAGGGCCTCGAAGGTGACATCGCGCATTGTCTTGCTGATGTCGTGCAGATCACCCTCGTTAAGGGTGATTGGGTCAATAGACAATTTTGATGCCTTGACCTTCTTGCGTGGCCCCCTCCGCTCGCTCGGGTGCTAGCGCTTCAATTGTGTTGACACAATTTGTGGGTCCACGCCTCCCTCCTCTTCCTTTGCTTCCTGCTCATGTGAAGGCGACTTTTGGCCCTCATACGCCTTCTCGGTTGCCTCCTGTGCTGCTGCTGCTGCTGCCTTTTTCTAGTCTGTTGTTGTCTATGCAGCGTCCTATGCCTCTTGCGCTTCTGCTGCCACTGCCTCCTTCTCTCCCTTCTCTACCAACTGCACCATGCGCAGTTTTTCCTCCTCTTTCTTCCTTTGTGCCATAGACTTCTCCATTGCTGTGATGTCTGGAGCGCGCCACTCCAGCGGCTATTTCTATAGTACTTCAAAGATTGGACCGTATGTGGCTACAAAGGGTAGCTCTCTCCATTGCTCAGTCAAGTCCTTATGTGCTTTGATGTGTATGTTGTGGAGGTCCACTTTAAACTTTGCAAAACTTTGCAGGCTATTGTAGGCAGTGGGTAATAACCACAGCTTGCGGTTAATCCCCATACTGAGGTTCATTTCCATGAACACCCAAAATATCTTGTTGTCACAGATTTGGTTTTCATCCTTCGTGGCCTAGAGCGAAGCATACTTCGCAGCCTCCAGTAGATCCTTGTCAATTGTGGGGAACTGACTATCCTCTGGCAATTCCCCTACCATGAGCACTCTAGACAGCAGAAGCCATGCATAGTGGAACATTTTTCCTTGTTCCTGAGCCTCGTGACAATTCTCCAAATATTCCTTGCAGAGGAACTCAGACCATTTAAAATGGACGCCCCCCGGGTGCATTGCTTAGTAAGTGCCACCATCGACACGGGTACCTTGTCCACATGGCACTTGCGCATAACCTTACCTGCCAGTATCTGGGTCGCCACCTTAACTGCTTCGTGGTTGATCCTGGATATGGCGTAGCCCCTTTTCTTCTTCTCCAGTTTATATTTCTTCTTCATGGCCTCCACGATGGCCAAGTCACTTATTTTCCCCTCCGAGATATCTGCGGGGTCCTCTCCTTTGCATGGGAGTCGGGTAATGCGATGAATCAAGTGTTCTGTGATGGGGATGGGCTCCTCTAGCCACAAACACCCACCATGCACCAGGTAGAGTAGCTGCCTGATGACGAAAATTGTTAGTGGGGCACCGGTGGAAATGTGGCACCCAAAGCAGGTTTAGTAACCCTTCCTTTTCCATTCTGTGCAAAAACTTTCATGGCTCTAATTCGGTAACCCCCACCACAGTGTTCTATTTAGGCTTCATGAGCTACATGGTCTCTAGGTGAGGGAACTTCTCATGGTTAGCGAGATCCAAATCTTCAAATTTCAGGGTAAGCACCTGTCCCAGGTGCGTGCCCTCAAAACTGATGTCATCTGGGAGGAGCAGGGTCTGGAGAGAGCTCTTTCTCTTGTCAAGAACGTTGGGAAATTTAGCCTTCCCCTTCTGCAGGGGGATATATGCGGGTAGCTTTGTTGGAGGGTGTGCAAGCTTAGTTTCCTCCTCCATGCCTTTGTCCTCATCTTCTTTGATGATAAGGTCCTCTAAGTCTTCCTCCTCCTCTTCAGTTTCTATGTTAATGACTTTCCCCTTCACCTCCATTATCAGCCTGGTGCATAGTGCGTTTCGTGGAGACACCTGTACGGGAACCATTGACTGTTTGTATTTCTTTGGCCTTGGTGTGCATGGTGATTTAGGGATTTCTTCCACAATCCCGGTGTCTTCAGGGGCATCCCCCATAGTCAGGGCCTGTGCGACCTCTTCGGCGATCATCTCTGTAATTTTGATAACTTCCTCAAATGCTGCCATTGTGTCTGACCAGACGTCTATCACTTGCATACTCAGGGGATCAATCAACATTCTAAACAGGTCAAATAAGGCTCTGCTCAGGCTACACAGGGTATACAACTGCTCAATTTGCAAATGACCAAGTGTTGCTTGCTGGGTAGCCCCTTGTAATTTATAGTGCCTTTTGAATTTGAATTCGACCATTCCCCCCAAATCCGATTCATTAATGCTCTCTTGGTGGCAGATTTTCCTAAATCTTGCCCATAAATCGCGTCTTAAATTCTTTCTGCCTACTCCATTTGGTCTCAAGTCGAGCATCACATCATGAATAGTGACTTCAACGGTCACTTTCTGGCCAACTCGTGCGGCAGCACAGCCCCCCTTACGTGGTCACAGACCTTGTGACTCTTTGCTTTTGTAAGCAGCTCCAACATTGCGCAGCTCCTGAGCAGAGTAGTTTATAGTTCTGTGCCTCCTTTCAACTACCAAGGGCGCTAAGGCTGTACTTCCCTTAGCTAGTCAGGTGGTCGCACCAGTTGTATAGGGTTTCATTTGGTCATCCATCATTTTTCCTTAAGAATACCGACCTTTTATTATTACTGGTGGCGTCGCGTGCTTTATCATTTACAGCGTGCCATCAAGGTTGATTCGTGTAGTAATATGCGGTCCAAGCCACGATATCAGACTGATCAATTCGTGATGACAGTCCCCAAATTTTTTAGCGTGATCGTGCACACCCTGTTTTATCATCCTGGTCTTCTTATCAAGAAAATCTTCCTTTATCTCATTCTCAAGCTTCTTTACTTCTGCTTCCACCAGAGTGCTTTTCTCCCTTAAGCATACCATTTCTTTCCCAAGTTCTTGGAGCCTAAAATTTCCCTGTTGGATTTCTTCCTCAGGTCCCAAGCAATGAAACAATTTGTTGGCTTGTTGGGGCCTAACCCAAGTTCGGAGTTAATTAGCCAAGCAAATCCATGTACTATTGGCCCTTTCAGTAATAGTCTGTGGAGTGCGGACTGACGTCTCACTCGAAGTAGTATGGGGGGGTGTTGGAACCAGGTTTCTTCACCCTTGAGATGTCTGAGGGTTTGGCTCAGTCCGACTGCTCATCCTTGCACGCAGGCTACTTTGTGCACTTCCATTGCCTTCATGCCCTGATATACATGCCTTCACATAGACCCAACAAGGGGCTGTGGTGCTTCTGTGCTGCTAGAGCAGTGCTCTGCGGTATTTCCCTAAGTCACACCTGAGATCTTACCTATCTTCCTTCAGTAGTTAGTTATCTTCACGTAAATAGAAGCCTTGTGTTATATTTATTTATACACACATATTATTTTGCACAACAATTAAATAGTACACTTGCAATTTACACCCAATAATACAGTTAAACAGGAAAAGATACACAGAAATATGGTAAACTTCTCTTTATTAATTCTTCCAACGATTACATACTTGAACCACCCTACACACTCAGCTGCAGGGGTCCGTGCACTTAGCTACAAACTACTAGTCCTCTGCGCACTTAGCTGCGGAGCCTTCTCCTACTCTATGACCCAAAGACACACTTTACACTTCGACTCAATCTTCTAGCCTCATCATGCTTCTTTTCTATTCACTATGCTATCTTCTACAATTAGAGCCTCGATCTATTTATACAATCCCATGGTCTGTGGACCATGGATAGGTCTATCAAGCCGTCATTACATTAAAAAAACAAGGGTGAATAACCCTGTGACTCTATTACGACTTCACGCTCTGCGCCCATAATTCACAGAGATTTTACAAAGGATTTGGTCAAAACTTGGGCTTTAAGCCCCAAAACATGCCTTGGGGGGGATTCCATGCCCAACATTGGGCCTCTTTGATCTCTTTGTCTAATTTGTGGAGTGTTTCTTCTGGGATTTGGATTTCGATTCTGTGGAATAGGTGGGTTCTCCCTAGGGACACTTCTCTCATTCAAACTTATCCTCTGCATCATTCTTTCCATGGTCCTTACTAAAGAATCAATCTTAACATCTTCAGCAAAAGTTGAAGCTTCTTCCTTTATAGTAACCCTTCTTTCAATTTTCATCCTAGCTCTTTTTGCTTGTAAATTTGCCTCTACACTCACGACATCTCTTTGCATCACTTCTAGTGTTGGAGAATTCCTTTCCCTAAGCTGGTAGGACATATCTATGTCAAAGTCATCTGGGAACTTTATCAAGGCTAAATCCTGGGGTGGTTTAAGATTTACAGGTATTACATTATAGGAATTTTTGAATCTAGCACAATAGTCCTGTACACTTTCACCTACCTCCCTTTTAATATTTTCATATTTTGATAGAATCTGTAAAGGGTTCTTCTTGACTTCCCATCTATTAAGAAAGGTTTGGTGTAATGCAGGGAGATCATTTATGCTATTTGCGGGAAAATATTTAAACCATTTTCGAACTTCTCCTCCTAAACATTGAGCAATCATTCTGAGCTTAACACTTTCGTCATCTACCTCTTGCAGGTCAAAACAATCATTCATTTTATCCACATGTTGTTGGGCTGTTAAAGGACTTATCCCATCAAATAGTGTGATTTTAGACTGATAGTCTTGTGGCATATTAGCAAGTGGAGTTGGCAACACCAAAGGAGCATACCTGGCAGCCATGATTGGTGGTGGTGGAGGGCCACTTGAAGGAAGTTGAATAGTGGATGAGGGAAGTTGAACAGTGTATGAGGTTGGACTAGTACTAGGTGGAAATAAGAGTAAATGAATTTGAGTAACCTTATGTTGAAGGATGAAATAAGGGGTAGGAGGTATAGAGGCAGTAGGACTTGGTGATTGAATATGTGCAGGTTGAGGTGTGAAGGAAGAAGCCGCTATGTTTAAGGCAGTAAATTCCACTGAATTTTGGAGATAAGCATCATTGATTTTAGAGGTGAGATATGTCACTAGATCTTGTAGAGTATCAAAATGCTGTAAGAGTTGAATATCCGATTTAGTTTGTGAAGAAATTTCTCTCACTCAGCTCTTTGGTAAGATTGATGGATCAAAGATAATATGATCTTTTCAATTCTCTGATTTAGTCCTGAATAAGCCTTGTTTAAAGTATAAATCAAACTAGATATCTTGAAAGGTAACAAAGTTTTCAGGAAGTGAGTTGGTTCTGTGAAGAAATCTACTGCTTGTCTGACTCTCTGTTATAGGAGTTTTCCTTAAGATCTTTTCAGGATTGTCTACTATGGTAGGAGGATTTGGATCTGGGTGTGATCTAGTAGAGATTCTTTTGGGAGCCAATGTTCAGATCTCAACACATAGACAAACTGAATATACAAAAACAGAAAAGAAATCAATCTTAGGAATAATCTTATCATACAAATCTTTTGACTGGGTACTCTGAATTCGGATGGAAATGACAAATTTTCAATAGTTCACCAATATGGTCGCCACTATGTTATCGTTCTATGATTTTGAAGATTGGAAAGACAAAGTCATAGAAGATACATCAAACTGCTTAGGAGTCTAGGATCTAGCCCTCCTAGATTCAGAGAGGGCTCTCTTTGTATATTTATGATTTAGCTTTATTTCCTATGTTTTAATGTGTTAGGCTAGATGTAATAATGAAAGAGATTTATTACTTGATTGCTTGGTTGTTTGTTTGTTTGTTTGGGGTAGGTCCTATTTGAATCCTTTCCATTAGGCTATGGAGTCAAAGGCTGGGTGGTAACATCAATTTTCTAGAGCATTTGCAAGGCAAGCAAACTATATTTACTGGATATAAAAGAAAAATGAAAATGAGATGACAAAATAATGATATTAGTAATGATTAAAAATAAATTAAGTATTTCTTAATCGTACATCAGAGGAAAACATTTAGATTGTAAACACATATAGAAATAAGGTGCTCCAACGACATATCTTAATCTACAATTTCTTCTTTACAATAAGACTTAATGATGCACAATGACTAAACAACAATACATTTAATCACAGAAAGGAAGACATCACCAAGTTAACACAATTCAAGTATCTTGCAAATGGTCCTTTTATTGATTCTCCAGCTCAAAATTAAAATTCTTAAAAAAAACAGATAGTTGAAATGACTCGGGTCCAACCCCTAATACTTCCAATACATGAAGTATTTAACAAAAACCTACAATGGTTGTCTCATACACTTGGCAATTTGTTATTAATTACACTGAAAGAAAATTGACTAGTGTAGCCACGAAGTGGCCATGATGAGAAAACTGGGACATCTGGTCCTCTTTTTTAGGGATGTTGTTGCTGAGAAATTAATTTTGTTGTAGTGGCTCTACTGACATGGCTGGTGCTGACTTATATCTACACTTTCACTTCAATCATCCTTGTTTTTATCCTCTTTATAATCACACAGGTCACTCCATGCTTCTTCATTTGGAATATTGATCTTAATTAACCTCTTGTATATTTCATCAGCTTCAATGTATTTTGCAAAAGTGGGTTTGACCACAAAAACATGTTTCAGCTCATGCTCGATATAAATTGGATTGTTGATAGCTTCCAACAATGCTTTTCCTATTATGTTGCCTTTAATGTTAGAGAGATTCACAACATCCAGGTCTATGCCTTGGCGTCTCTCGACATAATCTTCTCCTGCCATGAGCTTTTCATTAATGACAAACAGAGAAGGGAGACCTTTCTAGGTTAAAGGTTCAATTCTATTAAAAAACATGTTCACTATTAGCTCCAAACTCTAACATTTTTCTTCTAGTTGTACATTCAGGTTCTTCTTAGTTAACACCTTTTTCACCTGAAGAATAGTTTCTATTATGTCTGCTACTCCCAACTCTTCTAGCTCATACTTGTTCCTTGAATTGAGAAATTTGATTATCCTGTTGGCTGTTGTTGGCATGTCTACCAGTTCTAGATTACTAGCTGAAATAGCTTCTTTAGATTTTTCAACTCACTCCTTTTGTTCAATGATAATTTGTATGCTAGCCCAAATTTCATTCATGCCATTGATGATGTTGTGCCAAATGATCTCCTTCACTCTTCCTAGAGTGTTACCAATGGATGATTCCTTTTCAGATTTTTGCAATCTTTCAATTAAGGTCCATGCCCTCTGCATCTCTACTAAGTGGTCACTTTCAGCTCTTTTGATTTGGTCCCACAAAACACTGACTTGGGTTTCTAGTCTCTTGATTTCTTCACTCTAAAGGTTCATGCCTTCCATGGACCTAGGTAGCTGTTTTGTACTGCTTCCTATCCCTGTAGTAGCAGTGGCTGGAGTGGCTATAGGAATTTCTATAAGAGGAAGAGCTTCCATAGTGGTACTGGCCATTTGTGATATCTTTTCCTTTTCTTGTACCATTTTCTCCATCTATACTTCCATTTCTTTAATTTGGAGAGATTTCTCTATTATTAAATTCATCATTTCTGCCTTTTGACTCTCTGTTTCCTCTATCCTTTTTGTCAATGGATCATATGTAGTGGGCATTTTGAGATGCTTCTTCAAAGCTACTATATCCATCTCCTTTTTCTTAATTATCTCTTTTGCTACTTTTACATCTGAGGGACCATACCCAATTCTCACTACTAAGTCTTCCAAAGACTTAATTTGTTGTCCTTTGATTGAGATGAAATCTTTTCCATCTTTAGTAGAGATTGAGCATTTGAAAAGACCACCTACATTTTAAACAAACTCATGGAAGTACAGGTTAGAGTGGAGAAATCATTTCACCTGAATGCATGTGCATTTCCAACTGATCAATAGGATGAACATTCTTGAAATCAAACTCAAAAGAGGTATGTTTGTAATTGACTGGAGTTTTAGGTTCTGTTGTCTATGCTTCCAAGAATGCCATATGCATTTTGCCTTTTTCTGAATCAAAGGCTAAGAGAAGTCTGCCTTGAGAAGTTGCACTCTATTTCCAAAATTGAGCATAAGTGCTCTTTTTCAATATCTCATTCCTGATTTTAATCTCCCTGAAAGTGTCAAAGACGGTCTCCTCATTTTCTCCAGTTACATTTGTAGATGTGGAAACTTGAAGAGACTGTTGTTTTTCTGAAATTGGAGTGGCAGGAAGAGATTTACCTCCAGTTGGGGGTGAATCGTGAATATCTTTGAGATTGATGATTGTTTGTTGTGGTGATTCCTTGCCTATGTCCCCGTGTATTCTGGCCCTTTTCCTAAATTTTAATTTGAATTCTTTCATAGAAGTATCAATCCCTTGTGATTGATCTTCTCTTGGCCTTTTCCCAATTTCTCCCCTTTCTTTTTCCTTTCCTTTGTCTGATCTTTCTTCTATTCTCTGCCTTTCCTGCTGTCTTGGGGTTTGTTCACTTGAAAAAAAAATTACTTGTTCCTCATCCTCTTGTAGTGTGTAAGGCATCCACTCAATTTGGAACATAAATTTCTCTATTTCAGGCATTTGAGTGAGTGTAAGGTGTTGACTTCTTCTATACACTTTTCTTGGATATGATGCCCCATGGGTCATAGGACCATGTAAAACTGTGGGTGAATTTCATTTCCTTCAATCTCTTGTCTGCCTCCTCACCTGCTACGCTATTTTTGCAAATGAAAGGACCAATCTAAGATTTGATCCTAAATTTTGTTTTCTTCTTTGCTGCTACAAAATGTATTTCATCTGCATTGATCATTTTTCTGGATCATTTTTCTGATATATTCAAGTGCAAAGATTTTCATGGGGAGGAACTTTTGCAGCTTGTAAGGAGCCAAATCACATCCATATACTCTTAATTCATTATAATTTTGGTAAAAGTACCAATCTCTTGTTCTTGCTTGATCTGTTAATTGCATGATCCTTTTAATTTCTTCACTGATTCTGGGTTCTGCGATCCCACTGAGGAGGCTCATAGTTGGATGAACAAACATTTCCACAATTTTTTTGTAGGTGAAGTTCTTTTGATCCTTCATCACTAAGGTGGTCTAGAAAATAATATAGTGGGCTTCACCTTCTTCATTCAACTTCGCCATTGTAAATTGAAACCTTTCTGCCTGAAAGTAAACAAACATATATACTAGAATTGAGGAGTACTGAAACACTTCCTCTGTAATGAAATTTACAAATTGCTCATGGATGGAATCTGCTAGAAATTGTCGGAAACTAAATAGGACAGAGGGTTTTGATTATGTTGATAATATGGATAGGAAACCTATAATAGCTTTATCAATCCATTTATCTGAATAATAGCCTAATAAATAAGAAAGAGCACTGACTATGTGTTTAGTTCTATCCAGACAAACATAGGAGGAATAAGGAGGATTCTTGCTTGGAAGTGGGGTTTTCTCAGTCATAAAGAGTTCTAAGGTTTTGGCTCTTTTGGTAAAGTTTAGCCTCTAATACATCTCACTAAGGATCTCATGGGAAAAGGGAGTGGTTCCTTCAATGATAGGAGCCTGCATTATCTGCATAATAGACTTGGCATCAATGGTAAACAATATGTGTCCTGTTGGGGCCATCACTGCCCTTTGTTGTGGGTTATTTCATAAGTGGCATTTCCTGATTATTTCTGGGTAGCTATAGGTTTTAGGAAAGATATAGAAGGGTAAATTAGTGTCCCAGAGTCCTATGTCATCCACTCCATCTATGAATTTATCCTCCCACCAGCAGTAGATGTCAAATAAATCAAACTCTGAGAGTGTCTCATGTATTTTGAAGTCTCTGTCTACAAGGGGTATGTGATCCAAATCCAGTGGTGGGTGCACCATTGGATTAAACACCTTCTATTATTTCTTCTTTGGCGGCATGGTTTTTTTCTGCAAAAAACCTTTAAACTTGAACTGTGGCGGATTTGCAATTGAGCTGCAACAGAAAGGGTTGAGAAGGAATGGGAATTCAGTGAGGGAGAAAGAAAAGGAATGAATAGGAAGTGGGATTCAAGAAGGGGAATTCTTGATAGTTTGCAGAAAAATGAAGTTTTCTGTACTACTTCTTGAGTGTGCTCGCTGCTTTCTTTGTGTATGCCTGTATGAATTTTGAACTGTACCTATAAGTAGATAACGTACGTTGAAATTTGTAAATGGCGTGAAGTAGTTCATTTGTAGTTTTGTTGTGTTCCCGTTGGATTGGCTTGAAGTGGCGCGGGTCCATTGGCTAATGGTCCAGCCAATTGAATGTGCAATGGTGGGAATGGAGGTGATAGGCGGATGGGATGGAGTGGCATTGTGAGGTCGCAGGCTTGGTGAACGGTCACAATGGGAACAGGGGAGGTGGTTTAGTGAAGGCAGAAACCACTTTTTGGGGGGCTTGGGAGTGGTGAGTGGAATGAGTGGGGGGGGGGGGTGAAAAATCCCGACAACGTGACACGTACATGATTTGAAACCACCAATTTTGAAAATCCAACTGGAATTAACATTCGGAGGGTGAGGGGGGGTGGAAAGTGATATGGGCCATCAGATCGGATGGTGGGTGCAAGATTCGATGAGAGGTGAGGGGTGGGTTATGTTTGATGCGATGGGTACGTGAGTGGTGGGCTAGGAGAATTAATAGGGGGTAAGAATATTGAATATAGGGGTATAGAATAAGGTTAGGGAAAATAACATAATACCCCTTCCCCTTTTTAATTTCCTTTCCCGAAATTAGGGGAAAATAAGACATTGAGATATGTCATCAAACCTTAAAGAACTTTTAATGTCTTTTTCCCTTTGCAATTCTTCTTAACCTACCTACCCTTATTTTTCTAATCTAACATTTTTTCATTCTTTTTGCATTTTCAAGGTGCATTTGGACTTGTAGACCCTTTCACCGTTTCTTTTTATTTCTAACCTACTCTATCACTTATTTCTGTTAGAAAAATATTATATATTACAGAGAAATGCAAGACATATAATATGCGGAAAAAACACAAAAACATAAAACCAGAGAGACACAAATATATGTGGTTCATCCAGTTTGGGCTATGTCCACCGCGAACAGGCTATCCTTCCTTTCTATTATCTAGCAAAATGAAGAGACACAACCTATAGCAGATCCATTGTAATATCCTCTATTTTCTCTCACAGTCTCACCTCTCTGTTTCTCGCTTTGAGAATACACGTATATTCCATAGCTTGAATACAATACCCTCATACAAAGAGAGGGGTTCCCTTCTAGGGAAAAAAAACCATAAACTAAACATAAATTCTACCGTCAGATCATCTGCCTAATGAATGGCCTAGATTGACTAGAAATTACTATACTTTTACAAGGCAATTTTACGTATGTTTTTAGCTTCGGGGGCGCTGCCCCCAAAACCCCTGTCGGGGGACTGCTGGCCCCCGGACCCCCCAGCTGAGGGGGATGGCCCCCCGCTAAACCCCCTCAGGGGAGACAAGTCCTCCCCACACCCACCCGCATGGAGGGGTGTTCAAACTTCCCGGGGTATACATCTAGCTAAAACAAAGACCTCTAAATTAGGATGATAATCATGCTCCACACCCAACAATTTCTCCCATTGGTCAAGATTGAGAAGTTGAACCAATTTCATTTATACCTAACTATTGATTTGCCAAGATTAAACTGTTTAGCAGATCTTTATTTTCTACCCTATCAACAGAAATTGAAATTTGTTCAATCATGCTTGGACTATATGAATTGAACAACATTTGGGGTTTTCTTTTCTTCTGATTTTTTTTCTCTCTATTTTTTTATATATCCTCTTTTCATTTTTTTAATTTTTTTGTGAAATCAATTGAATATTGAAATCTATGAACAACATGAAAACTTCCAACTGTGAAATACTCAATCACCTTGAGATCCTATCAACTATAGGACCCTAACTGGGACCTCATAGGTATTTCCTCCACTAGCTAGTGCATGGAATCCTTATGAGGGGTTATCCCCTTCTTTCAATGTCCTACTAGGTGGAAACTATTCTATGTATGGTAACCCTACAATAGGAGGTGGATACCCTTCAAATACTTCTGGGCTACAAGGATTTCCTTATGGTTCAACTCCTTTAAATAGAAATCCATGGAAACCTGGTGCCTCTCCAATTTCTAGGATACTCTTTCATAATATCGGAAATTATGCTCTTGGTGGGTGGAATCCTCCAGCTCCTCGGTGATTACCATTCTTGGAAAATTTAAACTTGCTAGATCTTTCAAAGTTGATGAACGGTCTGATCTGATATAATCTGGCTTGGCCTTTAGCTCACACCAAACTTCCATTTGATGTTCCTAAATTTCATGGGAATTCTGAGGAAGATTTGGCTGATCATATAACCACGTTCTACTTATGGTGCTCATCAAACTCCTTGGTCAATGACTTGATCAAGTTGAGATTATTCCAATGCACCCTAATTGGAAATGTAGAAAAATGGTATATTGAGCTAAAAGGGGGTACCTTTGCTATGTTTGGTGAGATGGCTACTATTTTTTTAAACCATCTTCAGTTGCCCATCTGATATGATGTCGAAATTGAGATTTTAGCTAGTTTCCAACAAGACAAAGCAACTCATATTTTTTACCATATCCAAGAGTGGCATAGAAGGAAGAGGCTCATTAAGGCCTATATCCCTAATGAGTTCCTTCTTGAATGGTTTTTGAAATCTTTACAACCATAAATTTCTAAGGATGTTTCGCTCTCCAAAGTGTTCATTGAAGAACATGCGATCTCCAAAGCCCAACATTTAGAGCTTATATATTCTCAATCTGGAGTCCTCTAAAATATTTTTCCTGATGCTCCTCGATCGAAGATCAATCTAGCCAAACCCATGACAAGATCCCAATCCGACGGAATTATAGGATCGATCAATAGTAGCACGGCTAAATTGCTAAATCAATTGCAACAGTTGTCTTTACAATTTGCTTCTCCAGCGCAGGCATCACCATTAGTGCCTATGTTAGGTCCATATAATACTAGTGTAGCCCCTTATTGTTATTAGTGCAACCCCCTTATTGTATTGTTGTGCCCATGTAGTCCACATATTTTTATTATTGTGCCCCATAGAAGCTCACTATTGTTATTTTTGTGCCCTTAGAATACTATTGTTATGTCATCTCTGATTATATTGTGACCCCTTAGACTCCTATATATAGAAAGGAGGTATTGTCATTTGTATCATTCAAGAATAGTTCATTTGTGTAATGTAATAAACTGAGATAGTGAACAAATGTTTGGAAGGATATCTTCGTTTCTTTGTATCTAATAAACATACAAAAGTGGTTGCCTTTAGCTAAATGGTGGTATAACACTTCCTTCCATACTATAGCAAAAATGACCCCATTTATGGAACTTTATGGATATCATCCACCATCCATCACATCATATTTAAGAGAAAATTCTAAGGTTGAAGTAGTGTAAGCTCACATTGAGCATCAACAACAAGTTCTCCAACTCTTAAAGGATAACCTCACTTTGGCGCAGAATAAAATGAAACAACAGGAAGATCAACATCACAACGAAAGAAGTTTTGATGTAGGTGATTGGGTATTTTTACGACTAAAACCATACAAACAAATGTCCCTCAAGAAAGATAAGAAGGATAATAAATTATCACCAAAGTATTATGGTCTATACAAGGTGTTACAAAATAATGGTATTATGTCACAAAAATTGGAGCTTCCTAAATCTTCACAAGTGCACCCAGTTTTCCATGTGTCATGCTTAAAAAAGGTTATAGGTGACAAGATCCCAGTTCAAACAATATTTCCAAAACTTGATGAGGAAGGAAAAATCGCATTGGAACTTGAAGTAGTCATAGATACAAGAAATCATCAACTATGAAATCGATCAATTTCAGAGTATCTCATCAAGTGGAAGAACTTACCTGGTGAAGATTCCACATGGGACGATGAGAAGTTTATACAGAAGCATCCAAAACTACTCAAGCATTGAGGACAACACTTTTTTAAAGGAGATGGGCATGTTAGGTCCTTATACTAATAGTGTATCCCCTTATTGTTATTTGTGCAACCCCCTTATTGTATTCTCGTTCCCATGTACTCCCCATTTTGTTATTATTGTGCCCCATAGAATCCCACTATTGTTATTATTGTGCCCTTAGAATATTATTTTTATGTCAGATCTAATTATATTGTGACCCCTTAGATTCCTATATATAGAAAGAATATATTTTCATTTGTATCATGCAATATTGGTTCATTTGTGTAATGTAAAGGAGGTTGCCCCCTCGAAGAGGTTGATTTTGAAGTCGTCGATATATATTTTCTCTATTTTTTGAGTTGGTTGCATAACAACCCATGCCTTCCCAACCATTAGAAGTTAATGTTGTCCAATCTTCAAACCCCAAAGGAGACGAAAAATCCAATGGGAAGAAGAAGGGACGTGGTAAGAAGAAAGATCAGGCAAGGAAAGGGAATGTGAATAAATCCAGTGATGATATTGGAGGGGGAAAGAAGGAATAAAAAAATAAAGTAAATTTTCCATGCAAGTTATGTAGTGGGGATCATCTTACCCATATTTTCCCTATGATTTGGGATGCTCAGCGCTTGTTATCTAATCAGGGTTCTTCGAGTTCCCAGGTTGTGTTGACTAACCCTTTTCCCAAGGGCAACAAATGTTTGATGATGCTAATGTTTGTACTGGAACCCCCATAGGGGGAAACCAAGAAGGGAAATTGACATCGAATGTCTATATGGTAAGGTCCCATGATAATGTTGCTACAAGATCACATGATTATGGTGAACCAGAACCTTCTAAGGCTAAGACTGCTTCTGATATTCTAGAGCCACTCCATATTGAGAGGCCCATAGTTGAGCCTATACCTCGGATGTTAAAAGGCTCTACAAAACGTTCGATTGTTAATCCCAATGCTAGGGATTCCCAAAACTACTCTATTTTTGAAGATATGGCTCAAAGACCTTGTGTGATGTCAGCGTTAGAGGTACTCCAATCGTGTCCTATGAAAAGGAGTGCATTTCTCACTATGATATGAGTAGTGGATCTGAAAAAATCTCTTGTTATAACATTTGATATGTCAAATTATAAGAAGAGACTCTCTCATCACATGAATTTCCAAATTAAATCTTATACATATTAGAAAATGAATATCTTTCAAGCTGCAGTTGATGAATGGGCTTTCACATGTGTCATGTTGGAAGACTACCAGACCTATAGAAGTTGTTCCTTCCCCTACTCTCCTTATTGCATTTGATGGTCATTCTCATAGGCCTCATGGAATTCTTCCAACCTTTCCCATTTGTGTTGTGGGCAAGGTTGTTAATGTCTAGGTAGATATAGTTGATGCCAATTTGGATTATAATTTGTTGTTGGGTCGAAATTGGGTTTATGCAATGGATGCTATTGTTTCATCATTGTTTCACGTCCTATGCTTCCCCCATGAAGGGATAATTGTTACAGTTGACCAAATGGATTATTCTCCTAATGATCCCAATGTGTCTTCCGATTCTACTATCCCCTTGGTGAAGAATACCAAGCAGCCGGTGGAGAAGTTGGGAGTTGGAATGTATTCCTAATTGATGGGTACTTTTGATCTTCCTTCTCCTATTTCTCATATTAATTCCATTTCATCCTCTAAGGTCACTCCTTGAAGAGGTTCTTTTAGAACCCATTATTTTTATGACCCTTGGACCTTACCCCCCTCTACCGCCACATTAGAGGAAGGGAAAGTAGGTGGAATGGCATACCCTATATCTGCAGAAAAAATTGAGTACCAATCTATAGTCACTTCTACAAATTCCAATCCCATTCCTCTCTCATCGGAGGATGTGGATGGAGATGTGGCTCCAGTTTGGACTCTTGACTCTACTTCACCCATGGACTACCTTGACATAGTCTTACCATATGAAGAGGAAATACTAGAAGCATGATTGGTGTAGAAATCCCATGGATGACTTGCATCATCGGTCATATTTTCTCCCAAACTTGCATTAACTTGAGTCAAATTGTCCAGTCCTTCTTCACTGGAAGTATTCACAAAATTATAAATCCTTGGACCCCATCACAAATTTTTGCTGAAGGTAATATGTCCAATATTTCAAAAACTATTCTAATGAACATCTCCAGGAATTCCAATATTATTGAAAATATGTTCATCAGAGCTGCATGTTCCACTGAAGAAATAAAGATTTATAACGACCTCTTTAAATAATTTCAAGATGTGTTTGCTTGGTCTTATGAGGAAATGCCTTGAATTGATCCATTGATAGTTCAACATGAGATCAATACTTACAAAAACGCTAAGCCTGTATGACAAAAGCTTCGACTAGTAAATCCTAGGAAAGCAATAGCTATTAAAGTTGAGGTTAAAAAGTTTCTTAAGGAAAGTTTCATATACCCTGTTCCATTAACGGAATGGGTCTCGAATCCAGTCCCTGTTCATAAAGAGCAAGGAACGATCCGTGTATGCATTGACTTTAGGGATTTGAATAAGGCTTGTCCTAAAGATAGTTTCCCCACTCCGTTTATCGATCAGATCATTGATGAATGTGCTAGAAATGAGGTGTTCTCCTTCATGGATGGTTTTTCAGGATATAATCAAATAACTATCTTTCCTAAAGATCAACACAAGACAACATTTATTTCCCCTTAGGGTAAATTTGCATACAAAAATATGCCTTTTGGACATAAAAATGTTGGAGAAACTTTTCAGCAGACCATGTCTTATGCTTTCCATGACATCAAGCACATTATAGAAGTATATCTAGATGACCTAGCTTCTCGTTCTCAAAAGAAAATTGATCATCCACATCACCTTCACCTAGTTTTTGAATGATGTTGTTACTATAAGATCCAATTGAATCCTAATAAATGCATTTTTACTGTCACATCTGGTCAGTTATTAGGGTTCATGGTATCCAATGAAGGGATTCTTGTTGATCCCTTCAAGTTTGAGGTAATATTTTAGTTGCCTCCCCCATCAACAGTTCGTCAAATTCAGAGTCTCTAAGGTAAAGCCAATTTCTTAAGGAGATTTATTGTAAATTACGCCAAGATTACAAAGGAATTTATGAGATTACTGAATAAAGGAGTCCCATTTGTTTGGAATGATTTCACTCAGCTCTCCTTTGATGCTTTGAAAAAGGAATTTACCTCTGCTCCTCTTTTGAGTCAACCCGATTATAGTAGGGGTTTCCTCTTATATCTCGTTGTGGAAGAATCAACCATTGGGATGGTTCTGGTTCAGGAAGACCATGCCATTAGAGAGAATTTGATTTACTATCTGAGCCAAGGCTTAGTTGGTCTTGAAATTTTCTATTCTCATATAGAGAAATTAGCTTTGGCAGCAGTTCACATTGTCCAACGACTTCGTCATTATATTTTGCTTAGAAAATATTTTGTGTTGGCCAATGTTAACCCATTTCAATTTATCCTCAATAGGTGAGTGATTGGTGGAAAATATAACAAATGGATTGTTATCTTATAGGAATTTGATCTCAGATTTATGTCTGCCAAGTCTAAAAAATCTTTGGTGTTCGTGGCATTGATCTCGGACTTGCCTTGTGAAGAATATGTTGTTTATGAAGAGTCATTTACTGATGAAAATCTCTTCCTCATTTCTTCACAAGATCCTTGGTATGGAGACATCATAGTATATCTCTATACTTCGAAGTTTCCTATATATTTTTTGAAGGATGAACGTAGAAAATTGCATCACCTAACCAAAAATTATATTATTATCAGTGACACTTTGTATTGTCACGGGATTGAATCAATCCTTAGATGTTGTTTAACCTTAGAAGAAGCTGAGTCCATTTTAAATGACTTCCACAGTGGAGCTTGTGGAGGTCATCTATCTAGGCTCGTTATAGCCTGAAAAATCTTGGGTGCAGGATATTTTTGGCCCTCGAATTTTAAATATTGCATGGAAGAAATCAAAAAGTGCCATCCTTGTTAAATATATGCTTGGAAAATGTGCTCTCATCCAGCTCCGCTTTTCCCCGTCATCATTGTCAGCCCTTTCACAAAGCGGGGTATTGATTTTATGGCTTGTAACCTAGCTTCGGTGAAAGGTCACAAGTACATTATCGTAGCAATGGACTACTTTACAAAGTGGGTTGAAGCTATGCCTACTTTCACAAATAATGGTGAGACAAAAACTCTTTTCCTTTTTGACCAAGTCATTTCTTGTTTCAGTATTCCAAAGGATATTTTCACTGAAAATGGAAGTCACTTCCATGATAATATGATGTCTGAGGTGGCTTTAAAATTGGGATTTCAGAGGGAGAATTCGTCTCCATAATATCCTCAAGCTAATTGTCAGGTTGAAGTCGTGAACAAACCCCTTAAAATTATCCTACAAAGGATGACCAATAAAGCTAGATCCAACTGGCACATCATTCTATATCCTTCACTTTGGGCACACTAGATGTCAATTAAGATTGCTACGAGTTTTACTCATTTTCAGTTAGTTTACAGTTTGGAATCAATATTCCCTATAGAATGTGAGATTCCATCTCTTAAATTAGTAGTCGGATTTCTTCTAGACACATCTAGTCTTGAAGAATGCCTTATTCATTTGGAACATATTTATGAGTAGTGTTGAGATGCAGCCACAATAAACGAGGCTCATAAAAAGAGACTAAGAACCCAATATGACAAGATTGTGCATCATATGGTTTTCTATGAAGGTGACCTTCTACTAGTCTATGACCAAGATAAAGACACTTTGTTAGTAGGAAAGTTCAAATCCATGTGGTATGGTCCATTCATCATTAGAAAGGTCTTGAGGAAAGGTGCATATAAGGTGGTTGAATTTGATGGAAACATGCTTTCGGAGCCCAGAAATGGGCTCTAACTTAAGAAGTATTATGCTTAGGCTATTTCCTTGCATTTGCTTTGTTTTGTAAATATTGTACACGGTTCTTTATTTCTCTCTATGGGTCTCATGGTGATGGTGGTATTTTGGTCTGGTTTGGCAAGTGTCAATGGGTTATCTGGTGTATCTATGATTCATTAATGGTGCTAGTAGACATACTCAAAACTTAGCTTCTATCGCTTGGGTAATATACTATCCATCTGGTTAGTTGTTAATCACAAGAGGTACATGTATCAGTCTTGCACCCAATAATATGGATGAATACAATGTTGTCATTAATTTACTATCTAAAGCAATATATTTTGGTATTGAATCATTAATAGTATATTTGGATTCATAGCTCGTGGTGTCTCAAATAAATAACATATATCGTGTGAGATATCCTTTATTACATTGCCAATTTTTGAGAGCGAGACTATTACAAAGATTATTTATTTTTATTACTTTCATTCATATTCCACGATCAGAAAATTCATTTTCTAATTCTATAGCTAATCAAGCATTATATTTACATATTAATCATTCATCACATTAAAATAAAAATACCATGAAATCATTTGTATATATGATCAAACATCGAGAAACTATTTGTATATAGATAGGAGTAATATGTTCAAAAAATTACAAAATGTGAAAAAATGCCCTACAAATTAGGGCTTAATCCCATCATGTCCATAAAAGATCAGTCATCTAAAAACTAAGTCTGCGGGCCCTACCTAGGATGTGCATCATGGAAGAAGATGATGGAATTTTCCATCCGTTGAAAGAGCCGCACCCACTCTCATGGTACTCCTACCACCCGCCTCTGAACACCCTCAAGAAGGTCATCTATAGCTACCATTGGAACCTGGTGAGTTAGACCCTCCAAGTTCCTTTGCACTGTATGTAAGACTCTCTCAGTCTCAGCTGCTACTCTCTCCACATCTCTCCCACGATGCTTGTGCCTAGGTAGACCCTCAAGTCTTACTGGTCCAACATCTGCATCATGATCAAATAATTTGGTAAGATTTTTGTTTCACGAAAAAATATTTTTTAACTTCTTAAGCATCATATTCAAAATAATAATAAAATAAAATAGCATAAAATTTTAAAAAATTTACCCATCTCACACCATGCAATGCCATCGAGAAGGGCTAGATCTGAGTCCTTGTTGGGCACCAAATTGGCCTATCTTTTCCTTGCATTTCCACTCCTCTTTTCATCCCTTTTGTATTCATTTGCATATATTACTATGTAAAACTATGAGGTACCGCATGTTATGGAGCGAAAGTGTTGATTGCACAGCATATCGCAGCAATTCCATGATTCATAGTAGCTGATCAACCACAACGAAACAACATAACTGATTTGCAGCTATTCTCAACCCATTTTTGGATCATTCCTGTTCTTGCTCTCTCGGCACTAGTGTTGTGATGGAACTGATGTATATCTTTGGGCATATAGTTGCCAGGTTTTGGGGAGAGATGTTATTCTCCTTTGTACTGTATAAAAGACGGGTCATTCCTGTATCAAGAGTTAGTCAGACCCTGCATTGTATTGTAACAACATTATTCAGATTAATAAGATACAAACCTTTTTGCTGATCTATCATTCGTTGTGAGTAACACAACCCTGATCAGAGAGCTGGGCCCACTCTTCTGATCAGGTGCTGCATGTTTCCTTGCTTTGTGTGTATTGTTTATTGTTGTGTTTATTTCTTGTTTGTTGTTGCAGATTCCTTAGATAACTGTGAATACCTTTTTAAGTTCTGCAGTTGAGTTTTTATTTCTGTTTCAGCAATGCTTTGATTGGTAATCATGAACCCTTGGTCAATGACAGATTGTAACCTTGCCCCTGCATATACCTTGTGTGTTTCCTTGAAAAGAATACACACCCGAATTGATACATTAATGTAGGAAAAGGGGTGGATAAATTGTTCATACCTGGACACCAACATTTTGGCGCCATTTTCGGGGAGGCTAATGAGGTGCAAGACACGATCTGTATTAACCAAAGGGTCAATCTCTCGTCTTGGGGAGAGAACAAGCTTTCTCACTCTGCTCTAGGTCCTGAGTGTAGGTATTTCGTTTATTTCACGCTTTTATTGTTTTCCTGTTTTATTAGGGCTGATCTCTTGCCCTAGGGAGGGAGGAGTCCTTTGACACCCTGCTCCAGGCCCTGAGCTTAGATTTCCCTAGCATTTTTGTTGTTTCAATTTTGAGAAACCCAATCTCTCGCCCTAGGGAGGGAGGGGTCCTTTGACGCCCTACTTCAAGTCTTGAAGTGTTAGGTTTTCTCATGTGTGTGTTATTTTCTTGATTGGGTTCTTGTCTCGGGGAGGGAGGAGTCTTTTGACACCCTGCTCTAGGCCCTAAACCCTAGGTTCCTGTTTTCTTTCCTTTTTCCATTAACTGCCCTCTTTTCAACGTGATCTCTCATCCTGGGGAGGGAATGGTCTTTTGACGCCCTACTCCAGGCCTTGAGCATTGTGGTTTGATCGCAACATTTGTCGTCACACCAACTTGTATGAACAGAGAGCCAAATAAAAGGGGCAGAGGGAGAGCCCCAAAGAAGGGAGGACAGGATTTGGGAAGGAACACTTATATCCAGCAAATCATTGCAAAATTTGAGTTAGAGGCATCCTCCCATGAGGCCAGGTGCACGGACAAAATCTGAGGGAAAATCTGTAGATCAACCAGTGCTATTCACAACACCCCCTACTAATTCAATACAACAGACCCTTCCAGTAGCCGGGGAGACAAGCAACAATATGTCTGTTAAAGGGATCTCGTTGCTTGTAACAGAAGAAGAAGAAGTTACAAGTAAAGCATCCGAAGGAATGATCCATCCCAGTAGGGAAGAAGGAGCTGTAGAGAGGAGATCCAAAGAGTCTAGCCATTGTGATAGGGAGAAAGAGATTGTAGAGACATTTCTATCACCAAAGGATAGAGGGAGCGCTGTTAAGGCAGCTCAAACCCCTGTGATAAAAGCCCTTCCTGCGGAGCCTGTTGAAATCCATAGTGAGTATTGGAGGATATTCATGGCACCTACAACCTCTACTATTGACTTCCCAATTAGGTATCTAGGGACTAGCACACCAACAAAGCCTATCCCTTTAACAGCTTTACCCAGTTTCCATGGGCTTACTTCAGAAGACCCTGACATGTTTTTGTTTGAATTTGACATTATCTTTCGAGGGTATGATTACATAACGGATGCTAAGAAATTGAAAATCTTCCCTGCTACGCTAAAAGGGACAACCCTGTGGTGGTTTATGGGTCTTGCAGGAAGGTCTATCACCACATGGGAGGAGATGAGAACTGCTTTCTTGGAGAAGCACTAGGACTACTGTAAATCACAGGATATTAAAGAAGATATTTTTAAATTTACATAGAAAGAGGATGAACATATGGAAGACTTTGTGGAACGCTTAAATACACATTGCAAAGATCAGGTCACTTTGACATGGATAAGGAAATTTTGAAAATTATCCTTCTCTAGGCCTTCCGAGAAGACTCTTTGGAATTGTTGAATATAGTCAGAAAGGGAGATATATCAAAGGAGAACATTAATACCATCTGTGATTTGTGTATCCAATGCTCAAGAGGAGTTGTAAGGAATAAACAAGGGATTTGATCAACAAAATTATTTGGTGGAGGTGTTACAAAAGTAGAAATTGGGAATCTGTTGGACAGCCTAGGGACTGATATCCTGAGTACCTTGTCTGAACAGATAGACATGCTGCAGGCAAAATAGAAACAACTAGAATTGGAAAGAACTATGGCCGTATTTTGCCCAACATGCAAGAAGAAACACCCATATAGGGAATTTCCATTAAACTCTATAAAGAAGTGTACAATCTATGAGCTAAATCGTGTGACAAGTTCATGCCCATCCTTGCCAGGATTAAAAGCGGTTTTTCAAGGGATAGGCGAAGAGATGGAGCAGCTATACTTTATGGGACCTAAAAATCCATGGCAACCTCGGTCATCAATGGGAAATCAAGGTATGTTTCCGGATCCATCTCAATATTTTATAAATTTTAATATGGGTCCCTAGACCATGCCTTATCTGCCCATGTGGCCCCAATACTAGTTTCCACCTTGGCAGCAGCGGACTCCCAAGCTAGTTCAAGTTCCTTGTGGGCTCCGAACTGGCAGGGACCTTCTCCTCCTGGTCAGTTTCCCCAGTCAATGCCACAACAACAAATTCAGTTGCCCTCTAATGTGCCTCCTGGTAATCAACTTGTTCGTCCCCAACTCCCTATCCAACCCAATCTGAATCCTAACAATAAAGGGGCTCAGCAAGGTGACACCCTCAACCTAACTTCATACAGCATCTCTACCATAGAATTCTATGAGATGAATTTACAATGTGGGTGGACAGCAGATGCTCAACCCTCACTAGTTATCATTGAATAGATTGACAGTGAGGAAAAGGAACCAGAAATGGTTGAAGAGGAACCAAACTGAGTCAACAAAAATCATACACCTCCTCAACTGCCAGTTACTCAAAACACCAAGCTGAACTGCCCTATCTAGAAAGGTTGGCTATGAGTAAACCAACCCCTCAAGCTAAGTTTGACCTGTTAAGGGAGTTACAAAATTTATTTGTCAAGATTCCCTTGTTGCAAGCTATAAGGGATGTACCTATATAAGTGAAAACTCTTAGGGAAGATTGTGCTAAGAAGCCTAAAAAGAAATCAAGATACCTTATCACCATTCATGTAATGGGGAAGCTATCAGATTTCATGATGGGAAGGTACATGCCTGTAAAGTATGGGGATCCCAAGAACCCAATTTTAACCATGCAAATTAATGGGGTAGAAATTCCAAATGTACTAGTAGATTTGGGTGCTACCATAAATGTCATCACTGCTGAAACCATGTGTGTATTAGGTCTTCATAACTTGAAACACACACCTATAGTGTTAGAACTGGCAGATCGATCTACAGTGAAACTGATAGGGAAGTTAGAAGATATCCCGATTTTTGTTGATTCATGGCACTACCCTGTGGATTTCCTAGTACTCCAAACACAATCTCCAACTCGAGGCCATCCCCTGATTCTAGGAAGACTATGGCTAGCAACCGCAGATGCTTATATTGGGTGTGAGTCTGGACATATGATCATTTCGAATGGGCAAAAAACTAAGAATCTAGTGTTATATTCTCCCACAGAACCTAACTCATTAGCAAAATCAGCAGGCCACAAGAAATCTTTATACAGGAAAGAGTCAGAATAAAAAAATGAGGAGTTAAGACCAGTTCTTACTATTGGATAGGCCCTCTAATTGAAAGCTGAAATAGAAGATGACGTAATTACTACCTTTATCAGTGATCCTTGTTCTATTTTAGATTTGAATCAGCAAACCCTGGAGTCCGCCTTGAGCCGTGAGACTCAGGAAAGTATTGGAATAGCAGATGGATTCGATGAGCTACCTATAGATGCGCCCCATGGCAGTATTTCCATGGAAGTAGAACCAAGAAAAGCCCTGAATATCAATCCAAATCTGTCGGATTCCCAGAAAAAATAACTCCTGGATGTTCTTCAGAAACACAAAGAAGCCTTTGCCTGGGACTACTCAGATATAAAGGGAATTCCTGCTAATCTATGCACCCATCACATATACATCAAGGAGGACTGTCGTCCTGTGAGGCAACCCCAAAGAAGATTGAACCCTGCTCTAAAAAACATTGTTAAGGAAGAGCTCCAAAAGCTGTTGGACGTGGGATTTATCTATCCCATTGTAGATAGCCAATGGGTTTCTCCATTGGTAATGGTCCCTAAGAAAAACAGTAAATGGCGAATATGCATAGACTACAGAGAATTAAATAAGGAAACTTAGAAAGACCATTTTGCGTTACCATTCATTAACCAAGTCTTGGATACATTAGCTCGGAAGAAGTTTTTCTCCTTCCTGGATGGATTTAGTGGGTACAACCAGATCCAGATAGCTCCTAAATATCAGGATAAGACCACATTTACATGCCCTTGGGCAATGTTCACATACAGATGGTGGGCTCCAGTATTGCAGCAATAATGCTACAACTCCTGGGACTCCCTTCTTTACTTTTATCAACCTGGTAGTTCGTAACAAACTTGGAAGCGGCGATGCTGTATGCACAAGCACTAGCTCTTGTCGCAGCTGTCACTTGGTCAGCTGGCACAAGTCCGCTAGGGGCTTAAGCCAACTTCTATGAGCTCTTAGAAGAAGATTTTTAACTAATGGATGAAAGCTAACTCAAAGGAAGCTAATCTACTTGCGGAAAGAAAATGAAAGCCAAAACGTAACGCAAACCCTAGCAAACCCTAATTCTACCAGCTATTCCTACTGATGAAAAGGAGAGAATGCAAACTACTAGAAGGGATGCCATTACTTCTATGAAGGTAAAATACATGTGTCTAGACTACCTCTACCTGAAGAAAACATCTTTTTGTATTTTTGAATAAGTTATTAGAATTATCATGCATGTGCTTTTAACTGGATTTTTACTGTGCAGGGGTGGATCAAGGAGGAGAAATGATTGGAAAAGTTTGGGAAGGTTTAGAGAGGGTCTAAGGAATCCCTAACACCCTTCTGAAGAGTTTCACAAAGTTTAGCTATCAAGAAACCTCATTTGTGAGATTCTATAGGAAGTTTGCAGGGGTTCTACAGGATGTTCAGAGATTTCTATAGGATGTTTAGAAATTTCTACAGGATGTTTAAAAAGTTGATTTTAGAGGATGGGTGGGTGAAGGAAGATGCATGAATGGATAGGGAGGTAGGATAGGGGCCTGGAGTGACCCAAGGACTGGTGGATGGAGTGGTGAGAGGGTGTAGAAGGCTGACTTGGCTTAAAGAAGGCTAAGACAATGATGGAGCAAGAAGGTAGGGTTATGTGGGCAAAAAGACAGGTGTGGGACGAGGAACCTAGCTAGGAGATGGAACAACTGGCTCTGATGAAGCTTAGGTGGATGAGAGAGTGGTAGAGATGCCCTACATGGTGTACATTTAACCGAATCAACAAAGTCTTACAAATAATCAAAGTCCTAGCTAATCTAATCTAACTGTCAATAAAACGAATGAACAACAACTTTATTTGGAAAGAAAACCATGTACATCAATCATGCAAAGAAACATTTCAAAGATCTGAACCCATAACTAACTTCTGCAAATGAAAACAGTACACTAAGGATTGCATGGTCAAGCAAACTAGTGTTTTTGTTGGGGAAACATTGTTTCTTCAATTCCAACCCCTGATCCAATAAGGATGAGGTGAAACTAAGAGTGTTGTTGACCCTTTTCTTGGAGCTTTTTTCCTGTTATTATCCTATAATCTATTTTAAACATCTGAAGAAATTCTATTCATAAACAGTGACCTATTTAACCAACACAACTAAATCTGCCCAACATAAATATGTTTCAAATGCATAAAAGGAAAACAACGATGCATAAGGGAAAGGTAACAGTACAAAAAGGAAGCCCTAGGCTCTCAGGTTAGGCCCAAACCTGAGAGCTATGTCTCCTATAGAAAACTTAGAGTTGATATAAAATCGGACTACTTCTCATTATAAAAAAATAGTCATAAGTCAAGAGTTATGCCAAAATGGCTACAAGAGAACAAAGTAAAGTTAACAAAACTGTAGTCCAAAATATGCAATGGTTTCAAAAGTCCCTTATGAAGGCCGAGGCCTTAACATTTATACACCACGAGGGCCCTAGCTGGTCTCCTAAATCTATGGGACTTGGCTGTCCAAACTGTGAGTAGACAGCCCCTTCCAAAATTTGCTTGGCTGCCTTCTAGATCCGGTTTTGGTGGCCTTTGGAGCTCGGAGTTGGGGGTGAAGATCCCAAGGAACGGATATTTAATGCCATATACAACCCCCCTACGAATCCTCACCTCAAGCTTAGTTGTCTTCTAGCCCATGATTGCTCGGTTTTGCTCCAACATGTCTCAAAAAACTTGAAATGAGCATGTGTTAGCCACCTAGGAAGAGTGACTACCCTTATTCGTACAAATGACATAAAAATACTGAAAAATAATGCATAAGCTATGAAAAATGAAGGATTGAACAAGGACTGAACAAGGATAATTAGGCCAAATGAGCCCAACAAGTTACCAAATTTGGGGCTCATCATCACCCCCCTGTTAAAAGGGTTGCTCATCCTCTGGGCAACCAGTCCAGCTCCTCGTCTTTCATTTCTTTAATCGCCACCCTCACATCCCAGGCTTCTGAAGTAGTATCCTCCTCACTGTCATGGAATCCGGCCTTCCTTTCCACCTCTTCCCACTAGTTATGCTCTTCTTCTTCTGTGCCTCCTTCTAACAATCCCAAAAGCAAAGGTGGACTTAGCTTGAGGCCTATCCAGCTGGCCTGGAGGTTCTGCATAGACTTCTTGTAGAGAGGCACTAGTGCCAAGGCCTCCCTCATTCTAGTTGGAGTGTGATATTCCTTGATTTTGAGGTTGTGGGACAATGTGTTCCACCTACGGGTGCAAGCATGAACACAATTGTTCCCTAATAATCGCTCCATATCCTTGAAGTGTGCTATGGCCTGAGCCTGCCGATCCATGTACTCTAATAAAGCCTGAGAGTTGGTTGCTAGGTGCTGGTGAGCGGATATCAATGCTGTGGGGTCCCCTGGCTCTGCTCTAATCAGCAGTGGTTCATGTAGTTCTCGGTCCATGACATTTCTGACCTCTGTCGCTCTCTTTTCTTTGTGGTTTAACCATGAGGTCATTTCCATCAGCTGCATGTCCCCTACTGCTGTGTTGGGGTCCCACGAGGTTATGTTTGGAAGGGCCAAATTATGAAGGTAAAACTCTGAAAGCTTAGCCTTATCTTCCGATGAACTGTTGTTACATAAATCCATGAACTGCTGGGGGTTTTGGATTTGGGAGATACCCCTTTGTGCCAATGTGTTGATTTGGAATTGCAGCCACTAATCCCTTAGGTATAGGCCATAGGATTTGGCTGGCTACCTACATCGCAGAGCTTCCATTGCCCAACTGGCCATGCAAGCCAGTTGTGCCTCCTTTTCTTGCATCTGTTGTTTTAGAGATTGTATCTCTATGCCTGCCTGCAATTCCCTTTCCTGTAGTTTCCAGTTTGGTTCCTCAAGATCAACTTGCATTCCTTCTTTTTCTTGAGGTCCTGTTGTGGTGTCCTTGGCTGTTGTGTCCTCTTCTTTCCTCTGTCCCTGTAGCTGTAGCTGCTGTCTAAGCAGCTCATTTTCTTCTCTTAACTTGGCCTGTTGGGAGCTTTCCACATGCCGTACTCTTGCCAACTCCCTTTGTGTTTCCTTGAGCCTTTCCTCTAGAGGCCCTATATCTGCTACCCCCTTGGATTTAGTGATCCTCATCCAAGTGTGGGTTCATACTCTTTCTTCCTCTAGTGCTAGAAACAGTGGCACTGTGAATTTTTGAGGAATAATTTTGCTGGCCTCCAAAAAGTTATAATAAGAGCCCAGGCTGGGCTGGGGGTTTGGTTCCATGATGACATCGGTCTTCTCCTCCTCCTGTGGTGACTTGGTTGCTCTTTCCTCCATCTACTCAGCTTCCTTCAGCCTAGCCAAAGTTTCCTGTAGAACCACCTCGGCATCCTGTAGAGAGGCTTCCGAGTTCAATTTCTCCATCCTTTCCCTCCATGAGGATGTTTTCGGGCTCCCCCACTCATAAGTAATGGATTCCTTGGAGGGGGACCTATCCTTTGGTGTGGTAGGGGTATCCACAATTGTGATTGGCTCTTTTGATGGAGACTGGGGTTTGCCAGTCTTAATTCTCACACTCCTTCTTGCTTTAAAATACAGAGGAGTCTCCCTCTTTTGTTTTTCCTTTGGCTTGGGAGAGGTACCTAGGGTGGCCAGCATAGCTGCTGCCTCCCTAGCTAGAATTTCGGCCAATTTCTCCTTTTGCTGTCCTTTTTCTGGACTTCCTGTAGAAAGTCCTGTAGTGGCTGGTTTCTGGCTTCCTGTAGAAGCAGATGGCACCGTTTTAGCCTGGTTGGCTGAGGGTGCTTTTTCCTTTAGCTTGGCTGAGGCTGCCTTAGGGGCGCCCTCACTGGCTTGGACTTTCTCAGTCCTTTCTACCCTGCTCTGTAGTCTTTTGTCCCTGGGTGTTGGTGTAATTTTACCACCCCTTGTTTTGGCAGCTTGGCCTTTTTCTTGTGTTCCTTTCTGTTCTTTATTTGGTGTTTTTCCTGGGGTTTCTTGTCCTTTAGCTTTCTTCTCTGCCTGAGTGTGCTCCTTCTCCTCGCTGCTGGAGGAAGTGAGCTCCTCGGCCAAAATTAGGATGTCATCATCCTTAGACATATTCTGAAAATTTTCCCAGGAGAGAGGGACAGTGTAAGTGTGGAGTGCATCTTCCACGAGGAGCTTGATAAGCCCATGATGGGCTAGCTGGTCTGGTGTCCCCTCTCTCAGTTTGGTGGCACACTCAATCATGGATTGCAGGAGGAAGTAAGGAATGCTCAATTTTTTTTTCTGAGGGTAGGTCCATTTGGTGCCTAAGTTTTGAGAGCAACTGGAAATGATAGCCATACACGATGCTAAATGGCCCCTCACACGTAATATACTACATAATTTGGAGGCTGACTTCACTCCAGAACGGTTGTAGGCTAGTTCTTTGAACTCCATTCTTGTCCTCTGAAAATTGTTCCTTTGGCAAGAAGAACTATTTTTTATCTTTCTAACCCAATTTTCTCTCCTCATCATCCCACGGTACCCCCATTGGTAGATCAGTTACTCTGCTAATGAGCTGTGGGGTGAGTCTGAGGGTCAATCCTATGAAGTTGACAATGACCAATGTCTTTGACTTCGGCTTCAAGGACCTTAGGAATTCTTCTGTAATTTCATCATCGTGGCCTTGAAGCTTGTCATAGAATGACATCCAGTGTGCACGGGAAAACAAGTCCACCACCTCAGGGGTTTCCCGTAATTTCTTGGAGTCCGAAGGTTCTTTTCTAATGAACCCTCCTGGCATGGTAGAAAACTTTGTTTTTATTGTTCTGAACTTGCTTTCTCGTGTACAGAAGGAGGAATTCAAGATTTCTCTACACAGAGCGCAAAGCTACGTCTCCGTTATGCACATAGTCATATAAAGTTCACAATTTTTCACCGGTGAGCCTTGACAGTGTCTCAATTTTTCTACAGGAGGGATTTTAATTCAGGACCCTGGAGAAAATCTCGCATGCAGACTACGAAGACAATTTCATGCAGCGATAAGAAAACGACTTTTGAATTCATAGACAGAATTGCATTCACATTTTCCCTACGCCCTCAACACATTGAATTCACCACCTTTTGAATTATTTGCATGGGAAAGTTATGTTTAGGCCTACCTCATTGCGAATTGCCACCCTTGACGTGAACAGTCCAAGCTTCTTCGTAATGCCGGGCTCCCTGTAGCGCAGCTTCCTGTATAAATTGTGCACGGCTTCTGGAGGACGATACGGTGGTTCTGGATAAGTCTGAGCAGCAGCAGAACATTAGAACAGACCGAGAACTCGGGCTAACAACTTGCAGAGGAGGAGGACGCATACTCGGCTGCAAAATGGTTGTGAGTGTAAATGACTGCAGTGTATCATAAGTTATTCAACCGACCGATTTTGAATTGCTGCGGAATTCATGGCGCGGGGGTGAGCTGTCCCGGTCGATCCATTGGTCGACGTCATAGCCATCATTCCTCGGCGTGTCCCTGACCACCGAATTCTTCCCTCTGCATTCATCGCCGCCATTCCTGTCATACTGCTGCTTCTCCCCGACTGGACACTTCCCACATGTCAATTGCCCGTCTTTTCAACATAACCAAGCCCATTCGGATCCTACGAGGCCATCTGACTGGTTGTGGTGGCCAGTTGAATGGCTACCAGACTTGTTAAATATGTCCATTCTCATAGTCATGCACATTTAGAGTATAGCTTATGTAATTTGACGAAATAAGGTTAGGCACTTACTTGTGCGTCCGTGGACGTTGTTTTTTCAAGTTTCGGGACGAGGAATGCTGGATCTGCTTGTTGTTGCTTCGTTCACAGGTGCTGGAGCTCCTCTTCATTGGCTGTTGCTGGCTATGAGACCTTGAGACCTGATTTCCTTGTGGTGAATGATGCATGCACTGGTTTCATGAACTGTTGGTGTCTCCATGGTATGTGCTCCATCCAGATCAGCTGCTAAAGGATTCCTGTAGGACATCCTGTAGCCGTTTCTCCTCCTGGGGTGCATGATGAAATAAATGAGTCACGTTCATAGGTGCAGGGTCCTGAGGTCGCCTTGACAGGTAAAGTTTGTGAGCCCCTTCTTGCTTTATTTCCCACTTAAAAAAATTTATTTGAGAAACAGGGTTCTGGTATGACTGTGCAGGTATATTCAACTAGATGGCAGCAATGGTGGTGAAAGGAGGTGAAACAAGTGGAGGATAGAAGAAAAGAGTGGTTGCATGTCTCCTCAACAGACTTCAAGCTTCAAATCCTTCTCCAAAATCGATCCTGGCCCGCCCAAAGGCTCTACAGGATGTTTCCTGTAGAAATACAAGATCTTCTGTAGAAAGTCCTGTAGCTTCCTGTACAAGGCTAAACCATGACCAGATTGTGTCCAAACCTTGGAAAAAATGAGTTTTCATGGAGAGAGTGTATGTGAGGTTGCCTGGTAGCTTTGTAGGGACCCTTGTCCTTAAGTTGAGAGGCCTCCTTTTTGCATTGTGTTCCTACAACCTGCAACAATTTCCAGAGATTAAACTTGTTTTTTCTGTTTCTTCCTTCTTCTTTTTTTCTTTTTCTTTCTTTTTTCTTTTTTTTTTCTTTTTTTTAAAGAGACAGCAGGGGCACCTCAATGAGGTTTTCACCCCTACTATCTGCCTTGGGCGCCTCAGAGAGGTTTTCACCAAAGGATCTTTTTATTCCAATTCTTTTTTCAGAGAGACAACAGGGGTGCCTCAATGAGGTTTTCACCCCTACCATCTGCCTTGGGCGCCTCAGAAAGTTTTTCACCCAAGGATCTTTTTTATTGCATTTTTTATTTTTATTTTTTATTTTTTATAAAATGATGCTCAGGGTGTGCCCAAAACAGAGGCAGAACCCTTCTCTATGACCAACACTGATTTTTCCACAGTTTTGATGAACTCTTGCCTCGAAAGAGGTTTCCTGTAGATCTTTAGTCGATGCCCATTGACGAGCATTGGGATGGCTTCTTCATCAATGGTTTGGATAAGGACAGAACCATTGTCATTACACTTCTCCATTGGATATGGTCCTAGCCATCTTGTCCTCAGCTTCCCCTTGAAATCCTTATGTCTAGAATCATACAGCAGCACCCAATCTCCCGGCTGGAATTGTTTGTCATTGAGGTGCCGGTCATGCCATATCTTCCTCTAAGGTTGAACCACTTCTGAGTGGAGGAGGGCTTGCATTTGGTGTTCATCTAACCCATTCAACTGTAATAACCTTTCTTGTTGAGCATGGCTGAGATCTAGGTCCAGCTGAGCTTCCATCCTCAATGTGTTGTACTCAAACTCGATTGACAACAAAGCTCTCTTCCCATAGACCATCTCATAAGGTGTGAAACTGGTTGTGTTCTTCCAAGTGGTGTTGTAGGCCCAAGTGGCCTCAACCAGGCGATCTGCCCAATCCTTTCTGCTGCTGCTCACCACCTTGGTCAAAATCCCTTCTAATGCTCTATTGGTGACTTCCACCTGCCCATTTTCTTGAGGATTATATGGGGTGGAAGTCCTATGCTTGATCTTGTGATTAGCGAGAAAGTCTTCAATTAAGTTGGAGGTGAACTGGCTTCCTTGATCAGTGACTAACTCTCTTGGGTAGCCAAATTTGTAGAAGATGTTTTCTCTTAAAAACTCGGCCACCTTTTCTTCTGTTGCTGCTTTGATTGCCTTGGTTTCTGCCCACTTTGTCAGATAGTCTGTGCACACAATGATGTAAGACCTTTGCCTTGAAGGAGGGTTGATAGGACCCACAAAATCCACACCCCACTTCTCAAATGGCTCAATATTCACTTAAGGTTGAAGAGGCATTTTGTCCCTTGGAGTCGGTTTCCCCATCTTTTGGCATCGGTCACATTGGCTGATATATCTTCTGACATCTTGATGAAGAGTGGGCCAGTAGTAGCCTGCCTGTAGAATTTTGAAGGCAATCCTCTTGGCTGCAAAATGTCCTCCACAAGGCCCATTGTAACAGGTTAGGAGGATGTCAAAGACTTCCTCCTCCCTTACACAACGCCTTAAGATCTGATCGGGGCCAAGTTTGAACAGGTTGCCCCCGATCCAAGTGAATGAGGCACTCTTCCTCACGATTCTGCTCTTCTCCTTTGAGGATAGATGTGGAGGGAATTGTGCTTAGACCAGATAGTTTGCTATATCCGCAAACCACGAAGAGAGTACTGAGATAGCAAACAAATGTTCATCTGGCATCTGGTCACCCACTGTTCCTTCTTCACCCGCAGGCAAATCCAATCTAGACAAGAAGTCAGCAACAACATTTTCTTTACCTGGTTTGTCAACGATAGTCAAATCAAAATGCTACAAAAAAAGTAACCATCTAATAATACGAGCATTCACATCAGGCTTATTCATTAAATATCTAATTGTACCATGGTCAGTATGTACAAATGTTTGATAGCCAGTGATGTAGTGTCAGAACTTGTTTAGGGAATGGACCACGGCCAGGAACTCTTTCTCAGTTACAGTATAATTTCTGCCTTGGATAAGTTTTTGTTGACAAAGTATATGGCATATGGAAGTTTTTCTTCAACTTTTCCTAAGGTTGCCCCTATGGCTTTGTTCGAGGCATCAATGTGGATGTGGAAAGGTAGGGCCCAGTTTGGGCCTCTCAAAATTGGGGTGGACACCAACTTATCCTTTAATTCATTCAGAGCCCTCTGACAGTCGTCATTCCATTTAAACTCAACATCTTTTGCTAAGATGCCAAACAATGGTGAGGCTAGCTTACTGAAGTCTTTAATGAATCTTCTATAATATGCCGCTAAGCCTAAGAAACTTTGAACATCTCTTACCTTTTGAGGAGGTGGAACCTTTTTAATGATAGCAATTTTATTAGGATCCACCTGTAATCCTTGGCGAGAAATGGTATGACCTAACACAGTCCCTTTAGTCATCAGGAATTCACATTTTTTAGGGCTGAGGGACAGGTTCATCTCAATGCACTTGCTTAAAACTTTTCCCAGGTTGGACAAGGCTTCTTGGAAGCTAGACCCATAAGGAGTAAAGTCATCCATATAGATTTCCACCGAATCATGAACTAACTCGGAAAAGATGCTCAATACAACTCTCTAGAAAGTGGTAGGGGCATTGCATAGCCCAAAGGGAAGGACTCAGTAGGCAAAGGTACCCCATGGACAAGTGAAGGTGGTCTTATCTTGGTCCTCCAAGCTGATTTGGATCTGATTATACCCGCTGAACCCATCTAGGAAAGAGAAAAACTTCTTTCCTGCCAATCCATCCAACACTTGATCTATGAAAGGTAGAGGGAAGCGGTCTTTCTTGGTGGCTTTGTTCAGTTCTCTGTAGTCCACACAAATTCTCCACTTCCCATTTTTCTTGGGTACCAACACCAGAGGGGAAACCCATTCGCTGTCCGATATGGGGTAGATGAATCCTGCATCCAACAATTTTTGCACTTCATCTTTAACAATGTCCTTAAGGGCTGGATTCATTCTCCTCTGAGGTTGCCTGACTGGTTTGCAATCCTCCTTAATGTAAATATGATGGGTACATACCGAGGGATGGATTCCTTTCATTTCCTTGTAGCTCCAGGCAAAAGCCTCCAAATGGTGGGTCAAGAGGCTACATAGCTCCTTTTCCTGAGAGGGAGAGAGAGAGGAGTTGTTCTTTAAAGTTCTTTCAAGGCCAAACTCCACATTCTTAACTCTGGGAGTGGTCGGATCAGTGGCACATAGGTCCACTAAAGCATTGGCTTGGGTATCTTCCACCAACTCTTCTAAGGATAGTGCACCAGGGGGAGGATTTTGGATTAAGTTCTCAATCAAATCATCCTTGGTTTGAGGACCTCCCCTAGTGGCCTCTACTGTGCATAATGGTGTACAATAGACCTCATCCTCTTCTCCTTCTTCCAACCAGAGGGGTAAGTCATGTTCTAGCAAAGGTTGGGCAGGAGGGTATAGGACCAACTATTTGGACATAGGCCCATTTTTTATGGTCATGCTTCCTGCTCGATAGCTGATGTAAGCATCCGCAGTAGCCAATCAAGGCCTTCCCAAAATGAGGGGATATACCGTGAGTTTTGCCTTTGGCTGAAGGACCAAAAAGTACGCAGGGTACTCCCAGGAGTCAACGGAGACCAAGACATATTCCACAATCCCTTCGGGAGTCACGGTGGAGCGGTCTGCCAATTGCAGCACTGTCGAGGTCTTCCTTAAGGAACTCTGAAGGTTGAGCTTAAGCATGGTGCCCCTGGTCATCACATTAATGGCGGCCCCTAGATCAATAAAGGTGTAGGGTATGATGGTGCCATTGATGTGGACATCAACTACAGGACTCCCAGGGTCCAAATACTTTGGACAGATTACTTGCCCCAACATGAGATCGGACAGTTGTCCTATGACATTGATGGTTGAGGCATCTCTCTTTCGCCTGCCTGGGTGCCTGAAACACTTCTCCTTAATCAATTTGTTGTATATCGGTACATATTTTATGGCCTGGAGAAGTGGTATTTTCACACACAACTGCTTGAGTTCTCCCAGAAGCTCATTCTCTTCTGGGTTGGGTTGTGTGGTTATTGTGAGTCTCTCAGGAAAGGGTGGAATGGTTGGGGTTCACTTTCCTATTTCTCTTCCTCCTCCTCTAGTGGAGGAGGTTGGCGCTTTGGAAGGACCTTTCCAGATCACAGGTTGATCTCCTGGATCTCCACAACATAGGTAGGGCATGTCGTCTCCCTAGTATATACCTGCTTGGCCTGTCTGTTGTTGGGGTTCAGGTTCGGTTGAGCAGGCATCTGGGGTTGTCTTGGAGGAGCAGAAGGTAATGGTTGTGGTTGAGCCGGTGGTGGAGGCAAAATGGCAGGAGGAGTGTTGTACTGGGGCCTCCACCCCGGTTGAGGTGCATTCCACTAAGGTTGTGGCTGGGCATGTGAGTGAAAGGAATGAGAAGGAGGTTGAGTATGGTATGGAGATAGATAAGACCACGGAGGAGGTGTGGACCAAGAAGGATGAGCAGGGGGGCCCCAAGAAGGTATATGAGCGGATTGGTTGGGGTTATAATAAGCTTGGGATGTCCCTTGCAGCCCCTGCTAGTAAGGTCTGGGTCCATGTGGCCTCCTCTGGTTGAGGAAGTAGAGAGGTTCAGTAGCCACCTCATCCCCTAGATACATGGCTTTAAATCCAGGCAAGGTAGGGCATTGGTTGGTGGGGTGGTCTTCCTCACAAACGAAACATACCTCTACTGAGTGCAATGGGCACTCATTCTTGGGATGCTTCCTCATGCATCTAGGACAAAAAATGGCCAAAGCCCTCTCAACTTCCTCTTTCTTTTGCTGAATTCGGAAGGTATCAAGTTGCATGGAAATAGTCTGTCTCATCTCACTCTTGAGGTCTTCCATCTGGTTAGCAAACTCATGCTTGGAGAAGGTGGTACTAGCTGAAAGAGGATTCCCCCTACCTCTCTTCCGGGCCACCCTAGAATGGTTTCTAAACACGGTCTTTATGTCCTCATAAGGTAGTTGGTAGATGTCTCCTCCAGCTAGCATGTTAAGGGTGTCCAGAAGGTCTTCAGGGACTCCTCGGAGTAGAACCAACTTCAGAGATTCCGGGTCAAGTGTGCACCTGGCCCATTTATAACTGAGTTGGAACCTTTCCTCGTAGTCTTCTAAAGATTCATCACTTCCCATGGTCATCCGGAAGATTTCTCCCTTAGTTTCCTTGGATCTACAGTAGTCCCGGTATTTAGCATTGAAAGCTTACTGCATTTGAGCCCAAGTGGTGATACTGTTTCCAGGTAACCCCATGAACCAGTGTAATGCTGCGTCCTTGAGGGTAGAGGGAAAGAGTTTCAACTTTTGCTCATCCTCAGCATAGTCATAAGTTCGACAAAGGACATCAAACTCAAACAGGAAGGTATCAGGGTCTTTAGTAGTCAATCCATGGAAGTGAGGTAAAGCGGAGGGGCTTATGTTTTTCATTTTCATGTCCCCATTGGTCTCTCGGATGGGAAAGGCACCTTCTATTCTCTCATCTTCTCTTCTACCGTTTCGGTTTTCAGCCATGGCTTCAGATGGAGTGTTCTATAACTCTTCTTCTGTTATAGGATCTTCGTATATCTCAGGAAGTTCACCTATAGGTTCTTCTGGCTCACGGTCACCAGAGAAGAGAGAAGGTTGACTCAGTGATGTGGTGGGGGTGTTGGGTAAGAATTTGTCGGTTTTATCTCTGTTTCTACGAGGCATGAAATGGAAAGAATTTTGATTTCTTTTTTTTTTTTCTTCTAGTACCTGCAAAACTAAAATAGATTGAACTGCAACTAACTATCTTGCTAAAATGAAAATTCAGAATTGAAATGAAAGCATGAAAGGACTAATCTATTTTTCTCAAATGAAATTGCAGGAATTAAATGCTAGTCTACGCTTGCTGAATTGAAACGCTAATCTATACTTGCAGAATTGAAATTGCGGAATTGAAATGCTAATCTATGAAAGCAGGAAATATCTACTCTACTTTTGCGGAAATGAAATGAAATAAACTATTTAGCAGAAGATTGTAGGAGAAAATAGAAGAAAAGAAACAATCACTAATACTCTGACACTTCCCTGGCAACGACGCCAAAAATATGGTGGGTTCCAGTATTGCAGCAATAATGCTGCAACTCCTGGGACTCCCTTCTCTACTTTTATCAACCCGGTAGTTTGTAACAAACTTGGAAGCGACGGTGCTGTATGCACAAGTGCTAGCTCTTGTCTCAGCTGTCACTTCGTCAGCTAGCAAAAGTCCGCTAGGGGCTTAATCCAACTTCTATGAGCTCTTAGAAGAGGCTTTTTAACTAATGGATGAAAGCTAACTCAAAGGAAGCTAATCTACTTGCGGAAATAAACTGAAAGCCAAAAAGTAATGCAAACCCTAATTCTACCAGCTAGTCCTACTGATGCAAAGGAGAGAATGCAAACTACTGGAAGGGATGCCATTAATTATATGAAGGTAAAATACATGTGTCTAGACTACCTCTACATGAAGAAAACATCTTTTTGTATTTTTGAATAAGTTATTAGAATTATCATGCATGTGCTTTTAACTGGCTTTTTACTGTGCAAGGGTGGATCAAGGAGGAGAAATGCTTGGAAAAGGTTGGGAAGGTTTAGAGAGGGTCTAAGGAGTCCCTAATACCCTTCCAGAGAGTTTCACAAAGTTTGGCTATCAAGAAACCTCATTTGTGAGCTTCTACAGGAAGTCTGTAGGGGTTCTACAGGATGTTCAGAGATTTCTATAGGATGTTCAGAAATTTCTACATGATGTTTAAAAAGTGGATTTTAGAGGATGGGTGAGTGAGGAAAGATGCATGAATGGATAGGGAGGTAGGATAGGGGCCTAGAGTGACCCAGGGACTGGTGGATGGAGTGGTGAGAGGGTGTAGAAGGCTGACTTGGCTTAAATAAGGCTAAGACAATGATGGAGCAAGAAGGTAGGGTTACGTGGGCAAAAGGATAGGTGTGAGATGAGGAACCTAGCTAGGAGATGGAACAACTGGCTCTGATGAAGCTTAGGCGGATGAGAAAGTGGTAGAGATGCCCTGCACGGTGTACATTTAACCGAATCAACAAAGTCTTAGAAATAATCAAAGTCCTAGATAATCTAATCTAACTGTCAATAAAACGAATGAGCAACAACTTTATTTGGAAATAAAACCATGTACATCAATCATGCAAAGAAAAATTTCAGAGATCTGAACCCATAACTAACTTCTGCAAATGAAAACAATAAACTGAGGATTGTATGGTCAAGCAAACTAGTGTTTTTGTTGGGGCAACATTGTTTCTTCAATTCCAGCCCCTGATCCAATAAGGATGAGGTGAAACTGAGAGTTTTGTTGACCCTTTTCTTGGAGATTTTTTCCTTTTATTATCCTACCAATCTATTTTAAACATCTGAAGAAATTCTATTCATAAACAGTGACCTATTTAACCAACACAACTAAATCTGCCCAACAGAAATACATTTCAAATGCATAAAAGGAAAACAACGATGCATAAGGGAAAGGTAACAGTACAAAAAGGAAGCCCTAGGCTCTTAGGTTGGGACCAACCCTGAGAGCTATGGCTCCTATAGAAAACTTAGAGTTGATATAAAATCGGACTGCTTCTCATTATCAAAAAATAGTCATAAGTCAAGAGTTATGCCAAAATGGCTACAAGAGAACAAAGTAAATCTAATAGCACTGTAGTGCAAAATATGCAATGGTTTCAAAAGTCCCTTACAAAGGCTGAGGCATTAACATTTATACACCATGAGGGCCCTAGCTGGCCTCCTAAATCTATGGGACTTGGCTATCCAAACTGTGAGTAGACAACCCCTTCCAAAATCTGCTTGGCTGCCTTCTAGATCTGGTTTTGGTGGCCTTTGGAGCTCGGAGTTGGGGGTGAAGATCACGAGGAAGGGCTATTTAATGCCATAGACAACCCCCCTACGAATCCTCACCTCAAGCTTGGCTGTCTTCTAGCCCATGATTGGTCGGTTTTGCTCCAACATGTGTCAAAAAACCTGAAATGAGCACGTGTTAGCCACCTAGGAAGAGTGACTACCCTTATTCGTACAAATGACATAAACATACTGAAAAATAATGCATAAGCTATGAAAAATGAAGGATTGAACAAGGACTGAACAAGGATAACTAGGCCAAATGAGCCCAACAAGTTACCAAATTTGGGGCTCATCAATGGAGTCCTCCCATTTGGTCTCTTTAATGCACCTGCAACATTCCAGAGGGAAATTTTAGGGATTTTCTTTGATCTAATGGATGATAGTGTTGAAATTTATATGGATGATTTCACGATATATGGAGATTCATTCAAAGAAGCATTAGGGAGGCTAGAAAAATTTGTTGAAAGATGCAACAAGGCACATGTATGTTTAAGTACGGAAAAATGCCATATGATGATGAATGAAGGAATAGTCCTAGGACACTTTCTTTCGGTTGCAGGAATCCTGATGTACCTAGCCAAGATAAAGGTAATACAACATTTTACAATACCCAAAACACCCACTCAGGTACGTAGCTTTATCGGTTGTGCTGGTTATTATAGGCGCTTTATAGAAAATTTTGCTAAAACAACACATCCGCTTTTTCAATTACTGACAAAAGATGCAGACTTTGTGTGGACAGATGACTGTGATGCAGCCTTTGTGAATATCAAGGAACTGGTCTGTAGTGCTCTGATCTTAAGAGGACTAGTTTGGTCATTACCATTCCATATTCATGTTGATGCTTTTCAGACAGCAGTTAAGGCAATTTTGGGGCAGCAAGTGGATAAGGTACCATATGCGGTTTACTATGTTAGTAAGAACTTGGCTCCTACTGAGTTAAACTACACAGTGACTGAAAAAGAATTCCTTATTGTCATATACGCCATCAATAAGTTTCAGCACTATATCACTGGTTACCCCACCTTTGTACACATGGATCATGCAACGATCAGGTATCTGATGAATAAACCCGTTACTTCTAGTCGTATTACAAGATGGCTTTTGCTACTTCAAGAATTTGATATTACCATAGTAGATAAACCAGAGAATGACAACATGGTTGCTAATTTTCTATCTAGATTAGAAAATAATGCCAAAGGTACACCTATCGAAGATATCTTTCTAGATGAATATCTCTTTGCAATTTCAACTAACACTCTGTGGTATGCAGATATTGCTAACTATCTTGCTACAGGGAAGGTACCTCGTCATTTGTCATATAAGGTCCAATGGAAAATTATTCATCATAGTACCCGATATTCATGTATGGCAGGATGCCTCATTCATGCAGGGGTTGATCAACAGATTCGGTGTTGTGTATCAAAGGATGAAGGTCACCCATAGTGTACCTTGTGGAGTATATTTTGCAGATAAAAGAATAGGCCACAAGGTGCTACAAATGGAATACTACTGGCCTTCTCTCTTTCGTCATGCTAGAGATTATGTCTGAAGATGTGACAGTTGTCAACAGATGGGACAACTAGGGAAATCAGAAGAAATGCCATTATAGCCCCAGATAGTCCTTAAAGCTTTTGAGAAGTGGGCCATCAATTTCGTTGGACCCGTCAACCGACCTTCCCATCAGAAGGTTCACATCCTAGTCTGTACTAATTATGTGACTAAGTGGGTGGAAGCTAGAGTGATTGCGAAAGCAATAGAATAGGTGGTGGAATATTTTCTTTTTGAAGAGATTTTTGCTCGATATGGTACCCCGAGAGAAATTGTTTCAGATGGAGGAGCACAGTTCACATCCCACGTGATAGAGAGGCTTATGCAGAAATATTGGGTTAAACAAAGAGTGACAACTCCTTACCATCCCTAATTGAATGGACAGGTAGAAAGCACACACAAGGTATTGGAAAATATCTTGACAAAAACTGTAGAAAGTCATCACCGGGATTGGTCATAAGAACTTCCAGAAGCTCTTTGGGTGTATAGGATGACATGGCAGAATACAACCAGGTTTTCACCATTTGAGCTAGTCTATGGGAAATCCCCCTTGTTTCCAGTTGAATTCAAGATCAGTATGCTCAGAACAGCTTTGGAAGTGGGATTAGACTTATAAGAGGCCCAAAAACACCGGCTAGAACAACTCAATGAGTTAGACGAGATTCGTTCAGTAGCTATCCAAAGAACCACTACTATCCAACAACAGAGAACGAAATGGCACGATAAATTTATCAAGAATAAGGTGTTTCATACAGGGGACTGGGCATTGTTATATGATTCCCGGTTCAAATATCTTAAAGGAAAGCTTTGAAGTCATTGGATTGGACCCTATGAACTGGACGCTATATTCGACAATGGCACAATCATATTGGTTACAGTAGATGAAAATCATACTTCCTTCCTAGTGAACGGACACCGTTTGAAGTTATACCACCGTCCAACTTCTAAAGATGCCTTCATCAAACATCTTTCTGATACATCTGGTTTGATGGTTGTTGGTGCAGAGAATTCTCCCTCTGCCTTATGAATATATATATATATATATATATATATATATATATATATATATATATATATATATATATATATATGTTGTTACTACTTGTTTGTCTTTTTGCAAGAATAAGAATTGAAATATGACAAGGAGAAACTGATTTTTTTTTTAAGTAACAGTTGTTGTTGTTACTTCGCCGTTGCTGTTACTCCATCAGTGTTGTTACTCCACTATTGTTGTTACTCTGCCAGTGATGTTACTCTGCCTGTTGTTGTTACTCCACCGGTTGCTATTACTCCATTGTTTCTATTACTCCATTAGTGTTGTTACTCCACCATTGTTGTTACTTCGCTGGTGTTGTTACTCCACTATTGTTGTTACTCCGTTGGTGATGTTACTCCACTATTTTTGTTACACCATTGGTGTTGTTAATCCATCAGTGTTGTTACCTCACTAATTGCTATTACTCCATTAGTATTGTTACTTCGTCGTTGCTATTACTTCGCTGCGCTATTACTCCATCGTGTTGCTACTCTGCCAGTGCTGTTACTCCATCGGCACTGTTACTCCACCATTGCCGCTACTCCACCAGTTATTTTTTCTATTAATCCACTGCCAGGTAGGTTGCTAGGTACGCCTTCATTGACTCTTATGGGTTTAATTAAAATATTCCAAAGAAGAGACTAGTACGTGCCATGGATAGCCACATTTAAGTTGGGGGGGTATCATCATAAAGAAACGACGTCGTACCTAAAATTGTAATCATGTCACATCAATACCAAATCCAATGAGAATAGAAACAAAAAATTGTGCAATTTTGTAATCATGATTCCTATGCATTGGAATTTGAAATCGTATGCCAAGAACTTTACTGGTCATTTCCGCAGTATGTTGTATTCAGTTACCATAATCATTCACCTGTACTACCATAACCTGCCATTATTTTTTCTGTTTTTCAAGGTGTACCAGCCATCATTATCATTGTTTTACCCTGTGGCCACCATGCTAACAATATTGTCATCGTCAGTTGGGTTGTTGTTACTCTCCCCCTACCAGCCGACTGTATCCATCATGTTGATCCAGTTCCTACAGCGATGGGTGGGTTGGCTGTGCACCATGAGCTGGAGTGCACGATAATGGTCCAAAACAATCAGGGAGTATGGTAGGTTTTTGAAAATGTAGGCTGGAACGTCTATTTCAACAGATTGCATGGGTTTAACGAGGTGATTGCGATTGAATTTACACTCAATTTAGAGGAAGGGAGCTCTCAGGTCCGGGGGATAGAAATCCCTGTGATAGAAGAAACCGTTGTAGAGGTCAATGAGCTACCACAGTAGGGGAAGAAATTTTTTTCATGAAGAACCACCCTTCTGGAGTTCCCCGAAGCATTCTTGCAGGCTATAGAAAATGTTGTTCAGAAAGGTCAGGGGTACAACTGAAATTCATTACCACACCCATGGGGCGAGGTAGCAAGTTTTGTAATGAGATACATAACCTGCAAGAGGAGGTATACCACCATTTTTAAATACCATTTTATAATATTGGCTCACCTCCATTCCCATAGGTGGAAGCCTTCTCATTGAATATTCCCTTCTTCTTGTTAAGGAGTCTCCAGCTGATGGCACACTCTACTCGAAGTTCGCGAAAAGTGGCAGCAGTCATTACCAACCATGGTCTGGTCTGGCTATTAGTCATGCATGCAATCGGTCAATTTCAAATCCCGTGGGAAACATTCTGGGATTCTACATAGGAAGAGATATCAGCTGCTAGAGCCACTAGAGAAGAAGAGCTGGAAGTGATGGAGGAAGGAACCAGAGCAAAGGATGAATACATAGATCAAGAGGAACCAGAGGAAATGGATATGGAACCCAAGGCGCTGGAACATAATTAGGAGCGTGAACTAGGGAGGATAGTCAAGGTTGCTCCACAAGAACCAGCCTTGACCTTGGAACCGATGGAAGAAGAAGTGCTGCATCAAGGGGCCAATATAGAAAGGGCCACCAACACCACGATTGAGGCTGTCCCTCAAGAACTAGCCTCGACCATGGAGCCAGTGGAGAAAATCAACAGCACTATAATAAGCGAAGAGGGACCACATCAGGCTGAGGTGGAGGAATTCATTAATATTGCGACTATGGGTGTCCCACTTGAACCACCCTTGACCGTAGAACCAATGGAGGAAGATGAACTAGGACAAGAGGGGCCCGAAGCTGAAAGAACCATGGGGCCAATAGAAGAAGAGGCTATGGGTATAATGGATGGAATTGATGTGATTATGTAAGAATCCATTTGTATCAATGTCGTGTTGGAAGAAACAATGCCAGCATCATCTGTTCAAGAACTGCTAGACACAAAAGGTGGTGTTACACAAGAACCACCATCAACCTGTCCGACCCTGGAGACCACAAAGGAATTAGATGTTGGGACTGACGTTGTTCCATAAGAAACAACATCAACCTCAGAAAAAGGGATTGCACAAGCAGGGGTTTTAACCCAGAGCAGAGACACTGCAGACAGAGGGAAAGAGGTTGAGGCCACAACTAGGGACGAGATAGATCAAGTAGGAAAATTCTTTCAATTTTCCTCTTACTTCTCCATTCCAAAAGGGGCAAGGGTGTTTCGCTCTGCTCGGCACACATAGGAGGATGTGGCCATTCCGCCGATTTTGAAGTATGATGGGTCGAATAAGGAACTAGTTTCCACAGGTTTGTTGGCCACAGATCCCCACAGAGACCTTTCCCAGGAACCCAGAATAGAGGAAAAGGTAGATGTTTTTTATATGAGGGAACCTGGAAGGCAAATTTTGGCTAAACCACTGATGGACATCCATCGAGTGAGCCCGCCACCTATCGAGATAGCTTCACAACAGGATGAGGCATGAGACAGTAATGAAGTGGCTACTCCCCAGGAAGAGGGACCAAGAAATGAAGCCTCGTCGATTACCCTTGTGGATACTCCCTCGAGTAATCCACCACTCGTCGAACTGGCTGCATTACCAGATGAGGTGGTGGTCAAACAAGAATGGGTAGAATTGTGTGAACAATGAAAGCTACCTATGAAGCAGAAATATCAGCTTCAATTCAAAGAAATGATGTAGCTCAAAACAAAGGTCAAGAGGCTGAGAAAACAGATGCACCGGTTGAAGAAATAGGTGATGAAATACAAGCGGCGGGCTAAGAAGCCCAAAACCATGACGATCGAAGTAGGGACACAGGTAGATGAAGTGGCAACAGCTTTTGTTGCCTCTCAGACAGACCTAATAGAATATTTGTTTGAAGGCCATAAGTTTTCTTTGATGGCTGAGGTACAAACCTGGAAATCCACCGCGGTGCAATATTGGAATGAAGCGAAGAAAGCCCAAGAACGAACATCCATGACTATATTTGAATATCTGGAATGCATTGATATAATGCAATTAAGGCATGCAAAGCAGCAACTCAAGGTGGAGCAGCTGGAAATGCAAGTAGTATAGTTAAAAACTGATAAAGAGCAGATGCTTCATTTAGCATAGGAAGTGATGGCATGTCACCCTCCCGCTTCCAGTTACTCTTTATTTTTTCATGACCTCTTTCTTTTCTTTTGTTTGGAAAGCATCCAAAAAGAAATTAGTCACGAGATTGAGGACGGTGTATAGTTCCTCTGGATATTGAGAGCCCATGATGTGCCAACTCAACATTTGATGTGTAAGCTTTACATGCATGGGTATCTCTTGTGTGTTGAGAGAGAATTTAATCCAGTTCCATATGTGGGGGACATTCATTTAAGGGCCCTCACCTCTTACACATTTAATCAGATACGGTACAGAAGGCTTCTGAGACGTTCGAGTCAAATCAGGCCATGAATCCTTTTATGGTAAGAGGAGAACCTGAGAGACCAGTGACTATGTATAATAAGCACAGTACAATTTTGGAAATTATGGGAAATAAGGAATGGTTGCTGAGGACACAAAGTGGTGTATCGATCTCTATGTCAAACAGTTGGTCACATTTCAAGCTGAGGCCCTGGATAGTTGTCAGAAAAGGTGGATGATGTCATCCACATCTGTCCGGAATAGAGAACTATCTGGAGCACCAAATTTTGCACGAGCACTCAGCAGGGTGGCAAGATATGTGGCATGCATCCAAACATGTGGGGTCCGGTGGATGGGAATTCGATTTCAATACCCTGTCCTATGGTTTCTAGCAGAACACTACACCCCAGCCTAGAATGTACCAAATGATTGGTGGAAGGAAGTTCTCCTCTTAGAGGGGTTTAAGATCCCAGGAACAAAAATGGCTGAGGAATATGATATCACCCATCTTCAGGAAGCACACAACCTATCCAACGTGGACCTGCGGAGACGACAGGCTGCACGAGGGCATGCAAAAGGCTAGTTAGGGGGAGATTTTGGGCACCAAATTGGCCTATATTTTCCCTGCATTTCCACTCCTCTTTTCATGCCTTTTGTATTCATTCACATATATTTACTATGTAAAACTATGAGGTAATTCCCCTTTATCGTTTCTTGGGATATTTAATTAATGAAGTAGAGTCATGAGGGTTTTACCTATGCGAACCACTAAAACATGTTATGACCGTAGATTATGGAGTGTAGGTGTTGACCACACGACATATCATAGCAGTTCCGCGATTCACAACAGTTGATCAATGACGACGAAACATCACAACTGATTTGCAGTTGTTCTCAACCCATTTTTGGATCATTCCTGTTCTTGCTCTCTCGGCGCTAGTGCTGTGATGGAATTGATGTATATATTTGGGCATATAGTTGCCAGGTTTTGGGGAGAGATGTTATTCTCCTTTGTAGTGTATAAAATACAGGTCATTCCTATATTAGGAGTTAGTCAGACCCTGCATTGTATTGTAACAACATTATTCAGATTAATAAGATACAAACCCTTTTGTTGATCTATCGTTCGTTGTGAGTAACGCAGCCTTGATCAGAGAGCTGGGCCTGCTCTTCTGATCAGGTGCTGCGTGTTTCCTTGTTTTGTGTGTGTTGTTTATTGCTATGTTTATTTCTTTTTTGCTGTTGCATTCCTTAGATAACAGTGAATACCTTTTTAAGTTCTGCAGTTGGGATTTTATTTATGTTTCAGCAATGCTTTGATAATCATGAACCCTTGGTTGATGAAAGATTGTAACCTTGCTCGTGCATATACCTTTCATGTTGCCTTGAAAAGAATACGCACCCGGATTGATACATTAATGTAGGAAAAAGGCGTGGATAAATTGTTCATACCTATACACCAACAGCCGTCTCGGTAGTCTATGCCTACATAGGGACAATAATATATAGCTATGATATGTTTCTCCCACCAAATCAAGAACTCATCATCAAATTTTGCTTAGGTGGCCTCACCCCCACCTATTTTCCTAATCAGGTCTGACCATCTAGCCATCCTCAGATCTCTAGCACTGTTGATGATGTTAGACACTCTGGGTCGGAGTGCCGATACTCTCTCAAAGAAGAAGGAGCAATGTAAGCTACCATAGCCAAAATTCTTTGTTTTCCCTCATCTCACTGAAGTTAGTTGTTTTTTCATACAAGTCAGGAGGCCTGTGAACCAATCAAATGCTTTCAAACGAAAGCACTCTACTTCCAAGAACATGGCTAGTTAGGAGGCCTAGTGTAGAGCTTCTGAGCATGCCACTCAGACAATGGTGAAGATAATTATTTTGATTGGAAAATTTCTAACGTTAATGATCGAAATTTTAGATCTAACCTTGTATGTTCCCATTGTGTAGAAGAGGTCTAGATAATCATAAACATTTAGGCCACCTCAGGCCCTCTCTTTTATATAATCTGCATCCCCTTTTCGGGAAATCCCTATAATTAAATAAATATATTCTACATCTATTGCCAAAGGAATTTTATCCATCATAAATACCTCTTGGTTAGGGTCCCAATAATGGACAAGAATTTCTAGCAACTGAGTTTGGGTCTTCATGTTTGACAACATATAAAATTTAAGTAATCCACAATTTCTCAATGCATCTAGAGCCGCTGGATCTCCTAAATCCTCATTATCAACATCACTATGCTCTCTTTCTTTCCAAATAATTGACATCCTACAATTTGAAGAATTTTCATCCATTAGAATTTGAGGTTTCCAAATCTATCTGTGTGTACATGTACACACAAATTTTCCTTTGAAAACTTGCATGTAGGGATTTCTACACATGAATTTAAAAATCTCGACCTGTGTACATGCAGAAGTAAAATTTTAATTCAAAACCCCTATGGTGAAAAATCATTTGAATTGATTCAAAATGCATTAAATAATGAGAAAATGAGTTTAGAATTACTTGGAAGCCGTTGGCTAACAAATGGGTTGAGGAAATCATGGAATGTGGCTTCCCAAATATTTCTCCCAAGCTCTCAAACTCTCAACACTTGCAATTCAAAATGAATTTTGGTGAGTTGAAATGTCTTTTTATAATGAAATTTTAAAAACCCACTTTTTGAAAGTTCATATTTTTAATTTTTATTATTTCATGAACTTTTAATTTTTGGCTTGAAATGTTGGGGAAGGTTGTTTTTTTTTAGGGTAAGTGAAGACTTTGAGATATCTTTTCAACACTTTGACTCCACGATTGTATACCTATCGTGGTAGGTATCATTTTCATTACTGGCATATAGGTTAGGATATATCACTTTCCATTGCGTTATCCACTTTAACCTCATACTGCGATATTTTTCCATAGGGTGATCCCATTATGTTGTAGTTTTCAATCACTTTCACTTGTCGTATTATAAAATCATAACATAATGGTAGATCCATTCCTTACATTAGCTTCCTAGTTAGATCCTCGCTAGAAAAATTTTCCCATGCTGCAAGATGTGCTTAGGCTCGAGAGTCCTCTTTAGTCCTGCCATGACCTTGTGATGAAGCCTCATTTCTCTTCTTCTTCGATATTTTTCTAGCTTTATACCCTAGAGGCTCCCATGTATTAAGTTGTATTGTTGCATTTCATATTGACTACATGTATCCTTTTGGCCTTAATCTAGCTTCATTTGGACTCGTGTATGAGCCAACTTTGACCATGACCTTTCTGGCAAGTGAAAAACCATGCATTCATTTTCCTCTGTGACTTGACACCTTTCATCCATGGAAAGAACATTACTTTGAGTGTCGACAACCAGTTTCTCCACCTTGCATTGAGCATAAGAATGTTGCAGTCCCAGGAACAAGAGCATCTATTTCTGGACACTCGTTATTTCCAATGTACTATAGGCAATCTTTTATTCTTTTTTAAGATTTAAATATGAAAAAGACATAAAAATTATATATTCCAAAAAGAGCGGGAACAAGACATTTACTTCCATACTTGATGGAAACAAGATTCAATTACATCGTCCTTGAACAAAGCACTAAAAAAAATTCTTTCCTTCATTTGGGATGGGACTTTGTTTGACTTTAGGAGAGCCATAACCTTGTTATCGAGTTAGTCCTCCTCTGGTTAGTTATCTCTTCCAATCATATGGAGAGTTTTTTAATGCCTCCTGCATTACAAACTTATAAAAAGTTATTTTATGCTTCCATATAGTCACATATGAGTCATGCTTTTGTTCAAGAGAAGACAACCTATGTTGGCCATTCTGTAGTGTCTCTTGACTCATTTTCAGTCAGCCATACCCAGTCTGTCAGAGTTATATTCATTATCACATTAGTTATTTCGTCCTTTGCTCCTGTTGGTTAAGAAGGTCTCCATTGACTTCTTTCTAGTGGGTTTGCTCTTATCAACTCCAACAAATTTCTCTAAGAGTAGGCCTAGAGCTGCACCCTGGCCCTTTTTACATCATTAATAGGTGACCTTGTGGTCAACATTGATTAGTATCATGGGTCTTTGACTGAGTGGTTTCCCTTGTGTTCGACGTCAACTTACATTATCACACATTGGGATTCATGCAGTACCTTGGTTTCAATTTGACCCTATTGGTGGATTCCTCGCCTCTATGTCAACTTTTATTATTGGTTGGTTCAGAGGGTTTCTTTCATGCACTAGCCACATTTTGTGTATGCTAGAAATTTACTTCAGATTGGTTACTTCATCTCTCTTCATCTGAGTTCTTCCGTATTATTGGCTTGAGGGTTACACTCGTGCTCATTTATGTGGGATGCTTTAATGTCTTCTTTCCAATAGATATTTTCCCATAAACTCCAACTCATTTCTCTGGGAATAATATCTAGAGTCCTTATTTCAGTACCTTAGGGTTTGCAATCAATAGTGGCAGACTCCTTCATTATTGACAGTGAGAATACATCAATGTTTCCTGATTTATATATTTTCTCAAGTGTTTGACTTCAACACATTTATTCACACTTGTTAGATTGCACTGGTACCTTGACTCTCATCATCATTATCGGTGATTTGTCTCGTGTTTGTTAGCGGTATACATCAATGACCAGTAATCAAACGATTTCTCACATGGTCGACTTCAGCTCACTTATTCCCATCGTGTAGAAATGTACCATCTACAGTGAATGAAGACCTTGGGTTGTGTCAACATCTTAGTTTTCTTGTCAGTCCTTTTAGTTTTCTGCCAGTGCAACCAGTCACCCTTATATGTTGCAGCTCCTTTTAACAAAATTTTGTATGTTGCCACCTGAGTTTTATGTAGTACCACTATTCCAACTATATGATATGGTACTATTATGAGGATCAGTTATGCAGTATCAGTGGTAAAAAAATCTTCAAGTGTTAATGATCAGTTGTTATATATGTGATATTGAGACATAGCTCTGTTGTGTTCCTTTCTAGTTATGATTAGACGATCCACTGTGTATTCTCTAGTCTTCTTTGTACACTTATGTATACATGATAGATCTTCTTTTTACTTGATCAACAAGCATGCTTTATTATCTCTGAGCATGGGTATGCCCACCTCAAACATGACTCTTCTTTCTGATTGCTTTCATAGGTATTCAGCAGGATGAAATCTAGTGATCTCCTCTCAAGTTCTCAAATGATCTCTATTTGTACTTAATAAATTTCAGCCATAATGTACCCCTTCTCACCACATATATTAGGGGGAATTTTCTATAGCATTATTTAGAAATGCTGTAGTTATAATGCTCTTATATGGCTTTGGGTAGCCCTTTCCCATTCATGTTGGGTTGTGTTATATTCTTTCCACGTAGTTAACAGGGGGTTTGAAGGGCACCCATAACCCCACTTTATAGGGTCCGGGGCAATGCCCAGGAAAAGTTTGGTTTTGGACACTACGTTAGGTTGGGCAGACCCACCTATGGTTTTGTGCATGATTTTCACACATGTTTTTTGGATGCGATGGTTTTCGGTCCATGGTATTGGATGCTTCGGCATGTATAAATATGTATTGTAACATTGAAAGGAACATAGTGAAAACTCAAGCTAGTAGTCTCGGTTTTGGGATCCAGTGGAAAAATCTTTGTGTATATGTGTTTTATGTGTTATGCTCGCGCATTGTTTATTTTTTTGTGTTTCAGAATTTGTATGTAGGTAATTACTGTATGGGATTAAAAATTACAATTGGTATCAGAGCTGTTTTGGCTTCAAGGGGACGCCTTTGTTGCTGATGGGTTTTGCTCGGGCCTGTGGTAGACCCTGTTCAATGAGAGATCTGTGAGATTGATTCTAGTGGTGAAAGAAGATGGCGAGTAGTGAAAGATAGAGATTGAGAAATTTAATGGTCAGAGTTTTGAGTTGTGGAAACTCAAGATGGAGGATTTGTTGGTGGATAAAGACTAGTGGTTCGCAGTAGATCCGGGTACTCAACCAACGGGAGTGTCCGATGAAGAATGGAAGAATTTGGATCAGAAGGCAAAGAGCACAATACGATTGTGTGTCTCATATTTAGTATTGATGAATGTATCTGGGGAAGCTATGGTGAAGGCTTTGTGGGACAAGTTAGGGACTTTGTACCAATCTAAGTCTCTAGTGATTAAACTGTTCTTGTGGAAAAAGCTGCATAACCTGAGGATGAAAGATGGAGACTCGATGACAAAGCCTCTGAACGCATTTAATACTATGGTAAGTTAGTCAGCATTTGTTGATATTAAAATTTCAGATGAAGATAAGTGCATCAGTTTATTGTGTTCTCTACCAGATTCGTGGGATAGTCTGGTTATTGCAATAGGTAGCAATGCAACTGCCTTGTAGCTTGATGAAATAGTCTCAGCTTTGCTGATCAAGGAGATGAGACGGAAAAATATGAAGAGCCAGAATGGTGAAGCCTTGTTTGTATGAGGACGGTCCTAGAAAAGAAACAAAAATAAGTCATCGAGTGGGAGATCTAAATTTAAAGGGAGATCTAATTCTCCAAGAAAACCTGTAAAGGTGGTATGCTGGAAATGTGGAAAGGAAGGGCACTACAAAAGGGACTGTAAATCTAAAGCTCTTGACAAAGGAAAGGGATCTGATGAGGCTCCTTTTGCAGAGGCGAAAACCACCTCAGATGAAGGTGGGGATGTGTACTTGGCTTCTTCAAGTACACATGTAGATCATGAGGCATGGTTGATTGACTCAGGTGCATCCTTTCACTTCACTCCCCATAGAGAGTGGTTCTGCGAGTATGAGAAATACAATGGCGGTTATGTCTTCTTGGGGAATGACAGGAAGGCTATAATCATTGGTTGAGGAAAATTAAAGTTGAAGCTGCAAGGTGGAAGGGTTAGAACACTTTTCGGTGTTCTACATATTCCTGTGTTAGCTAGAAATCTAATTTTGTAAGCAAGATGGATGATGCAGGTGTAAAAACAGTGTTTGAGAATGATAACTGCAGGTGGTTCAGGGATCACTGGTATTGATGCGGGGAGTTCAGATTGGAACTCTGTACAAGCTGCAAGGTAGCATTGTTATTGATGGGTGCAATAGTTCTGTGGTTCTTGAAAGTGGAGTAGAAAATCTAGTGGTCTCTAGAGAGAAGACCATTCTGTGGCATCAAAGGCTTAGACATATTGGAGAAAATGGCCTTGAGATACTTCATGGTAAAGGTATGGTAGAAGGTATGAGTAATACGTCTCTAGATTTTGATTTTTGTGAAAATTGTGTATATGGGAAGCAGAATCGGGTGAGTTTCCCCTCTGGTAGTAAAAGGGCGAAAAAGACATTAGAACTTGTGCACAGTGATGTGTTTGGACCTGTGAAGGTTCCATCACTAGGTAAGTCTGTGTACTATGTCTCATTTATAGATGACTTCTCAAGGAATACATGGATATATTTCCTTAAGAAGAAATCTGAACTCTTTGACAAGTTTAAAGAATTTAAGGCTCTGGTGGAAAACCAGACAGAGAAGAAGATAAAGGTGTTGAGGACAAATAATGGTGGAGAGTTTTGTAGTAAGGAATTTGAAGAATTCTGTAAGAAGCGTGGTATAAAACGATAGAAGACTACTCCATATACACCTCAGCAAAATGGAGTTGCAGAAAGAATGAATAAGACGTTGATGGAAAGGGCAAGAAGCATGCTCAGTGGTGCTGGGTTAGGACAAGAATTCTGGGCAGAGGCAGCGGATACTGCATGTTACCTGGTCAACAGGTCACCTTCATTAGCGTTGGAGGATAAGACTCCACAAGAGGTATGGACTGGTAAGAAACCCTCTCTTTCACATCTGAGGGTATTTGGATGTGATGCATATGTACATGTTCCAAAGGATAAACGAACCAAGTTGGATAGTAAATCTGAAAAGTGCATCTTTTTTGGTTATAAGGATGGTTTAAAGGGTTATAAGCTTTGGAACCCAGTCACACGGAAGGTTGTGTACAACTGAGATGTGGTGTTTAGAGAGGTGAAAGATGTTATTAAACATGAATTCCAACAAAAGGAACCTGAGAATATAGAGTTTGAGCTAAAGGAGGAAGAATCAGACTCTACAACAGAGGAGGAATCAGAAGATGAAGAGCCACAAACTCCGGCTGTGAGAAGACTAGTTCGAGAAAGAAGGCAGTCTAAAAGGTATAGTCCATCTGCTTTCTGTTGAAATTTTTCTTTATCTATTACTGATGATGATCCCAGAACTGTGAAGGAAGCAGTAGATTCAGAGGATGGAAAACTATGGAAAGAGGCCATGGTTGATGAAATGGCATCTTTGCACAAAAATGAGGCTTGGGATCTGGTGGAGTTGCTGGCTGGAAGGAAACCCATTGGCAGCAAATGGGTGTTCAAAAAGAAGAAAAATGCAGAAGGAAAAGTGGAGAAATACAAAGCTCGGTTGGTAGCAAAAGGTTATTCTCAAGTGCTGGGAATTGATTTTGGTGATATTTTTTCTCCTGTTGCCAAGGTAACTTCTATTAGATTACTTTTTTTTCTGCTGTTGCTGCTTTTGATTTTGAGGTAGAACAGATGGATGTGAAGACAACATTTATTCATGGGGATCTAGAAGAGGAAATCTACATGAAGCAACCAGAAGGCTTTGTGGTGAAGGGTAAGAAAGAACTGGTATGCAAGTTAAAGAAGTATCTGTATGAATTAAAACAGTCACCAAGGATGTGGTATCAGAAATTTGATACATTTATATGGGGACTTGGCTTCACCAGAAGCAAAGAAGATCACTGTGTATATTTCAAATTAATTGGTGACCGTGTTATTTATCTGGTCTTGTATGTGGATGATATGTTGCTGGTTGGAAATGACAAAGAAATTATCCAAGATTTGAAGACCCAATTGTCCTTGAAAGATATTAGTGCTGCAAACTATATTTTGGGCATCGAAATTAAAAGAGATCGAGAAAAGAGGAAGCTCTGGTTAAACCAGAGGAAGTATGTCGAGACAATACTGCAGAGGTTTAATATGCAGGATAGTAAACCGGTGAAGATTCCTATTCCTGTAGGTGTGAGGTTATTTGATGAACAATGTCCCGAGACACAAGAAGAGGAAGAGGACATGTCTCGTGTTCCATATTCGAGTGTAGTCAGTAGCCTGATGTATGCAATGGTTTGTACTAGACCAAACATTGCACATGTAGTGGGAGTATTGAGCAGGTTTGTGTCAAAATCAGGAAAGGAGCATTGGACAACAGTGAAGCGGGTTTTGAGGTATTTGCGTGGCACTAGTGATTATGGTCTATGCCACCAAGGAAGACCAGGATTGGACAAATTGTTGGATATTCATGGCTTTGTTGATGCAAACTGGGCTGAAGATCTGGATCAGAGAAGATCTACAAGTGGGTATGTGTTTAACCTATTTGGAGGTGTAGTCAGTTGGATGAGTAAGAAACAATCTGTAGTGGCAATATCAACTACAGAGGCAGAATACATGAAAACCACTCATGCAAGCAAGGAAGCAGTTTGGTTGGAGAGATTGTGTTCAAGTATGGGGTTAGCACAGGAAGCTATAAGGATAGACTGTGACAGCCAAAGTGCAATTTTCTTGGCAAAGAAACCTGCATATCATTCAAAGACAAAGCACATTGATGTTCAGTATCATTTTGTGAGGGATATGATAGAAGACAAAAAGGTGTTGTTGGTAAAGGTGGACACTTTGAAGAATACTGCAGATGAATTGACAAAATCTGTGAGCTCTGAGAAGTTCTCTTGGTGTAGAGAGATAATGGGCATTTCAAGGCTAGAAAAATGACTAAGTTCTCTTGTGGCCCCTTGTGGAAAGAAAACAACAAGTGGGAAAATGTTGGTTTGTGTTATATTCTTTCAACATAGTTAATAGGGGGTTTGAAGGACACTTGTAATCCCATTTTATGGGGTCTGCGGTAGCACCCCGGAAAATTTTGGTTTTGGACCCTATGTTAGGTTGGTCGGACCCACCTATGGTCTTGTGCATGATTTTTGCATATGTTTTTTGGACGCGATGGTTTTCGGTCCATGGTATTGGATGCTTCAACATGTATAAATATGTATTGTAACACTGAAAGGAACATAATGAAAAATCAAGCTGGTAGTCCCAGTTTTGGGATCCAGTGGGAAAATATATGTGTATATGTGTTTTATGTGTTATGCTCTCGCATTGTTTATTTTTCTGTGTTTTAGAATTCCTATGCAGGTAATTTCTGTACGGGGTTAAAAACTACAATCCAGACTTGGTCATTTATTAATTTTATTTTTTAAATTCCATACATGACTCTGCCCCTATAAAAGCGTGTGTACACGTGGGTACCATAATATCAAACCCACATACATAATTCAAAATATGAAGGAAAAAAATATTTCCTATTTCTCGGGTAGGGTTTACGGGTTTCATTAAAAGGCCACCTATAGAAGCATGTGACCTAACTCAATCAACTAATTTTAGTCCTTTTAGTTTTCTGCCAGTGCAACCAGTCACCCTTATATGTTGCAGCTCCTTTTAACAAAATTCTGTATGTTGCCACCCGAGTTTTATGTAGTACCACTATTCCACCTATATGATATGGTACTATTATGAGGATCAGTTATGCAGTATCAGTGGTAAAAAAATCTTCAAGTGTCAATGATCAGTTGTTATATATGTGATATTGAGACGTAGCTCTGTTGTGTTCCTTTCTAGTTATGATTAGATGATCCACTATGTATTCTCTAGTCTTCTTTGTACACTTATGTATACATGATAGATCTTCTTTTTACTTGATCAACAGGCATGCTTTATTATCTCTGAGCATGGGTATGCCCTCCTCAAACATGACTCTTCTTTTTGATTGCTTTCATAGGTATTCAGCAGGATGAAATCTAGTGATCTCCTCTCAAGTTCTCAAATGATCTCTATTTGTACTTAATAAATTTCGGCCATCATGTACCCCTTCTCACCACATATATTAGGGGGAATTTTCTATAGCATTATTCAGAAATGTTGTAGTTATAATGCTCTTATATGGCTTTGGGTAGCCCTTTCCCATTCATGTTGGGTTGTGTTATATTCTTTCCACGTAGTTAACAGGGGGTTTGAAGGGCACCCATAACCCCACTTTATAGGGTCCAGGGCAGTGCCTAGGAAAATTTTGGTTTTGGACCCTACTTTAGGTTGGGCGGACCCACCTATGGTTTTGTGCATGATTTTCACACATGTTTTTTGGACGCGATGGTTTTCGGTCCATGGTATTGGATGCTTCGGCATGTATAATTATGTATTGTAACATTGAAAGGAACATAGTGAAAGATCAAGCTAGTAGTCTCGGTTTTGGGATCTAGTGGAAAAATCTCTATGTATATGTGTTTTATGTGTTATGCTCTCGCATTGTTTATTTTTCTGTGTTTCAGAATTCGTATGTAGGTAATTACTGTATGGGATTAAAAATTACAATTGGTATCAGAGCTGTTTTGGCTTCAAGGGGACGCCCTTGTTGCTGAGGGGTTTTGCTCGGGCCTGTGGTAGACCCTGTTCAATGAGAGATCTGTGAGATCGATTCTAGTGGTGAAAGAAGATGGCGAGCAGTGAAAGATAGAGATTGAGAAATTTAATGGTCAGAGTTTTGAGTTGTGGAAACTCAATATGGAGGATTTGTTGGTTGATGAAGACTAGTGGATCGCAGTAGATCCGGGTACTAAACCAACGGGAGTGTCCGATGAAGAATGGAAGAATTTGGATCAGAAGGCAAAGAGCACAATACGATTGTGTGTCTCATACTTAGTTTTGATGAATGTATCTGGGGAAGCTATGGCGAAGGCTTTGTAGGACAAGTTAGGGACTTCGTACCAATCTAAGTCTCTAGTGACTAAACTATTCTTATGGAAAAAGCTACATAACCTGAGGATGAAAGATGGAGACTCGGTGACAAAGCATCTGAACGCATTTAATTCTATGGTAAGTTAGTTAGCATTTGTTGATATTAAAATTTCAGATGAAGATAAGTGCATCAGTTTATTGTGTTCTCTACCAGATTTGTGGGATAGTCTGGTTATTGCAATAGGTAGCAATGCAACTACCTTGTAGCTTGATGAAATAGTCTCAGCTTTGTTGATGAAGGAGATGAGATGGAAAAATATGGAGAGCCAGAATGGTGAAGCCTTGTTTGTATGAGGACGGTCCTAGAAAAGAAACAAAAATAAGTCATCGAGTGGGAGATCTAAATTTAAAGGGAGATCTAAATCTCCAAGAAAACCTGTAAAGGTGGTATGCTGGAAATGTGGAAAGGAAGGGCACTACAAAAGGGACTGTAAATCTAAAGCTCCTGACAAAGGAAAGGGATCTGATGAGGCTCCTTTTGCAGAGGCGAAAACCATCTCAGATGAAGGTGGGGATGTGTACTTGGCTTCTTCAAGTACACATGTAGATCATGAGGAATGGTTGATTGACTCAGGTGCATCCTTTCACTTCACTCCCCATAGAGAGTGGTTCTGCGAGTATGAGAAATACATTGGCGGTTATGTCTTCTTGGGGAATGACAAGAAGGCTATAATCATTGGTCGAGGAAAATTAAAGTTGAAGCTGCAAGGTGGAAGGGTTAGAACACTTTTGGGTGTTATACATATTCCTATGTTAGCCAAAAATCTAATTTTGTAAGCAAGCTGGATGATGCAGGTGTAAAAACAGTGTTTGAGAAGGATACCTGCAGATGGTTCAGGGAGCACTGGTATTGATGCGGGGAGTTCGGATTGGAACTCTATACAAGCTGCAAGGTAGCACTGTTATTGATGGGTGAAATAGTTCTGTGGTTCTTGAAAGTGGAGCAGAAAATCTAGTGGTCTCTAGAGAGAAGACCATTATGTGGCATCAAAGGCTTGGACATATTGGAGAAAAGGGCCTTGAGATACTTCATGGTAAAGGTATGGTAGATGGTATGAGTAATAGCTCTCTGGATTTTGATTTTTGTGAAAATTGTGTATATGAGAAGCAGAATCAGGTGAGTTTCCCCTCTGGTAGTAAAAGGGCGAAAAAGATATTAGAACTTGCGCACAGTGATGTGTTTGGACCTCTGAAGGTTCCATCACTGGGTAAGTCTATGTACTATGTATCATTTATAGATGACTTCTCGAGGAATACATGGATATATTTCCTTAAGAAGAAATCTGAACTCTTTGACAAGTTTAAATAATTTAAGGCTCTGGTGGAAAACTAGACAGAGAAGAAGATAAAGGTGCTGAGGACAGATAATGGTGGAGAGTTTTGTAGTAAGGAATTTGAAGAATCCTGTAAGAAGCATGGTATAACACGATATAAGACTACTCCATATACACCTCAGCAAAATGGAGTTGCAGAAAGAATGAATAAGACGTTGATGGAAAGGGCAAGAAGCATGCTCAGTGGTGCTAGGTTAGGACAGGAATTCTGGGCAGAGGCAGTGGATACTGCATGTTACCTGGTCAACAGGTCACCTTCATTAGCGTTGGAGGATAAGACTCCACAAGAGGTATGGACTGGTAAGAAACCCTCTCTTTCACATCTGAGGGTATTTGGATGTGATTCATATGTACATGTTCCAAAGGAGAAACGAACCAAGTTGGATAGTAAATCTGAAAAGTGCATCTTTATTGGGTATAAGGATGGTTTAAAGGGTTATAAGCTTTGGAACCCAGTCACACGGAAGGTTGTGTGCAACTGAGATCTGGTGTTCAGAGAGGTGAAAGATGTTATTAAACATGAAGTCCAACAAAAGGAACCTGAGAAGATAGAGTTTGAGATAAAGGAGGAAGAATCAAACTCTACAACAGAGGAGGAATCAGAAGATGAAGAGCCACAAACTCCGGCTGTGAGAAGATCAGTTCGAGAAAGAAGGCAGTCTAAAAGGTATAGTCCATCTTCTTTCTGTTGAAATTTTTCTTTATCTATTATTGATGATGATCCTAGAACTGTGAAGGAAGCAGTAGATTCAGAGGATGGAAAAATATGGAAAGAGGCCATGGTTGATGAAATGGCATCTTTGCACAAAAATGAGGCTTGGGATCTGGTGGCGTTGCTGGCTGGAAGGAAACCCATTGGCAGCAAATGGGTGTTCAAAAAGAAGAAAAATACAGAAGGAAAAGTGGAGAAATACAAAGCTCGGTTGGTATAAAAAGGTTATTCTCAAGTGTTGGGAATTGATTTTGGTGATATTTTTTCTCCTGTTGCCAAGGTAACTTCTATTAGATTACTTTTTTTCTGTTGCTGCTGCTTTTGATTTTGAGGTAGAACAGATGGATGTGAAGACAACATTTCTTCATGGGGATCTAGAAGAGGAAATCTACATGAAGCAACCAGAAGGCTTTGTGGTGAAGGGTACGAAAGAACTGGTACAAGTTAAAGAAGTCTCTGTATGAGTTAAAACAGTCACCAAGGATGTGGTATCAGAAATTTGATACATTTATACGGGGACTTGGCTTCACCAGAAGCAAAGAAGATCACTGTGTATATTTTAAATTAATTGGTGACCATCTTATTTATCTGGTCTTGTATGTGGATGATATGTTGTTGGTTGGAAATGACAAAGAAATTATCCAATATTTGAAGACCCAATTGTCCTCCAAATTTGACATGAAAGATCTTGGTGCTGCAAACTATATTTTGGGCATGGAAATTAAAAGAGATCGAGAAAAGAGGAAGCTCTGGTTAAACCAGAGGAAGTATGTCGAGACAATAATGCAGAGGTTTAATATGCAGGATAGTAAACGGGTGAAGATTCCTATTCCTATAGGTGTGAGGTTATTTGCTGAACAATATCCCAAGACACAAGAAGAGGAAGAGGACATGTCTCGTGTTCCATATTCAAGTGTAGTCAGTAGCCTGATGTATGCAATGGTTTGTACTAGACCAAACATTGCACATGCAGTGGGAGTATTGAGCAGGTTTGTGTCAAAATCAGGAAAGGAGCATTGGACAGCAGTGAAGCGGGTTTTGAGGTATTTGTGTGGCACTAGTGATTATGGTCTATGCCACCAAGGAAGACCAGGATTGGACAAATTGTTGGATATTCATGGATTTTTTGATGCAAACTGGGCTGAAGATATGGATCAGAGAAGATCTACAAGTGGGTATGTGTTTAACCTATTTGGAGGTGTAGTCAGTTGGATGAGTAAGAAACAATCTGTAGTGGCAATATCAACTATGGAGGTAGAATACATGGCAGCCACTCATGCAAGCAAGGAAGCAGTTTGGTTGGAGAGATTGTGTTCAAGTATGGGGTTAGCACAGGAAGCTATAAGGATAGACTGTGACAGCCAAAGTGCAATTTTCTTGGAAAAGAACCCTGCATATCATTCAAAGACAAAGCACATTGATGTTCAGTATCATTTTGTGAGGGATATGATAGAATACAAAAAGGTGTTGTTGGTAAAGGCAGACACTTTGAAGAATACTGCAGATGCATTGACAAAATCTGTGAGCTCTGAGAAGTTCTCTTGGTGTAGAGAGAAAATGGCCATTTCAAGGCTGGAAAAATGACTAAGTTCTCTCGTGGCCCCGTGTGGAAAGAAAACAACAAGTGGGAAAATGTTGGGTTGTGTTATATTCTTTCAACATAGTTAATAGGAGGTTTGAAGGACACTTGTAAGCCCATTTTATGGGGTTTGAGGCAGCACCCCGGAAAATTTTGTTTTTGGACCCTATGTTAGGTTGGGCGGACCCACCTATGGTTTTGTGCATGACTTTTGCATATGTTTTTTGGATGCGATGGTTTTCGGTCCATGGTATTGGATGCTTCAACATGTATAAATATGTATTGTAACACTGAAAGGAACATAATGAAAAATCAAGCTGGTAGTCCCAATTTTGGAATCCAGTGGGAAAATATCTGTGTATATGTGTTTTATGTGTTATGCTCTCGCATTGTTTATTTTTCTGTGTTTTAGAATTCCTATGCAGGTAATTTCTGTACGGTGTTAAAAACTACAATCCAGACTTGGTCATTTTTTTTTTTTTTTTTTTTAATTCCATACATGACTTTGCCCCTATAAAAGCGTGTGTACACGTGGGTACCATAATATCAAACCCACGTACATAATTCAAAATATGAAGGAAAAAAATATTTCCTATTTCTCGTGCAGGGTACGGGTTTCACTAAAAGGCCACCTATAGAAGCATGTGACCTAACTGAATCAACTAATTTCTGGTGGTATTTATACACCTCATGGGAAGGCCTAAAACATAGAAGGAGATATAATATCGACATTATAGTCCTTTTGTCCCCATATAAAGTCTAGGTTTCCCTGTGTCTCCTACACTCCCAGTAATAGGAAACCCTTATTTTCTTGTAGAGATGTTCATCTTCCATTATATGACACCCTTTTGCACATGTTGAGAGGTGATATTTGAGGCTTAGGCTGGATGGATCCAGAGGAAGGTTCGTTGGTGTCGTGGTTAGATCAAGTTGTATTCTTCCACTCCTATTTGCTGATATAAATAAAGAAGATCTGTCTTGTTCTTGAAATGTTGTGATCTCATGTTTTTTATAATTCATGTCTAATATATCATGCTTTATATATCTATACTTGATGATCTAACACGTTTATTTTGCATATTCCTTGAACTACCTACTATGTATATGCTTCTCTGGTTTGTGTTGTAGGTCTGAACACTTTGGAGGAAGTAGAGGGTTTGGACCCTACAAGATTGACATCAAACATAGGACCTCCAGGTATTCTTCAAAAACCCAACTTTAGTAGTTTTCATAGTTTTCTTTCTTGAATGAGTGCTTCTTGTTGATAGTCTACCTTTGATATATTGAGTTTTTCAAACCTTACCTTAGGGAGGTTTCTCCTGCTAACATTAAATACCTCTTAAAGGTGACAGTGCTAATCCATTTGGTACTATACCTCCCATTATATCCAAACTCTATGTGTAATTGTAGGTCCTTATCCTCTAGGTTGTTGAATAACTCCTTACTTCCTGTCATATCAAATGAAGCACCAAAATATAAGTACCATACATTGCCTCGTATAGTACTTTACATGCATGCAATGAAGGTTAAATCCAACTCGAATTTTCATGTGAGGTCATCTCCTCATACTGCTCCTATGGGCTTATGACTGGATTTATTGTGTGGACACTTGGTTGCAGAGCATCCATATTCATGGAAGTGAAAACATTTTATTTTACTAACGTATTTTTTCTTGCCATGGTCTTGGCTAGATTCTACCTTACCTTGGGCCTTCTTTCCTTTTCCTTTCGAGGCAAACTTTTCTTCCTCATAAATTTTGGATGTGACACCATCTCTATTATTTATTTTGATATTCTCTTGCACCAAGTCTGACTAAAGTCTCTCCCAATCTGGTAGCTTGTATCTTCCATTAACTGAATTTTGATAGCTGTGCAAGGACTTCGGAAGGCTAAGGAATGTTAAGCTCACAAGTTCAGATAATGGTACATTTTGTCATACTCATCCAAGTTCATATCTAACCTGAGTGAATCTAGATATGTATTGAACAACAATTTTAGTTTTTCCCATTTGAATGTTTCTTAGCTTATCTCTCAATGCTAATTCCTTGGCATCACTACTGCTTTGGAATAAATCTTGGATAGTTTCCACATTACAAAAGAAGTCTCGTTTCCATGCAATTTTGAATCCACATGATCACTGGCACCATCTAGAATAATCCTCATGGTTTTTTTTGTGTCTATCTTCCACTAAGCAAGCTGTTGTGCATCAGAATATGGTCGTTTTGGAATATTTGTTTTTTAGTACTCTATTACTCCATTGTCATCAAGGACAAATTCCATAATTTATTTCTAAGATGAGAAATTTGAGTTTCCGTCCAATGCATACTAAAGCCTCAATTGATTGAAATACATTGTTCCTACACTAAAGAAAATATGCTCCAAAAAAAAGAATTTGTTATTCGAAATTTTTATGAGAGAAGATCTGGAACATAGTTTCTATGTAGTCTTCAATAGCTCTAATACCATGTAGAAATAGCTTGAAATTTGCAGCTGCTAATGAATTTAGACTGTAAATAATAGGCACAAATTTCTTTCACTCATACTGTGGGAAGGAAAAAATACAACAGAAACACATGCAATCATTCAATCACAATGAACGTAGTATTTTTACTAGGGAACCCAACTAGGAAAAACCCCTCCTTTGTTTTGTATTATATTAGATGATACAATGATCAATTATAATGAAAACTTCAATATTTGAAGGTCAACCTACACTACAATATTGATCTCCTACTCTACCTACTCTAACCAACACTTATCCAAAATAGGCCTCCATATTCCTCCTATTTCCTTCCACAATTCCTAAGGAAATTATCCCCTACATAATAGCGAAATCTCCTATTTCCTTGCATAAATAATAGAGAAATTTCTCACCTTATCCAATGCAAAACTTATACACTGAATAATATACAATTGATAATAACAATGTGCTTTTTTCCTCCACTCAACTAGGCAATTAAAATTGCATGCTGACTAGGGCTATTTTTAGTAAATTGACTAGTTAATTGAGAGATCAGTGAGTTAACAATAGTTACTACTACTCAACTAAACTACTACTAATTCTATTCATGACTAGAGCTCAAATAACTGAGTTTCACTAACTATAACTCCACTAGATTTCTAAATCTTAGCAATCAACTCATGCACAAATCTACTTTTAGCCCACAAACTCGAATTTACTGATTTAACTAAGTGACTTGGCCATGTTTCTCCTGCTAACTGCAACTCAAGTCATCTTGCTGATGTAGAAATTCTAGTTTCTCCATTTGACTAAGGCACAACTCAAATGAAGGCTTTTCTTGCTACAATTTAACATCAAAATCACCATGTCACAATGAATTATAAAAGTGAGCCACAAATACAATCATTTCACATTAATGCATACCATTGCATATATCGATGCCTTATGAAAAACAAAGGACATCAGTTAAAAATCATACGGGCCATAATGAAATAGCATTGAAATTTTAAGCCATTGTAAAGCGAGCTTTTTTCCAAACCACTACATGACAAATTATAGGGTCAAAATAGGCTTTGATATGATCCTTGACATTGTGATGTCACTATAGTATGTGAACACATAATGAACAATTGTTCACAGTATAACGTGGACTACATAGTCATATACTTTGAATTCTTTATATTATTTTAAATTTCACCAAAACATGATCTTCAGCTTCCTTTTCCAAACCTTAGCTTTGATAACATGTTGAAAAATTGGGAGGCTTGTAGTTTAATTTAGATTTTCCTTTCCATAGTAATTACTTGTGAATTTTTATTTTCTTCTTTATTAATATTTATTTTGATTCTTTCATCAAACAATTACCATAACATGAACATGAAGATCACAAGAAAGTAGGTAACACATGTTATAGGTTCCAAGCCAAGGAAAAAACCCCTCCAAGAGGAAAACCCAAAAAAAATCTCTTATAGAATCATATCAAATGAGATATCTGAGACCCATAACCACATAAAACTTCCACCTCTAGATGCCAAGTCAAGACTTCCTTATTTCCATCAGATCCATCAGTAAGAAACCAACAACAAGAGATGTACCATGCCAGAACTTCCAGAAATTATAGCTTAAGAAGAAATCCTCTCTTTCAGACTATTGTTCTCCACTTCTTCTCTACCCTCTCTACGATATTTCAAACCATAATCCATCAAGTGTGTGTGTCCAAATGAGCTCCATATTCTCTCTATTTATATATTCTATAGGGGTGAAAATAGACATTACCATTGGGGAAGGGTCGACTTGACATGTAGGCTGACTTGGCACCTAGAGGGATTTCTGACCCAAAATTACATTTTTAAAATTTCTTTTTTCTCTTTTTCTTTACAACAGGTCCAAATAGAACTTTAACTTTTTTGACTCAAAAACCTAGAAGCATGAAGAACATTCTTGTATATATGTATATGTATATATATATATGTGAGAAATCAATCGATCTGAGAGAATAAATAACATGGATGCACCATTGTTAGTGTTAGACATTTAAAACTAAATACGAGCAAACACTGGAATAAATGATGCATCCCTGCACCTTTTAAGAAATGCCAAATCATATTTATTCTTAGCAATCTGCAGTCGTGCCCGCTCAAATTGATTAACCTTGTCAGCCATTCCCTTTCCGTGAAGGGTAATAATGTTAGATCTAAGACTTTTGTGATCCATAATTTAGAAAATAGTATTCCAGATTAATCACATTGTAAGGATTGGATCGACGTTTTGAACTAGCTAATGTAGTTCATCCTCAGGACAAGGTGAGAAATCAATCGATCTGAGAGAATAAATAGCATGGATGCATCATTGTTTAGTGTTAGCCGTTTAAAACTAAATAATGGCAAACACTGGAATCAATGATGCAACCCTACACCTTTTGAGAAATTCCAAATCAGATTTCTTCCTAGCAATCTGCAGTCGTGCCCACTCAAATTGATGAGCCTTGTCAGCGATTCCCTTTCCATGAAGGGTAATAATGTTAGATCTAAGACTTTTGTGATCCATAATTTAGAAAATAGTCTTCTAGATTAATCACATTGTAAGGATTGGGTCGACTTTTCGAACCAGCTAATGTGGTTCATCCTCAGGACAAGGTGAGAAATCAATCAATCTGAGAGAATAAATAGCATGGATGCATCATTGTTTAGTGTTATCCATTTAAAACTAAATACAGGAAAACACTGGAATCAATGATGCATTCATACACCTTTTGAGAAACGCCAAATCAGATTTCTTCTTAGCAATATGCAGTTGTACCTGCTCAAATTGACGAGCCTTGTCAGCCATTCCCTTTCCGTGAAGGGTCATAATGTTATATCTAATACTTTTGTGATCCATAATTTAGAAAATAGTCTTCCGACTAATCACATTGTAAGGATTGGGTCGACGTTTCGAACTAGCTAATGTGGTTCATCCTCAGGACAAGGTGAGAAATCAATCGATCTGAGAGAATAAATAGCATGGATGCATCATTGTTAAGTGTTCAAAACTAGTTGCACATTTAGGAGTCCATTGAAACTTCACTCCTTTTCTTTGAAACGTAGTGATGGGATGCCCAATCTTTGATAGATTTCAAATGAATCTTAAATAGTAACAAAATAATGCCATACATGATTTGACTTATGTCACATTCTGGGGTGTGGGCCAATCCATTATCTCTTTAACCTTTTCTGAATCCACAACCACTCCCACTTTTGAGATTACATGACCCAAGTAGTGAATCTAAGTTTAAAATAATTCACAGTTTCTAAGATTGGCATATAATCTATGCTCTCTAGGAAGTTGTAGCACAACCCTCAAGTGGCCATCATGCTCCTTTTCATTCTTTGAGTACACTAGAATGTCATTCACAAATACCAATACAAATTTGTCCAAGTAAGGCTTGAGTACATTATTCATCAGGCACATAAAGGTTGTTGGATATTTTGTAATCCTGAATGGAACTACAGTGAATTCATAGTGGCCATACCTCATTTTGAATGCAATCTTCTGAATGTCCTCTTCCTTGATTCTAACTTGGTGGTACCCTAACCTTAAATCGATCTTAGAAAACACAAAACACCCTCTTGATCAAATAGATAATCGATTATGGGAAATGGATACTTATTCTTCATAGTGGCTTTGTTTAAATTCCTATTATCGATGCACAAATGCAATGTTCCATCCTTCTTCTTAACAAAAAGTTCAAGGGATCCCCATGGTGAAATGTTGGGCCATATATACCCTTTTTCCTTTAATTCATTCAACTGCAAGTTTAATTCCATGAGCTTAGCGATACTCATGTGATAAGGGGATTTTTTTTTTGGTTTTATTCTTGGAATCAAATGAATTTTGAAGTCAATCACTCGATTGGGTGGTAGTCCTGAAAATTGTTTTGGAAATACATCACTGTATTGCTAAAATGCAAATAATCTACAATGGTATCTATGTTAGAGTCTTTCTTCTATGAGATTTGAATGGCATACAGGGCATAACCCCTCTTACTAAAATGCTTTACTTGCACTGCAAAAATAACTCAGCTGTGATGTCTACATATAAAATTCAAGAGAAACTCGAATTGGATTTACATCTTCATATGGATATCAATTTGCATCTACAACATGAAAGGGTGCTGAAATTTGGGTTTTAAGCCCCCCAGTTTTGAGATATTTTTTCCCTAGTGTCACTAGCTAGTTATATATATATATATATATATATATATATATATATATATATATATATATATATATATATATATATATATATATATAGATAGATAGATAGATAGATAGTGTTATTTCCCTTTTTATTCCCTGCAATGATATTAGGCCACCTTCATCACTAAGACATTTCAACACTTTATTTTAGCAATCGAGCCTGGTTCAGTGAACTGCTAGCTAGTCCATGCCAATCAAAATGTCATATGATCCTAAAGGAAACAAATTCAATTTAATTGTCATAGTGATTCCCCCAATATGTACAACAAAAGACTCAATCATCTCTGATATCCTCCTCTTTGTCCTAGTGGCCAACTAAATGAGCCATGGTTCTTTATGGAATTTCTTTGGAAATTCACATTTTTCGACAATCATAGGACTAATATAGCTTAAATTAGATATTGGGTCAATAAAAGTCGAAACTAGAGAGTTCTTGACCATACCTTCCATTTGAATGATTGTCGCTTTTTGGTTTTCCTTCCTATTATCTAATGCAACATATATTTTGGGGATGCTCTAGGCCACATCATTCATAGTTGATTCCTCTTGTATGTTGTGCATATTTTCAGCATATTTATGCTTCTTGGGGAAATTCCTCATCAAATTATTTTCACCTCACTGCTAGCACTAATAGGCTCCTTTCATCTTTTCATTCCCTGATTAGCGAGGTTCATTTCTGCTAACTATGGAGCTTTGTTGTTGTTCACTGTTGCTGAAGTTATCATAACCTTCCACCCTCTCCTCCTTGCTTGTATATTGAGGTTCTCGACCCTCCTCCTTTTCCTTTCTTCTTCCAGTCAACCTTGACTTTGGTCTTAGTCTTAGATTTTTCATAGTAGGGTTTGGTCTTTTTGATAACCTCCTCCAAAGTCTTAGGTTCATCAAATTCTATTCTATCTTGGTATGCTTGTGGTAATCCACTGACATACCTTTGGATGTTGGTCTTCTCATCCTTGATGTAAGGTACATACCCTACTGACTAGAATAATTTATTGGTGTATTATTTAGGTGTCATCTGCCTTAGTTTGTGTTCATATAACTCCTTGCCTCTACTATCATAATGTTTTTCAGACAAGTACTTCACTCAGAAGCACTTTTCAAACTTTCTCCATGTCAGTTGTCTCTCCCTGATACCTTTTATATTCTTTACATCATCCCACCATATATCAATATTTCCTTTTATATTAAACACAACCACCCTAGCCTTTATTTTCTTAGTATAGTCATGCAATATGAAGTACTTTTTAATTCCCAAAATCCAAGCCTATGCATCTTCTACTTACTTTACCTTTTTAATTTTAGGGATATATTGTTCTTTGTTGTAGATAATTTCATTTTTAAAAAATTTCAACAATTTGACATTACATTCACCACATATTGTCATAAGCAACTATATAGAGAGAATATTAACATAAAAAATACAACAAGATAGTAAGGAACATTAGAAGAAAAACATACACAATAGAGACACTAGGATTTTGGTCGAATATTAGGGGAAAACCCCACAAGGAGGAAAACCCATAATCAATTCTTCTTCTTCTATTAGTCAGTCAATGTTTAGCTAAGATACAAAGTACATCTATAATGAGACACGAGTATTTCAAGAACAATCACAATAGGCCTCCGAGGGCCAACCCCATATCATACAAGATCCTCATAATATGACAACATACAAGTATATCAAGGAGTCTTCCATAAGATCTCTGATAGAGTTGCCTCCATATCAATGAAGGTAGCATATATCTCTATCACAATCATATCATTTCCATCACAATTATATGTAACACTGCCATATTTCCATGCATCTTTGCCACAAGTACATGCCATACATCACTGTCATAAAGGGATTGCCATACAAGGACTTTGTTTTTGAAATTTGGGGAAACTTTGGGATGAATTTCCTTAAGAGAAATCTAATTACCCCAACAAAAGCCCATCTACCCCAAAATAAGACTTTCTTGCCCAAGGAAGAATTCAATTTGTTAAAAGAGAATTATTATTATTGATTTTTTCTTCGTTGTCCTCCTTGATGTGACAGCTTTGTGTGGGCAAGCAATCTTTAAGGCATTTGGTGAAATATATTTAATATTATTAAATACAAAATTAAAGTGAGTTTTTCTTCAAGTTAGCTTGACTCCTTTAGGCACCTATTCAATCATGAGGTTGAATATAAATATAAGATTGAACCTTATCCAAAGTGTGCAATTCAAATCACACACACATATACATACTTCTGATATTGGTGTGAAGATATGAGATTTTGGTGGAAGTGATGCTCGCAAAAAATATCCTATTTCTATCTTTGTGGTAACTCATTTCTTTGTGGAATCTCATTTCTCTTTGGAATATTGTTTGATACCTCTATGATAGCTCATGGAGGGTAGCTTGTTGTATGTTTCTTGTTTGGTATCTTTGAGGGCCGAGTTAGGGCATCAAGTTGGCAGAATTGGAGGGTTAGTTCAATGCAAAATTTGGTGTTTTATTTATCTATAAAAATTCCACTTGTATTGTAGGTAGGATGAGTCTCTTTTAATGATCCAAAAGTCCTCGAAGCAAGCTTAATCAACATCACATTAGTCTTGAATAGTAGTACAAATGTAGAGGACCTATGGAGAAAAGAAAGTGAAATTTTTAGAGTTTTTTAGGCCCTAATATAGGGATGACATAGGTGTCACAGGATGTCCTAACCAGAGACGAAACATTTCAGTCATATGTGCATAAAGCCAAAATATTTGATGACAAAAAATAAGTCTCTATACTGAGGTATGGTATCCTTCCTTGTTTGATGTTTTTGTAAGATGGATAATGTCCTAAGTTGGATAAATTATATGGTAGTCTATGTATAGTATGGAGGGATGCTAGAATATCACTATTTCCAGTTTGTTTTGAAACACAATGAGGCAATTTAATGGTAAGACCTAGGATTCCCTAAGGATTGTCTCTTTGAGGATGCCATGGAGCACAGTGATGTATGGCAGTCCTCATATCAGTGATGTATAGAAGTCCTCATATCAATCTATATGACTTTTATGTTTGGTATCTTCAGTGATGTATGGAATTCCTCATACCAGTGATGTATGGTAGTCCTCATATACCATCCGCATATCAACCTATATGACTTTAATGTCTGGTATCTTCAGTGATGTATGGCAAGGTCTATATGACCTTAATGTTTGGTATCTTCAAGGATATATGGCATGATATTTATGATGGTATCTTCAGTAATGTGTGGAAAATAATTATGTCAATGATATATGGAAATGTTCCTATGATTGAGATGTATGGCTATTTTCTTGTATGAAATTTATTTTATGACAATATGGGAGTGCACTTGTGACAGTATGGTAGTGATGCTTATGATGACTATTTGACAGTGAGATGTATGTAATACAGTATCATGTATATATGCTCTTGTGCATTAGAGAAATATTTAGGTATAAAATGGGCCTCCTAAGGAATATTGTAAAATAATGGTGGAAATAATAAAATAATATTAGATTACCTCATCAAGTTTTGGAGGGAAAAAATAAAAAACTATATCAACTCGTATTTTCAACTTAACTCCCTATGATTTTACTCAAATTTGGAGCAGGAGCACTCGTTGGATGTGAAATTTAATTTTTCAACCAAGGAGTACTGATGTTTCATACTTTTATCGGAATCTACTACAAAAAATGTGAAATAGATGAAAAAACGTGATTATCCTCATTATCAGGTACACTTTCATTATGTTTATTTACTTTGTTATTATTTCTCTTACTCTTGTTCTGGGGTCAACAAGTAAATCATATGGATGTATGGACTTAGTACATAATACCGATATTGAGGAGGATATATAGCCATCCCATCATTAGAATGGCACTTAAAAATGGATAAGAGCTTATACCTTGAAGCAAGGATCTCAACCTAGTAGGTTGATATCTATGATTGAAGAGGGTTCCTATTTAGAGGGAGTATACTATCAAATTAAATGCAACAGTGAGATGAGATGTTGGAATAAATATGTCCTTCATACAAGGACCATTCTAGATGGTAAAGATGCTGCAATGTCATATCCTTCCATGAATATGCTCTTAGAGGGAGAGGTCTATGATGAGATACTAGCACATGTTTCTAGATACTCTATTATCAGATGTATGTGAATTTGGATTCCTCCATGATGTACTTAAGGAAGAAGAATATTTGGATCTACTTCAGGGCTTTGAGGCACATGAGAAGGATACTCATGATTAAATATTGAAGATATCCCCATATGGACTCAAGAAAGTACCCTTGTTTTTGGTATGCTTGGATTGGTGAACATATGATGTAGAATCCAACCTCTATTCCAAGTTGAATATACGTCTTTGATATTTGATTTTATATGCTCATAATTTATTTCTGATAGGATTAGATCATTTTATCATTCAAAGCCAAAGAGAGCTGATCTCTAAGCCCAAGGTGATCCACTTCTTGAGGCTAGAAGTGTAATAGTGATATGATGAGCACTTCCATGTCAAGGAAGGTATGTTTTCAAAGACTTGGCATGATGAATTACATTGAAGCAGTTGAGAGACTCTTCTTCATATTTAGATTTGGTGTATCGCATGATGAGAAGGAATCCAAATGGATCCTTGCTTTGCAACATGTACCTTCAAATAAACAAAGCACTTTCATGCATATTGAGATAATACAAATCTTGTATTTATATAACTAACATAATACTATCAATCATGGATTCAAACAGTGTTGTGATTATAGATATATGTTGATGCCAAGTGAAATAGGAGTGTTGTGATTAGGAAGAACACATTGAGGTGGTGCTTCAATATGGGATTTTCTTTGATTTCCTAGATGAGTAGGTAGCATACTGTTGATGGGCTAAATGTACTACCAACGAGTAAGGGGTCTCCTTGGTGTGAAGTCCCAATTAGACCTCACACCATTTGGGGTAGGAGCCCATCCGGTATGTGGGCTCAGCTGCCACCATGAATGTTTTCTTCTCTTGGTTATCAAATGAGAAGGTGACAGAGTGGGGCGGGAATGAAGTGCTCGGGCAGTGAAACAAAATCATACCAAGATTGACAAATTGCAGAAAGAGGTTTAAAGAATCCACAACAACGATAAGAAGAGGTGAACGACGAGGACGATTAGTTAGCTAAAACACCATCGGACATAGTAAACAAGAACATTCCTGAGGTCAATTGCGAAGTAGCTCACATTAGGTCATCGGCATGGCAAGGAACAAGTAAACACAGATTCTAAAGCTAAACATACATGCAACCACTATGTATCAGTACATAACATCTCGCGTATATGAAAGCACTCATAAAGATATGATGAGGTACCAGAAAGCTAATACAACCACCATGAGTCAGCATGGGAATCATTTCAAAGGGAAAAAGAAAACATCTTATTAATATTGTTGCAACTTCAATAGATATCATGCAACTGGTCAATACCCAGTAGTGGAACATGGACTATCCATACCATTGCCCAGTGTCAAAACCCTGGCCCTACTAAAAACCCACTCTCCTAGCTACGAAGAGCTTAGTGGCCTTAGCTCTTAAGCATCAATCAACTCTCTCTATTGGCCTCAACTCACGTGATAAAGCCCCCCCCCCCCCCGCCCCCACCAACCACATTCGTAAGTGAGGGATGAGGGCACATTTATAGAGCTCAGGTGACCATTCACCTACCATGACCTTTGGCCTTCCCTCGTGCCCTTTCAGCTATCTTCATGCCTCTTGAGCTTCCTCAGTACTCTCTCATGCCTACTACCTAATATAGGCTTAATTTCTCTTAGATTAACTACTAGCATCATAGGAGAACATTTACAAAAGAGAAGAAGAAGATGTAGAGGGTTATTGTAGACCCTAGAATGCTTGTCACCAAGGCGGTTTCCAGAGTACAAGACCAAATTGTGTGGTTCCTTGGCTGCATGGAATGCCATTTCGGTTGCCATCATGTCTCGATCAACCATTCTGAGCCAACTTATTCATTGGATGGATATCCTAGCTACAGGTCTTCCCATGAGTAGCCCTAGATTTATCCTCATAGGTCAGAGTACTCACCTTCCTGTTGTAGAGCTGTAAAAAGGGTCTCTTTCACCTCTAATTACCTCACATTAATTTGTCAATCCAGGAATGTTTTGTTATTTCAAAAGTGTCTTAGTCTGAGGCTATCATTTGCCAGAGTAATGCTAGTAGTATAGCGCTCAAAAATACAAGAGTAAACAGATGTTTGTTTACAGCAAACTACTTTTAAAGACTAAACCACACATTCAGAAAACTAAGCAATTTATCAGTCAAGGGTTCAGTAACAATAACTCATCCATTTGTAAATTGATGGGGCCAAAGAAAACCAGGGAACGGGTCCTCGATCTAGGAGCCAGACAATAGATGTCACTGCCCACTACAGTCTCAGAGTGTTCTTCACACCAAAGCAATAATACGAATAATAGGAAATGGAACAGCAAATAAGAAATGGAACAACAACTAGGAAACTGTAACATCAATTAAGTTTAATAAGCAGCAACACCATAGTCTACAAGATCAAATGCAACAATCGTGTCATATAGAAATCAAATGGCAATCCTCTACCTTTAAGGATGAATCGAACAACACACAGAAATAGAACAGCACTGATTAATAATGGACTATAGAACAACGCTTGAAAGATGCACATACATGCACACGACACACCTTAATAGTAATCTGATCTTGGTAATCCAGTTATCAATCTTAATTATAAAGAATACAACTGTATTTCAGAATGGAACAACAATGTCCATAGATTCAACCATCGCAAGGAAATATAATCTCTAAGATGAATTTAGTAATACCAATAGTCAAGTGTTACAACACAGACATTCTATAATTGAACAGCAATGGTATCCTGTAAAAGCCAGTTATATCAGTACTTAAGGAAACAGCAATGCGTTGCAAGAGTTATAATGTCACTGTCTCAGAAAACGATATCACTTAACAAATCAGATGTAACAAGGATGTGATATAAAATAACAGAACATATTAGATTACCGCATAAAGCTGATGAGCAAACCATGCATAAACCAAAAGTAATAGTATAGGAGCAAGTGTTCCTCCAGGGCCAGGCCCTTAGCCTCCAGGGGTACACCACTTGAAGTTATTCCAGGATCAAAGATGAAATAGCAACCAAGTTTTTATTAATGCATTAAACAGAATTACAGCGGATCACTTCTCCACAAGATTCAATGATCAAAGTCTTAAATTTAAGAAAAATTACATAGAAGTATCACAGACTATCCCCGGGCTAACAATGTTGCCCCTTTTTATAATGGCGAAGGTGAAGATGTCTAGGTGCAAAAATAGTTAAAGCAGCAATCCCTTAGGATCAAAGGATCCTGAGGGATTCACTGAACCATTGGCTCTTAGTTATCTCTTTAATTTCTTGCACCGAGCCGATATCTCCATTCCCTTTCCTGGGCTGATATGCTTTGATTTGGTTTGCCTTGTTTGCATGCGGTTCCCCGTCAAAGGGACAGCGGTTAACCTAACCTTGTCCTTTTCCTTTGGAACGATAGTCTTTCATTTTTCCTTCTTCCTGCATAAGAAAATGACAATTGTCAGTGTTTTCATTTTGCACATTAATCTTACAAATTTTATTACAATTCCTTATCATCTACCTAGTTCATGATGCAAAAGGTTTGTAAGTTTTAATGAAAAGATGCTGAAATAATCACCAAAAACATACCTTCTTTAGTATTCCACACACCCCCTCTGCTTACCCTTTTTCGTGCCCTCATGAAAACATTGTAGTTGACATGTAAGGCAGTGAGAGAGTAGGCTGGAGATGGGATGTCATGTGGGGGCCTACAGCCATGATGCATGACTAGGTGTTCAAAAAAATGGTCTGTCTGATCCTTAGGCATCTCGTACAGTGCTTGGTATCCAGGTGCAGGGTGCCAAATAATTAGACTCCGGAACCTATATCCTAACCAGGATGGCCCTGCCCTCAAAATGATTTTGCCATAGAGGTGCAAGTGGTTGGTGGCTAACTTAAAATTTTCATAATTAAATGGTTCCCTGAGTTGGATATTCGGATTAGAGATCTGATATCAAAATTTAGCCACATCAATGGCAAGGTCTTTAATAGTGAGAAAGTATTCTATTCCGTTTCGGTTGATTACCGTACGAATGGGTCCTAATGCTTCAATTACGCCTGGAGTCCCCATGAGGTTCCTATGTTCCCTCCACAACTGTACTGGATCCCTAGGCTTAGCTCTTACCCACAAGTCTAATCTGTTTTCTTGTCTTTGGAAAGCATTATAGGCTTTAAGCCATTTAATTTGATTAATCCCAAATGAAATAAATGCTTGTAATTGGATATCCCCAACAAATGGGCCAGGGTTCTACTCGGTCTCCTAGTCTAACACAAGGTTATGCAAATAGAATTCACACAGTCATCTTTGAACCTCTACCCCGTAGTGATTATAATAGTTTATAAAATCATCGATGGTATTAATTTGTATAGGGGTTCCTACTTTAACAACCTTTATTTACAATTGCAAATATCGTTCCATTAAAAACAAGGCATAATTCTTAGCAGGGGCTCTACATGCTAGGACGTCATTGTATAAAGAGCATAAGGTATCCATCTGCTTGATAACTATATCTAACGTACAAGTTACCCTCGTGACTTTTTCTTCTTCCTTTCGCCACCCTTCAAAGGCATGGCTTTCGGATAAATTGACGTTCCTTAGCTATTGCTATAGTTCTTCATACCTATCTTGAGGAACCGTTTGTTTTATGAGTTTTTCTGCTGCTTGTTGAGCTTGCATCAAACCCTCTCATAGGGTTACCGTCCTCGGATCACTATCCCACATGGTGGTGGTGAGCGGGAGGTTCACCTGAATCTTCTTATTGCGTTTTTTCATGGCTCGTATTCCTTCAGGGGACTGTGCCTCTGTCTGTACTTCTTTGTCACAGGCCAATACATTATCTGGTTGTACTTCAACATGGGTAACAGTCAAATGTTGTTCCTTTTGATTTTGAATAGCAGACTACTCCTCAACAAAATTTGGAGCAACAGACCACTTTTCGACAGGGTTTTGAACAACAGGATGGACTTCGGTCCTCCGAACCTTTGTCTTGAGGGGTTTTGTTGCAATGGTTGCATGTCTCCCCCCCGAAGTCCTTTTTACCCTTTTTCTTGTTTTCAAAATCCTGATCTACTGTCGAAGTTGAACTATTACATTCAGTAGTCTTTGTTGTTCTTTCCGTAATCTCTTAATTTCCTCAATTTCCTTAGAAGGAACAACAGACTGTTTACTACGGCCTGGACTATTATCTCGATCAATATCCTGATTTTCTCCTTGGGGTGCTTCTTCGTTGCTCTACTATGGTTTCTTAGGGGCAAGAACCCTAGCTGGTTCTATTATTTCTTGGGTGAATTCTTTTTCCGCCTCCCCTTCTTCCAGAATTTCTTCTGGTGTAGTCTGGCTAGGAACTGATTGTTCCTGTTCTGCATCACTTCTCTCTCCTGTCATATTTTCATCATGAACAGGTTGACTCTCCTTTTCTACCTCCTCGTCATGTAATTCTTCAGGTGCATTTTTATCCTGAGCAGAGTGTTATTTTGGTTCCTCTTCAACATGGAGATCTGGTGGGCTGAGAGGTTGGCCATATTCACCCATATTGGCCAAAATTTTGGCCAATTCATCTTCTCTCAATGGATTCTGAAATGTGCTGCCTTCATGCTGTTCTGTTTCCTCCTCTTGCTCAGGTTTCTTGGTTTCTTCCTCCATTTTTCCTTCCTCATTTCCTTGCATTCCTTTCTCATTTTCTTCTCCTTCTAATCGTGGGGGTTGCTCATCCCCTGAATTGTTTATCTCTACTGGTTGGCTGGTAGCTCCTTGGGAATTTTCCAGCCTCCCTTTAATCTGTGCTAATCAAACCGATTTCCTTCATTTTTCTGGATGCTCTGGTGTACTAGTGGCATGCTTACGTTTTGGGGATGGTGTGGTCAATCCCCCATATATCATGGAAATTGGCTCTTCCTAGCTGCTCTATTGTTGGGTAAGGCTATGGCTAACTATTAACTGTATCAACCCATGGTGACTGATGACTGATTCTACACGCTATGCCTTTTTCATGCTCCATGCAACATCATGAGGTAATGAATTTAAAAATGCAGGTAAGTTTACAGAGCATTTTTGCTTTAATACGGCTAAAAGTTTAAGGTGTTATGGTCTTACCATGTCTTTCCTACCTTCACAAGTGATGTAGCTCTGAATAGTCTTCACCAATTCCACCCACAGCTCTCCTAATGCTGCTGGTAGAACCCCCTTTCCTCTAATTGTTAGGCTCTGGCCTTCCTCCTCGAAGGTTTCTATGATCTTCTGCAATCACTCCTTCTTTAACGTCCATACAAGTCCAGCGGCTGGCAGTCTTGAGACCTCTGCGATTATGTCATCGGTGACTGCTATATGTCTCCCCCTTACTGTGGAGTAATATTCTTGCAAGTTCTGCAAGAATTCTATTGCTACAGTCTCATTGGATTCATGTAAGTGATTGAGATAAGTTAACCATCCTGCTTTTGCCAAGATTTCCCGTGCAGCATTAGAGACTGTCAAAACCTGTGGTTCTCTCCAAATTGATCTTCCTCCCATGTTTTTGATTTCCCTGTAAAACCTCAGAATTGACAATGGAATAACATGTTGTTCACGCTATTAAAACACAAAAAAACTAACAGACGTAGAACTCGCTCAAAATCTAAAGGGCTTTACTAATGCCACAGAGCATACTATGGAAATGGCTTAGGAACAGCAAGCCATGCAAAAATAAAGAAAAAAAATAAAAAAAATAGTATACCGTTAAGCCCTGCTATTCCCAAGTACACACTTTCCCGAATAGCGGTTTGACATGTAAACCAACGAATAATGAGGTTAACCTCCCCCCCGCAATGTGATAGGCTGTCCCGACCGTCAAATAAAGGAGCGGTGTGCCGATCTATCCTGGAACAGAGTCATAAAGGAACAACGTATGGAAATATTCCATGTTTACAAAAGTAGCATGTTACTGAAATCGAGGTGTAAAGTCGGATCGCTTAATAAGTAAGAAACTACTGTGATATGATGCGAGGCTGGGAAGATAGGACAACTGTCATGCATATAGAGTCTCATGCAGCCATTGTCAACTTTTCTGTCATGATTGGTGATAATAGATTTACATGTGTTTAATGGGTCAGGAAATAATATACATACTCTTATGTGACTTATTACAAAGGTATAAGAGATAGAAGGATGTTAATAATTACCTATTGGTGTATAAGTAACGTGACTTCAATACCATTAATAGAGCTCTGCTGCCGACAGGTGTCCATAACCTTGGCAGAGTTGTTTGTTTCACCCATGGAACCATGATCCTTTGTGTATGCTTAGGAAATGTTGTGCGATGTCAAAATGTAGGCCATTATGCTGGCTTGGTGACCAGTTAGCCATAATGCCATTCACGAGGAAGGAGCGAAAGGTGGGCAGGCCGGCTCGTGATGAGACCTCCTATTCTAAGGGTTCTTTATTTGATATACTTTTTGGACCATATCCCTGGTGTGGTGGCCATAGTGGGAATGCCACTTCACTTTCTTCCTCATGATCATGGTAGGTTGGCTCTTGATGAGACCCCCTATCCTGCATTTGACGACTTATATAAAAAAGTCATTAAAACATCATTTTTCGCTCTTTTTTCTTTCTTTTTCATAAAGTACTTTCCCAATTATACACAAAGGGTGGTTCAACACTCCTTAAGAGTAGGAATGGTGGAAGAAGTCTTAACATCTCAATAGGAACATGTAAACCCTTTGCTCTTATTCCTGAATAATAATCGAAGGGAATTTAAAAAGAACCAACATGATAAAGGTAACCAATTAGAGCAGAGTTATGGAACAATGACAACAAAAGATAATCGATAAGTGTGTCCTTCCCTCTGTCCTCTTACCAATTCAGAGAAATTTCTTATAAAAATAGCGATTTTATAATTCACTTATTTCAGTATGTTGTCATTTTGTATCCATTGCATAAGTGCATAGCTGTGTTCCAAAAGACTTGAAAGAACAGGAACAGTAGGCATCCTTAATTTAGAACAGCAAGGGGAGCAAGCATAAGTAAAAGGAATACGAGGATGTTGTTATTTCAAAAAGGAAGAGCAAAAGAATACAAGTGGTGTTCCTTTTGAAAAAGGAACAACAAAGATCAAAAATGTTGTTCCTTTGGAAAAGGAATAGCAGAAAACACAAATGTTGTTCCTTTGGAAAAGGAACAGCAAAAATAAAAAATGTTGTTCCTTTGGAAAAGGAACAACAGAAAACACAAATGTCGTTCCTTTGGAAAAGGAATAGAAAAAATAAAAAATGTTGTTCCTTTGGAAAAGGAACAGCAGAAAACACAAATGTCGTTCCTTTAGAAAAGGAATAGCAAAAATAAAAAATGTTGTTCCTTTGAAAAAGGAACAATAGAAATCACAAATGTCGTTCTTTTGGAAAAGGAACAACAAAAATCAAAAGTGTTGTTCCTTTGGAAAAGGAACAATAGAAAACACAAATGTTGTTGCTTTGGAAATGGAACAACAAGAATCAAAAGTGTTGTTCCTTTGGAAAAAGAACAACAGAAATCACAAATGCTATTCCTTTGGAAAAGGAACAGAAAAAATCAAAATTCCAAAGGAACAACAAAAGCACAAGGTAAAAAAAGAACAAAAAAGCAAAATGAATGGTTGATCCAAAAGGTGTTATTCCTTTGAAAAAGGAACATCAAAACGGACATGTTGTCCCTTTGAGAAAAGGAACAACAGAAAATAATAAAATTACTGCTGCTCCGAAAAGTAACAACAAAGTGTTGATAGAAAAATATGTACAAAAATTATTCAAAAAAACAAAGAAATTATGTACAAAGTGTAAAAAGAGATAAATCACTTAATGAGTCACAGGTGAGGAAGACTTCTCTCCCTCCCCCAAAGTTTCCATATCAGAGTCTTTACGTAGATGCTGGCAAAATGAATCCAGAGTGAGTGGTTTGCGATAAAGTCGAACTCAGTGGCCATTCGCCTTGAAGGCATATACAGAACCATCAGTAGTGATTAAAGTAAGAGTACCATTGTCATGTACCTTCTGGATTTCGTATGGTCCTAACCAACGAGTCTGAAGTTTCTCGGGAAAGTCCTGAAACCTGGAATCGTACAAAAGTGCCCAGTCTCCTTTGTGGAAGACTTTATTTTTAATGAGAGCATCATGCCATTTAGCTCGCTACTGTTGGATCAGTGCAGTGTTTTGAAGTGCAGGGAGCCTGATTTCATCCAGCTCATTGATATGATGTAATCGATTAATCCGTGCCTCAGTTAGATCTAAGCCAACTTCTTGTGTTGTTCGCAATGTTTAGATTTCGAATTCTATGGGAAAAATGGGTTGCTTTCCAAACACTAACTGATAAGGTGAGTAGCCGGTGGTGCTTCTCCATGTTGTTCTGTAAGCCCATAAGGCTTCTGGTAGTCTTGCAACCCAATATCATCTATGTGACACAATGGTTTTTGTTAGGATTGCTTCTATTATTTTATTGCTGCTTTCTACCTGACCATTTGCGTGTGGGTTGTATGGAGTAGTGATTTTATGCTGGATATGATAGTTTTTTAGTGTTGCAGCTATTTTGTTCCCAGCAAACTGTGGTCCACCATCCGTAATTAGATCTCTTGGAAGGCCGTAGCACACAAATATATGGAACAGGAACTATATGACAGAATCCTCTGTAGCTCTCGACAATGCCTCTGCTTCAACCCATTTGGTGACATATTCTGTTGCCACCAAAATATATGTTTTCTGGTTCGAGGATGGGTTAATTGGTCCAATGAAATCAAGGGTCCATCATTTGAATGGTTAAATGACTAGCTGTGGATTCAGGGGCATTTCATCGGACTGACCGGGGCATCCTACTCTCTGGAAACTGCCATAGGCTTGGACGAATTTTTTTGCATCTTTAGAAATTGTGGGCCAATAATACCCTGTTTGCAGCACCTTATGTCTAGTTTTGCAATCGGCAAAATGTCCACCACATGGTCCGTCATGGCAGGCTTTTAAAATGTCAAAGATTTCATCCTCTCGAACACATCTCCTGATATGCATATCTGCCCCTGTGTGGAACAGGTAGCCCCCAATCCAAGAAAATCGAGCACTCCGCTGAACAATCTGTTTCCGCTCATTAGGGGTTAGATGTTTTGGTAATTTACCTACTGCTAGGTAATTGGCAACATCAGCATACCAGGGCATTTTAACAGCAACAACAAACAAATGCTCATCTGGAAATTGATCTTCAACTGCTGCTGCATCGATTGGCTTTGGCATTCGCGAGAGAAAATCAGCTACAAGATTTTCTTTTCCAGGTCGATCCTTGATTGTAATATCAAATTCTTGCAATAAAATCAGCCATCTAGTTATTCTGCCATTTGTGATAGGCTTGTTTGCTAAATATTTTATGGTAGAATGATCTGTATACAAGATAATAGGATATCCAGTAATGTAATGTCTGAACTTATTGACAATGTGTATTACAGCTAGAAATTCTTTTTCAGTAACAGTGTAATTCAATTCAGTAGGGGATAAATTTTTGCTAATATAATAAATTTCGTATGGTTTTTATCCTCTTCCTGCCCAAGGACTGCTCCAATGGCTGTATCTAAGGCATCTGATGATATTTGGAATGGCAAATCCCAATTTGGTCCTCAAAGGATTGGGGCTGTGGACACAAGCTTCTTCAAATCCTGGAAAGCACGTTCACATTTTTTTGTCTAAAGAAAATCAACATTACCTGTTAGTGCATACAGAGGTGCAGTAATATGCGAAAAATGTTCTATAAACCTTCTATAATAACCAGAAAATCCAACAAAATTGTGTACCTCCGTTTGAGTGGTAGGAGTGGGAATTAGAAAAATTATATGGATTTTGGCTGGGTCTACCTGAATGTCAGCTGCTGAGATATAGTGTCCTAGAATAAGTCCTTCAGTCATCATCATATAGCATTTTTCATGGCTTAAACAAAGCCTGGTATCAATGCAACGTTGTAGGACTTTTTCCAGTGTGTCCAATGCTGGATCGAAATCGTCTCCATATGGTGTAAAGTCATCCATGTATACTTGAAGTCCTTCATTTATTAAGTCTAAAAAAATGCTGAGGATAGACCTTTGGAATGTGGTAGGAGAATTTCATAAGCCAAAAGGTAGAACTCTGTAGGCAAATGTTCCCCAAGGACAAGTAAAAGTGGTTTTTTCTTGGTCTTCAGGGGAAATCTGGATCTGATTATATCCACTGAAGCCATCTAGGAAAGAAAAGAATTTCTTTCCTGCCAAAGTGTCTAATACTTGATCGAGAATGGGAGAGGGAAGTGGTCATCTTGTGTTGCTTTATTTAGCTCTCTGTAGTCCACACAAATTCTCCATTTCCCATTCTTTTTTGGTACCACCACAAGTGGAGAGACCCATTTACTATCGGAGATAGGATAGATGAAATTGACATCTAAAAGTTTTTGAAGTTTAGCTTTTACCACATCTTTTAGATGAGGATTAAGTCTCCTTTGGGGCTGGTGAACATGTCTCACATCTTTTTCTATGTAAATGCGGTGTATACATAATTGGGGATCAATTCCTTTCATATCAGGGTAGTCCCATGCAAATGCTTCTTTATATCTCTTCAATAATTGGATGAGCTTTCTTTCTTGTTCAGAGGTGTGGTTGGCATTAATGTTTAAGGTCTTTCCCAGTTCAATTTCCACAATTTTACTATTTGCAACAGAGGTAATAGGTATTAATTGGTCATATGTTTCTTTAAGAGGATCTTCTTCTAATTCGTTATGGAATGCTGCCTCTATCATGTGACATTGTGTGCAGGATCTAAGTTCAGTTTGAGTAATGAAATCATTAATGGCATCGTCTTCTGTTTGATCTTTGAAATCAAGTGCCTCTTGTATAGTTAATGGAGATCTAATGTTATCAGTAAGGTATGATACAGGGTGCCTATTAGTTTTCATTATTGTGACACTTGGCTGTGCTGGAGGATATAAAGCTAAGTTCTTGATATTTGCTCCTCTAGTTATGGTCATATTTCCTTGTTGGCAGCCAATATAAGCATCAGCAGTTGCAAGCCAAGGTCTACCTAAAATCAATGGATGTCCATCAAGTCAGTTTTTGGGATTTATTATCAGAAAATCGGTCGGATATTCCCAGGAGTCAACAGATACCATGACATCATGTAGTGTGCCTTCTAGCCTAACCACAGCTCGGTTAGCCAGTTCTAGTAAAGTAGAGGTGGGTTCTACAGATGTAATGCCTAGCTTTTGGCAAGTCGTAGTTGTTAAGATATTGATTACAACTCCTAGATTAACTAAGGCATTGGGGAAGGTTTGACCATAAATTTGTACAGTTGCTATTGGATTTCCTGGGTCTTCGTATTTAATGGGTGTTTATTTTCCTGATAATAAGTCAAATAGAGTGCCAACTACTTGGACTCTTGGATTGTTTGTTATATTCCTCCTTGGTTTCTTTACACACAATTCTTTGATAGTCTTGCATATATTGGGATATCTTGAATCGCTTGGAGGAATGGAATTTTTATGTACAAATTTTTTAGTTCTCCCAGAATGTTAAAATTAGGATATTGTGTAGGTCGAGGTATGATTAATCATTCTGGGAATGGGGGAGAGGATGTGGTTGCTTGATTATGAGTTTTTTTTTTATCCACATCCTCTTCTTGTGACGGTTGTTCTCTAGATAACGGATTTTCAACATGAATTGTCTTGTCTCCCTCGGTTTCAATAATATGCCTAGATCTTAGCTGAAGAACATTACACTCCCTCATATCGGCTCCTATTTCTGGTGTTTCTACTATTTGGACAGATTGGATTGGTCTGTTATTTGGGTTAGGATTGGGTTGGGCTAGGAGTTGCAGTCTCAGGTTAGACTTGGGGTTTTGTTGTAAGGCTGGTAGTGTAGGTTGAGGGAGCAGAAAGGTTCCTACTGGATGATGCAGCGGTCTTTGCCAGTTTGTCTGCCAGGCTTGATTTTGTGAAGTAGGAGGGGTCCATTGTGTTGGGTATGCGTTACTTTTCCAATATGGTGGGGCATAGGAAAAATTCGGCCAATTAGGTTGACTTGCTTGATTTGGCCACGGGGTTGATGAAGGGAATTACTATTGTGACCAATTCAGGAAGGGGGGGTTGATTTTGCCACATATTATATTATTGAGCATGATACGGTGGAGGCTGAAAAGAAGAAGTTGGGTCTGAAAACATACCAGATTGTCGCAGCTGCCATTGATGGCGATAATTGAGTAGATACACCGATTCTGGCTCTTCTTCTGCTTCCTTGTATACTGCTTTTAATCTGGGAAATGAGGGACAGCTTTCCGTAAGGTTGTTTTTTGTGCAAATGGCACAAATTTGGATTGCATCAAGTGGGCACTCCTTATGGCTATGTTTCTTCCTGCATCGGGGACAGAAGATTGCCAAATTCTGTTCTGCCTCCATTTGCTTTTTTTTAGCCTACATAATATCAAGTTGTGTAGTTAGCGTCCCCAGTTTATCAGTTTTAAAACTTTCCAATAAATTTCCAATTTCTGCATGCGTTACACCTTCTGTCGAAATTCTCTTATCTCTTACAAACCGATCATGTTCTGTCGGTTTTAGTCTTGTTCTACCTCTCAAGCTCCTGATACATAAATCAATAATGTCAGCAAAATTTTCCTGATAAATATCTCATTTTCCCATAATGTTTAATGTTTCAATCCATTGTTCCTTCATACCCCTAATTAATGTTGTTTTTAACACATTATCAGGTAAAGGTAGTGATGCATAAGGAGATCTTTGAAGATTATACTGAAAACATTCCACATACTCCTCTAATGTTTCATTTGGTCTAGCTACCATCTAGAATATTTCGTCTTTTAGTTCTCTAGACCTGCAATAGTCTTGATATTTTTTTAGAAAAGATTCTTTCATTTGATCCCAGTTATTTATAACTCTACCACCTAATCCCATAAACCATCTTAAAGTAGCCCCTTTTAATGTAGAGGGAAATAATTTCAGTTTCTGGGGGTCGGTGGTGTAATCATATCCCCTACACAGCACATCGAATTCAAATAGGAATGCATCTAGATCCTCTGATGTAAGACCATGGAATGTAGGGATATGCTGAAGAGGAATTGCTTTCATAGGTGCATTCGCTGCAGTATCCACTATGGGGTATTGCAATGTAGAGGTTTGGGTGTTTAGCTGGTTTTGGCCATTTGGTCAAATATCTGCCAATAACCTTCTGGGATATCTAGGAGGGTATTCCTAGGTTGAGAGGGAATGGCTTTAACATGAATGGTTTTAATAACGCTTCCTTTATCTGGGATAATGAGAGTGCCTAATGTCTGAGGAGATTGAGTTTCTTCAAAAATGATTTTTGCAGCACTTCCCTTATCTGGGCTGCTCAATGGCTGAGTTGTCCCAAGAGGAGACCTCGGTTCCTCAGTTTCCCCTATTTCTCCTCTTCCTTCACAAATATTGCTGAAATTCCCTTCTTGTAATAGTTATGGAGTAGAATTTTCAATTTCTTGAAAATCCTGCTCTTCAGTTTAACTATACACCTCAGCAAAGGCTACAGATGATGATCCTGTGGCCTGAAGGGAACTAGTAGGCTATCTGGAAATAACTTTTCTAGGTCCTACTGAAGGCTGAGATTTCGCTTTCTTAAAAATTTTGTCTATAAAGGTCGATCGGCCAAGGGTCACCAGCCCCTTAGCTTTTTCGGGCTTGAGTAGAGGTTTGGAATTCTTTTCTAGATTTTTCTGCTTAGTCATGCACACACAAATCAAATGCTAGATTTTACCCAAACAAAACAATGAAAAATCTATAGGAAAGCAAGCAGAGGAGCAGGGCTGTTACATGCTCCACACGTAGGTTCTTACCTTCCATTTTTAAAACCCAATTCTTGCCTAGAAGGATCTTACACTACTCTGAAAAGAGACAAATGGCTACACTCTTTCCCCGGCAACGGCGCCAAAATGTCGAGCTATAAAAAGGGTCTCTTTCACCTCTAATTACCTCACATTAATTTGTCAATCTAGGAATGTTTTGTTATTTCAAAGAGTGTCTCAGTCTAAGGCTATCATTTTCTAGAGTAATGCTAGTAGTATAGTGCTCAAAATTACAAGAGTAAATGGATGCTTGTTTACAACAAACTACTTTTAAAGACTAAACCATACATTCAGAAAACTAAGCAATTTATCAGTCAAGGGTTCAGTAACAATAACTCATCCCTTTGTAAACTGATGGGGCCAAAGGAAACCAGGGAACAGGTCCTTGATCTGGGAGCCAGACAATAGATGTCACTGCCCACTACAGTCTCAGAGTGTTCTTCACACCAAAGCAATAATACGAATAACAGGAAATGAAATAGCAAATAAGAAATGGAACAACAACTAGGAAACTGTAACAACAATTAAATTTAATAAGAAGTAACACCTTAGTCTACAAGATCAAATGCAACAATTGTGTCCTACAAAAATCAAATGGCAATCCTCTACCTTTAAGGATGAATCAAACAACACACAGAAATAGAACAACACTGATTAACAATGGACTATAGAACAACGCTTGAAAGCCATACATACATGCACACGACACACCTTAATAGTAATCTGATCTTGGTAATCTAGTTATCAATCTTAGTTATAAAGAATACGACTGTATTTTAGAATGGAACAACAACGTCCATAGATTCAACCATCACAAGGAAATATAATCTCTAAGATGAATTTAGTAATACCAACAGTCAAGTGTTACAACATAGACATTCTATAATTGAACAACAACGGTATCCTGTAAAAGCCAGTTATATCAGTACTTAAGGAAACAGCAATGCGTTGCAGAGTTATAATGTCTCTATCTCAGAAAACGATATCACTTAACAGATCAGATGTAACAGGGCTGTGATATAAAATAACAGAACATATCAGATTACCGAATAAAGCTGATGAGAAAACCACGCATAAACCAAAAGTAATAGTACAGGAGCAAGTGTTCCTCCAGGGCCGGGCCCTTAGCCTCCAGGGGTACACCACTTGAAGTTATTCCAAGATCGAAGATGAAATAGCAACCAAGTTTGTATTAATGGATTAAACAAAATTACAATGGATCACTTCTCCACGAGAGTCGATGATCAAAGTCTTAAATTTAAAAAAAGTTACATAGAAGTATCACAAACTATCCCCGGGCTAATAATGCTGCCCCTTTTTATAATGGTGAAGGAGGAGATGTCTAGGTGAAAAAATAGTTAAAGCAGTGATCCCTCAGGATCAAAGGATCCTGAGGGATTCGCCAAACTGTTGGCTCTAAGTTATCTCTTTACTTTCTTGCGCCGAGCCGATATCTCCATTTCCTTTCCTGGGCTAATACGCTTTGATTTGGTTTGCCTTGTTTGCATGCGGTTCCCCGTCAAAGGGACAGCGGTTAACCTGGCCTTGTCCTTTCCTTTGGAATGGCAGTCTTTCGTTTTTCCTTCTTCCTGCATAAGAAAATGACAATTGTCAGTGTTTTCGTTTGCACATTAATCTTACAGATTTTATTACAATTCCTTATCATCTACCTAGTTAATGATGCAAAAGGTTTGTAAGTTCTAATGAAAAGATGCTGAAATAATCACCAAAAACATACCTTCTTTAGTACTCCACACCTGTACCCTATAAGACAGTAACCATAATTATACATGATGATAATTGAAGAACCACACCATAAAAGTAACAATAATCATGAAAACCAAAATCAACTTTAGACCCCTGGATAGTCCTATCCTGTGCTATAATTTAGTCAATTAATGTGATCTTTATGGGGTGTCTCTGGGCTCCAAAATATTTACAATAGTTCCTAAAAGGACTATCCATATCTCTCCTTGCTCTAATCAATCATCAAGAAGTGTTTAAGGTGAAGGAACCAAAGGCATTTGTTATCTTCTATGGAGGAATTGCAGTGCTAAGAGGCATATAGCTTCCTAGGCTTCAAGATCCAAAATGCATGTGGCAAACTCTCTTGAATTTGATGTTGGATGATAATGGAGGTTTCTTCTCAATACCATATATGTTCATCCACAATCCAAATTTTACAGTAGTCAAAGATAATGGCATTTCATACGAAAACTGGTAATGTAACTTCCACTGTTCCGAATAACAGACAACTTCATCAAGAAAACTATTGCACAACTCTTCTATAACTCCCTTGTCATTTGGGCATTGATAATATATCTCAATGGGAAGAAATTTTTTGTCTCTTACTTCATGATTTCCTTTTTCCTATGGTTACTGCACATTCTCATCATTAATTCAAGGAAAAAATGCATAATGCACATTTTCACTGCCCCATGCAGCATCTCAAGATGGTTTGAGAATACCTTATTCAAATCATGTCATCTTCATGACCCAATCATGGATCCCATAGCCTCACAATCATTAGATCAATCCCAGTTGGAAATGTGAGTTGCAGCAATTCGACAACCTCATGATTCGTTGAAATAAAATGTTACCTTTGGGAGGAAAGTCAATCTATGAGGCCATTTGACACTTATGAAAGTTACATAATCACATTACAATGAAGTCACATCTTCTGGCTACTTCCCTGAGGCATAAAAATAATTGTGCGACCCTAGTGGAAATGCGACTCACCAGAGGTCGCATAGTCGCGTTTTGCTGGAAGTCGCACTTGGATGGCTATGCATGCCTACAACCTCATGACTTGATGGAAGGATTCTTGAAAATCGGCTGCATTGTTGCAAAAGTCATAGAACAGGGGAGGCCGCACCTATATTTTCTTGTTTTGGGGTGATTTTGCGACTTGGTGACTTGGGAGAGGTTTCAGAGTCGCATTGGAAGGGGGATGCACTTTCTGGAGATGATCTGGCTATGACAATGTGAATTAGAAATTTGGGCAAGGGTCGCACGACCGCAACATCGGACAAGTCGTGTTGATTATTGTTTTTTGCAACAAAGATCTGCAACTGGGTGAACTCTAAGGAAAAATGCATAATGACATGGCAAGGCTGGTCGCATAGTCATCAACCCTTTCTGAGTGTGATATTGCGACTTCTAGGTGACCAAATTGTTTCCAATGAAACAGGTCTTTGTGAATGTTCAATACCGGAAAAAATGTCAAGTCATTCTGGTGCTCTAGATTTCATTGGATATGCCTGCATAACGAGCATCCATTCTAAAACAACAATAATGTGAGCCTCCCCATGCACTTTGTGATGAGATGGGTTGCGTGGATTCGATGCATATCCATGATTACTTCATTTATCGCCCCATTTAATTCCTTGATCGAAAATAGTGATACAGATGACCATTGTCCTGATAAAGAAGCCCGAATACTACTAAAACCGAGTAAGATATTTGATACCTCCTTGAAGGTAATACAGAGTGCACCCCTCCATCAATTCCATCATTCTCTCTATGCCCGGAATAATGCTCGGCCCAAACCACCCATCAGACATGGGACGTTGTGCTTGCTTAGTGGAATTGGAAATCCAATTAACGCCCTTCTTCTTATTCTGATGGATATTTCATGCTTGCCTTGTTGAGTACTGGAGTTGAACAGCCAACACGAGTCTTTTTATTTGCAATTGATGATTCACCATCCCACTATTGGAATTAATTAACTCTACCTCCGCTATCTACTATTTTCTAAATCGATACTAGTCGAGTGCCTGATTGCAGCATGAGATTAGACAACCACTTTCATGGATTGATGCAAGAGGCCCTCCAATTCTAAACTAGGAATTAATAGAAATTCCCATTGATGCTGACTTTGATATCTGTGCCTCCAATGGCAACTTCAACATCATATTCTTTCCATCTCCTCTATTATTTATGTCCCCATGCCTCACTTTGGATTGTTTGTTGGATTTTTATGGTTTTATGAGTGAAGAGATCTCCCATACAACTTTTGGGTGCATCATGATGGCTCAAGCCTCAAAACATAATCCATTTTTTTTTTCAAACACCCACCATGCCATGTAATTAAGGAATTCTGGAATCAGAGCGTCATAGTGTTGTGGTTCCAAGGGACCACTTATGCAAATGTAGTGTAGTTCGTGGTACCTTCAGGGCATCCGAAAAAAGCAAATGAGATGAAAAATAAGCTATTATGCCTGGTGGGCTCCAGTATTGTAGCAATAATGCTACAACTCCTGGGGCTCCCTATCTCTAATTTTATCAACCCGGTAGTTCGTACAAACTTGGAAGCGACGGTGCTGTATGCACAAGTACTAGCTCTTGTCGCAGCTGTCACTTGGTCAGCTGGCACAAGTCCGCTAGGGCTCAAGCCAGCTTCTATATGCTCTTCAGAAGAAGCTTTCTAAATGATGGACGAAGGCTATCTCGAGGGAAATTGATCTACTTTGCAAAAGTGAACTGAAAGCCAACCAAAACATGAAACCCTAGTAAACCCTAATTTGACTAGTTTGACCTCTATGATGCAATAGTGAAAGTGAAAATGTCTAAAAAGGATGCCATTACCTATAATGATGTGAAATGCATGAACTCAAACTACTTCTATGAAAAAGAACATTTTTTTTGTATTTTTGCTTAAGTGGATGGAGTGATTATGACTTTGTTTCTTATTAGGGTTTGGCTGTGCAGAGGTGGTGCGAAGGGAGAGAAAGCTTGGGAAAGGTCAGGATGGCTAGGAGAGGTCCCAGAGGGTCCCTAGCATTAGTCCACAGAGGTCTACAACATTCGGATGCTCGGCAACCAAGTTTGCAGGCTTCTACAGGATGTCTGCAGGGGATCCTACAGGAAACTAAGGAATTCTACAGGAAGTCTGCTACCTTCTACAGGATGTGCTGTAAGTGGAAGTTTTGGGTGAGGGTGAAGTGATGGAATGGTTTGGGTGGATAGGTAAGGTGGAGATGGAGTTTTTGATGACTCAGGGGCAAAGGAATAAGATGGAGAGGAGTTTATTAGTGGATAGAAGGATGGCAGCAATGAAAGGCCAAAAAGATGAAGCTACGTGGCAATGGATGAGTTGGAAGGTAAACGAGCTGAACAGAGGTCGAGTAGGTGGCTTGCAAGAAGAAGAAGAAGGAAGTGTAATGATATGGAGCAGTGTAAATAAAACAAATGACTTATGTCTTGCACCAAAAACGAGAATTCATTAACCAGTGCTACCTGTGCTATTAAATCAATAAATAGTGATGTAAATCATGAAGAAAAGTCGTGCATGGCTTTGCAATGACGAAGTATGGCTCAAGAGAAAAAAGTGCATGGAAGGATCCACGGGTAAACCGACTATGTTGCAGCTTGCATGAGAGTAGAAAAGACTGCGTTTTTTTGGTGGCTGGTATAGACTGCACCCCAATCCCTAAACAGAGATGGCAGTGATCTCTAACAACCCTTTCTTGGAGCTCTTGTGTATTACAAACCTCCTATCCGAATCTAAGCAGCTGAAAGTAATTTAATCATAAACCAATCCTACTCAATCCTATTAACGAAATCAAATCAGCAAACTGTGTTCTTGAAATGCATATCAAAACAAGTAAACAAAATGCTGGAAAGAAAGGTGAATAACACTACAAGAAGAGGAGATCTATTACTCTCAGGTTGGGCCCTAACCTGAGAGCTATAGCTCCCTTAAAAGCTCAGAATTAGATCCAAATCTGCTTGCCTTTATTCATAATCAAAAGTCCGATGTCATGCCAAAACTGGCTTACAAAAACAAACACCGAGCTATGCTCCAAAAATTACAATATCAGTCCAAAAGTTCAAAAAGCTCCTAACAAAGGCTACGGCCTTCATATTTATACAAAATGAAGATCAAGCTGGCTTCCTCCATTCATGGAGCTTGGCTGTCCAACTGAGAGTCAAACTGCTGTAAAACTGCTGATCCTGTAGAACGTGTTGGCTGCCTTTAAGCTCGGTGGGGAGAGCTGTTAGAGCTCGGAGTGAAGGTGAAAATCACGAGGAGGGTCATCAAGACTATGGACAACCTCCCTATGAACCCGAAATGTCACCTTTGCTGTCTCCTTGTCTCCTTTTGCGTGGTCTTTTGCTCTCTTTAATGCCAAGAACCTGAAATCATCATGTATTAGTCACATAGATATAATGTCTGCCCTTCTTCCTACAAACAACACGAATATACTAAGAAATGAATGCATAAGTGGTAAAATATGAATGGTTGAGGAAGGCAAGTAGGCCAATATGAGCCCAAATTGTACCAAAAATTGGGGCTCATCATCACCCCCCAGCTAAACTATTTGCTCATCCTTGAGCAACTTTGCTCCGGCTCCTTGTCCTTGGCCGAGAACTAGAGCCCGGAGCATGCTCTTCCTTTCCTGTTCTTGGTGGCCCTGCCTTTTCTGCCCCTGGCGGTGATGAGGGTGGCGCTTCCTCCCCCTTTTCCGTTTCCTTGAGCCGGGCTTCGGAAGCCGATTGGCCTATTCTTCGTGTCCAGGAAGTTATTTTTGGGCTTCCCTTCTCGGGGGTGGCCGATGTTTTAGAGGGGGATATTTTACTAGGTGGAGTAGAGACACCCCCTGAAACTGTTTGGCTGCTGGGTGGAGGCTGTGGCTTGCCCGTGTTGATTCTCTTACTTCTCCTGGCTTCAAAAGGTAGAGGGATCTCCCTCTCTTTCTTCTCCTTCGGCTTTGGAGGTGTACTGAGGGCGGCCAGCGCAGCTGCTGCCTCCTTTTCGGGAATCCCAGCCTTCTCCTCCTTGTGTTTTGCTTTCTCAGAGCTCCTTGTAGAGGGCCCCTTCTTTTCAGATTTCGGGCTTCTTGTAGAAGACACCGCTTTGCCCACTTCCGGGCCTTCTGCAGAAGATCCTTTCTTTACCAGTTTTGGGCTTCCTGTAGAAGACCCGGTTTTAGCCACCCTCGGGCTTCCTGTAGAAGCCCCTGCTTTGGTAATTTTCGGGCTTCCTGTAGAAGACCCTTTCTCTGTCTTCGGGCTTCCTGTAGAAGCCTGTTTCTCAATGATTTTCGGGCTTCCTGTAGAATCCCCTTTTTCCAATTTCGAGCTTCCTGTAGAAGCCTTTGTCTCTGTTTTCGGGCTTCCTGTAGAAGCCTGTTTCTACTTTCCTGTAGACACGGGTGTCACCACCTTTTCTTGCTTAGCCGCATGGGTTTTGCTTTTTGCTTTGGTTGTAGGTGCTGATGAGGTACTTGGGCTGACGTGGACCACCTCAGCTTTGTCCATTCTGCTCTTCAACCTTTTTTCTCTTGCTGACAAGATGGGTGTGCCACCTTTTTCTTTGTCATCCTTTTCCTCATGCTTCTTCTTTTGTTCTTTCTTCAGCACTGTGATCGGGGTCTTCTGACCTTTTTCTCTCTTTCCCTCGACCACTGCTTCTTGTTCCTCACTGCTGGAGGACCCCGTTTCTTCAATCAACATTTTAATGTCTCCATCTCTTGTCAAATTCCGGAATGATTCCCATGAGAGGGGAACCTTATATGAATGCAGCGCATCCTCTACAAGAAGCTTGATCAACCCATGGTGGGCTATCTGATCTGGTATGCCCTATTTTAGCTTTGTGGCACACTCAATTAGAGACTGCAACAGGAAATAAGGAATTCTTAGTTTTTGTTCTACAGGAAGATCAATCCAGTGCCTCAATTCAGTGAGCAACCGAAAGTGATATGCATACATGATGCTAAAACGACCTTCACAAGTTATATATTTCATGATTTGCAAACTGACTTCATTCCATGGTGGCAGCAAGCTGGTTCTTCGCACCCCATTTTTGTCCTCTGAGAATTCCTCCTCGGGTGGAAAGAATTCCTTCTTGGCTTGCTGGCTCAACTTTCTTTCTTCCTTATCCCATGGCAAACCCATCGGAAGTTCAGTGATCCGACTGATATATTGTGGGGTGAGCTTGAGGCTTAGACCTCTGAAGTTCACTGTGGCCAGTGTCTTGGATTTCGGCTTCAGAGCCTGCAAAAATTCTTCTGCCACTTCATCATCGTACCCCTGCAATTTGTCACAAAAAGATATCCGTTGAACCCATGTGAAGAGCTCTACCACTTCCTGGTTTTCCCTCAATTTGGTTGAATCAGTGGGTTCTCGTCTTATAAAACCACCCGACATGATAAAACAAGTTTCATAACCAGAGGTGGTGATTGTGAAAGAGATTTTGGTTTACTGAGACAGAGCGTAGAATGTCATGCACATAACCCACAAAACTTATCCCTGAGGAACTCACACAGTTTAATTCCTCGACATCCTGTAGAATGACAACATAGGCATAGCAGACAACAATTTCACCGTTTTTCTATGACCGGACTGTGGACGACAATCTTGCCACCTTTAATAACCAGTTACATGAAGAGTTCAAGGTTACCTCTTTAATTGGCCACCTTTTTACGTGAGGCACCCGCTTTCCTGTAGAAAACTGCGTTCCTGTAGAATGACAACGTTCCTGTAGAATCCAGCGTTCCTGTAGAATGACAGCGTTCCTGTAGAATGCAGCGCGCGGTTTTCGGGAGAGATTGCAGTCGGTCTGTGCCTTGGGCGTGCTTCTCAATCGCTCTGATAGCCAAAGGCTCGGCGTATCACACTGCAGAAGGATCAGGATGGCCGCTCGAGTTCAAACCGGTGGTTGCTAAATGCATGAATGAAATCTAGCCGATTAGATTTTGAATTCGGCGGAATCTGTGGCGTGGGGGTGATCTGTCCCCACCGGACCGTTGGGTGACGTCACCCCATCATTCAACTGTGCGTTCACTTGCTGCCGCACCAATTCTCGCGGATCTTCCACCGCCTCTTCTGTTGAACTCGTTTCCTCGACGGGATTTATCTCACGTGCGTGCTGCCCATTCTTTTTGTTACGGCCGCCACCCATACATCCAACTAGACCATTAACTGGCCGACGTGGCCGGCCAACTGACCATACTGCCGCTCAACCCATTCACCTTTACACCTAAGCAATAAATCAAAGTAACATTCATGCAGTCTGATGGAAGGAAGGGTCGAGACACTTACCTGCGTGGCTATACATGATGTTTTGACTCTTTGGACGTTGATGAGTCGATTTACCTACTGCTGGTAGACTTACACAGGCCCGGAGGTCCATGTTCATGAGCTACTGTCGATGGATGGGATGCTTCAGTTGCATGCGCCCACGTTTCCCTTCAGATGGCCTGCGCGGTGAATGGTATCCACTCTAGCAGGTTTAACTGTTACAAGACTCCCGCGGGATGTCTTGGAACAGTTCTTCCTCCTTGGGTGCATGCTGTACGACGATGGATGACCTCACGATCATGCTCTCGGAGCCTCGGGCTGACTGTGATGAATATGGTGCGAGATCTCTAGCGCTTTTTCCATTTACAAGTTTCTTTTTTCTCGAGACTCATCGATCTGCTTCGCTGGTGCAGGTACTTGTTGCATGTCGACAAGGATGGTGGAGCAAGATAACAACAATGTGCATGGTTGACAACAGTGGCACGCATGCATCCAAACCAATCCTTAGCCGTTAGATTGCCTCATGAAATGAATTCTGACCCGTTCTGAGCTTCTATAGGAAGCTTCCTGTAGAAACACAGTGCTTCCTGTAGAAAGGATGCGTTCCTGTAGAGAGTCTGCACCTTCCTGTAGAAACTCTGCATTGTCCTGTAGAAAATCTGCGTCTTCCTGTAGAAGACTCAAGATGTAATAAAATTGCACATACCTTGGAGAAAATGAGGTTTCTTGGAGGAGGTGCTGGTGAGGTGTCCTGGCTGCATGATGAGGACCCTTGGCTTTGAGTTGAGAGGCTTCCTCTCCTCCATAGAACACCTGCATGCAATTTTACATAATGAATCTGCTGACCTTGTTTTTCTTTTTGTTTTTTTTTTCTTATATTTTCTCTCTTTTTTTTGAAAGATAACAGGGGCGCCTCATTGAGGTTTTCACCCTTGCCATCTGCCTTGAGCGCCTCAAAGAGGTTTTCACTCAAGGATCTTTTTCCAATCTCTTTCTCTTTTTTTTTTGAAAAGACAATAGGGGCGCGTCAATGAGGTTTTCGCCCCTACCACCTGCCTTGGGCGCCTCAGAAAGGTTTTCACCCAAGGACCTTTATTATTAATTTTTTTTTTCTCTTTTTTTTTTTTTTTTAGATTCTTCAGGGTATGCCCAAAGCAGAGGCAGAACCCTTCTCTATGACCAACACTGCCTTCTCCATAGTTTTGATGAACTCTTGTCTTGAGGGAGGCTTCCTGTAGATCTTCAATCGATGCCCATTGACAAGCATGGGGATGGTTTCCTCATCAATGGTCCTAATAAGCACGGATCCATTTTCATGACATTTTTCCACTGAATATGGACCTAGCCATCTGGTTCTCAGCTTCCCCTTGAAATCTTTGTATCTGGAGTCATACAACAAAGCCCAATCTCCCGGCTGAAATTGCTTGTCATGGAGATGTTGGTCATGCCACACCTTTCTCTGAAGTTGAACCACTTCTGAGTGAAGGAGGGCCTGCACTTGGTGCTCATCCAGGCCATTCAGCTGCAATAGCCTTTCTTGTTGTGCATGGCTGAGATCCAGGTCCAGCTGAGCTGCCATCCTCAAAGTGTTGTATTCAAACTCAATGGACAGCAAAGCTTTCTTCCCATAGACCAGCTCATAAGGTGTGAAGCCGGTGGTAGTCTTCCAAGTGGTGTTGTAAGCCCATGTGGCTTCAACCAGGCGATCTGCCCAGTCCTTTCGGCTGTTGCTCACCACCTTAGTCAAGATCCCTTCTAATGCTCTATTGGTGACTTCCACCTGCCCATTTGCTTGAGGGTGATAGGGGGTGGAAGTCCTATGCTTGATCTTGTGATGAGCTAGTAGATCTTCAACCAGGTTGGAGGTGAACTGGCTCCCTTGATCAGTGACCAGCTCTCTTGGATAGCCAAACTTATAGAAGATGTTTTCTCTTAGGAACTCAGCCACCTTTTCTTCTGTTGCTGCTTTGATTGCTTTGGTCTCTGCCCACTTTGTCAGGTAGTCAGTACACACAATGATGTAAGACCTTTGCCTCGAAGGAGGGTTGATTGGGCCCACAAAGTCCATACCCCACTTCTCAAATGGCTCAAGAGTCACCTGAGGTTGGAGAGGCATCTCATCCTTTTGGGTCAGTTTCCCCATTCTTTGGCATTGGTCACACTGGCTGACATATCTTCTGACATCTTGATGAAGTGTGGGCCAATAGTAGCCTGCCTGCAGGATCTTAAAGGCAGTTCTCTTTGCTGCAAAATGTCCTACACAAGGCCCATCATGACAAGCGAGGATGATATCAAAGACTTCCTCCTCCCTTACACAATGCCTTAATATTTGATTGGGGCCAAGCTTGAACAGATTGCCCCCGATCCAAGTAAATGAGGCACTTTTTCTGATGATTCTGCTCTTCTCTCTGGAAGATAGGTGCGGAGGGAACTGTGCTGAAACAAGGTAGTTTGCTATATCAGCAAACCATGGAGAGAGTACTGAAATAGCAAACAAATGTTCATCGGGCATCTGGTCATCCACCATTCCATCCTCATCTGCAGACAAATCCAATCTAGATAAAAAATCAGCAACAACATTTTCTCTACCTGGTTTGTCAACAATGGTCAAATCAAACTGCTGCAACAAAAGTAACCATCTAATAATACGAGCATTCACATCTGGTTTATTCATTAAATATCTAATTGCAGCATGGTCTGTATTTACAAAGGTTTGATAGCCAGTAATATAATGTCGGAACTTGTTCAGTGCATGGACCATAGCCAAGAATTCTTTCTCAGTTACAGTGTAATTCAGCTCAGCTTTGGACAAGTTTTTGCTAACAAAGTAAATGGCATATGGAAGTTTTTGCTCAACTTGTCCTAAAGCTGCACCTATGGCTTTGTTCGAGGCATCAGTGTGGATGTGGAAAGGTAGGGCCCAGTTTGGACCTCTCAGGATTGGGGCTGACACCAACTTGTCCTTCAATTCATTTAAAGCCCTCTGACAATCGTCAATCCATTTAAACTCCACATCTTTTGCCAACAGGCCAAACAATGGCAAGGCTAGCTTGCTGAAATCTTTAATGAACCTCCAGTAGTATCCTGCTAATCCCAAGAAACTCCGAACATCCCTTACCTTTTGAGGAGGTGGAACCTTCTTGATGAGAGCAATTTTGTTAGGATCGACTTGCAACCCTTGGCAAGAAATGGTATGGCCTAGCACGGTCCCTTCAGTCATTAGGAATTCACATTTTTCAGGACTAAGGGACAAGTTCATCTCAATGCATTTGGTTAGGACTTTTCCCAGATTGGACAATGCTTCCTGGAAGTTGGCCCCATAAGGAGTAAAGTCATCCATATAGATTTCCACTGCATCATGGACCAGCTCTGAGAAGATGCTCAAAACAGCTCTCTAGAAGGTAGTAGGAGCATTGCATAGCCCAAAGGGAAGGACTCGGTAGGCAAAGGTACCCCAAGGACAAGTGAAGGTGGTCTTATCTTGGTCTTCTGGGCTGATTTGGATTTGGTTGTACCCGCTAAACCCATCCAGGAAAGAGAAGAACTTCTTTCCTGCCAGTCCATCCAACACTTGATCTATGAAAGGTAGAGGGAAATGGTCTTTCTTGGTAGCTTTGTTCAATTCCCGGTAGTCCACACAGATTCTCCATTTCCCATTTTTCTTGGGAACCAACACCAGAGGGGACACCCATTCACTATCTGAGATGGGGTAGATGAATCCGGCATCCAACAGTTTTTGCAATTCTTCCTTGACAATGTCCTTAAGGGCTGGATTCATTCTCCTCTGGGGTTGCCTAACCGGCTTACAGTCCTCTTTGATGTATATGTGATGGGTACAAACCAAAGGATGGACTCCTTTCATCTCCTTATAGCTCCAAGCAAAAGCATCTAGGTGACTGGCCAACAGGCTACACAGCTCCTTTTCCTGGAAAGGAGATAGAGAGGAGCTGATCTTCAACGTTCTCTCAGGGCCGAACTCCACATTCTTGACTCTGGGAGTGACAGGGTTGGTTGTACAAAGATCCACTAAAGTGCTAGCTTGGGCATCCTCCACCAATTTCTCTAAGGATAGTGCACTGGAAGGTGGATTCTGGATCAAGGTCTCAATCAAGTCATCCTCGGTTGGGGGGTCTCTTCTAACGGTCTCTAAGGTGCACAGAGGTGTTGAGTACACCTCGTCTTCCTCTCCTTCTTCTAACCAGAGTAGTAAGTCATGCTCTAAGGAGGGTTGGGCAGGAGGGTATAGGAGTAGCTGTTTGGACATAGGACCATTTTTTATGGTCATATTTCCTGCACGACAACTTATGTAAGCATCTGCAGTGGCTAACCAAGGCCTTCCCAAAATGAGAGGATATCCAGTAAGCTTTGCCTTGGGTTACAGAACCAAGAAATCTGCAGGATATTCCCAAGAGTCGATAGAGACCAAGACATCCTCCACAATCCCTTCGGGAGTCACAGTGGAGCGATCTGCTAATTGCAGTACTGTCGAGGTCTTCCTCAAGGAACCCTGAAGATTGAGTTTGAGCATGGTGTCCCTAGTCATCACATTAATGGCAGCCCCCAGATCAATCAAGGTGTGAGGTATGATGGTGCCATTGATGTGGACATCTACTACAGGACTTCCAGGATCTAGGTACTTTGGGCAGATGACTTGTCCTAACATAAGGTCAGACAGTTGTCCTATGACATTGATGGTTGAAGCATCTTTATTCCGCCTGCCTGGGTGTTTGAAGCACTTTTCCTTAACCAGTTTGTTGTATATTGGCACATCCTTGATGGCTTGGAGAAGTGGTATTTTTACACACAACTGCTTGAGCTCACCCATAAGCTCATCCTCCTCTGGGTTGGGTTGTGTGGTGGCTGTTAGTCTCTCAGGAAAGGGTGGAATATCGTTTGGTTCACTTTCCTGTTTATCTTCCTCATCCTCTGGGGGAGGAGGTTGGCGATCTGGTAGAGTCTTTCCAGATCAAAGGTTGATCTCCTGGATCTCCACAGCATAGGTAGGGCATGAGGTTTCCCCAGTGTATACCTGCTGGGCCTGTCTATTGTTGGGGTTCGGGTTCAGTTGAGCAGGCATTTGAGGTTGCCTTGGAGGAGCAGGAGCTAATGGCTGAGGTTGAACCGGTGGTGGAGGCAAAATGGCAGGAGGAGTTTTTACTGGGGCCTCCACCCCGACTGAGGTGCATTCCACTGAGGTTGTGGCTGGGTATGTGAATGATATGAATGAGAAGTAGGTTGAGTGGGGTACTGAGGTGGATAAGACCATGGAGGAGGCATGGACCAGGAAGGATGAGCAGGGGGACCCCAGGAAGGCATAGGAGTCGATTGGTTGGGGATGTAATAAGCTTGAGGTGCCCCTTGCATCCCCTGTTGATAAGGTCTAGATCCTTGTGGCCTCATTTGGTTGAGGTAATAGAGAGGTTCAGTGGGAGCTTCTGTCCCTTGGTACATGGCTTTAAACACAGGTAAGGTTGGACACTGATTTGTGGGATGGTCCTCCTCACAAACGAAACATACTTCAACCGAATGCAATGGGCATTCGTTATTAGGGTGTCTCCTTGTGCACCTAGGGCAGAAGACAGCCAAGGCTCTCTCAGCTTCTTCTTTCTTCTGCTGGATCCTGAATGTGTCCAGTTGCATGGCAATGGTCTGTCTCACCTCACTCTTGAGATCTTCTAATTGATTTGCAAGCTCATGTTTGGAGAAAGGGACACTAGTTGAGAGGAGGTTTCCCCTACCTCGTTTCCTAGCTGCCCTGGAGTGGTTTCTAAACACAGTCTTGATGTCCTCATAAGGCAGTTGGTAAATGTCCCCCCCAGCTAACATGTGAAGGGTATCTAAGAGGTCTTCAGGGACTCCTCGGAGCAGGACCAACTTGAGGGATTCAGGGTCAAGTGTGCACCTGGCCCGCTTATAGCTTAGTTGGAACCTCTCCTCATAATCCTCTAAGGACTCATCATTCCCCATGGTCATCCAAAAGATTTCTCCCTTGGTTTCCTTAGACCTACAATAATCCCTGTACTTGGTATTGAAAGCTTGCTGCATCTGAGCCCAAGTGGTGATACTATTCCCAGGTAAGCCCATGAACCAGCGTAATGCTGCATCCTTAAGAGTTGAAGGGAAGAGTTTCAGCTTTTGCTCATCTTCAGTATAGTCATAGGTTCTACAAAGGACAACAAACTCAAACAGGAAGGTATCAGGATCTTCAGTAGTCAGACCATGGAAGTGAGGTAAGGCGGAGGGGCTAATGTTCTTCATTTTCATCTCTCCATTGGTCTCTCGGATGGGGAAGGCACCTTCTATTCTCTCATCTTCTCTTCTATTGGCAGCCATAGCTTCAGGTGGAGTGGTCTCTAACTCTTCTTCTACTATAGGATCTTTGTATATCTCTGGATGTTCACCTATAGGTTCTTCTGGGTCACTGTCACCAAAGAAGAGAGAAGGGTGACTTAGTGATGTGGTGGGGGTGTTGGGTAGGAATTTGCCTGATTTATCTCGGTTCCTACGAGGCATGAAATGGAAAAGACTTTCTTTTTTGATTGTTTTTGCTTTTTCTTTTGTACCTGCAAAACTGAAACAGATTGATCTACAGCTAACTATAAAGATGTAGAATTAAACTGAAAGTAGGAAAGAACTAGTCTACTTTGCTCAAATGAAATTGCAGGAATGGAAATGCTAGTCTACGCTTGCAGAAATGAAATGTTAATCTATGAAAGCAGGAAATGCTAATCTATGAAAGCAGGAAATGTCTATGCTACTTTTGCAGAATGGAAATGAAATAAACTACTTAGAAGAAGGCAAGAGTAAGAAAATAGAAGAAAAGCAACAATTACTAATACTCTGACGCTTCCCCGGAAACGGCGCCAAAAAGATGGTGGGCTCCAGTATTGTAGCAATAATGCTACAACTCCTGGGGCTCCCTATCTCTAATTTTATCAACCCGGTAGTTCGTACAAACTTGGAAGCGACGGTGCTGTATGCACAAGTACTAGCTCTTGTCGCAGCTGTCACTTGGTCAGCTGGCACAAGTCCGCTAGGGCTCAAGCCAGCTTCTATATGCTCTTCAGAAGAAGCTTTCTAAATGATGGACGAAGGCTATCTCGAGGGAAATTGAACTACTTTGCAAAAGTGAACTGAAAGCCAACCAAAACATGAAACCCTAGTAAACCCTAATTTGACTAGTTTGACCTCTATGATGCAATAGTGAAAGTGAAAATATCTAAAAAGGATGCCATTACCTCTAATGATGTGAAATGCATGAACTCAATCTACTTCTATGAAAAAGAAAATTGTTTTTTTATTTTTGCTTAAGTGGATGGAGTGATTATGACTTTGTTTCTTATTAGGGTTTGGCTGTGCAGAGGTGGTGCGAAGGGAGAGAAAGCTTGGGAAAGGTCAGGATGGCTAGGAGAGGTCCCAGAGGGTCCCTAGCATTAGTCCACAGAGGTCTAAAACGTTCGGATGCTCGGCAACCAAGTTTGAAAGCTTCTACAGGATGTCTGCAGGGGATCCTACAGGAAACTAAGGAATTCTACAGGAAGTCTGCTACCTTCTACAGGATGTGCTGTAAGTGGAAGTTTTGGGTGAGGGTGAAGTGATGGAATGGTTTGGGTGGATAGGTAAGTTGGAGATGGAGCTTGTGATGACTCAGGGGCAAAGGAATAAGATGGAGAGGAGTTGATTAGTGGATAGAAGGATGGCAGCAACGAAAGGCCAAAAAGATGAAGCTACGTGGAAATGGATGAGTTGGAAGGTAAACGAGCTGAACAGAGATCGAGTAGGTGGCTTGAGGAGAGGTCAAGAAGAAGAAGAAGGAAGTGGAATGATATGGAGCAGTGTAAATAAAACAAATGACTTATGTCTTGCACCAAAAACGAGAATTCATTAACCAGTGCTACCTATGCTATTAAATCAATAAACAGTGATGTAAATCATGAAGAAAAGTCGTGCATGGAATTGCAATGACGAAGTATGGCTCAAGAGAAAAAAGTGCATGGAAGGATCCACGGGTAAACCGACTGTGTTGCAGCTTGCATGAGAGTAGAAAAGACTGCGTTTTTTTGGTGGCTGGTATAGACTGCACCCTAATCCCTAAACAGAGATGGCAGTGATCTCTAACAACCCATTCTTGGAGCTCCTGTGTATTACAAACCTCCTATCCGAATCTAAGCAGCTGAAAGTAATTTAATCATAAACCAATCCTACTCAATCCTATTAACGAAATCAAATCAGCAAACTGTGTTCTTGAAATGCATATCAAAACAAGTAAACAAAATGCTGGAAAGAAAGGTGAATAACACTACAAGAAGAGGATATCTATTGCTCTCAGGTTGGGCCCTAACCTGAGAGCTATAGATCCCTTAAAAGCTCAGAATTAGATCCAAATCTGCTTGCCTTTATTCATAATCAAAAGTTTGATGTCATGCCAAAACTGGCTTACAAAAACAAACACCGAGCTATGCTCCAAAAATTACAATATCAGTCCAAAAGTTCAAAAAGCTCCTAACAAAGGCTACGGCCTTCATATTTATACAAAATGAAGATCAAGCTGGCTTCCTCCATTCATGGAGCTTGGCTGTCCAACTGAGAGTCAAACTGTTGTAAAACTGTTGATCCTGTAGAACGTGTTGGCTGCCTTTAAGCTCGGTGGGGAGAGTTGTTAGAGCTCAGAGTGAAGGTGAAAATCACGAGGAGGGTCATCAAGACTGTGGACAACCTCCCTATGAACCCGCAATTTCACCTTTGATGTCTCCTTGTCTCCTTTTGCATGGTCTTTTGCTCTCTTTAATGCCAAGAACTTGAAATCATCATGTATTAGTCACATAGATATAATGCCTGCCCTTCTTCCTACAAACAACACGAATATACTAAGAAATGAATGCATAAGTGGTAAAATATGAATGGTTGAGCAAGGCAAGTAGGCCAATATGAGCCCAAATTGTACCAAAAATTGGGGCTCATCAATGCCATAGTGACACTTTTGTGTTAACAATAAATGAATAAAACAATAATTCATTTGAGGAGCTTGAACAATAAATGATCCTGACTTAAGATGTCATTTTATATTGGTTGATGAAAACATGCTTAAGTTTGGAGGCCAACTCAACATTTTGGTGCTTTCATGGATTTATTAATTACAATCAGTTTTGATAACACATGATGCCCGAGGGGTGATGCACTCATAGAGTGAGCTTCTTGAAACATTAGTGGTAGTTGGACTATAGGTTACCATGATCTAGGGTTTTGAATATTCATTGGAACGAAAACCTTGATAAAAATCCTAATGTGCATGTCGAGATGAGGAATCAATCATGAATCGAGGGTCCTATGACACACAACAATTTATTCCATGATGATCGACAATGTTGTTGGGAACACACTCTCAATGGGATGCGAATTAGGTCAAAACCAAGGGGGATCAACTTTTCCCATTTAGGGTTTTTCCCAAACCTCAAAACTATCCATCGTTTGAAAAGCCAAATTTCGTGTACGTTTTCTTAGATGGGCTCGAAAACTGTTATAGATCTGATACCACTTGTTATAGATCTAACACAGAAATACTATAGATAGAATATAAAAATATGAGATAATGCAAATAAACCCAAAAATAATATGAATGATTCTTTATTGATCAAACCCTTAAGGTACGACAACACCATACATTCACTTTTTAAGGAAGGAGAACACTCCACAAGCCATATGCCTGTTCATACAATAATCCTTGACAATATTCCTTCACATGGAGTCTCTAGCCTCTATATAGGCCTCATACATACAATACCATGGGTCATTACCATGTTTCCCTCATACCATCAACTAATACCATGGGCCCATTACATTATTACTAACTACTTGTGGTCCCTTACATGATATGGGTTAACCACCTTATTTATTACTATGGCCCCATCCCATTATTACATTATTACCTTGGGTACCTCCCTTGGTACCCCATATTATCCCCCCTAGATATATAACATTCCAACCCCCTTAGCATGTTTCATCCCCGAAACATGGGAAGAACACAAATAATAAGATCTACTAAAAAGAGTATTCCACTGGTACCATGCATGTGCATCTAGCCATTCAAGAGAGAGGTGAACCCTCGATCTCACTAGTGCCTTGCTCGCTTGAGATGGAAGTTGACCGTGGTAGCTCTTCTGTGTTGATGTGTAGTAGGTGGATCTTCACTCCTCTCTATCTATCCTGCGGGGGTTGTTGTCCATGTGGCTAATTGGTTGCCATCTTGATGGTTGTCTTGCGGGGTGATGTGGGTGATGATATGTTGAAGTTTTAACCCACGATGTCTTTTTCTTTAATTCACCCTACTGTGGTGCTCGTTGTGGTGTCTTCTTTTCCAATATGACTTCAACCACTGAGCCCTCATCTGATGTACCTGTAACCTTTTCTGCTTCAGCCTCTGTTTGTGTTTGATTGTCGATCATCAAAGGCTCATCATCTGATATGTTAGTCCTTGAAACATCTTCTGCTTCAGCCTCCATGTACTCTACCTGTTTATTGATGGAAATATCCTGTAATGTAATTTTCTTCTTTTTATACCAGAGCTTCAGGAATTCCTTCTGCACATTAATATTGATAGTACCCGCAGATTCCATCCAAGGATATCCCAAAACAACATCCGTATTATCCATCTCTGAAGTATAAAAATCACCATGCAACACATACTTATCCCTAGAAATATTCAAATCCTTATACACTTGAACATCCTCATCATCCACCTGTGTGTTTTCAATGTGTTTTGCTGGAACTTGCAATTTTTTTGCCAAATTAACATTGATAAAATTATGCTTTCAACTAGGATTTATAGAAACAATGATCTTATCCTTCTGAATCAATCCATGAACCTGCAATAAGGATATACTAGTATGAAATAACCCCACATGTTTCTCCTTATCTTGTTTTCTGGCATGAGACCATCTGTCTAAAAGTAATTTTTCAAATTCTTCATCGGGTAGGTTGTAACACTTCCTTTTGTTAAGTAATCCCCACCATGTGGCTACCTCCTCTCTAAATAGCTCCACTACCCACCATTTCCAATTGTTTTTCCATAATGATTTCTATTTTTTTATGTATTCTTCAATAGTAGGACCATTATCTTTTCCTGTAAAACCTAGACCCGCCATGAAGAGGGTTTTGAAAAAATTCACTTGGCGAAAATTTGAAATTGTCACAGTTTAGTCAATATTGCTCAGAATCCCTATTATGACCTATTTTCAAAAATGGAACAATCATTCTGCATCTACCCATGTGATAGAAATCTTGATCCAGGCACTGGAATTTCAGATCTGTGCTGCAACTCTCCCGCCGTCACCAAAATTTCTACAAAAAGAGCTGATTTTAAATTAGCTATATCTCCCTCATCCGGACTCCGATTCAACTGATTTGTTTTTTGAAAATGGCTATTTTTCACATAGAATCCAAATCTACAATTATATTTTGCAGATCTTGCACCAGGACGTCCAGATCTACGCCACAAATTCATTGCCCTGAAAAATTGTCTACAACCCCACTGATTTTTAGATCAGCAATATCTCCTTCATCCGGACTCTGATTCAACCAATTTTTTTTTTTAAATCGGCTATTTTTTCACAAAGAATCCATATCTACAATTATATTTTGCAGATTTTTCACCAAAACGTATAGATCTGATCTGCAAACTCGCCGCCCCCGAAATCCTGCAAAAAATTAAAAAAAAATCTCCACTTTTGCCCAAGAAAGTGCTCTGATACCACTTGTTATAGATCTAACCCATAAATACTATAGATTGGATATGAAAATATGAGATAATGCAAATAAACCCAGAAATAATATGAATGATTCTTTATTGATCAAACCCTTAAGGTAGGGCAACACCATACATTCACTCCTTAAGGAAAGATAACACTCCACAAGCCATATGCCTATTCATACAATAATCCTTGACAATATTCCTTCACATGGAGTCTCTAGCCTCTATATAGGCCTCATACATACAATACCATGGGTCATTACCATGGTTCCCTCATACCATCAACTAATACCATGGGCCCATTACATTATTACTAACTACTTGTGGTCCCTTACATGATATAGGTTAACCACCTTATTTATTACTATGGTCCATCCCATTATTACATTATTACCTTGGGTACCTCCCTTGGTACCCCATATTATCCCCCCTAGATATATAACAAAAACCGTGAGACTCTTGACACATTAATAAAGCCATCAAGCTTCGAAATCGTAATGCGGTCCTAAGGCATATGTCTTAGATGAAACATGGTGTGCGGATTCAATGTACGAAATGTGAGTGAGCACACAAAAGGGGGTGGATAGAAAAATTCACGGGGAGAGAAACCAGTTGGGGGCCCTATCAAAACCCTAAAATCTTGGGGCGAATGGTGGGGTACCAAAAATTTTGAATATGCCCAAAGTTTGGGTGGTGTTGTAGCGGCTACAACAATTGGTGAACCACTGGTAGAATCCAGTATCTCTATCAACACTGCTGTAGTAGTCCGAGTGCGAATAATGATGCAAGGTAATATTGAATAGATGCTATGTGTACCTCCTACATTGTCACGACCTTTGCGGATATTCCTTCCCTCGTGCCTCAACTAGGTCTTTCTAGTCAGTAAACACCTAATTGACAGTTCACACATGTTGGTAGTTGATGATGATGTAAAGAATAGGGCAGAGGGCTTATTGTATTCAAAATTTTAAAAATAAGTTTTTGGGGTTGCTCCACTACTAGTAGGACTGGACAGTACCCTAGTGGAGTCACTTCAATAAATCACAAATGTTGCTCTGCTGCTAGCGAGCTTGGTCAGTACCCTAGTAGAGTTGTTACATTACTTCTCTATGCAGGAAGCCTTTCTCGATCCTTTACCCTTTATTTGGTTTCATTTTCATTTAAGTGTGCATTTGGACTTATTTCTAAGCATTCATTGTGCCAGGATAGATGAGGTATTCCAACTTATTTTATGAGCAAGAGAGGTTGTTTCTTGTTTGAAAAAAACTAAGAGATATCCTGATTTAGTTTTGCCCTCATGCCAAGCTTCCACATCTCATTTCTAGTCAGCTAATGAAAAAGAACACAAGTCATTGAAACAACTAAGACCACGTTGGGCACTAGGTTCAGGTTATGGGTATAGGTCATTCAAACAGATTTAGGGTGCCCCATGAGCAATTTGTTCTTATCCTCCTTGTTAATAAATTAGATTCATAGGAGAGATATTCCGAATGAAAATTTGATGACTGGCTCCAAGAGAGGCTACCCATTGGTGTAACCATCACTACTTCATACAATCACAGGGCTGGGGTTTTAGTTCTAGGTCTAAGTGACCACGAAACTCTCCTAGGGTTTACAAATTGGTGTGAGTAGGTCAAAGTGATGCACTTGGAGTAAGAGCACAAGGTGTGAGAAATAAATTCATGGCACAACAGGTTTGAAATATCTAGGTTCATGAAGGTTCAAGCAACGACATGCAACATAGGTGAAATTTCCAAGCTAGGTCAAAGGTGAGTGTATGTCAGGCGAGAAGGAAAGTGTATGATGAAATGCAGCAGACACGGTTAATGATGCAATGTAATGCTATGTGCAAAAGAGATAAACTAATTGCAATTAAAGGAACAATGAAATGCATATGTAGAGATTTCATGAATTCTATTCAACAACAAACAAATCCAAGGACATGAGTGCAAAAGGAAACAAGCAGGGAACTAACTACATACAATAAAGAAAATGAAGCATGACAAATTTAAATCATATAGGGAAATTATAATCAACCAACTAATAAGTAAAACTAAAACTTAACTAGAATAAACCCTAAATCCTAATTTAACCAAAGCACATGTCCAGTTATGTGAAATCGAACTTCCAATGCAACCACCACAGCAGTTACCAACCTGCAAAAACAAAGATGATGGCCATTAGAATTTGTGGAAAGAGTTGTACAAAAACTGACATGCTTACCTGTAAATCATGCAAAATAGAAAGAATATGTTATGAAACCAGCTCAAGAAAAGATAGAAAAGATATATCAATGCCTTAGAATTCAACCTCTTCGTGGGGGCAACCTCCTTTACATTACATAAATGAATAATTCTTTGACGATACAAATGAAAAGACCTCCTTTCTATATATAGGAGTCTAAGGGGTCATAACATAATCAGAGCCGACATAACAATAATAATGTAAGGGCACAATAATAACAATAGTGGGCTTCTATGGGGCACAATAGTAACAATATGGGCACTACATGGGTACATCAATATAATAAGTGGGTTTTACTAATAACAATAAGGGGTTACACTAGTAGTATAGGGGCCTAACATGCCCCTCTCCTTCAAAAAGCATTGTCCTCAATGCTTGAGTAGTTCTTGATGCTTCTGTATAAAATTCTTGTCCTCCCATGTGGAATCTTTAGCAGGTAAGTTCTTCCACTTGATGAGATACTCTAAAATCGATTTCGTAGCTATCGGGTTCTTGTTTCCATGACTGCTCTAGGTTCCAATATGATTTTTCCTTCCTTTTCAATTTCTGGCAATATTGTTTGAATTGGGATCTTTTGCAACTTTTGAATAAGTGGCCATACTTCTTCATCCTTCTTCCATTCATCTCTTGCTTCGTTTATCCAATCTAGTTGGATAATAGAAATAACACAAAACAATGCTTCCACATCCTCATCCTTGAAGAGTCTTCCCATTCGGTAAGGTCGCCATTTTTTAAGTGCATGTAGTATTGCCAACATTTCCTTCTCATAAATAGCTTGCTTGAGATGTAGCAGTAAAAATACCCAATCACCTACATCAAAACCTTTTTCACTACGATGTTTATCTACCTGTTGTTTTATTTGATTTTGCACCGAAGTGACGTTATCCTTTAAAAGTTGGAGAACTTGTTGTTGATGCTCGATGTGGTCTTTCACTGCTTGAACCTTTTTCTTCTTGATATGTCCTTCTATCTCTAGAGTTTGAGGAGTGGCAATTTCTTCCAATCCTTTACAAGATATGGTCAGATTCATTTCTTGATGCTCGATGTGATCTTTCACTTCTTGAACATTTTTCTTCTTGATATGTCCTTCTATCTTGATACTTTGAGGAGTGGTAATTTTGACCAATGAATTACAAGATATGGTTGGATTCAGTTCTTCTTTCTTGATGTGATATTTCAATTCTTGCACCTTTTTCTTCTTGATATGTCCTTCTATCTTGAGAGTTTGAGGAGTGGTAATTCTTGCCAATGCTTTACAAGATATGGTCTGATTCATTTCTTCTTTCTCTAGGGTGGGGTACTAGTGTATATCCTCTTCTTTTGGTGTTTCTTGATCGTTTTCTTCCTCCTCTTCATATTCTATGTAAAATAATTTCTTCTAAGCACACTTATGACCTTTAGTGCATTTGCTATCACAATTGTAACAAAGCCCTTTTTCTCTTTTTTCTTCCAATTGTTGTGGTGTAACCCTTGTAGGTTGTGGAAGGCTAGGAGAAACAACACTTCCATCTTTATAGTTGTGAAGGGAATGCTTCCTGGTTTCCATAATTTTTCTTTCCAATATGTCACAAAGCCCTTTTACTCTTTCCAATTGTTGTGGTGTTTCTCTCTAGAAGGTGTTGCTCTTTGTATCCTCATAATGTGCTACCATTTCCTCCATGAAAATTGACCACGTAACAAGTTGTTTACGAGAACAAAACCCTTCATACCATAAAAATTGATTTGGTTCTAAATATGAAGATGCAATACATACCTTTTGTAACAGTGGTACACCATGTAGATCAAAATATTGCTCCATCTAAAGTATCCAATATACCAGATCCTTGCCATCAAACTTCCTCATCTTGCTTTTTCTTGATTTTATGAGCTCGATCTTGAAACAACTATAACTCTGTACTTTTGAATCTTTAAGTTTTGAAATTGTGACCTGTAATAGCCTTTTTGTCCTCTTTTCAGTGCCACCAGTCTGACCCAAATTGGATTCTCCAAGAAAGAGTTATGAACAATCTCCCAAGATGACTTGATTATAGAACATTCCAGAAGAGCGAACTTGTATGAAGTGCCACGTGTCACTGTTTTGATCTTTGGCTCTAAAAAATATATACAAGAAACTAAAATCCATCCTCTTTCTGTGCCTTCTTACGAAATTTCAATCCGATGCTCAGAGAGAAATTTATGACGATTTTCCCCAGGTCACCTGTTTGGAATGTAATTCAGGAGTCTGCAAAAAGACCAACTTCCTCAGATCATATCTCTAAAAATATAACCAAAAGGCTTTGAAATTTGGACCTGAGGTTCAGTGTGACGTCTTCTCAAATGGGTTTTTTTTTCAACTTCTGAAACGTCGCAGAAAAAAAGTTATAGTGAAAATTCCACGATGACCTATTTGGAGCAGCAAAACCCTAGAATCCAAAGCTCTGATACCAAATGTTATGAAACCAGCTCAAGAAAAGATAGAAAAGATAGATCAACACCTTAGAATTCAGCCTCTTCGAGGGGACAACCATTCTCAGTACACTTATGACATTTAGTGCATTTGCTATCACAATTGTAACAAAGCCCTTTTTCTCTTTTTTCTTCCAATTGTTGTGGTGTAACCCTTGTAAGTTGTGGAAGGCTAGGAGAAACAACACTTCCATATTTATAGTTGTGAGGGGTAGACTTCCTTGTTGCCATAATTTTACTTTCCATTATGTAACAAAGAGCTTTTACTATTTCCAATTGTTGTGGTGTTGCTCTAAAGAAGGTGTCGCTCTTTGTATCCTCATAATGTGCTATAATTTCCTCCGTGAAAATTGACCACGTAACAAGTTGTTTATGAGAACAAAGCCCTTTATACCATAAAAATTGATCCATTTCTAAATATGAAGATGCAATACATACCTTTTGTAACAGTGGTACACCATGTAGATCAAAATATTTCTCCATCTGAAGTATCCAATTTACCGGATCCTTGCCATCAAACTTCCTCATCTTGCTTTTTCTTGATTTTAGGAGCTCGATCTTGAAACGACTGTAACTTTGTACTTTTGGATCTTTAAGTTTTGAAATTGTGACCTGCAGTAGCCCTCTGTGTCCTCTTTTGAATGCCACAAGTTTGACCCAAATTGGATTCTCCAAGGAAGAGTTATGCCAAATCTCCCACAGTGACCTGATTATAGACTAGTTCAGTAGAGTGAACTTGTATGACGTGCCGCGTGTCACTGTTTTGACCTTTGGCTCTGAAAAACATAGACAAGAAACTACAGTCTGTCCTCTTTCTATACCTTCTTACGAATTTTCAATCCAATTCCCAGAGACAAAGTTATGACGATTTTCCCCCGGTCACCTGTTTGGAATGTAATTCAGGAGTCTGCAAAAAGACCAACTTCCTCGGATCATATCTCCACAAATATAGTGCGAAAAGATCTGAAATTAGGACTCGAGGTTCAGCGTGGTTTCTTCTCAAATGGGTTGTTTTTGTAACTTCTGAAACGTCGCAAAAAAAAAAAAAAAAAAAAAAAAAAAAAAAAATAAATAAATAAATTATAGAGAAAATGCCACGATGCCCTGTTTGGGGCAGTGAAACCCTAGAATCCAAAGCTCTGATACCAAATGTTATGAAACCAGCTCAAGAAAAGATAGATCAATACCTTAGAATTCAGCCTCTTCGAGGGGGCAGCCTCCTTTACATTACATAAATGAATAATTCTTCGATGATACAAATGAAAAGACCTCCTTTCTATATATAGGAGTCTAAGGGGTCATAACATAATCAGAGCCGACATAACAATAATAATGTAAGGGCACAATAATAACAATAGTGGGCTTCTATGGGGCACAATAGTAACAATATGGGCACTACATGGGTACATCAATATAATAAGTGGGTTGTACTAATAACAATAAGGGGTTACACTAGTAGTAGAGGGGCCTAACAGAATATCTCGTCCGCCTATAGGGAAACATGTCAAAGGAGACCTTTCAAGGAAAGCTGCAACCCAATCCTGGTAAAACAAACAAAAAACATGAAATTTATAGTCATCCAGCAATAACATACATTTGTTTATGCTTATCCCAAAATCCAATGCAAGTAAGGCAAGATGTTTTCGGCCAGTAAAGGAGTTTGTTAGATTAATTTGTTCAACAACCCTATCGTGATGTAGAGGATGTTCAACTTGATAACCCTAAAAAGAGGGGCCTCTGTCAGGTGTCACTGTTATCTGTGAGGATTCAAACACAGAAACCCTAATTCCAGAAACCCTAGTTTGAAATTGTTCATAGACTTTTTCAACGATGTGAGGACCTGACATAACCATCAGTGGAAACTGAAGTGCCTCATCGTCTTGGCCAACCTCTAAACTTCAAATGACATGCCATCAAATATTGGTAGCTTCGCAATATTTGTATATGGGTGCATACAATTATCATTGGTTGTGACCGAACAACTATTAGTGAAAATATTGTGGACTAGATATAGTGTCTAAATGTTGACAGATTGGCAGCTCAACAAATGAGACTCTTTAGATTCCCAATGAAATGAATTAACCGCAAGAGTGTCAGGCAAAGGGGATATCATGTGATTGGCACCTTCCCATATAGGAGATTGAAAGGTATCATTTGATTGCGTACGTTAACAGACTGTATTGGCTAGGATACAATAAAAAATATTCGAGGTTATGGCCAGAGCGCTCCCTTCAGCGAACAAATTAGGATATAGAGGTTGGTGTGCATCAATTGAAAGGTTATGGTACTATTTTCTTAGAGATACATTGATCGAGTCAAAGGTTTCCAAGATGAGCTCGCATCCGGTAGGATGATGTTGAGAGGAGCGTGATGTGTAGAAACCCTAAGTTGACTTGGTTCAGGGATCTCATCTAGAACGTGAGAACCTGACATAACCATTAGTGGAAGCTAAAGTGCCTCAACTTCTTGATGAGTCCCTAAACATTTGAAAGGTGGTTCAACAAATTTTGGTGGCTTCGTAGGATCAACAGATGGACACATAGGATAATCACCAGAGGCAAGAGTGAATATATTTCTAGTAAGATGAGAATCACTGAAACCACCAGTTTGATCAAGTTGGGTATCTGACACATAAGGCTCTTCTTGGCTTGGGGGTGAAGTAGGATTAATGAGGGAATCAGCTTGAGTTGGGTGAGATGTAGGGCCCTCTTCTTCACTTGTCAAATATTGTGAGTGGCAAGGATCAGGCATAAGGGATTCAGACTCTGCATCCTTTGACTGTAAAACCTCACCCCCATGCACATGATTACAATGAGTGCGAGTGAGATAAGCATATGAATGATCTGAAAGAATTTTTGGTGTAGTAGAACCATGGACTAAATCAGTGTAGAATGGATGCATAGGGTCTGATGAAGGAGCGTCGATCAAACCTAGACTCATAGCCTACCCATTTATGTTCACCAAAGATAAAGACAGATTTACGGGCCTGATGTGTTTCATGGATTTGATAAGACAATCAATGTTACTTGAGACAATACCAAATTCATCATGCACAGGTGAATGAGATCCTAGAATACAGTGCAACATATGTTGAATTTACTCGATTAGTAGACATGTTATGTGATTTTCAGATTCAAGACCAAAAGAGTGTATGAGGGATTTATAGATGAGACCATCAGATCTAGTTCCCAGAAAGTATTGTTCATCGTTTGAACCATTTATGGCCATAATATTATTATGTAACAAGTCAAGAGAAGGATGAGAAATCTCACAAACAGTAATATCTTCCTCGGGGGGTTGAGGTAGTTCCAGGTTCAGAGATATAGTAAAAACAAAATTATGGGTAGAATCTGGACACTACAAATTATGATGATACTCATGCGAAACAAGACTTGTTTATAATCTATAATGTTGTAAAGAAATGAGAATCAATCGTTGAAAATTTATATTCAAATACACCCAGTCGACATCACTTTCAGGAAATTCAAAACAAATATGCACATATTTGAAAGAAAAATCCTCTAAAGATTCTTCAGGGTTCATCCTAAGCTCATTTATTCTCTTTAACACATCTTGAAAAACGTACCTGTCAAATTCTTGTTGGAGCTTACTGATGAGTTTCTCAAACGAATGAATGGACATTGCTAGCAATGTGTCGTACCATTGCTTGGCATGACCTTCAAGGGTGAGGAAGAAAATGCACAAGAAAATTCTCCATCGTTGATCTCAAAAGATTCACAAAACTCAAGGAAGTCAGAAATGTGCTTGAATAAAGGTGTTCCATCCTCACCATCAAACTTTAACTGAGACAAGTGATGGAGCTATTCCTGGGGGATGGAAAACAAAAAAATAGACAAACTAGATAAAAACCCTAGAAGCGAGATTTTGGTCGAAGCCATTAACGGATATGAGACTAAACTGCAGGCTCCAAGGACTCAGCTTGTCACCTGGCCCTCCTTCTAGCACCAATTTGTTGATGGGCCAAAATGTACGGCCAACGACTAAGGGGTCTCCCCGATGTGAAGTCCCAATTAGACCTCACACCATTTGGGGTAGAATCCCCATCCAGTATGTGGGCTCGACTACCACCATGAATGTTTTCTGCTCTTGGTTATCAAACGAGAAGGTACCAGAGTTGGGTGGGAATGAAGTGCTCGACCAGCGAAACAAAAGCAGACCAAGATTGAAAAATTTCATAAAGAGGTTTAAACAAGTCACAACAACGATAAGAAGAGATGAACGATGAGGACGATTAGTTAGCTAAAACCCCATCAGACATAATAAACAATAACATGTTGGAGGTCAATTGTGAAGTAGTTCACAATAGGTCACCGACATGGCAAAGAAAAAGTAAACACAGATTCTAAAGCAAAACATACAGGCAACCACTATGTATCAGTACATAACATCTCGCGTATATGAAAGCACTCATATAGATATGGTGAGGTACCAGAAAGCTAATACAACCACCATGAGTCAGCATGGGAATCAGTGCAAAGGGAAAAAGAAAACATCTTATTAATATTGCTGCAACTTCAAATACATATCATGCAACTGGTCAATACCTAATAGTGGAACATGGACTGTTCTGTTGTGGGGAAAAATGCCTATGCAGGACGATCCTATCCACCTAAGGTGTGACAGCGCCTTATCAACAAACAAATACAGCTATCATGATTTCTTCCTTTATGAAATATGAAATAGAGGAGATTGGTAGACTTACCGTTGTCTTCCAGTTGTCCCTCTCTCAGATCCTTAAACCAGAACAAGGATATCATCGTCCTCAGGGCTGACAAGGGTGGTGCCGCCGTGATTCTTAACATGGTTGATTACCGCAGCAAGATGTTGGATCATCTTCATAATAGTGGAAGCTACAGAAAGCTTTCCAAAAATCCCTTGAAGAAGGTTGCTAAGAATGTGGCTATGGCCATTAAGTCCATTGGATCGTTGAGCTCCTTGCACCATAAGCTAATTGAAAGCAACCCTATTACTCCTAGAATCTATGGCCTCCCTAAAATTCACAAGGAAGGTGCCCCCTTAAGGCCCATCGTCAACACCATTGGAGGTCCTACCTATCTTCTGGCGAAGTTCCTGGCTTTAAAGCTTAAGCCCCTCATTGGTAAGACCGAGTCCTTCGTAAAAGACTCTGCCTCCTTTATCGATGAGCTCAAGGACATTAAGCTTGATCCTGGGGACATTCTTGTCAGTTTTGATGTTGTTTCCCTGTTCACTTGCATCCCTATTAATGAGGCCATGATTGTGATCAACCGCCTAACGGATCCTGACACGGCTAGGTTGGTTGAGATCTGTCTCACTTCTACCTTTTTCAGTTTTGAAGGGGAGTTCTTCGAGCAAACATGTGGGGTTGCTATGGGATACCCCCTCTCCCCTGTTGTGGCTAATCTTTTTATGGAAGATTTCGAGTCCAAAGCTTTGAACTCTTCCCGGCTCCTTCCTAAGCTATGGAAGAGGTATGTGGATGACACCAATGTCATTTGGTCTCACGGCCAGGATGAGCTTGATCTCTTCTTTGATCATCTTAACAGGCAGTCCTCGGCCATTAAGTTCACTAAAGAGCAGGAAGTTGATGGATGCCTCCCTTTCCTTGATATTCTCATTTCTAGGAATGAGGATGGTTCCCTAGCCCATCAAGTTTTTCGGAAGAAAAATCATACGGAGCAGTATCTTCATGCCAGTTCCCACCATTTCCCAGCTCAAAAGATGGGGTTTCTTAGTACCCTTGCTACTCGGGCCCTAAGGATCTCGGACAAGAAGAGCTTTGAGAAGGAGAAATCCCATCTACTGGATGTCTTTGTGGAGAATGGTTATAGTAGATACATGGGTCATAGGGCTTTCCTTAAAGCTTCCAAGAATTCTCTGGTGAAAAGAGAGCCAAAAGATCGTGTTCCTGGTGTCCTTCTTCCTTATGTTCAAGGGACCACTGATAGAATTGGTAGGATTCTCAGGAGACATAGTATCCCAGTATCCTTCAGGCCCCTGAACACCATTCGTTCGTCTCTCAGATCGGTGAAGGATCCCATCGACCCTAAAGATATGAAAGGTGTTTATTTGATCCCTTGTTCTTGTGGGACCCCCTATATTGGGGAGACTGGTCGTTCCATTAATCAGAGGATTAGTGAGCACGCAGCGGATCTGAAGCATAGGAGATTTAAGTCTTCCGCTTTGGCTGAACATGTGGAGAAAACCAAGCATCAGGTTTGTATCGAAGAAGCCAGTGTTATTGCTAAGGTTCCGCATTTCCATCATCGAAAATTCAGGGAAGCTCTGGAGATTGAAAAGAGACCTAGCAATCTCAATAGAGACGATGGGTGGAAAATCAGTAGATGCTGGGTCCCTGCCCTCTCCTCCTAGTCATTTTTCCGTCCTCTGTGGTTTTTATTGTTTTTTCACGTATTTATTTATGTCATTGTCATCCTTCTAATCGCCTTTCCTTTATGTTTCTGATTAGTTAAGGGCCTGGTGGTAACTTATTTCCTTATATTGTTACTATTTAACTCGCTATTTAGCTGTATTCAGGACTCTATTCATCTTTTTTTCCCTTTTATTCTTATTTAGTTATTTTATTTATTATTATTAATTTATTTATTTTGTTATTTTTTGATTTTTATTATTTATTTATTTATTTTATTCATTTATTTATTTATTTTTATTATTATTATTATTACTGTTTGAGTTATGTTTTAGTCCCCTTTTTATTTCTTCAATTCTATTTATTCATTATTATTTTATTTCATTTTTATTTTTATTTCGTGTTTTGTTATTATTTTACTTTTATTTAATTAGTTATTTTATTATTATTATTATTTTTAGCTTTTATTAATTAATTAATTCAATTAATTCATTATTTTTAAGCTTATTATTTTATTTTATTCCCTCTTAGTTATTCATTCTTATATATTTATTATTATTTTATTTCATTTTTTCGTTGTTTTATTAGTATTTTTCGTTTATTTAGTTAGTTATTTTTATTATTAATTTTTAATATTATTAATTAATTAATTTAATTAATTTATTATCACTTGATTTATTATTTTATTTTTATTTTTGTTTTGCGTTTTATTTTATCTATTTATTTTTATTTTTATTCTCGTTTAACTCTTAGTCATATCTAGTGGTTTATTTTTGTTTGATTTATCTTTTATTTTATTTATTTTTATTTTTGTGTTTGTGTATTTGTTTTATTTTTATTATTTTAGTTCGGGTTTTATATCTATTTATTTATTTAATTTGTTATTTTAATAGTTTACTTAGTTATTCTCCCTTAATTCTTTCCTAGAAACAGTCCATTGCAACTAATTTTCTTTTATTAGTAATTTGACCTTTAATTTTTGATTATTTATTGGTTATCTTTATTTTGATCATGGTCCTTTGGTCAATATTAGTGGTTGGGTCAAACTAGCCGTTGGAGGCTCTGCTCGGTCTATATAGCATGCTAAGCTAGATCTGTTTTCTTCATCTTGTCCTGACGATGAACCACACTGGTTGGTTCGAAACGCGTCGACAAATGACTTTTCATGTGATTTACGCCGAAATCTTTCTCTAACTTAATATGGATCATAGAAGCCTAAACTCTATTAGATCCTCTTCTCTTTGTGTGTCCACAGCTACTTGCCTCCTCGATTGATCAAGAGAACAGCTACTTGAATCCCACGAGATCACAAGAGAACAGCTACCTATGACAAGAGAACAGCTACTTGCAACAAGAACAGGCAGATATACATATTCATAAATGATTCAGGATTAGAAGTAAATCAAATATACTAATGCAATCATACAAAATACACCAGCATATAGGAAAGAATCAAGATAGCTTTATTGAAAGTAACAAGGTTCAGGAAGAGATACAACCCATAGGGCTCCAACCCAGCATCTCATTCCCAGCAGAATGGAATTCCTTCTTCAGCTCCCTTCAAAGCATAACACACCCAATGTTTCTAGCCACAAACCAACAACAATTCTTTGCAAATACCAAATTCCAGCCCCCCTTGACCTCATGGAGAGAGATCTATATATAGGGATATTGGAGAGAGGATGAGTCAGCTTGAGACTGGTCTGAGACTGACTAGTGTCCTCTCCCACTTCAGTTCTTGAGTCCACTTGGAGGTTCTTGCCTCCACTTGGAGATTTGGAACCTCTTACTCATCACCAGTCGAATTCCCTGATCCAAGTGTCATTTTGGAAGCTTCCTGGGCATTGACACCTTGAGGAATGACTCTGCCACTTGTCCAAACTCGCCCAACGCAGGTAGCCTTCTTTGCAGTTGACATTCAACGCAGGTAGACAGTGGAGTAGTTGACATTCAGCGCAGATGCTCAGTGGAGCAGTTGACATGATCCAGAATTGCCTTGTTTTGAGTGTTTTCAGGTGGAGAACTTTTGTTAAGTGCTGTGGTTTGATGGCCTTGTTCCTCTAGGGGCAAGAACAACATGTTTAGGGACTTTGGATCCCTTGATTATTGACATTTCATGCTCAGTGATGCAAGGCACAAAAATGTCTATAACAGTTTCCCCCTAAAGTATGAGGCCGTTTATCGGTTGAAATGCTTTATCCAGGAGGGTCCGAAGTTCATCCATCTGCTGGGAGGAGACCTGTAATAAAATACAATACAATACATTATGATTCATACTGCTTTCATGATCTAGCTGAGGCGGGCATTCCCATGCTCAGCTTTATAAATTCATTTTTGTACATAGAACAGACGATCGTCTGATCGTAGACTGATAATTTTAGTGAAATTATCATCCTTTGAGTAGGATGATCATTTGTTGCAATGATGTACATGTCAAATGTCTTTATCTTTCCTGAATATATATCGCAGCCCGGATGGATGAAACTAGATCCGGGGTCTTCAAACTCGTTCGATCTTCACTCTAAGTACAAGTCGATCCATGTGAGAATTGCGCTGAAGTCGAACATGGAAAGACATCGCTTGATTACCGGTAAATGATGTAAACCGTTAACAAGCGCGAGAGGAATCACTGATAATGATAATGACCCTCAAGGTATTGCAGTACAATTCACGTGGTGTGAATAAAGGACTTGGCGTCGAACACCACGCAAAATCTTCTGGTCGAAGGTCATTGATGTATACCTGTCGCCGGAAGTGAGAAACTTGTCATTGAGGTATGCAAGCTTCAAAGTACTGAAGGGGTTGCTCCTAGATCAACTCCTTGGATAATGAGCTGATGTCGACAAGGAGCGATCCGTCAGAGGAGGGCCTTAATGAATCCCACATCAGTGACACGGAACGGAGCTAATGATTTTAATGGAGGTGAAAACATCCTGTGACATATGATTCAGGGTGGCGGTCATGAATGGATGAAGGATAATGTATGGCAGTGGATGGGACCCGGTTGACTCTTTCTGAACGACTTCTCTTGAACATATGGCGACACTGATGCGATGGATCAGTAGCATTACCCCAAATATGGATGGTATGGCAAGACCATGGTGATGTGACCGGTGAATGAAACAACCCAACCTGAATGTGATACAGAGGAAAAGTGTCATGTTCAAGAGTGACCTGCTACCATCAAAGTTTTCTTGATTTTTCCCAATTTTTCCCCAGTCATTGCTGACCAGTACCTCTTTATTTTTGTCAAGCTTGAGAAGGATAACATATGCTTGTTCTATAACATGCCCTTCGGGCAAGCCTATCGCTATGTTTTAACGAGCTTAGCGATAGTGAAACTCGTTCTCGTCTAAAGACAAGTTTGTCGCTATTTAATAATTTTAACGAGTCTAACGACAAGGATAACTCGGTCCTTTTCATTTTTAGAGAGTCTGAAAAGGTACATAAAGTTAACTCCAAAATTCCTTTTTCGTCATCTAATCCCTTAAGTCCGAAAAAGTATAAAACAATACAGAAGGGATGAGTTTTCGATAACTTTAACGAGCCGAATAAAACAAGCGCTCGACCTTTTTGTGCAATAATCCCTCAGGTCCAAAAATATTAAAATCTAGAGGAGGGATAGCTCTTCCTGTCCTTTAACGAGCTAGAAGGCCAAACCTCGGCAATCTTTTCATATTTTATGAGTCAGTTGAAAAGAGCTTAAAGAAGACTCATCTTTTGAGGAACGAGTGATAAACAGGGATAGCAACTGATTCCAGGTACAGTTTGGAATTTTCCAATCACGACAGTGTCACAAGGATGGCTAGGTGAAATCACTCTTCACAGTTGTTCCTCAAAATTGGTAAACAATCATATGGAGGTGAACGATCGGCCAAATGAAAGTGGAGGCGGCAGGTGCAAACACGAACAAGGATTTTATGGCTGATAAATTTACGATCACAGCGGTTATTTACCGGGATAGGTTCATTTTTTATTTAAAAATGAGCTTAAACTCTGGAGGAAACATTGCTCACTGCTTATATTTATTTTTTAACGAGCATGAAGACCGCGTTAAAACTGCTCGGATCTTGCATTTATTTTTTAACGAGCATGAACTTTATGCTAAAACTGCTCGATTACCCAGTCTTTTGATAAGAGTGTCTCATCAAGATTCTATTTTTTATGGAGCTTCATCTCACTAAGCTTTGCTCCCAATCCTTTCTTTATGCAAGTTCGGAAACGGCTAATCCTACGAGTTTAAAGGGTTATACCTACAGGTTTAAAGGGAGGACCTAAAAATTTAAAAAATAAATAGTCGCCCCTTGCTTGCACTCCAAAAGGTTTGCATGCCCCCAGGTATAAAACAGAGATTCAAGGTTACCTCTACTTTTCTGCCATCGAAACTTTCGTTTCACCGGGAGAGGAACCTCTTTCAGGTTACCCAAAGATTGTCTCGTTAATCTTTCAAACAAAACGCTTCCTCGACAATGTCTACTGAAATAGACAAGGGTGAATGACTGGTGTCAAACACGTAACTTTGACAAAAGAATCTTATTCTAGAACAACCCCTCTTCCATTCACGGACGAGGTACGGACTAGTCATATTCTCCCGCGGAAACCTATCTTATACCCAAAGTTTCCCTGCCGAAGCAGGCCAGGATGCATGCCCCCTGGGTTCCAGTCATATCCTCCCGGATTACTCGCACTCATCAGGAGGACGGACCGTGGGTTGAGACACTACTTGCATGAATAGACCATTTAGGGATGGCACATGACTATTTGCGATGTGTGATCCGGGAAACGAAAGTTGGTCCACGAGCTTGACCATTCTTCCTCCATGTGGAAAACACATTACTCTAAAGAGTGAGGAGACTACAGCTCCCATGCAATATATATAGTCTCGTCCAAGGAGTAGGTTATAATCCAAGGGTCCTTGAACGACCATCACGTTCATTTGAACGGTCTTCCCTTTCAATGTTATAGGCACATTGGAGAGGATCCCTAAAGGTCGACTGGTTCCTTTATCAAAACCTGATAGATCTCTCATCTCAGGTAAAAGCGCCGGCGAACCAAGCGCTTTCCAAGCAATAGAGGAAAGGATACTCACAGATTCCCCCTCATTAATGATAGTGCCAGCCGTTACCATTCTGTATATTTGACAAATAATTCTGAATGGCACATTGGCTGGCAACCGGGGTCTGCCTAGTTGGTTCCAATCAAAGGACACAACCAGGTTGCTTGGTGGTGGGACCGAATATACGGCCGGATAGCGCTCTGATGAACTTCCTTCCTGCGACAAAGGAATGGTGGCATTGCCCCCTTGATCATCAGAGTCAGTGCTGATGAAGAGAATCTGGACGGTGTCGTCTGTATTCTCCTCTGTGATGGTGTCATTTGAAGATGGAGCTTCTGAAGGCAAAGCCGGGTCAACTGCCGTATCAACCTTTTGACTTTCGTCAGGCATGGATCCAGACGGTTCTTCTTTAATGACAGGTGCTTCGGCTGACCATCTAAGTGGCTCAGCCGGATTCTCAACTAGTGAGGGACTTGGCAGGAGTCTTTGATATCCAGGAGGAAGATTCGCTCGTAAAATCGGGCGATCTTCCAGAACTCTTTTTGCCTCATCTAAGAAGGGACAACGGTGGATGGCGTGATCTCCTTCACACAGTCTGCAGGGAAATTTAACTCTCCCATTCTGTCCTGGAGCTTCACTCCCACTAGTTGACGGGGAGCAATCGACATGGCTATCAGAGGTCGATGCTTCCGAATTGTGCAAACGGGGGGACCAGTCTCTTAGTATCCGTGGGATACAGGGACAATCTCTATGGAAGTGGTCTCCCCTGCATATGACGCATGGCGATTTAGGCCTTACGAGTGCGGTGTGTGGATTTTTGTTAGGTGACACTTGTTTGCCCCCAGTCGCCTTAGGCTCCTTCTTCTTCTTTTCTTTCTTCTTCTTCTCCTTCTTTTCCTTAGGAACCCGATTTTTTGATCGACCAGTTCTGTTAAGCGAAGAGGAAGGAGGGGAGGAAGATGAAGTGGAAGGCTGGGAGGCAACTCTTGTCTGATCTAACTGTTGACTCGACTGTTCAGGAGTGGTGGTATTCTGAACGACATTGGTCGAAAAGAGCCAAACTGGTAGGCCAATTGTCAGTTCTGGAAGCGACAATGTGGCCATGTGGGGCGCACCAACATCTCCCCAAGAGGAGAAGGGACTAGGATTTCCACCCAAGGGAACTCCTTGGTTGGTGTGCTCCATCTTTTCAACCTAAAGATCAACACAGGATTAAAGGGTGATTGTTCCGTTTAAAATAAATTGTTAACGACGCTTTTAGACACAACTTGCTTTTTCAGTTTTAAAGAGTCGAGAAAAAGCTAAAGATGACTCTAGTCTCCTTCGATGTTTTAACGAGCCCGAAGTGACAAATGCTTGGATGGACTTTTTCTGTTATAGAGTCTGAAAAAGGCCAAAAGGAACTGCTCTGGAGATCTAGGCAGAGGGTGTGCCAAACCTTTCGCAAAATCACAGAATACTTTTTACAGTACGGGTGGTCGATCTTCGTGAATGCTGTGTTCACTGCATTGCGATCAGTAGGGCGGCCGACACGGCTTCCTAAGGATAAAAGATATATGCCTATAGGGGTCTCCCAATATATACGCGACGGTACGTGGGAGCACAATCCGTATTAGCGCCGCCGACTCTCAGGAGGAATCACCCACCTTCTTCGAGATCGGCAGTCACTATGTTTAACGACGCGGGAACACGTCTCTAGCCTAGACCTCTATGTTGTGCGTTATGTTACAAAGCATTGTTAGGTTCATTCAGTTTATTTTAGGTTGATATTTTTAAAGTTTGCCTTTCAAGGTTCACCACGAGATGTATGATACAACTTCCTAAATGCAGTCTAAGATGATAAGCAAGCTTTACAATCTTTCAACTTTGAAAATCCTAGCTACTAAGGGAAATGAGAGCGACTAGCTTTTCTCAAAGAGCAATCAGCACACTCTAATGCACTTTCCCTAAATCCATCATGCAAACTTATCAAATGCAAAATGCACAATGCAGGTGTTTGTTTTCACTTTCTTAGTATAAATGCCTACAAAGAAAGCTTTTTGCACAACATTGAATTTGCTTTTACAATGATAAAAAATAAACAAGTTCACTTTCTTCGAAATCAACAAGGGTAGAAGAGATTACAATCACTTTGCGATTTTTGAAATAAAGACTCGTTTTGATACTTTGAAAAGAACAAATTCAAACCAATAAGCAAAAGTAAAACTATAATCAATCTGAAAAAACAGCCAATGAACTCTCTTCTAAGATCACTTTCAATCAGATCTGAATCAAAGGCTACAGAAAGACTCCTTTACTCATGCAAAGGAAGACTGTAAATGACGCCACAAACACATAAAAACATTCACAATCTTTTTGTACAAAAATTGGGGCGGAATTCAAGCAAAGAAAAGGGTTATCAGACTAGCACCTATGTTGGTTAAAGGCTGCAAAAACAGAGATCAAAACAGGGCAAAAGAGGACAAAGAACCCCAGCTGCACAAGGTCACACTGGTTCAGCGCAGGTCCAACACTGTCAGTTTGACATTCAGCGCAGGTAGCCCCTTCGGGACCTGCGTTGAAATGCAGACTGCCTTCACAGTGCCTGCGCTGAAGAGAGAAACTCTCGTTTCTCTTGGTTTCTGGGTCACAAAATGCTCAAAAATCAACTGTTTCAGGCCAAATCAGAAACACAAGCAAGGAATAAACAGAGGGATGCTTTGATAGGGTACTAAAGACTATCACAAGGATCAATCAAATCATTTGTGGATCTAGTTTAAATCATAGACAAGTCCAACATACTGGATCAAAGCAACAACTTTTACTTTGCATCCGGGAAAGATACAGTTCAAGAGTTGCTGTCAAGTCTATGAAGTAAACAAATGACGGAAACACAAATGAAATGAATAAACAAGTTCTCCCCAGCGGAGTCGCCAATTTGTTGTGGGGAAAAATGCCTATGCAGGACGATCCTATCCACCTAAGGTGTGACAGCGCCTTAGCAACAAACAAATACAGCTATCATGATATCTTCCTTTATGAAATATGAAATAGAGGAGATCGGCAGACTTACCGTTGTCTTCCAATTTTCCCTTGAACTAGATCCTCTTCTCTTTGTGTGTCCACAGCTACTTGCCTCCTCACTTGATCAAGAGAACAGCTACTTGAATCCCACGAGATCACAAGAGAACAACTACCTGTGACAAGAGAACATCTACTTGCAACAAGAACAGGAAGATATACATATTCATAAATGATTCAGGATTAGAAGTAAATCAAATATACTAATGCAATCATACAAAATACACCAGCATATAGGAAATAATCAAGATAACTTTATTGAAAGTAACAGGGTTCAGGAAGAGATACAACCCATAGGGCTCCAACCCAGCATCTCCTTCCCAGCAGAATGGAATTCCTTCTTCAACTCCCTTCAAAGCATAACACACCCAATGTTTCTAGCCACAAACCAACAGCAATTCTTTGCAAATACCAAATTCCAGCCCCCCTTGACCTCATGGAGAGAGATCTATATACAGGGATATTGGAGAGAGGATGAGTCAGCTTGAGACTGGTTTGAGACTGACTAGTGTCCTCTCCCACTTCAGTTCTTGAGTCCACTTGGAGGTTCTTGCCTCCACTTGGAGATTTGGAACCTCTTACTCATCACCAGTCGAATTCCCTGATCCAAGTGTCATTTTGGAAGCTTACTGGGCATTGACACCTTGAGGAATGACTGCCACTTGTCCAAACTCGCCCAGTGCAGGTATCCTTCTTTGCAGTTGACATTCAACGCAGGTAGATAGTGGATTAGTTGACATTCAGCGCAGATGCTCAGTGGAGCAGTTGACATGATCCAAAATTGCCTTGTTTTGAGTGTTTTCAGGTGGAGAACTTTTGTTAAGTGTTGTGGTTTGCTGGCCTTGTTCCTCTAGGGGTAGGAACAACATGTTTAGGGACTTTGGATCCCTTGATTATTGACATTTCATGCTCAGTGATGCAAGGCACAAAAATGTCTATAACATGTTCATACCATCGCCTAGTGTGAAAACCCTAGCCCTACTGCAAAACCACTCTCCTAGCTACCAAGAGCTGAGTGACCTTAGCTCTTAAGCATCAATAAACTCTCTCTATTGGCCTCAACTCGAGAGCTAAAGCCTGCCCCCCCCCCCCCCCCCCCCCATTCATAAGTGAGGGATGAGGGCACATTTATAGAGGTCAGGTGACCATTCACCTACTATGACATTTGGCCTTCCCTCGTGCCCTTTCAGCTACCTTCATGCCTCTTGAGATTCCTCACAACTCTCTCTTGCCTATTGCCTACTACAAGCTTCATTTCTCTCAACTTCACTATTGGCATCATAGGAGAACATTTACAAAAAAGAAGAAGAAGATGTAGAGGGTTCTTGTAGAACCTAGAATGATTGTTACCAAGGCGGTTGTGAGAGTACAAGACCAAATTGTGTGGTTCCTTGGCTGCATGGAATTCCATTTTGGTTGCCATCATGTCTCGATCAACCATGCTAAGCCGACTTATTTACTGGTCGAACATCCTAGCTATAGGTCTTCCCATGAGTAGCCCTAGATTTCTTCGCATAGGTCTGAGTCCTTGACTTCCTGTACCCTGTAAGACAATTACCATAATTAGACATGATGATAATTGAAGAACCACACCATAAATGTAACAATTGATAAATAAATGACAATAATCATGAAACCAAAATAAACTTTGGATCCCTAGATAGTTCTATCCTATGCTACAATGAATTCAATTAACGTGATCTTTATGGAGTGTCTCTGGGCTCAAAACTATTTACAATAGTTCGTGAAAGGACTATACATATCTATCCTTGATCTAATAAATCATCAAGAAGTGTTTAGGGTGAAGGACCCGGGGCATTTGTTATATTCTATGGAGGAGTTACAGTGCTAAGAGGTATATAGATTCCCAGGCTTCAAGATCCAAAATACATGTGGCCAACTCTCTTGAATTTGATGTTGGATGACTATGGAGGTTTCTTCTCAATACCATATATGTTCATCCACAATCCAAATTTTATAGTGGTCAAAGAATGGAATTTCGTAATAAAACTGGTAATTTAACTTCCAGTGTTTCAAATAAAAGGAAACTTCATCAAGAACACTGTTGCACAACTCTTCTATAACTCCCTTGTCATTTGGGCATTGATAATATCTCTCAATGGGCAGAAATTATTTGTCTCTTACTTACTTCATGATTTCTTTTGTCTCGTGGTTGCTGCACATTCTCATCATTAATTTAAGGGAAAAATGCATAATGCTTGTTTTCATTGCCCCATGCAACATCTAGAGATGGTTTGAGAATACCCTATTCAAATCATGTCACCTTTATGACCCAAGCGTGGATCCCGCAACCTCACAATCACTAAATATATCCTAGTTGGAAATGCGACTTGTAGCAGTTCGACAACCTCATGATCCGTTGAAATAAAATGTGACCTTTGGGAGTAAAGTCAATCTATAGGGTCATTTGCGACTTACGAAAGTTGCATAGTCACATTACAATGAAGTCACATCTTCTGGCTGCTTCCCTGAGGCATAACATGTAATTGTGTGACCTCGGTGGAAATGTGACTTACCAAAGGTTGCATAGTCACGTTTTGCTAGAAGTCACACTTGGATGGTTGGGCACACCTATGACCTCGCAACTTGCTGGAAGGATTCTTGAAAATCGGCTACATAGTCGCAAAATTCGTAGGACAGGGGAGGTCGCACCTATCTCTGCTTGTTTTGGGGCAGTTTTGCAACCTAGCGATTTGGGAGAGGTCGCAGAGTTGCATTCAAAGGGGGTCACACTTTCTGGAGATGATCTGGTTGTGGCTATGTGACTTAGCAATCTGGGCAAGGGTCACACAACCGCAACATTAGACAATTCATGTTGATTATTGTGTTTTGCAACGGAGATCTGTGACTGGGTGACCTCCAAAGAAAAATGCACAATGACACGGCAATGTTGGTCGCATATTCATTAACCCTCTCCAAGTGTGATATTGTGACTTGCAAGTGACTCAACTATTCAATACAGGAAAAATTGTCAAGTCATTCTGGTGCTCTAGATTTCATTGGATATGGTCGCATAACGAGCATCCATTCTAAAAAACTTCAATATGAGCCTCCCCATGCACTTTTTGATGAGATGGGATGCATGGATTCGATGTGTATCCATGCTTACTTCATTTATCACCCCGTTTAATTCCCTGATAAAAAATACCGATACAGATGATCGTTGTCCTGATAAAGAAGCCCGAATACTGCTAAAATCGAGTCACATATTTGATACCTCCCTGAAGGTAATATAGAGCACACCCCTCCATCAGTTCCATCATTCTCTCTATGCCCAGAATAATTCTCAACTCAAACCAACCATCGGACTTGCGATGCTATGCTTGCTTAGTGGAATTGGAAACCCAATTAACATCCTTCTTTTTATTATGATGAATATTTCATGCCTGCCTTGTTGAGTACTGGAGTTGAACAACCAACGCGAGTCTTCTTAGTTGTAGTTAATGATTCACCACCCCACTGTTGGAATTAATTAACTCTACCTCCGCTACCTACTATTGTCTAAAGCAACACCAATCAAGTGCCCGATTGCAACACTAGATTCAAAAACCACTTTCATGGATTGATGCAAGAGGCCCTCCAATTCTAAACTAGGAATTAATAGAAATTCCCATTGATGTTGACTTTGATATCTGCCCCTCCAATGGCAACTTCAACATCATATTATTTCCATCTCCTCTATTATTTATGTCCCCATGCTTCGCTTTGGATCGTTTGTTGGATTTTTATGGTTTTATGAGTGAAGAGGTCTCCCATACGACTTTTGGGTGCATTGTGATGGCTCAAGCCTCAAAACATAATCCATTTTTTTTCAAACACACACCATGACACGTAATTAAGGAATTCTAGCATTAGAGCATCATAGTGTTGTCGTGACAAGGGACCACTTATGCAAATGTAGCGTAGTTTGTGGTACCTTCAGGGCATCCTGAAAAATCAGATGAGATGAAAAATAAGATTTTATTCCATAGACACTTTTGTGTGAACAATAAATGAATAAAACACTAATTCATTTGAGGAGCCTAAACAATAAATGATCCTAACTTAAGATGTCATTTTATATTGGTTGATGAAACCATGCTTAAGTTTGGAGGCCAACTCAACATTTTGGTGCTTTCATGGATTTATTAATTACAATCGGTTTTGATAACACATGATTCCCAAGGGGTGTTGCACTCATAGAGCGAGCTTCTTGAAATGTTAGTGGTATCTGGACTATAGGTTACCACAATCTAGGGTTTTGAATATCCATTAGAACAAAAACCTTGATAAAAATGTTAATGTGCATGCCGAGATGAGGAATCAATCATGAACCGAGGGTCCTATGACACACAACAATTTCTTCCATGATGATTGACAATGTTAATGGGAGCACACTCTCAATGGGATGTGAATTAGGTCAAAACCGAGGGGGATCACCTTTTCCCATTTAGGGTTTCGCCCAAACCTAAAAACTGTCCATCGTTTGAAAAGCCAAATTGCATGTATGTTTTCTCAGATGGGCTCAAAAACCATGAGACTCTTGACGCATTAATAAATCCATCAACCTTCAAAACCCTAATGCGGTCCTAAGGAATATGTCTGAGATGAAACATGGTGTGCAGATGCAATGTACGAGATGTGAGTGGGCGCACAAAAGGGAGTGGATAGTAAAATTCACGGGGAGAGAAACCGATTAGGGGCCCTATCGAAACCCTAAAAGCTTGGGGAAAATGATGGGGTACCCAAAATTTTGAATATGCCGAAAATTTGGGTGGTGTTGTAGCGGCTACAACACATACTTATATTCCACCCTATCCTGCAGTCACTGATCATATTTTGAGTAGTGTCGCTTCAAAATTTATCTACGGGATCGTTATGCTGCCATTCATGGATTAATGAGGCTCTAAAATAGAGGGAGTGATGAGGCTATGGCATAGAGGGAGAAGTGAGGCTTCAACTATGACTTATTGTAGAACAAAAGTACTAAGGCTTTAACAAATGAGATGGTTACAAAAAATTTTCAAAGAGAGAAACATGGAGTGTAGGAGAATGTATTCTTCATAGAGCATATGAATTTCCCCATTTTTATGACTAGCCATGGAATTGGTGAATGGGATTGTCCAGCGAGGCTCTCCCTCCATGAGAGAGAAGAATGTTGATCGAGAACATTGAACACATGCCTTCCCCTATCTTTATAACTAGCCATGGACTTGGTGACGGGGGTCATGCAGTCGGTCCTAAGTGTGAGTGTACTTGTTGTAGCCATGGACTAGGCTAAGTACAGGCCCGAGTATGCATCCTACCTGTTATCACTGAGAACTGCAGTTGCATGTATATAAGTTAAGTCCAAAAATTTCACGGGTAAAAATGAATGTTATATGGTTGTTCTCCTATGTTTACCATTTAGGTGTCATGTTCTTCAATGATAATGCTGAGAATCATTTTCAAAATCACGAGTCATCCTTCATCATGATTGAGTAAGATATGTCTTGTCTCGTATGTGTCATTTGTCCTTTTTCGCAGTTTCGCAGCACCTTTCCGCAATTTCGCAGCACTGTTTGATTGGCTGATTTTGCAGCGCAGTAATGTTTTATCCTTTTCGTAGCGCTAGCCATTTCGCAGCACATGTCACTAAATTATAATGGTCTGCGCTACGAAATCGCGGATTCGGGATTTTGCAGCGCACATTCTCAAAATGTCATGTCCAGGGATGAGTCATTATGTCCGGTCGGATTGTTGTCAGTTTATGTACCTTCCAAACAATTAAGAGGCATCATTCCTCCAATAGGTTCAGAGTCATGCACATTAAGTTCATTTAAATATCCTTGTCATGCATGGTTGTGTCATGATGTTCTATTATTATTATTTGAAGCGGCCAGCTTACATGTTAAGCTATTTGAATTGTAATGAGCCCGAATTTCTTCTTCAAGAGAGCTGCATTGCAAGCGAGCCCGTGTTCTAAAGTTTGAAGTTGCCTATTGAGTTGAAGCTGCCGGTGTTACTGTGTGCAAAAGTTTTCAAGGCGTAATGGAGAAGAAAGAGCATCGATCAGGAAGGTGTCAAAGAGCAGAACCCGAAGGATTAGACTTGACATTGAGGGAGGAAGGTGTTAAAAAGGCCTTCAAAGACGTTGGTTGCTGGAGTTTTTGTGAAAAGCTGAAGGGAGGACACACTCAGGTAACAAAAGAATTTGCATTGAATTTTATAGGCTTGAGTTCCAAAGTATCTATGTTAGAATTCCCAGTGTCTCCAGAGGCTATTGCTAGGGTGACTGAGATTCCTAGAGGAGGCCAGGAGTGGTTCAAGAATTTCAAGTTTGACATGAGCCCCTGTAAAATATTCTTGAAGGAAGCCTATGTGAATGAAGATTTGACCAAGGCTGTACCTAGAAGTTATGTTAAGGAGAGTTATGCTATGCTTCTTACTTGTATTCAAAAATATTTAACTTGTGAGGGCAGGTATAACAAAATTTATTCATATCATTTCAAGTTGTTGCTGCATTTCACGGGTAAAGCACCTATAGATCTCCCATTCTACTTGTTTCGAAGCCTCAGTAAGATGTGTGATAAAATTCAATTGAGGAAGGACGATTGTGAGTCATCACTGTTTCATCATGGCCTAGTTAAACTATTAGTGATGGATGCCTTGCAAAAGATTGGTAGGGATTGGGATTCTTTCATTTATATGGCCGGGTTCCAGAGCAAGACAGGACTCACCCCACAGCCACTCAGAGAAAGAGAAGAATTGATGGAGGAACCCACTATTGCTGAGCTTAGGAAGGAGGCTAGTGAGAAAAAGAAAGTTAAATCTCAGTTGAACAAACCAGTCAAACCCTTGATTATTAAAGAGCCATCTCAGCCACCTCAGTCATCATCCAAGGGAAAGTCAAGCAAAAGAAGGATGTTCATGGATCATTTGAATCTGAAAAAGCATCAAGAGTTAAAACTAGGGGTCAACTAAGCAAGGAGAAAGGTAAATCAGTGGCTGTGGAAGAAAGTCCAATTTCAAAGGCCAGTCTAAGTGACCTACTTGAGGCTATTGAATTTGAACAGGGAGAACCAGTGCATCTTGAACCCATGCATATTGATTTAACCCAATCTTCTCCTGAGAGTGCTAAGAAGTCAAAAGCTTCGAAAAGATTAAGGTTTGATGAGCCTAGTGAAGCATTTATGTTCAAGCCAAGAAGGCCAGTCACAAGGAAGCAAATTAAAGAAGCTGAGAAAGTGAATAAAGAAGAAGAAGCTGTAAAGGAGAAAGTGCATAAGGCAAAGAAGGCTGTAAAGTCACCCAGAACTAAAGTAATTGATGTATTGACAAAAACGGTAGAGGCAGTCAAACATAAAGACAAGGATAAGAAGGTCATCATCACCCACGGGGGAAATGTGATTGCCATAAAGAGTCAAGTGAAGACAGCCATGAAATATCAGGTGGGAGCAGCCAAAGAAGAAATTGTCAAAGCCAAAAATGTGACTAAGGAGCGTGCAGTTAGGTATGCCAATTATAAAAGAGCTGTGTTGAATGGCAGCAAAAACTTAATGGGTCAGACAGATTATGTGGCTGATGTATATACTTGGACTGTCCCAGCTCTAAAACAAGCTAAACTCCTCAGACAAATGAACCTGACTCTGAGAGCTAAAAACAAAGCTTTAAAGAAAGAAGTTTCAAAGTTGAAGATGCAGCTAGGTCAGCTAGCTCATTGATTTGAAGAAAAGGTGATATTTTCAGTTTTGGTCAATTTTGTTTGAGTTTCTCTATTTTTGAAATCATCTAAGTGTTTGGCACCTGTAGAGGAGGTTTGAAAAGTTAAAGGTTCAAGTAAAGGAAGCTTTAGTGCAAATGCATTCTGTTTTGGTAAAAACAGCAGTTTCGTAGCGCGCTACGAAACTGCTGTAGGTGCTGTTTTATAAGGAAGATGAGCAGTTTAATGGTGAGGTCAGTAGATTTTTGAAGGAAACACCAAAGTAATGAAAGAGATATCACTCAAGGCTATCCTAGCTATTCAGAGAATGACAGGTGGACCTTTTGGTAAGGGTAAAATTTTTGTCTCAAGTTAAACTTTTGTAAAGCTACTTTATGACAAGTTAGGGTTTAGCAGAATGGCATACGAGGAGTATCTTTTTGGTTCATACACCTGGCTATCAGTGAAGCTTCCAACGCATTTGAAGTATGGTGAGGCTCGTGAGTTTTGGGATATTAAAGGAGCTGGGACATGTTGCTTGATTTTCGGAGGATGGTAGGAGACAGGGACCATAAAAATAGGGGTTTTGATCCTAATGATAAATGATCCATCAGCGCCTTCAGGTATCCAAAGTCAGCGTTCCTTGCACCTGTAGCTCAGTCATCTCAGCCTAACCAACAGAAGACAGCTGTCAAAGATCAAGAAAAAGAATCATGCTACGAGGAGATGAAATTAGAGCTTTAGTTTGATTAGGACTCTGTGTAATTACAACTCCACACTTTGTGTATTGAATGAGTCTGTTTAAAGTAGATAAGGATAGTTAATGATAAGTCATCGAGCTCCCCTCATGCTGGAGGAGGAGACTCAAAGTAGTTAAGTTTTTTTTCCTATATATAGTGAAGACTCTGATGTAATTGAGGTTGGATATTTTTTGGAAAAACAGAGTTTTATATTGGCTGATGTAAAAGACTTGTTGCAGTAATATAATAGATTACTTTTTCTTCTCAAGATTCATATTGTGTTCAAATGCTCAAGATGTATGTGGTTTTGTCTTATCTTTCATATTTTACAGCTCCATAGATGTGCAATCACTCTGAATTCACCTAGTTGCTCAGATTTCCCGTGCATATTTATGAGTTGAGGTTCCTTTGAGAAATGTTTTGAGTGTTTAGACATTATATGCCTTGACTTCCATGAATGAGTAGTTGATAGTTTATTGGAATGGTTTTTTACTCCATGAGCCCAATGGAAGAAATCTTATGTTGTCTGTCCAACCAGCATGTTTATTTAGTTTTCATTTCAAGAGTTAGCCCTCTTAGTGACAATCATAATCAGTAGTTTGTTTTGAGAGAGCCCTCTCAGGTTAGGGAGGCTAATCCTTAGCCAAGAGTCTGGTCTGAAACAGTTACATAAAATCTTACTGATTGGCAGCCTTCAGTGTGTGATTTTGTGATAACATTTTGGTGCGTCTGCCGGGAGTCTGAAGATTACTCATTCCCGTAGTTATAAGATTGAATTTCTGAAGGTAGCAGGTGTTCAAAAAAGAGTTTTCGAGGCTGCATTCTACCTTGGTGACTCCATGAATTTTAAAGTTTGAAAGGTGGCTTCGAAGGGAAGATATACAAGGAGTAATCCTGATCCAAACCCACCTAGTCCTGTGGAGAATCCTAATATCATTTCAAGGAGTAAACAAAGATTCTTTGATATACCAGGTACTTCAAATACTTCAAGATCTTTGTTTCCTAAGTTTGCTAGAAGTCCAGAGAATAAAGTTGTTGATGATAAAATACAAGAAGTGTTATTGAGGTCTGAAAATGAAGAAGAACTTATTGGTATCATATTAGACTTACAAAAGAAAGGTATCGATACTTCATCTCTAGTGTCACAAAGAGATAAAGAAGAGTTTTGGAAAATTGTCACCTCTGAATTGTTATTAGAGGAGGAAGATTTGAAGCAGCTTAAAGAGCTTGACCCTTTTGAAGTTTTACTTAAATCCAAAATTGGTTTACCTCTTCCCAATTGGAGTTCTTTTGTCAGTGGCTTACAAAGTCCCAATAGCCCTTTCCGTACTCATACTTTATCTTTTGCCTCTGCTAGTCCAAATACTCCTCAGTCAACATCTCATACTAGTTCTGGTTCTCCTAGTCACATAGTACCTGTTATCCCTGCTCCTCTTTTTATTATGGTTGTGCCTGCTAGGTATGCTCCTCTAGCCCTCCCTGCTGTTTTGCATGATCTTCCTAGTAAGTATGCTGCTAGGATTCCAACATGGGGAGGAGATGATGAAATTTCAGCTGAGGAACATGTGGATAGATTCAATGACTTTGTTGATAGAGAAGAAGTAGATGATGAAGATGTAAAGTTAAGACTGTTTGCTCAAACCTTTATTGGGGAAGTCCGAAAATGGTTTAAAGCCCTTGGAGCTGGTAGCATTCATAGTTGGCTTGAATTTGAAGATAGTTTTCTGAGAAAGTGGGGAAATAGGACCAATCCTGTTCAAGCTCTCAATGAATATAATAGTTTAAGAAGAGCTCCAGATGAGACTGTCCAAAATTTTTCCAAGAGGTTTAATAAAGTATATAATTGCATACCAGCACACTTGAAGCCTCCTGGAGCCTTGGCACAGTTAAGATATGCTGAGTCTTTTGATTCAGATTTCTCTCTTTTACTCAGGGAAAGAGAGTCTGCTACTCTTGCTGACATGCAGAATGATGCAGTTAAAGTAGAAGGGAATATACTAGCTGCTAAGAAGTCAAAGATGGCAAAGGCTAAGATAAAAGAAGAAGACAAGCCTTCTACCTCTGCTCAAGAAGACAAGTTTGAAGTCATGATGAAAACCATGGAGAAAATAATGGATCAATTGGCACTTGGGAATGCTGCTGCTCCTCAAGCTCAGCAAGAGCCTCGGTTTAGGAATCCTCAATTTAGAAGACCTCAAAATCAGCAAAGGCCAAGGGAAAATAGAAATCAGCCAACAGATGCTCCAGTGAGACCTCCTTTCCAACAAAACATGGTAGATGAAGAGGATGATCCTGAGGTACCTGAGGAGTCTATTCATTGCTTTGGCGAAGGAGACTCAGACATTTTCTTAACAAAAGAGGAGCATGATGAGTCTAGTTTGGTAAAGGCAAATGAGGAACCTTCTGATTTCTTGAAGGGTTATCAGCATGCTATATTTGAAATTCAGAAGCAGTACAATCTCAGAAACCGAGATGTCCCTATTACAGCAAATAAAGTACAGCCCAAGAAAAATGTTTCAAAATTAGTTGAAGACAAAAAGGAAAAGTCAAAGCAGACTGATGGTAAAGGTGATAAAAAAGATGTTCAGAACCCTGCAGTTCTTAAGGAGATTGAAAGGTCTAAGGAGATTGAAAGGTCTACCTCTGTTTTTAATATAGAAAATGAGATTGCGAAGATTAAAATATCAGTCCCATTTAATGAAATCCTCAAAGTAGACAAATATAGAAGTAAGATTGTGGAAATGCTCAATTCTCCACCAGGAGGGGCTAACATTTTAAGTGTGCAAGAGGATAATCCTATTATTTGTTTAGGACCAAGACTTGAAGATGAGCAAAGTGATGAGTTTCCTCCTTTTTATATCAGCATTAATATCCATGATATGACTCTACATAATGCCATGCTGGATTCAGGGGCATCACATAACCTCATGCCCAAGGTAATCATGGAGAGGATGGGATTAGAAGTAACTAGACCATACAAGGATTTATTTTCTTTTGATTCAAAAAGAGTCCATTGCATTGGGTTGATAAAAGATGTTGTTGTGGCTTTAACACAAATCCCAGCAAAAACAACTGTCATGGACATTGTTGTTGCAGACATTCCACCTAAGTTTGGGATGCTCCTTTCAAGATCATGGGCTGCAAAAATCAAGGGTACTATGCAAATGGATCTGACATATGCTACTATTCCAGTATTTTGCGAACAAAGGAGGTTGTATCGTGAAACAAGGATGGCATACATGGTAAGCAGCAAGGACAAGCCTCAAAATTTTCCTATTTACTCATGTGATACAGGCCTGGGATCAGCCATCTTGTTTCATGAGTCGGTTGATGGAGAATCACAAGATGAGCATGCAAAAAATCAGTGTCAGGAGGAACAGCAAGGTAATACAAGTGGTATCAATGGTTGTTGGTCCTTATACTTTGATGGAGCAGCAGGAAAAGATGGCGCTGGGGCTGGAATTTGAATTATCAGTCCAACAGAAGAAAGTAAGTTTCTATCATATAAACTTAACTTTGATTGTACCAATAACATGGCTGAGTATGAGTCTTTGGTGTTAGGCTTGGAAACTTTGATAGATTTGAAGGCAAAGAACATTGTTGTTTGTGGAGATTCTGAGTTAATTATTAAGCAAGTACAGGGTACATATCAAACAAAGGATGTCAGAATGAGAGCCTACAGAAACTTAGTATTGGAGCTGTTAGAAAAATTTCAATCCTACTCCTTCAGCATTAAGAATAGAAATCAAAATTCTATTGCAGATTCTCTTGCTGTAGCAGTTAGTCTTTTTGTTATTCCCAAACATTCTTCTGACAGTTATGATGTGAAAGTTCACCATAGACCAGTCATCCCAGATAATATCATGAATTGGCAAGTATTTGAAGATGATTAGCAGGTGAGAAATTTTCTTGAGTTGAAAGAGGAATTTGAAAATAATCAAATAGATCAACAGAATATGTTGGCTGAGACAAAGGGAAAGTCTGAAGTGTTGCAGCTGCAAAATAACTCAATCCCCAAAGGCCTCATTCCTCTTGAAAAGCTATTTGATCAGAATGATGTGTTTAAAGCGCCAAGGTTGCAAGCTAATGAAGAGGAAATAGAGAGCTGTAATTTAGGTGACTCAGTTGTGCCTAAATTAGTCAAGATTTCAAAGTTTTTATCAGCTGATCTAAAGGCCAAATATGTTGAAATGATGAAGAAGTTTATTGATGTTTTTGCATGGAGCTATGCTGATCTAAAGCAGTATGATTCTTCAATCATACAACACACTATTCCAATTAAGCCAAATGAGAAGCCTTTTAAGCAGAAATTAAGGAGAATTAATCCCCTTTTGATGCCACTAATTGAAAAGGAGGTGAAGAAGCTTTTTGATGCAAAGATCATTGTTCCAATCAGATTCTCAAATTGGCTTGCTAATTTGGTTCCTGTCAGGAAAAAGAATGGGGAGATTAGAATTTGCATAGATTTCAGGAACTTGAACAAGGCTTCACTTAAAGATAATTACCCTCTTCCTAAAATGGATCTTATTTTGCAAAATATTGTTGGCTCCCAAAGAATGTCTATGCTTGATGGTTTCTCAGGGTATAATCAGATTCTTGTTCATCCAGAGGATCAGGAGAAGACAACTTTCACCACACCTTGGGGCACATTTATGTATGCAAAGATGCCCTTTGGTCTCATGAATGCAGGAGCGACTTTCCAGAGGGCTATGGACATTGCTTTTGCTGAAGAGAAAGATAAATCAGTGGTGGTATATCTTGATGATATCACAGTATTTTCTAAGAGGGAAGAAGACCACTTAAAGCACCTAGAAAGGATCTTGTTGAAGTGTAGGAGGTTTGGTATTTCTTTAAATCCAACCAAAAGCATCTTTGCTTTAACCTCTGGTAAGTTACTTGGGCATATTATTTCTGAGGGAGGTATTCAAATTGATCCTAATAGAGTCAATTCTATTCAAATATTGGATTTGCCAAGAAGCAAGAAAGAAGTTCAATCTTTTCTTGGAAAGGTTAATTTTGTTAGAAGGTTTATTCCTAACTTTGCTGAAGTAGTCAAACATATAACCAAGATGTTAAAGAAAGGATCAGATTTCAAGTGGACAGTTGAAGCAAGGAAGTCATTTGAAGAAATTAAAAAGGCCCTCACTCAAGCACCAGTCCTCATCAGCCCGGATTTTACCAAGGAATTCATAATTTTCACATTCGCCTCTGAAGATACAATTGCTGGAGTTTTACTGCAGAAAGGAGGTCAAGGTACTGAACAGCCCATCTCTTTCTTTAGCAAGACATTAGCTAATGCTGAGTTAAAATACAATATTTTGGAGAAGCAAGCATATGCATTAGTAAAGGCAATTAAGGATTTTAGAATTTATGTGTTGCATTCTCATATTGTTGCATATGTGCCAAGTGCTGTGATAAAAGACATCCTTACACAAGCAGACCCGGATGGAAAAAGAGGAAAGTGGATAGCTAAATTATTAGAATATGATATTGAGATTAGGCCAACCAAGTTGGTGAAGGGTCAAGGCTTGGAAAAGTTGCTAACTCAGTCAAATCTGGACTGTATTAGTATCAATTTTAGCACAGAAATATCAGAAATTTCCGAGGATGAAGAAGAGTTGGTCCAAATCAATGAAAAAATTTTAACATCAGAATGGTATAGGGATGTAGCATTTGTGTTGCAGCACAATAGAGCCCCTGATAACCTTTCTAAATCTAAAGCTCGGTTCACCAAGCTAAAATCCCTTAGATACTTTGTGTATGAGAAGAATTTATTTTGGAAGGATGCTGGAGGGATTCTATTAAATTGTCTCATTGAAGAAGAGGCTGATAGGGTGATTGATGAATTTCATAAGGGAGATTGTGGAGGCCATCATTATTGGAAGGCCACTGCAAATAAAATTTTGAGAGCTGGATATTTTTGGCCAACTATGTTCAAAGACATTTACAAGAAAATAGCAGCCTGCCATGAATGTCAAATATTTGAAGGAAGAAGAAAGCTCATGCCATTACCATTGGTTCCTATCTATGTAGAAGCACCCTTCCAACAGTGGGGGTTATATTTTATAGGTGAGATACATCCCCCTTCATCAGGACAGCATCGGTGGATACTCACAGCCACTGATTATTTTACAAAGTGGATAGAGGCGATACCTACCAGGCAAGCTAATGATTCACTGATAATATCTTTTCTAGAAAATAATATTTTATCAAGGTTTGGTTGTCCAATCAAGATTATCACAGATAATGCCTAGGCTTTCAAGTCTAAAAGGCTGATAAATTTTTGTTATCAATATCATATTTCCCTTGGTCATTCTACTGCCTATTACCCACAGGGAAATGGCTTAGCTGAAAGCTCAAACAAGAGTCTTGTGAGGATTGTCAAGAAGCTGCTGCAGGATAATAAAAAGGCATGGCATTTGAAATTAAAGTATGCCTTGTGGGCTGATTGAATTTGCACAAAGAGGTCCATTGGAACCTCTCCCTATGAACTGGTGTATGGAGCAGAGGCAATTTTCCCAACATCTCTTGGGGTACCAGTTATGAAGCTAATTCAAGGGTTAGAAGAAGAACCAAATTCCATATAGAGGAGGATTAATCAATTAATAGCTTTGCAGGAGAAGAGGAATGAGGTGTTTGAAGACCATCAGCAAAATCAAAACAGAGTTAAGCAAGTTTTTGACAAGAAGATAAAAGAGGTCACATTTCAAATTAATGATAAAGTCCTAAAATGGGAAGCCAGAATTGAGGAGAAAGGCAAACATGGAAAATTTGAGAATTTATGGAAAGGGCCATATCAGATTTCTGCCTTCCATGGAAAAAATACTTACATTCTGCAGGAAGTTGATGGAACACCATGTGCTGGAGGGCCTGTTAATGGCAGGTTCTTAAAGCATTACACTCAGTAAAGGTCTGCCAACAATCTCATGAGCATTGTATATATCCGTTTTATGAAGTTTCTTGTTAAGAATAAGTGACAAGCTGAACAGAAGAGCTTTAGCCCGAGGAGAAGGCCCACAAAGTTTGAAAGAGATGCTTGCCAGTTGTGTGTGTGTTTTGTTTTTTTTTAGGAAATGGACAAGGCACTGGTTCTACAAGTTCTTAGTGTACTACAGGAGCACACTATCCCAAGTGGAGCCACTTTTATCACTGAGAACTGCAGTTGCATGTATATAAGTTAAGTCCAAAATTTCATGGGTAAAAATGAATGTTATATGGTTGTTCTCCTATGTTTACCATTTAGGTGTCATGTTCTTCAATGATATTGCTGAGAATCATTTTCAAAATCACGAGTCATCCTTCATCATGATTGAGTAAGATATGTCTTGTCTCGTATGTGTCATTTGTCCTTTTTCGCAGTTTCGCAGCACCTTTCCGCAGTTTCGCAGCACTGTTTGATTGGCTGATTTTGCAGCGCAGTAATGTTTTATCCTTTTCGTAGCGCTAGCCATTTCACAGCACATGTCACTGAATTATAACTGTCTGCGCTACGAAATCGCGGATTCGGGATTTTGCAGCGCACATTCTCAAAATGTCATGTCCAGGGATGAGTCATTATGTCCGGTCGGATTGTTGTCAGTTTATGTACCTTCCAAACAATTAAGAGGCATCATTCCCCCAATAGGTTCAGAGTCATGCACATTAAGTTCATTTAAATATCCTTGTCATGCATGGTTGTGTCATGATGTTCTATTATTATTATTTGAAGCGGCCAGCTTACATGTTAAGCTATTTGAATTGTAATGAGCCCGAATTTCTTCTTCAAGAGAGCTGCATTGCAAGCGAGCCCGTGTTCTAAAGTTTGAAGTTGCCTGTTGAGTTGAAGCTGCCGGTGTTACTGTGTGCAAAAGTTTTCAAGGCGTAATGGAGAAGAAAGAGCATCGATCAGGAAGGTGTCAAAGAGCAGAACCCGAAGGATTAGACTTGACATTGAGGGAGGAAGGTGTTAAAAAGGCCTTCAAAGACGCTGGTTGCTGGAGTTTTTGTGAAAAGCTGAAGGGAGGACACACTCAGGTAACAAAAGAATTTGCATTGAATTTTACAGGCTTGAGTTCCAAAGTATCTATGTTAGAATTCCCAGTGTCTCTAGAGGCTATTGCTAGGGTGACTGAGATTCCTAGAGGAGGCCAGGAGTGGTTCAATAATTTCAAGTTTGACATGAGCCCCTGTAAAATATTCTTGAAGGAAGCCTATGTGAATGAAGATTTGACCAAGGCTGTACCTAGAAGTTATGTTAAGGAGAGTTATGCTATGCTTCTTACTTGTATTCAAAAATATTTAACTTGTGAGGGCAGGTATAACAAAGTTTATTCATATCATTTCAAGTTGTTGCTGCATTTCACAGGTAAAGCACCTATAGATCTCCCATTCTACTTGTTTCGAAGCCTCAGTAAGATGTGTCATAAAATTCAATTGAGGAAGGACGATTGTGAGTCATCACAGTTTCATCATGGCCTAGTTAAACTATTAGTGATGGATGCCTTGCAAAAGATTGGTAGGGATTGGGATTCTTTCATTTATATGGCCGGGTTCCAGAGCAAGACAGGCCTCACCCCACAGCCACTCAAAGAAAGAGAAGAATTGATGGAGGAACCCACTATTGCTGAGCTTAGGAAGGAGGATAGTGAGAAAAAGAAAGTTAAATCTCAGTTGAACAAACCAGTCAAACCCTTGATTATTAAAGAGCCATCTCAGCCACCTCAGTCATCATCAAAGGGAAAAGTCAAGCAAAAGAAGGATGTTCATGGATCAGCTGAATCTGAAAAAGCATCAAGAGTTAAAACTAGGGGTCAACTAAGCAAGGAGAAAGGTAAATCAGTGGCTGTGGAAGAAAGTCCAATTTCAAAGGCCAGTCTAAGTGACCTACTTGAGGCTATTGAATTTGAACAGGGAGAACCAGTGCATCTTGAACCCATGCATATTGATTTAACCCAATCTTCTCCTGAGAGTACTAAGAAGTCAAAAGCTTCGAAAAGATTAAGGTTTGATGAGCCTAGTGAATCGTTTATGTTCAAGCCAAGAAGGCCAGTCACAAGGAAGCAAATTAAAGAAGCTGAGAAAGTGAATAAAGAAGAAGAAGCTGTAAAGGAGAAAGTGCATAAGGCAAAGAAGGCTGTAAAGTCACCCAGAACTGAAGTAATTGATGTATTGACAAAAACGGTAGAGGCAGTCAAACATAAAGACAAGGATAAGAAGGTCATCATCACCCACGGGGGAAATGTGATTGCCATAAAGAGTCAAGTGAAGACAGCCATGAAAGATCAGGTGGGAGCAGCCAAAGAAGAAATTGTTAAAGCCAAAAATGTGACTAAGGAGCGTGCAGGTAGGTATGCCAATTATAAAAGAGCTGTGTTGAAGGGCAGCAAAAACTTAATGGGTCAGACAGATTCTGTGGCTGATGTATATACTTGGACTGTCCCAGCTCTAAAACAAGCTAAACTCCTTAGACAAATGAACCTGACTCTGAGAGCTAAAAACAAAGCTTTAAAGAGAGAAGTTTCAAAGTTGAAGATGCAGCTAGGTCAGCTAGCTCATTGATTTGAAGAAAAGGTGATATTTTCAGTTTTGGTCAATTTTGTTTGAGTTTCTCTATTTTTGAAATCATCTAAGTGTTTGGCACCTGTAGAGGAGGTTTGAAAAGTTAAAGGTTCAAGTAAAGGAAGCTTTAGTGCAAATGCATTCTGTTTTGGTAAAAACAGCAGTTTCGTAGCGCGCTACGAAACTGCTGTAGGTGCTGTTTTATAAGGAAGATGAGTAGTTTAATGGTGAGGTCCGCAGATTTTTGAAGGAAACACCAAAGTAATGAAAGAGATATCACTCAAGGCTATCCTAGCTATTCAGAGAATGACAGGTAGACCTTTTGGTAAAGGTAAAATTTTTGTCTCAAGTTAAACTTTTGTAAAGCTACTTTATGACAAGTTAGGGTTTAGCAGAATGGCATACGAGGAGTATCTTTTTGGTTCATACACCTGGCTATCCATGAAGCTTCCAACGCATTTGAAGTATGGTGAGGCTCGTAAGTTTTGGGATATTAAAGGAGCTGGGACATGTTGCTTGATTTTCGGAGGATGGTAGGAGACAGGGACCATAAAAATAGGGGTTTTGATCCTAATGATAAATGATCAATCAACGCCTTCAGGTATCCAAAGTCAGCGTTCCTTGCACCTGTAGCTCAGTCATCTCAGCCTAACCAACAGAAGACAACTGTCAAAGATCAAGAAAAAGGATCATGCTACGAGGAGATGAAATTAGAGCTTTAGTTTGATTAGGACTCTGTGTAATTACAACTCCACACTTTGTGTATTTAATGAGTCTGTTTAAAGTAGATAAGGATAGTTAATGATAAGTCATCGAGCTCCCCTCATGCTGGAGGAGGAGACTCAAAGTAGTTAAGTTTGTTTTCCTATATATAGTGAAGACTCTGATGTAATTGAGGTTGGATATTTTTTGGAAAAACAGAGTTTTATATTAGCTGATGTAAAAGACTTGTTGCAGTAATATAATAGATTACTTTTTCTTCTCAAGATTCATATTGTGTTCAAATTCTCAAGATGTATGTGGTTTTGTCTTATCTTTCATATTTTGCAGCTCCATAGATGTGCAATCACTCTGAATTCACCTAGTTGCTCAGATTTCCCGTGCATATTTATGAGTTGAGGTTCCTTTGAGAAATGTTTTGAGTGTTTAGACATTATATGCTTTGACTTCCATGAATGAGTAGTTGATAGTTTACTGGAATGGTTTTTGACTCCATGAGCCCAATGGAAGAAATCTTATGTTGTCTGTCCAACCAGCATGTTTATTTAGTTTTCATTTCAAGAGTTAGCCCTCTTAGTGACAATCATAATCAGTAGTTTGTTTTGAGAGAGCCCTCTCAGGTTAGGGAGGCTAATCCTTAGCCAAGAGTCTGGTCTGAAACAGTTACATAAAATCTTACTGATTGGCAGCCTTCAGTGTGTGATTTTGTGATAACACTACCCACAAGTCACCTTTGTGTCATTACTGAACAAGGGCCATGCCAAGGTGGTTAAGCTTGATAATATTGTCACCAATTTGGCTAGTGGGTGAGGAAACTTAGGTGTACATGTGATATTTACCTAATGGTAGATGCGCCTACCATGGACTTGGTTATGGTAAATCGATCACACTTAAGTATTGGATGCATGTGTTCTACGACTTGATTACTAAGGATCAAGTTGGGTGAGGGTTAGTCAATGGACATAGGGTGTGTGATATTTACCAAGGTAATTTATGAATTCCATGGACTTGGTTATGGTAAATCGGTCTCCCCTATTGTTGAGTAGATCATTCTTCTTCTTCTATGGATCGAGTCATCATTATTATGCTGAAATAAGGTCATGGAGCTTGACTAGGAGACTAGTAGGGTGAAAGTGATATTTATTGAGGTAATTTATGATTTCCATGGACTTGGTTGTGGTAAATCGATCTCCCCTACCTTTGATGAGACATATACATTCGAGATGAGACACATGGTGTAGCTGAAAATTCATCCCTAACTGAGAGGTAGTTTTTGGAATTCGGGGAAACTTTGGGATGAATTTTCCCAAGAGAAATATAGTTACCCCAAAAGAAGCCCATCTACCCCAAAACAAGACCATCTTGTCCCAAGAAAGAATTCAATTTGTTAAAACGAAAATATTATTATTGATGTGTTCTTGGAACTCCTCAATGTCACAACTTTTTTTGGGCAAGTAATCTTTAAGGCATGTGGTGAAATATATTTAGTAATATTAAGATCAAATTAAAGTGGATTTTCTTCAATTTAGCTTAACTCCTTTAGGAACCCATTCGATCATGAGGTTGGATATAAATATATGATCGAACCTCCTCCAAAGTGTACAGTTTGGATCACACATATATATATATTTTTGATATTTGTGTGGAGATTAGAAATTTTGGTGGTAACGATGTTCACAACAAATATCCTACTTCTATCTCTGTGGCAACTCATTTCTCTGTGGTAGCTCATTTCTCTATGGAAGATATTTGATACCTTTGTGACAACTCATGGAGGGTATATTGTTTTTAAAGTTTGTATGGTTCTTGTTTGGTATCTCAGAGGGTCGAGTTAGGGCATCTTGTTGGATAAATTAGAGGGTTAATTCAGTGCAAATTTTGGTGGTTCATTTCTCTATAAACAAGGCCACTTATATTGCAAGTTAGACGAGTCTCTTTTAATGATGTGAAAGGATTAGAAGAAAGCTTCATCAAGGCTTCATGAGTTTTGAATAGTAGTACAAAAGTAGAGTATATATAGTGGAAAGAAAGCACAATTTTTAGAGTTGTTTAGGCCCTGATCTAGGCCTAACATGGTGTTATAGAATGCCCTAACCAAGGCTAAAAATTTGTAGACATACGTGCACAAGATTGAAATATTTTATGATATAAAATAAGTCTTTTATATTGAGGTATGTTATCTTTCCTTGTTTGATGTATTTGTAAGATGGAGAATGTCCTGTTTGGATAGATTATATGGTAGTACGTGTATAATATGGAGGGCTACTAGAAGAGCCCTAATTTCATTCCCTTCTGAAAGACAATGAGGGATGCTAATGAGTAGACCTGATATTCCCTATGGATTATCTCTTTGAGTACGCTAAGGAGCATAGTGATGTATGATAATCCTCATATCAGTGATGTATGTTAACCCTAATAACAGTCTATATTACTTTGATGTTTGATATCTTCAGTGATGTTTGGCAGTCCTCATATCAGTCTATATGAATTTGATGTTTGGTATCTTTAGTGATGTATGATAAAGTCTCTATGACCTTGATGTTTGGTATCTTCAATGATATATGCCAGAATATTTATGATGGTATCTTCAGTAATGTATGGAAGATCCTTTATGTCAGTGATATATGGCAATTATCCTATGACTGATATGTATGGCTATGTTCTTGGATGAAATTTCCTTTATGACGGTACATAAGTGCCCTTATGATAGTATGGCATTGATACATATGATGACTAATTGACAGTGAGATGTACGTGATACGATATCATGTATACATGCTCTTGTGATAGTGATATGGAGGCATACCTATCAGAGGTCTCATGGAAGGCTAGTGAATTCCTCCTAGATAGACTTGTCTATTGACATCCTATGAGATCCAGGGTTGGCCCTAGGTGGTCTAATGTGATTGATGATGGAATACTTATGTCTCATTATAATTGTACATTGTATCTTAACTGAACATTTGATGAATATCTAATAGAATAATAAGAATTGATTATGGGTTTTCCCCCTTGTGGGGTTTTTACCTGGTCTCCAACCAAAATCTTGGTGTCTTTATTGTGTATGATTTTATTTTGTTGTTCCTTTATGTTTCATTGCATTTTTGATGTTATTTTTATCTTTATATAATTTCTTATGATGATATGGGGTGAATGTATTGTGAAAAATGTTTAAAATTTTTAAAATGTGATTATCTACAATAGAGAACAATCTAGCCCTAAAAGTTAACATTTTCCATACATCTTAGTCATAAGGATACTATCGTATATCATAGTCATAAGGATAGAATAACATTGTTATACATTAATGTTACATGCATAAAATATCACTACCATTCACCACAGCCATAAGAAGTAGAATCTCTACCCAAACATCATTATCACAAGCATTGAAGATTAGCCCAAACATCACTATCACAAGAATTGAAGATAGGTAACATAAACCCTTGATATAGAAATCTCAAGAAGGTATCGTTGATCTCCCAACATGCCGCATACAAATAAGACAAAATCACAAATAGAAGGTTACATATAATACAAGGAGAAGGTCACATATACACATGAAAGAGTGCATGTTTTCATAGAAGAATGTTGTAGATAAGGCAAAGTTAGGGTGCAAAAAATATCATATATAAGGCCGCATAATATGCCACAGAGAAGGTTGCAAAGGGATTGAGATAGTTCACATTAGATTAATAGAGATAGGCTACAACATATCTCCAAAGAAACCACAGAAGATGGACACATAGTTCAGAGATTGGCCATAGATAATAAATTGAAGAAGGTTGCATAAGATGCCTTAGATATGCCATATAGGACGCATTGAGTATGCCACAATTTATCCACAAAGAAGGTTTTATTTTATCATAGAGAAGGAGTGCATATATCCATAGAGAAGGGGTCGCATATAGGCCATAGAGAACACAACATGAGAATGGAATTAGGTCGGAGATAATCCATAGAAAAATAGGGCTAAAATCTTCAGAAAACCTTCGTCTAGGAAATTTTGAATTCATTAAAAGAAAAAAATACTTAACCACAAAACCATAGCCCATAAAGTGTTTCTAGCCCTCACTTACAATTTCTCCTACAAGTATCGACTGCCTCACTGAACGATTCCACATAAGTCCAAATGCTTCCATGGTAGAAGTCAAAATTGAATGCCTAATGGAGGAGGATTGGTACCAATTTATAGTTGTTTCTCCATGTGAAGGGACATGACCATCAGTCTAACTTGAGGAAAAACTAATCTAGTTTTCACTTAATGATATTTAAATATTTTTACCAAATACCTTGATGATTTATTTCCAAAATAAATTCATCACATTAAATAATAATGAGAGTGCCAAACACATCAAATATAATATTTTTTGTAACTCATTTCAAATTTTCTCTTTGGCGCAAGACAATTTCTCTTTAGGTTAATTGGATTTCTCTTAGGAAAATTCATCCCAAAGCTGCCCCAAATTTCAACATACCTCTCCACCAAAGGTTGGGGTTTTTTATTTCTTTAATTCTTCTTTCATGGAGTCTTTATACTCTTTATTTTATGATCATATCTAGTGGTTTCACTATTTGATGGTTGGTTAGCACTACTTAATCCTCTTTCTAGAGATTTGAGCGATTATATTCCTCCTCCTGCATGTCTTCTACTTTTTATTGATTTTCTTCCCTTTTCCTTCTTATCATCCAATTTGTGCTTTTGGATCTCTGTTGGGATATCCTTAGGATTTTTCTTGTCATGATGGCTAGAACCAACCTCCTGTTGTCTTTGTATTTGTAATTTTGATAGACTTTGCAACAGTAAATAATTTACTTTTTCTTTTTCTCCGACAATCTTCTTGTTGTATTCCTTTAAACTTCGTATCTTAGCTTTTAGACTTCTAAGTGTGTCCATGTGTTTAAGAGTGTCTTCCTCTTTCATATTACCAAATCACCCCTCTTAGGAACCTTGAAAGGTCTAGTTTATACCATGATGTTCAAATCTATTGCTCATTTTAATTTTCCACTGTTCTATGCTTAACATATTCACTTATTCCAATTCTTCTTCAATTAGAAATAAATTTATTCAATATTCCAGTAGAAATAAAGAATTTTAGATAGAAAATCAAATCTAATGCATAATAGAAGACAACCAAAAATAAGAGAGACACAATATTTGGTCAAAGAAAAGGGAAAAACCCCACAAGGGGGAAAACCCTTTCAAAATTCTTCTTCTACTAGATTATCATCAAATGTTCATGAAAGAGATGCAATGTTCTAATTCATCAACAATAAGTCAAATTCAAAACTTTGACCATCCAAAAACAACTAATGAACATCCAATCAAGGTTAGCCCAAAAGTCAAATCTCATCCAAAGTCAAAGTTTGCAATTCTGGTCAAAGTCAACAATAGTCAAATATGCCCTAACCAGTCCAAAATTCAATGGTAAAAGATGCTCCAAAAGGTTTGGTCAAACTTCCAATAAATGAAACCTTTTTTTGGTCAAAATAGTCTTTAAAACCTTGATTAAAGGAGAGATAAAATATGTGGTCAATTATGGTCAAAAACTACAATCAAACGTGGTCTACTAGCCCAGAAAAGTTTGGCCTCTCTCTCATTCAATGTGGCCTCCCAAAACCAAGATAAAATCATACTTTATAAGTAAAAATGATCCCAAGTCAACTGAAGTCAAAGTTAGTCCAGGTCCTAAAACAGAAGATGAATTCTGCCAATCACAAAAGACTCTCTCTCTCCTTCGCACATGTGAAAATAATCTGCAATTTTAGAAGTAGTCAAACCAATCCAAGAGAAGAAATGTGATCTGCGTCGATGCTCCAAAGTGATGTGACATATGCTCTATTTATATGTGTCTTAGGGGGTCAAATTAGCCATTCTAGGTTGACTTGCACTTTTGAGCACATGTGGGTTTCTCCTTAAAAAAAATATTTTTCCTTGACCAAATTAGATTCTTCCAAGGGATAGTATGGATTTTTCTTGATGAGGAAGGTTTTCCAATGGAGGGAATTGTCCCTAATATTCAAAATTAAAATTCCCTCTCTGTTAGGGATAAATTTCCAACTGCATCATGAATCTCATTGATATCAAGTCATATCTCGTCTCTGATAATCTTTTCTCATCTGTTGAACACTCTCAAATATAAAGAAGAAGAATCATCATAGGGGATCTTCAACTACCACCCTATATCCAAGTACAATAGGCGACATCCACTTACCACAAGGGTAAGGATCACACTCTATCTTATTGACCTATGACAATAAGTGATATCTACTTACCATGATAGGTAAGGATCACACTCTATCCTATTAACCTATGACAATAGGTGAGATATACTTACCATGAGAGGTAAGGATCACACTCTATCATATTGTTTTTTGATCCTTACCACTTGGAACCTCAAGAATCAAGTGGTAGAACACCTACATCCTTTCCAACTTGGGGGAGATACACACTTACCATAAATGGTAAGGATCACACACACACCCAACATGACAATATGAAATGTCTACTTACCACAAGGGTAAGAATCACACCCTATCCTATTGTCCTTAGTTCCCTCAACCCTAGGAGCTCTCTAGATCAATTCCTCTCCCTCAAGGTCAAACATGGAAGAAAATCATAGGTCAGTGTCCTTGATCAATCGAGACCCTTACCTGTGAGGGTCATAACCATCAGTTCAAACTACTCTCTGAAGACCAAGAAATTCCTTTTCGACAAATCCTTGGTGAGTATGTCTTCTATACATCTAAGGTGAGACCTATGATGCAAATAGAAATTCCTCCCTTGTTGAGAGGGGGTGCTGAAATTAGGGAAGCTATGGGACAAGTTTCCCATAGGAACCCAACTACCCCAATAGAAGCCCCAAAGAATAATTGGTAAAAGGAAAATACTATTTATTAACATGTGGCTACTCCCATTATTATATATCGTGATAAATATTTTCTTGGGAAAACAATCATTGATTACTTGATAAATATAATCAAAGTAAATAATTAAAATGGGTCAAGTTCATACAAGTCACAAGTCGGCTTCATATCACTCATGTCAGTCTAATTCTAATGGATGAAACCACTCACATTGAAACAATGATATAAACCTCTTAGTATTCCTCCATTTGGCATTCATATTTCTGACGTTGGTATTCCTATGAGATGACTCGCACTATTCTGTCTATGGCTCACTATTTTTATGTATCACTTCTCTATATGGCTCACTTTTGTACCTGTAACTCACATCCTTCTACGGTTCATTGATTTTAATGGTTCACATAAAAGAGGCATCGCTATACTACTCTATGGAATCCATACTATATCATGGATAAAGCGTATTACATTATCTATGGATCGTTAATATCTCTCTTACAATGGGATCAAATTACATAGTAGAGGCTCAGATCTATTGGCACAATGACACTAATTATATTGGCCTCACTTGATTTGGTGGCTCACATTTTTCCAGAGGAATTTTGGTCAACTTATTTTAGAGGCTCACATTATTTAACAGAGGATTGGCTCTCTCTTTCTATCCTATAGCTCACATTCTTCAATGGAGGATCAAAGCTCTCTTATTATGACTTCTATTCTTCAATAGAAGCTCACATCTCCCTTTTTATGGTTCATACTTGACCTTTGTGGCTCACATTGTTTTGGTATGCATTGTATTTCTAAGCTCACTTTGGTATCTCTTAAGGTTCGTAATATTATATATGTATATTTGGATAGTAACTAGATGCAAGATAATTATTTGGATAACAATGACATGAATATGGTAGTAACATTGTCATCATAGTAACCTAGTATAATCTATGATAGTGAGTCATGACAGTGACCTATGTGACAAAGGCATGAATGAATGTGTAGCAATAATATTTATGCATCGATAGTGATATATATGACATTGGACTTAGGCATAAATTTGTAAGTGATATTTGATATAACAGTAACCATGTATGGCTATGATAGTGAACTTGTTACATAATAGTGATCTTGTGGACAATGAGTTAGTGACCTAGTTGATAATATGACAGTGGCATAATAACTACATTGGTAATGTGATAGTGATTTTGAATATGGTCATGAACTATAGTGATAAACCCTTTGATGGGCATGATAGGGATCTATATTATGACATTGACCTTACTCTATGTTGATAGTGACCATGTGATAATGGCTATAATAATGACAATGGGATCCATGTTGATAGTGACCATGCTCTTTTCTCTTATGATACATGAAATTTTTTTGACAATGATGACGACAATATTGACTCAGTAATGACATTTTCCTCTATGACAAGGATGCTTGATCTTGTAACTATGATATGCCATTAACTTTCTAGATAATATCATTCAATTCATAAATGAAGTTGTGAACTAACTTGCGTTGGCCCTAGGAGGCCTAATGTATTTGATGTAATCTTATATTACTTTGTATATCAGCTGAAAAATTGATGAATATCTAGTAGAAGAAGAATTTGGTTGGGTTTTCACCCTTTGTGGGGTTTTTACCTAGTCTCTAACCTAACTCCTGGTGTCCCTATTGTGTATGTTTTTCTTCTACTATTTTTTATTATTCCACTGAATTATTGATATTATTGTTCTCTCTAGATAATTGCTAATGATGATAATATGTAATGGGGTGAATTTAATGTGTAAATGATGAAATTGCAATTATCTACAATAGAGAACAATCTAGCGCTAAAAATTAACAACTTGTTCCTACCCTTCCTTCTTTATATTGGTACATGTCTTTATGATTTTTATACACATAATTATGTTAGCCAACTAGAAATAACATTTTAACATAGGCACTTTTTTCCTCAAGGAAAACATCGTAATTTTCATTATATTAATATTGAAAATTACATGTTGTATCAAATGCATAAAGTATTATGTGAGTATTAGAGATGGTCTGAGCCATCTATCCCAGCATATCAGTTCATAGTTCATTAATAATTAGCAAAAATAACATAAATATATACATGTATGAGAAGTGTATAGGATTGTCTTATACAAAAATAAACAACAAAAATGTATCTGTCGATGTTTAGGATGTTTGATCAGTCAGCTCAGCTACCCCTGCATGCTTGATGAAAGGCCTATGGTAATACTGGTAGATTTCCTAGTCCTTTTGTTCCAGTGTTAACCATTGGCCACTGAGCTATTGCATGGCTTCCTTGGAAAGACCAACAGAAATATGGTTCCTTTCCCTGTAGATGTGGGATCAAACAATTAAATCAAATTGTGATTTTAATGAGGTAATTTCTTCCAATAAGCCTCTGAGTGTGTGCACGTGAAAATGAGTAAGTGATTTGGACCAATCGATGACAATTTTTGAGTCTCCAAAGATTTGTATCTAGTTGCAATTCTTCTCAAGTGCAAAAACGAGGAGTAATTTGAGGCTCTTTAGTTCAGTATAATTGTTTTTGCCATGGCCAAAACCCATCTTAAGTTTGTAATAATGGTTGTTTGTGAGGTATAATATAGCTCCTCCCCCATAACCATTTTCTTGTGTTGATTCGTTAAAATATGCCCATGGAAAGGATTTATCAATGGCTTCAGGAGTAATGTTCTAGGTCCAGGACATGGGTTCCTCTTCAAGGATCGGTTGATATAAGGCCTCTATATTATTGTGGATGATGTTCCAATGGATGATAGAGTCCTGAAAAATAATTTTGTTCATTAGCCATATGCTCCAACAAACTAAGAGAGGGAGGTTGTGGATTTTTTGTGACTATGAGGACTGCCACCACAATTTCCATGCAACTATGATAATTTCCCCTTGCCATATGTTAGTAATATCAAGGGATATGTAAAGATAATTCCATACCTATTGGGTCATAGGAAACAATAGGAATATATGATCGATAGATTTAGATTGTTCGTTGCAGAGGCTACAATGAGAAGGGCCGTGAAAAGATATGTTGTGTAGGTTGTCATATGTAGGTGCTTTGTTGGTTAATAGGCACCACATGAACCGTCTTGCTTTGGGAGGCACCTTTAATTTCCAGAGGGGTCTCCACCACCACTCGGCTACCTCTAGTTCATGTTCATATAAAATTAAGGAGTATCCTTCCTTGGGGGTGTATTGACCACAGGGAGAACCAATCCATATTAATTCATCCTCACAATCTGAAATTCTGACATGGGATTCTTCCAGAGCTCCAATATATTTGTTCCAATCATTTCTCTAGTTTTCATGGATCATGAGATCATGTGTCAATTTCCAAGCCTGTGAAAGCCAAGTTGTATTTCCTTCATTAGCAATCTGGGATAGATATTTTATGCCAGTTGATTCGAGGAACTGCCTGAGTTTGATCGGTAGGAGGTGGGCATTCCCACAGCCTGACCAAGCATCTTGGCCAATACAAACTTGTTTTCCTAACCCAATGCGCCATGCCAATCCTTTTTTTATGACTGATATGGAATGTGTGATTTCTCTCCAAATGGTGGAGACCCCAGGTCTATTATTTATTAGGCTTCGAATCCATTCAAGTATAGATTGGGGATGGATGTACTTGTGATATACCACCTCTTTCCATAAACTGGTGGTTGTGAATATTTTCCAACCCATTTTGGTTGCGAGTGCTTTTGTGAAACTATTTAAATCCTTTAATCCCTAGCTGCCCCACTTTTTGGGTTTTTCTATACGATCCCATTTGATGTAAGCAAAAGTACTGCCATCATGATTCCCTCTCCATAAGAATTTGTGACAAATTTATGGAATTCTGTAGGTGATACCTTTAGGGATCCAAGCGAGTTCCATCTAGTAAACTGGTATGGCTTCTAATACAAATTTAATGAGCACTAATCTGCCTTCTCGTGATAGCCATTGCTACTACCATATGTTGATGCAGTGTTTAGTTTTAGCTATCAGCCAAGTCCAATTAGCTATACGATAATTATTTGGCTTTAGTCTGTAACCCAAATCTTGATTCCATCCCCCAGGTCCAAATGTCTGTATTGAAATTGATGCAGACCATATCTTCTTTCATTGAGAGAGAAATTGACTATCATAATGGAGGACTTGTTATGATTCACAGTCATCCTAGTAGCTTTGTAGAATAGGGTTAGTATTTGCATGAATTTGGTGGAATCTCTAATTGATCCATCAAGAAATATGAGGACATCTTCAACAAATAATAGATGTGATATATAGATAGCATCAGTCATTTTAACCCCATGAATATCCCTAATTGATCTAACAATGGAAATAAGCCTATTAAGTCCTTCCTTGATTAGAAGAAAGAGCAAGGGAGATAAAGGGCATCCTTGTTTGAGACCCCTCTCAGCATGAAAGAAATTTGAAGAAACTCCATTGATGAGAATGTTGTAGGAAGCAGATGTGATACAACACATTATCCAGTTAATGAATGAGTGGGGGAAGCCAATGTGGGTAAGGATAAGTTGTAGGTAGGTCCAACTGGTACAATCAAAAGATTTGGACAGGTCAATTTGAGGATGATGCTTTTGATGCTTTTGAGTTTGATGGAGTGGAGGCCTTCTTGAGCAGTACACATGGCTTCATGTATCTTTCTGTGGTTAAGGAAAGAAAATTATTCTTTGGAGATATGATGGGATAAAATAGGTTTGATATGATTGGTGATCATTTTGAAGAGGATTTTGTAGATACAATTGCATAAGGAGATAGGTCGATAATCATCAAAAGTAAAGGGGTTGTCTAATTTGGGAATGAGAGCAATAAAAGTAGAGTTAAATCTCTCGTACATCTTTCTAGATAGTCTACAATCTTAAACCATCAGGAGTAGGTCCTTTCCAATTAAATCAAAGAAAGTGAGAAAGAATTCAATGGGCCAGCCATTCGGTCCTGACCTTTTATCTTTTTTCGAACCATTTCAGCACAACTTCTATTTCTACCATAGTGACAGGTTTGTTCAAGTTCTCTAAGTCCTCATCATCCACAAATTAAGACATTGTTATGGAAATGTGGAGAGCCTATGATATAGTTGCTTCTCAAGGGGCTCTGAATAGATGACTAAAGTATCTAGTACCCATGTCTGCAAGTTGATTGAAGGATGTGGCCTCCCTTCCTGTTTGATCTCTTAATGTCCATATTGTATTGGTTATCTTTCTCCCCCTTACACATTGCTAAAAAAAAAAAATGTATTAACGTCCCTTGCTTGGAGCCATATTGCTTTGCTTTTAGTCTCCATGCTTCCTCTTTTTTTCTTAATAGTCTGATCTTCTCTATTTTCATCCTTGTTAAATGATTTTTTGTTCCACAAATTGGAATCTAGAGTTTTATGAATCCATTAGTGAAACAATTTCAACTTCAATCCTTAATGAAATGGCTTCGTCCCTTTTCTTCTTTTCCTTGGCCCACTCCATAGTTTTGTGTTTAAGATGAGACAAATTATTTGCAATGACAGTGGCAAGTGGGGAGTTGTTATCCGAACAACAGTGAATCCATGACTCCTTAAAATTTTTATGGAAGTCATCCTCCTTAAGCCAAGAAGAGTTGAATGTAAATGGGGATTTGGGCTTGTAGGAGGAGGTCAGAATTTCTAAAAGGATGGCAGAGTTTTCTAATATACCCCAAGAGCCTACCCACTATCTAATTCTATCTATACATTCCACCAGCTATGCCTTTATGAGAAAGTGATCCAGTCTCCTCGCAAGTGAATCTTCTCCAATCACTGATTATGCCAGGTGGGCTGTATTTTGGACATGTCTATATTAAAGAAGTTGTGATGATCCAGAAGATGCTCAAAATATTTCACGAGAGGTTCAATCTGAACGTGATTTCCCCAAGATTCAGCATGACCCAGGGAGAAATTTAGGTCTTCACCAATGATAATGTTATCATTTCTCATAATGGAAGTAGACATCATGTCTTCCCAAAAAGTTTCGAATTTATGGAAAGGACCATATATATTTATCATACGAAAAGGGATACTGAACTCTATAGATATGACATCTGCTACCAGGACTCCTTCCCTCCCCCAGTAATTTTCCAGTTTCATTATTATGTTTTTAAAACCAATAGCACATCCTCCAAACCACCCTCTCACATCCAGGTAATGAAAGTTATGAATTGGAAAGATAGGTTTCAAGTTGTTGATAATATTTCCATCTCCGAGGGTCTCTTGTATATATACAACATCCAACCTTTCAACTTCAAAAAGTCTCCTGAGAGCCAGTTTTTTGTCAAGGCTGGCCAGACCCTTGCAATTGAAAGATAGGCACTTCATGAGGTAACCATGTTTGGGTCACCTTTTTCTCTAAGGACTCAGTGAATGGAGATTCTTTTTTCAAATGCCACCTAAATTCTAGCCTAATGGATAACTTTTGATACGTTGGAGTGTCTACCTCTGGTATTTCTTGGAGGCTTAGGGGAGAGGGTTCACCAATTCCATAGGGGGGCCATTTTTAGGGTGAACATAGTATTGAAGACTATATCTATGGCCAGAACTAATGTCTGATGAATTGGAGCCTACAAGGGTTTTCAGTATGGAAACCCCTTCTAGGGTAGATGGGACAGCGGAAGATATGCATTGGGGAGCCGAGGCCATAGGAGAAGGGATCGGGTTCAAGTTGAAAGTGGGAAGACCTTAACTGGATAAGGATTGTTATGAAACCAGCTCACAAAAGGATAGAAAAGATAAATCAATGCCTTATAATTCATCCTCTTCGAGGGGGAAACCTCCTTTACATTACACAAATGAACAATTCTTCGATGATACAAATGACAAGACCTCCTTTCTATATATAGGAGTCTAAGGGGTCATAATATAATCAGAGCCAACATAACAATAATAATGTAAGGGCACAATAATAACAATAGTGGGCTTCTATGGGGCACAATAATAACAATATGGGGACTACATGGTCACAAAAATATAATAAGGGGGTTGTACTAATAACAATAAGGGGTTACACTAGTAGTATAGGGACCTAACATGCCCCTCTCCTTCAAAAAGTGGTGTCCTCAATTCTTGAGTAGTTCTTGACGCTTCTGTATAGAATTGTTGGGTCCCTATAATACTAGTGATTACCCCATTACTATTGTAGTTATACCCCTTATTTATATTTTTGTGCCCTTATTACCCCCATGTTGTTATTTCTGTGCCCCATAGAATCCCTCTATTGTTATTTTTGTGGCTTTATATTATTATTGTTAGGTCGGTTGGATTATATTATGACTCCTTAGACTCCTATATATAGAAAGGAGGTTTTGTCATTTGAATCATCGAAGAATTGTTCATTTATGTAATGTAAAGGAGGTTTCCCCCTCGAATAGGCTGAATTCTAAGGCATTGATCTATCTTTTCTATCTTTTCTTGAGCTGGTTTCATAACATTTGGTATCAGAGCTTTTGATTCTAGGGTTTCGCTGCTCCAAATAGGTCATCGTGTCATTTTCACTATAACGTTTTGTTTGTAACGTTTAAGAAGTTGAAAAAAAAACCCATTTGAGAAGAAATCGCACTGAACCTTGGGTCCAAATTTCAGAGATTTTAGCTTGATATTTGCAGAGATATGATCTGAGGAAGTTGGTCTTTTTGCAGACTCCTGAATTACATTCAAAACAGGTGACATGGGGAAAATCGTCATAACTTTCTCTCTAGGGATCAGATTCAAATTTTGTAAGAAGTTACAGAAAGAAGACAGACCATAGTTTCTTGTATGCGTGTTTTAGATCCAAAGGTTGAAACAGTGACACGTGGCACGTCGTACAAGTTCGCTCTACTAAACTAGTCTAGAAGCAAGTCACTGTGGGAGATTTCACATAACTCTTCCTTGGAGAATCCAATTTGGGTCAGAATTGTGTCATTGGAAAGAGGACATAGAAGGCTACTAGAGGTCACAATTTCAGAATTGGATGATCCGAAATTACAGAGATACATCAGATTCAATATCAGGCTTCTACAACGTGAAAAAAGGTGTGTAATTTTTTTAAATATTTTGCGTAAGCTTGGTTTAACAGAATTCAAAGGGCATAGTAAAGCATTATTATCGGTAACTGATGCCCCGAGGAAGGAAAATGCAAACACCTAGTAAGGAACCTGAAATCCGTAGCATGACTCATGAAGAAGAGGAAGAAATGCTACATGATATATCAAAATTACAAGAACAAGTGCAACAAATGTCACGCTCACAAAAGCTAACGGAAGCTAAGATAAATGGCATGGAATCTAAGATAAATGGCGTGGAATCTAAGATAAAGGGCATGGAAGCTAATATGGATGATTCAAAGACAGATTTGAAGAGAGACATGGCAGATTTGAAGACAGATTTGAAGACAGACATGGCAAATTTGAAGACAGATTTGACAAATTTTCTACAAGAAATACTTACTAATGGTGAAAAGGTTGTAAAGGAAACTCATGATGTGAAAAAAAGTAATGCTAATCATGATTCCATAGACTCTAATGTTGGATCGAAGACCCACCATATTCCAAAAATCGATATGAGGAAGTTTGATGGCAAGGATCCCGCCACATGGATATTACAGATGGAGCAGTTCTTTGATCTCAATAATGTGAAAAACACACAAAAGGTACGTATGGCAACTGTATATTTGGAACCAAATCAATTTGTATGGTATCAATGGCTTTGCTCTTGTAAAAAATTTATCACTTGGGCAATTTTTACGGAAGAATTGATAGCACATTATGAAGATACAAAAAGCAACACTTTTTTTAGCCAATTGATAAGTCTCAAACAAAAGGGTTCAGTAATGGAGCACATTGAGGAGTTCCAAAAATTGAACATAAGGGTAAAAGATATTCTAGAGGAGCATAGGATTGATGTGTTCATAGGGTCTTTAAAGGATAATATCCAACATGATGTTCGCCTTTGGGAACCTGATTCATTAGAGAAGGCATTCAAGTTAGCAAGAAAAATGGTAAGCAAAATTATGGGAACCAGGAAGCATACCACTCACAACTATAAAGACAGAAGTGTTGTTGCCCCTAGTCTTCCACAACCTATAAGGTTGACACCACAACAATTGGAAGAAAAAAGAGCAAAAGGGCTTTGTTACAGTTGTGATAGCAAATACACTAAAGGTCATAAGTGTGCTGAGAAGAAATTATTCTACATAGATTGTGAAGAGGAAGAAGAAAATGAGCAAGAAAGGTCAAAAGAAGAAGATATACTCTAGGAACAAAGCCTAGATGAAGAACAAATTTATCCGACCATATCTTGTAATGCGTTGGTGGGAATTACCACTCCTCAAACCATCAAGATAGAAGGAAAAATCAAGAAGAAAAAGGTAATAGTGTTGATTGATTCAGGAAGCACCCACAATTTTATTCATTGTAGGGTAGCAAAAGAATTGAATTGATTCCTATATCCTGCACCAAAGTGTCAAGTGATGATTGAAAATGGAGGAACAAGAAATTTCTCTGGAAGGTGCCATAATATCAAGCTATCCATGGGAGAATATGTATTGACTAGCCTAATGCTTTCCATTCCAATGGGAGGTGTTGATGTTGTACTAGGAGTCCAATGGCTACAATCCTTGGGTACAATAGCTTTTAATTTTCAAGAACTTTTCATCAAATGTTCTACGAAAGGAAAGGAATTTGAATTAAGGGGTATTGCAGGGAAACTAGAAAAGATAATCAGCTCTAATGGTATGACAAAGCTTCTAAAAAAGGAGCAAAGAGGTGTAATTGCACAATTATGTTCGCTAGATGTTTCCACATTGGAATCATCTATTTCTCCAGATCTCCAAAAAGCCTTGGACAATAATTCCAAGGTATTTGAGACTCCCAAAGGTCTCCCACCTATGCGTGATCATGATCATGCTATTCATCTGATTCCAGGAAGTGTTCCTCCAAACATCAGGCCGTACATATATCACTATGTCCAAAAAAGTGAAATTGAACGTATGGTTGCAGAAATGTTAGAGGCTGGTATAATTCAACCAAGTCAAAGTTCTTTCTCTGCTCCAGTAGTATTGGTGCACAAGAAGGATGGATCATGGTGCATGTGTCCAGATTATAGGGAGCTCAAAAAGCTCACTATTAAAGATAAGTTCCCCGTTCCTGTCATTGATGAATTACTGGATGAATTACATGGATCAATTTACTTCACCAAGTTGGATCTTTGTTCGGGATATCATCAAATTAGAATGAAGATTGAAGACATTTCAAAAACGGAATTTAGAACTCATGAGGGTCATTATGAATTTTTGGTCATGCCTTTTGGCCTTACCAATGCACCTTCAACATTTCAAGGTTTGATGAATTCAATTTTCAAACCATTCCTTAGAAAATTTGTGTTAGTATTTTTTGATGATATACTAATCTACAGCAAGTCTTGGAAGGATCATGTTGAACATGTTGACAAGGTGCTACAACTATTGGAGGAGAAACAATTATATGAAAAAAGATCCAAATGTTTCTTTGGAGTCCAGGAGGTGGAATATTTGGGCAATATTGTATCTCATGAAGGAGTTAAGGTAGACCCTAGAAAAATTAAAGCCATTAAGGAATGGAAAATCCCCACATCCATAAAGCATCTGTGAGGATTTCTTGGGTTGACAGGGTATTATCACAAGTTTGTTAAGAATTATGGGAGAATAGCAGCACCTCTAACAACATTATTGAAGAAAGATGCATTTTCATGGACTCCGGAAGCAACAAAGGCCTTTGAACATCTTAAAGAGGCAATGTGCCAAGCACCGGTCTTAGCTACACCGGACTTCACAAAAACCTTTATTGTGGAATGTGATGCTTCAGGAAATGGAATTGGTGTTGTTCTAATGCAAGATGAAAGACCCATTGCTTTTGAAAGTCGTCCAATCAAGGGAAAGTTTTTAAGCAAAGCTATTTATGAGAAGTAAATGTTGGCAATACTCCATGCACTTAAGAAATGGAAACCCTACCTAATGGGAAAACACTTCAAGGTAAAAACGGATCATGATAGCCTTAAATGATTTTTATAACAAAGATTATCCTCTGAAGAGCAACAAAAGTGGGTCACAAAGATGTTGGGTTATGACTTTGAAATCATCTACAAAAAAGGGAAGCAAAATGTGGTGGCAGATGCACTCTCAAGAAAGGATGAGGATGTGGAAGCATTGTTGTGTGCCATTTCTATTATCCAACCAGATTGGATAAACGAAGCAATGGAGGAATGGAAGAATGATGAAGAAGTGTGGGCACTTATTAGAAAGCTACAACAAGATTCTAGTACATCTAATACATTTAGCTGGCAAAATGATTCGTTATGGTACAAAGATCGCTTATACCTCTGTAAGAATTCCCAGCTAAAACAAAATATTCTTATGGAATTGCACAGTTCTCCCTTAGGAGGGCACTCAGGATTTTTAAAAACTTACCACAGGGTTAAGAAGGAATTTTTTTGGGATGGCCTTAAATCAAATATTCAAAAGTTTGTGGCGGAATGTTTGGTTTGCCAACAAAATAAAGTTGAAACAATTAAGACACCGGGTCTATTACAACCTTTATCCATTCCAAGCCAACGTTGGGAGGAGGTTTCAATGGATTTTATCACAGGTTTACCCAAGTCTGAGGGAAAGAGTGTAATCATGGTGGTAGTTGAAAAAATTACCAAGTATGCACACTTTTGTGCATTATCACATCCATTTAAATCCAGTACAATTTCTATTGCATTTATGGAAACAATTCAAAAGCTACATGGAAACCCAAAGATTATTGTAAGTGATAGAGATCCCATTTTCACTAGAAATTTTTGGACAGAATTATTTTCTTGTCTTGGTACTCAGTTAGCTCATAGCTCATCTTATCATCCTCAATCTGATGGGCAAACTGAGATAGTAAACAAATGTTTGGAAGGATATCTTCGTTGCTTTATATTTGATAAACAGACACAATGGGTCAAATGGTTGCCTCTGGCTGAATGGTGGTATAACACTTCCTTCCATACAGCAACAAAAATGACCCCATTTATGGCACTTTATGGGTATCAACCACCATCCATCACATCATATTTAAGAGAAAATTCTAAGGTTCAGGCAGTGGAACATCACACCGAACATCAACAACAAGTCCTCCAACTCTTAATGGATAACCTCGTGTTGGCACAAAATAGAATGAAACAGCAGGCAGATCAACATCGCAGTGAAAGAAGTTTTGATGTAGGTGATTGGGTATTCCTACGGCTACAACCATATAAGCAAATGTCCCTAAAGTAAGCTAAGAAGGATAATAAATTATCACCAAAGTATTATGGTCCATACAAGCTGTTGCAAAATATTGGTACTATGGCATACAAATTGGAGCTTCGTGCAGCTTCTTGATTGCACCTAGTTTTCCATGTTTCATGTTTAAAGAAGGTTATAGGCAACAAGCTCCCAGTTCAAACAATATTTCCATAACTTGACGAGGAAGGAAAAATTATATTGGAACCGGAAGCAGTCACAGAAACAATAACTCGACAGCTATGAAATCGATCAATTTCAGAGTATCTTATCAAGTGGAAGAACTTATCCGCTGAAGATTCCACATGGGAGGATGAGAATTTATGCAGAAGTATCCAGAACTACTCAAGCGTTGAGGACAACACTTTTTTGAAGGAGAGGGGCATGTTGGGTCCCTATAATACTAGTGATTACCCCATTAATATTGTAGTTATACCCCTTATTTATATTGTTGTGCCCCTATTACCCCCATGTTGTTATTTCTGTGCCCCATAGAATCCCTCTATTGTTATTTTTGTGGCTTTATATTATTATTGTTAGGTCGGCTGGATTATATTGTGACTCCTTAGACTCCTATATATAGAAATGAGGTTTTGTCATTTGAATCATCGAAGAATTGTTCATTTATGTAATGTAAAGGAGGTTGCCCCCTCGAAGAGGCTGAATTCTAAGGCGTTGATCTATCTTTTCTATCTTTTCTTGAGCTGTTTTCATAACAAGAATTCTTGTCCTCCCATGTGGAATCTTCAATGGGTAAGTTCTTCCTCTTGATGAGATACTCTAAAATTGATCGATTTCCTAGCTGTCGAGTTCTTGTTTCTGTGAATGCTCTAGGTTCCAATATGATTTTTCCTTCCTCTTCAAGTTCTGGCAATATTGTTTGAATTTGGATCTTCTGCAACTTTTGAATGAGTGGCCATACTTCTTCATCCTTCTTCCATTAATCCCTTGCTTCGTTTATCTAATATGGTTGGATAATAGAAATAACACAAAATAATGCTTCCACATCCTCATCCTTTCTTGAGAGTGCATCTGCAAGAAAATTTTGCTTCCCTTTTCTATAGATGATGTCAAAGTCATAACCCAACATATTTGTGACCCTTTTTTCTGTTCTTCTAAAGATAATATTTGTTCTAAAAAGTATTTAAGACTATCATGATCCATTTTTACCTTGAAATGTCTTCCCATTGGGTAAGGTCACCATTTCTTAAGTGCATGTAGTATTGCCAACATTTCCTTCTCATAAATAGCTTTCTTGAGATGTAGTTGTAAAAATACCCAATCACCTACATCAAAACTTTTTTCACTGCAATGTTGATCTACCTGTTGTTTCATTTGATTCTGCACCAAAGTGGCATTATCCTTTAAAAGTTGGAGAAATTTTTGTTGATGCTCGATGTGATCTTTCATTGCTTGAACCTTTTTATTCTTGGTATTTCCTTCTATCTTGAGAGTTTCAGGAGTGTTAATTTCTTCCAATGCTTTACAAGACAGGGTTGGATTCATTTCTTGATGCTCGATGTGATCTTTCACTTGAACATTTTTCTTCTTGGTATGTCATTCTATCTTTATAGTTTGAGGAGTGTTAATTCCAACCAATGCATTACAAGATATGGTTAGATTCATTTCTTCTTTCTTGATGTGATCTTTCACTTCTTGAGCCCTTTTCTCCTTGATATTTCCTTCTATCTTGAGAGTTTGAGGAGTGGTAATTCTTGCCAATGCTTTACAAGATATGGTCGGATTCATTTCTTCTTTATTTGGAGTTGGGTCCTGGCATATATCCTCTTCTTTTTATTTTTGTTAATTATTTTCTTCCTCCTCTTCATACTTTATGTAAAATAAGTTCTTCTCAGCACACTTATGACCTTTACTGCATTTTCTATCACAATTGTAACAAAGCCCTTTTTCTCTTTTTTCTTCCAATTGTTGTGGTGTAACCCTTGTAGGTTGTGGAAGGCTAGGAGAAACAACACTTCCATTATGATAGTTGTGAGGGGTAGACTTCCTTGTTGCTGTAATTATACTTTCCACTTTGTAACAAAGCCCTTTTACTCTTTCCAATTGTTTTGGTGTTGCTCTAAAGAAGGTGTTGCTCTTTGTATCCTCATAATGTACTATCATTTCCTCCGTGAAAATTGACCACGTAACAAGTTGTTTATGAGAAAAAATCCCTTTATACCATAAAAATTGATCTTGTTCTAAATATGGAGATGTAATACATACCTTTTGTAATAGTGGTACACCATGTAGATCAAAATATTTCTCCATCCGTAGTATCCAATTTACCGGATCCTTGCCATCAAACTTCCTCATCTCACTTTTTCTTGATTTTAGGATCTCAATCTTGAAATGACTGTAACTCTATACTTTTGGATCTTTAATTTCTAAAATTTCAATTTACAGTAGTCCTCTATGTCCTCTTTCCAATTCCACCAGTCTGATCGAATTTAGATTCTCCAAGAAAGAGTTACGCACAATCTCCCAAGATGACCTGATTATATACCTTTTCAAAAGAGTAAACTTGTATGAAGTGCCATGTGTCACTGTTTTGACCTTAGGATCTAAAAAATATATAAAGGAAACTACAGCCTGTCCTTTTTCTGTAACTTCTTATGAAATTTTAATCTGATGCTCAAAACAAAAGTTATTACTATTTTCCCCAGGTCACTTGTTTGGAATGTAATGTCTGCAAAAAGACCAACTTCCTCAGATCATATCTCCGCACATATAGCGCGAAAATCTCTGAAATTCGGACCCGAGGTTCAGTACGATGTCGTCTCAAATGGGATTTTTTTTTGCTTCTGAAATGTCGCAGAAAAAAAGTTATAGCGAAAATGCCACAATGACCTATTAGGAGCAGTGAAACCCTAGAATCCAAAGCTCTGATACCAAATGTTATGAAACCAACTCACAAAAAGATACAAAAGATAGATCAACGCCTTAGAATTCAGCCTCTTCGAGGGGTAAACCTCCTTTACATTACACAAATGAACAATTCTTCAATGATACAAATGACAAGACCTCCTTTCTATATATAGGAGTCTAAGGGGTCATAATATAATCAAAGTCGACATAACAATAATAATGTAAGGGCACAATAATAACAATAGTGGGCTTCTATGGGGCACAATAATAAAAATATGGGGACTACATGGGCACAACAATATAATAAGGGGGTTGTAATAATAACAATAAGGGGTTACAATAGTAGTATAGGGACCTAACAAGGATAATGATATATTGGCACATTCAGAAATAAATTCGAGAGATGTTAAAGGGGAAGAAGGAGAGAGTGTAGTACTCGAAAGCAAACTAGATCTAGAATATTGTGATCAAGTAACCCTTGTTGAAGGAGTCCGAGTAGCTGGTTTTTTAGTAGCCTTTCCTGTGTTCTTATTCCTCCTCGATGGATTGGTGGGTGTGTATGTTTGAGTGACAACACCTCCATCATCCAGTGTTTGTGTTCCAATCGCTTCTTTCCTTTTTGGTGATTCCTTATTAGCCATATTGATTAGCGATCAATACTTATAGAGATGTCTCACCTCATGGAATCTTTTGCATTAGAAGGGGACCTATTCATAGTCCTGGATCTGCAATCTAATCTGTCCATCATACTGGAGGTGAAATATTTCCACTAGACCTTCCATGGTGTCCATATGAACCAGAATTATAGTAATGGTGACATTCCCTGTTTCCATGAATGACTTTTCATAGTCTAAATAAATCCCTAGATCGTCTGTGATACATCTGAACACATCCTTGGACCAGAAGTGCAGAGGTAAACCTAGTATTCTGACCCATCTAGGACCCGCCCCCAATTTTTCTTTTTCGGGGTAAAAAAGAAGTGTCCAAAGTTTTAGGAGAATCGGGGTCATCTCAATATGCCATAATTTGGAGAGGATCCAATTCACTTATTCAGAGCATGTGGGGAAAAATACCCTCTTTTCATAGTGAGGATTTCCAATAACTGACCAAGGGTATTTCCCCATATTTCCATCACCCATTTCTTAAGTCTTGTAGTAGAATAGTTACATCCTCTAACCCTACCAACCAACACCGATCTCTTTGTATTAGCTACCTATGCCATGCTAATGCCTTAGACAAAAAATAGTAATCATATACATTCCCTGACCTTTGTGTATTTAGATTCCCCCCCCCCCATATATTTTTGGAGTGATCTGCACATTCTTTCCCTATCTCCTTAGGTTGAACTTCATTAGAATAAAATACCCTAGTTTCTTATTGTTCCAGATGTTGTTGAGGGATGCCTTCAAAAAAACCCAAGGATTTTATGTTATGCAATGGACAAGGGGTTCAGTTTCCAAGGTTTTCATCCCATGATATATTGAGCCCCAATAACTTAAGGCCTAATGTTCCTGCATTCGATCTAGGAAAATCAACAGGCACCGCAGATGTTTCACCTAGTCCTGAGGGAATTTTGGAGAACTTCTCAAGCTTCCATATCTGTAGCTCTGGTGGAGATGGGATCATTAGATCTGGCTGGGATTGATAGTCCAATAGTATTACATCAATACCCATTCCAATTGAAGAGGTAGGGTGAGAAAACCCTAGGGTATTGAGGGAGGTCACGCTGTCTTCCATATCAGTAATATAGGGCTCGACCTGGTCAGCTGATATCTGGGAGATCGTCAGTGAGTGCACAAAGGGTTATTGAGGTGGATCCTCAAACCATATCGGCATGCAATCCATTGAGTCTATGGAGTAGTCAATTATTTCCTCATCCATCTCAACGGGGTTGCTGGAAATGGTCACGAAAGAGTTCCGATGTTTTGGAGTTCTCGCATGCTGCCAGAGTCGTCAACCCAAATAGTTGCCTCATCCTTCACCTTCCCCAACAAGTTTATTAATTTCCCCACCGCATGTTTCCTATGTTCATAGGAAATGAAGGTTGTAGACCCTAACCATGCCCTAAACTCTCACAGACCATCACGTAGTTGTGGAACTTCTGATCCCTAGTCATCCTACCGACCATAGACTGCAAATCCCGACCACATAGCCTTCCGTACATGATATCCTCTGATAAATTGGTTACATTTCATCTTTCATATTCAATCCTTCATGTTAGGTTCTTATCCCTTTAGTCATCCTAACTTATCCAAAAGAACTTGACTTGTTTTTGAATAAGGTACCTTATCACCTCTCCTTTTGTGTTTGGAATTTGGCCTTTGATTTGACTATTTAAGGTAGTTGGTTTGGCTGCTCAACGTTTCCTTAACATAGGTACTTATTCCCTTGGTCTATGTATATATTTAAGTATCAAATATCAATTAGCATGTAATGATATTCAATCAATAATTCTATATAACCACACATTACAATATTCTACAATTAGCATAAATGGAATACTAATCAGATCAAGCATATCATGCATATATCACTCCTCCAGTGTGTGTGTTTGAGCTTCTCCAGGTCCAATGTCTACACCAGTTTCTCTAATACCACTTTTTAACATAACCCCTTACCACCCATAGCCCACACTAAGGGTATAAGGAAGCAATTCCTATGATTACCTAACCTCCAATGTTCAATTATGGAAATTGGGTCATAAAATCCCTCAAATTTCAACTTCTTCGAAATTGAAAACAAAAATTACCATCATGACCAACTGATGATGACATTTCTGGAAATGAGTTTTTATCGAAATTTGACTATCAGGTCACAAGTTATGGTCGTTTAAAGTTTGGCCCCAACAAAACCCTAGCCATATCAACAAGGGTGCTACCACATGGCACTTGTGTGGCACTCCACCTCATCCAATGGTCGACATCATCCACCATGTGGCCTTTTCCATGCCACCTAGACCCAAGGCCTACCATTAAGGACGTCAACATCATGTTACTTGCAATGAAATAAATAACACACACCTTTGAGGCCTTGACCCCCAACCTCACCTAGGTACTGATCTCTAACCCTCAACCTATCATAGGTATGAACTCTATCCTCAGATTCCGCCAAGGTCCCAACTCCTAACTAAGGTCAGGCCTATTACAGGTCTATTTGGGCACATCACTCTCGATGATTAGATCCGTGTAAATAGGCTCTATCAAACACTAATTCATTTGCAACATGCCCTAGACATGCCACCTCATTGAGTTATTTCATCCATGAAAGTTTCCTGACTTCAAACCCTACTAAAGTGCTTCCTTGGGTCACCAGTGCACCCCTGGTCAGGGGTAAGTGTTCTGCAGAGAAGGGAGCCCCATTCAAGGCTGCATTGTAGAGCACCTAAGCCCACTCAAGCTTGCACTAGGAGAGAATCCTCAAAATGTTCATTGGATCCTAAGTATATTCCTCCTTTCTAGAGCCTTCTAGAAGGAACCCAACTCATATTCTATCAAGATGAGCTTGAATTAGGATAGCCTTGGATCTTCTAATCCTCTATCCTCTCATCCCTTTGAACATGGAAACTAATCATACAATTATGGAAAACCATTCAATGTCATATTAATGACAAAACCACTTGCATTCATCCATAAATTGTCCTCCCATCATAGAGCCAAAGAGCTTGGATATTATAGAGAAAAACAGTTGGTTTAGAGACTTGAAATTATTGTCAAAGTAATGTTATGTTGTTGGATTGATGTTACTATTGGTGTGATGAGGGCTTGGACTAAGTTGGATGAGTGACACAAGATCGAACCGGGTGTAACTTCTCCTTCTATCAATCAATAAAATTGTTTGTTCCTTTTCCAATAATTTTTTCTATATCTTTGATGAATGTATGTTCAAATGTTGTCGATTCCATTTGTTTACAATAAATAGATCATATGCTCTGATTGTTGTCGTATTCTTTTTATGTTGGTAGGTACCAATTGAGAAAATTCAGTTTGAGCAAGAGCGATGGGAGAAACTCAAAGGAGATCAAAGGAAGTGAAGGATCATAAGCAGATTCTTTTATCTTATCGGTTTATTGTAGGAAAAGGTTAAACATCTTTACTTCAGATGTTATAAGTGTAACTAGCCACTTAGGGAAGATATACTTATCCATAGGTATAAATTCTGTATAACAAATTGGCAACCATACTAGGGAGCGACCATCATTCCTGGTAGTTATCCCTTGTCTTAACAGAACCAGTAGACTTTTCTTGAGTTCATTTACCCATATTCAGTAATTTTGAAGCTTGTTTGGTTAAAATGTGTGCTTATTTGTGTGTTGATAGTGCTCTCTGGCAACAACACACTGTTGTTCTTGACACAGTGCTCTGCAGACCAGCCTTAGCCTAGAGACATTGCTCTGCAACACACTATCTCCCACTCAGGGCTGTGTTAGTCCCTGTCAAGCCAAAAACCCATCTTTTTTCTTGATTTTTTCCAAATTGTTTCAGATATTTTTTGTTGAATGATCAATGTTTCTCTGTCCCTGAAGTCCAAATTAGCATTTCTTTTCCATGCCCACTTTGGCTTTGTTTGTTCAATGTTTCTTTATATTTTCTTTATCATTGTTAAATCAATCCCAAAGTTAGCTTACATTGATTAGTCTTTACTGTTCTAAAAAGGAAATTGTCATAAAGTCTTCGTTTCCTATCAAAAGCATTGATTGATCGTTTGTGCATTTAGTTTCTTTATGTTCATCTATAAATTAAAGGAATGAAAAGAAAAACATGCATAATGCATTTAGAAGTTTGTGTGTGCTTGTAGGAATGGTATAGGGAAAGTTGCATTAGATGTGCTCTATGCTCTTTGTTTAGAGATTTTGATTTCTGTATCCCTTTTAGTTACGATTTTCATTATTTAAATGAAATGAAAAGAATGTTTCCCATCTTAGTTTCATTCTAGGAGTTTTAGAAACATCATGCGGTGAACTTGAAAGGTAAAATTTTAAACAAGATCAACTAAAATTTATCTCAATTAAACTAATGGAGCATTGTAACTTTATGCATAACATTTAGAGGTCTACACTAGAGATGTGTTCTAGCATCGTTAAACATAGCAATTTTCACTAATGTTCTGTGATACATTCTGAGTGTGATATGTCATTCCATGTACGTAAGTATATCGTAGCTCATTCATGTACTTTTGGGTATATCGGGTGGTGATATAATACGAAAAGTATAAGGGAATGCTTTCACTGTGCGATTTCGCATTAGACAGTGCTAACACAGATTGGGAATCCACGTACTTTTGGTATATTTGGGAGGAATACATCAAGTTGCTATCCATCCATAGGTAACCGAGTCAGCTGCGTTGTATACTGTGATACACCGAAAACAACATTCGGGAAGATTATCTGCCATGGAAAATTTTAGGGAAAAATGTTCACCCAGTGGGCTAATTTTCCATGATTTTTCCACAAAAAAGATTCACCAATTTCCAATTTTTATAAAAGATGATTAGCCAAAATTTTATAATATACAATTATTTTACCTTAAAAATGGCCAACATTATATAGAGACTATATATAAAATCATTATAAATTTGAATAATTTTACAAATATATCAATAAAAAAATTATAGTTTGGATATTAGGGATTAGTGAAATTCGCCAATGTTTCTAAACTTCAAGAAAATTTTCCATCCTTAAAATTTTCCTTGTTACCTGCATGTATGTTAAGTCCTTGGTTCCTTTGAGGTAGTATATTGGAGCTCACAGTTACTTGGTAATTATTTTTCCTAGATTACCCTCTTTTTGTTTATTTCTTTTTATAATAAAATCAATCAGAAATCATGGAAGAAAATCAACCTTTACCCTGTCATTCATGTAGGACAGCGAGTAAACTGCCTTTACCACCTGAATCTACGCTTAGTCGGCAAAAGAAGTCTCGTTTAACTGAGTCCAGTACATCACAAACTTCTAGTTCTTCATCTGATTTACCAGAATCACCTATACTGGTACGTACTATGATTCCAGTTACTCCTACTATTACTATTTTATCTGCTACTGTAGTGGAACCTGTTAGAGTCAGTCTTGTCAGTCCTCCGTCAGAGATCAAAAATCTTTCTGCATTTCATTTTTAGGTGTCTTGATCCATTCACTCAACTGCGTTCCGCTAGGGGCATGCCATAACCTGATAGAAGGGCCTTACCATTCATTCCCCTCATGTCTTGTACTTGCTGGCTCAGGTCTTTTCATTAATGTGTATTAAATTCCATGACAGTCAATGTTTGATCTTTTAGTGGACGAGAGTCATTTCGGTCATTAAATCTAGGGATTAGTCATTAGGTCTTCAAACAATGTCCAATAAAGCCAGCAAGGCCATAGGGAGGATCTTATGAAGTTGTGATTCAAATACTTTCATCGTCATGTTGATAGAATACAACTGTTCTTCAAAACTCCATTTTGAAGAAAAGTCAACAATTTGTCAGTAAAAATTTTCAAAAGCTTCTCAGTGGATTTCTCCAAGCGCAGCCCTGGTCACCTTAGCCAATTCCATGTCAGCCACCCCTGCAAAAAATCGCCAAAAAATTTCATCATTTTAGTCAAAGAAATCAAAAGGAAGTGTGAAAAGCAAAGTTGTATTAATTGTGAAAAAGTGTCAAAGTGAAAACATTACAAAATGGGTTTTGGAGGAAGAAAAAATCAAATCCAACTCTTGCAACATATTTCTCCAAGTTATATAAATCATTGTGTCAAGTTACATTTAAGAAATCTTATTGCAAAGTCAAATTTGGAGGTTGGAGAGCAAACTGTCGTTTCGAAAGGTAGTGACTATGTTAAGAATTGGAGCGCAGCGCACAGGTAGAGTAGCGTGGTGCACATAGAGCATGTGGTGCACTGGAGATATCCGCCCAGTGTTAATTTGAATGGGCGCAATGCACACAGAGAGCGTGGCGCACTGGGTTCTTGGCGCGACACATATACACAGAAGCCTGATTTTGCTCAGAATTTGCAACCAATCGCCTTCAATCCCTTGAATTTTCCAGGTGGGGTCAATCTCTCAGTGTTTCATCCATTTTTATGTTAGTATGATGATAGTAAATGGTGGCTTATGGTTGCACAAAAAATCTTAAACCCTACCACTTAAAATCATCAAAGCAAATGTTGTTAGGCTTACAAAGTCATTGTGTTGGTGCCAAGGTTCTTCCCCCATTTCATTTTTCCTTCTTGCCCTCATTCCCTTCTTCCCTATTCCACTTTTTCCATTTATCTGATCCAGGTGGATATTGGTGGCCACCTGCCAAGTCCACCTGGACCCCCACCATTGTCTTTCTCAGCATTTTCAGTTTCCTTAATTGTAGCACAACTTACTATTTTTAGCAGTTTTTCGGGTCCTGAACTTCCGGAGCCGTTTTGAGGCCCTAAACGACGTTGGCAACATGGGTCCATGGCATATTTTTCCCGTTCCAACAATGATAGTGCTCGAATAGATCTTTCTAATGAGCTATTGTACGCGTTAAACGGAGATCATATGCCAAAGTTACGCCCCCGGGAAGTTGATGTACCAACTTACCCCCAAACGGGGCCCATAGTTTGGCGTTTCATCTCCTAGGGTTAGGTTTTGGAATGTTAAGGGTTTTCCATTGTTTCTCAACAATAAATAGGCCTTCGAGCCTCATTGTAACACAGTTCAGAGGCATGTAGCCACCACATCTCTTCTCAGAGATAAGCTACCATCGCCCTAGCTGGTCTATTTCCATTTCTGGTTGTAAGCATATTTCAGTATTTTCCATTAATGAAATGAAGTATTATTTCCGCTGCATCTTTGCGTATATGGTTATCTCTGTGATTTGTTGCATTCCTGTTTAAATCCAGATCAGTGGTATCAGAGCGGTCTGCTTCTTCTCTGTTTTTCTTTGCATGTCCCCAACACGGTCGGGATATAAGGAGTTAGGGCTTGAACTGGTTGAACCTTTGCAAGACCAGCCTCGCAAATCCCGACGGCCTCCCATGGCGGACGAGAAGAAAGACGAGGGGGCAGGAGATCCCATCAAAATCTTGCTCGAAGAAGCCCTCGAGCGACAACGGAACGCGATGATGAACAGCTTTGCCCAGATCCTTCAGTGGCTACACAGAAGCAACGCATCGGCTTCGAGAAGCTACTCTGGAAACGCCACACCCTTTAAGGTACAAGTTAATTTTGAAATCCCCATATTAGAGGGTCAGATAGACGCAGATGCCGTAGATAAATGGTTAAATCTGCTAGAAGGTTATTTTTCTGTTCATGAATTTTCGAGTCGGGAAAAGATTGTTTTTACTCTTCTCAAAGCAGCCCCCCACGTCAAGGACTGGTGGGAAACCTACTGCGAGCAGAAGGATGAAAGTACTGGCTCACTATTTTCAGCCGCACCCACCTGGGATTCGTTCCGGGATGCCATCAAGGAGCAGTACTACCCTGTCGGAAGCTATGAGGATGAATACATAAAGTGGACCACGCTGCGGCAGGGAAGGGACCAAGACGTGCCGGAGTTCACCAATCTTTTCCATACCCTTCACACAAATTTGGGTATCAAGGATTCGGAGCAACATTTGATACTCAAATACCGTGGCTTCCTGCACAAGTACATCCAGGAAGAAATACAATTCCTAAACATCCCCTCGCTCGGCGCAGCATACCGATATGCCGTCAAGGTCGAGCAGAAGTTTAAACAAAAGAAGCGAGACTTTGGATCTGCGAATCCAAAGCAGGGGAAAGGTGCCCCTAAACCACAGAACAAAGGACAAAGCCAAGGCGGGACAACCCAAGACAACCAGCCGAAGCCGTAAGCAAAGAACAGCGCCGCGAAGCTGAGAAAGGACACTGGAAAATGGTGCGAGTTCCATAAGAGCTCCACTCACAACACAAGTGAGTGTCGGGCCAAGCAGTCACTGGTGGTTGAGCTAAAGGTTTCAGAATCATATGCATGTTCCAACTCTGAGTCAGAACCCGATAAGGGGTATGAAAAAGGGGAGCAGATCATTGATGCGGATCCCAGCGCCACTGTTGCTACCGCAAAGATCCAGAAAAATGAACCCGAAGATCCAGAGGAGGAGGAGCGTCTCTTCCACTCCCAGATGTGGGTAAAGGGCTCCCCGATACAGTTCATTGTTGATAGCGGGAGTCAAAAGAACCTCATTTCGGCAGAGGTCGTGAAGTGGTTGGGCTTACCGACCACAACACATCCACAACCATACACCATTGGGTGGCTTCACCAAGGACGAGATCTTCGCGTAAGCCAGCAGTGTCGCCTTCCATACAACATCAAGCCCTTCACGGATGAGGTATTGTGTGACATTGCTCCCCTTGAAGTTTGTGATGTATTACTAGGACAACCATACTTGTGGAAGCGACATGATGTGTATGAATCCAGGCCCTGTGCTGTTATTATTACATTGGGAAATAAGTTGTTCAGGATACCAGAGGTAGCACCACCTGCCGCCATCTCTTTGATTACTGCAAAACAATGCAGTAAGATCATTTCCAAAACCAGGAAATTTGTTTTCCTGATGATACGCCCTCAAGGAAAGAAGAAGACAGTGGTCGCGGCCTCTAAACGGGGTCCCTCTGCATGACAACTACAGATGGAAAAGGTTGTGGAGGAGTACGAGGACATCTTCACCTCCCCGGCAGGGGTTCCTCTGCACTGTCAAGTCAAGCACTCCATCGATCTGACCCCAGGTGCGCCGCTACCCAATGGACCAATTTATCGGCACTCCATTCTGGAGAACGATGAAATCAAGAGGCAGATTCAGGAGCTCCTGCAGAAAGGTCACATCCGTCCGAGTTCATCGCCCTGTGGGAGCCCGATCGTGTTGGTACAGAAGAAGGATGGGACGTGGAGACTCTGTATTGACTATCGGGCGCTGAACAAGATCACTGTCCGTAATAGGTACCCGATCCCACGGATTGATGACCTCCTAGACCAACTAAAGGGGGCGAAATACTTCAGCAAGATCGATCTGAAGTCAGGATATCACCAGGTACCAATCGAACCCTCCGATGTGTGGAAGACTACCTTCAAATCCAAGGAGGGCCTCTTCGAATGGTTGGTCATGCCTTTCGGATTGACGAATGCCCCTGCAACCTTTATGAGGATAATGGATGACATCTTGCGGCCATTCACCAACTCCTTTGTAGTAGTATACTTGGATGATATTCTGATCTTCAGCCAGAGTTGGGAAGAGCACCTCCACCACATCCGACAGGTTCTCCAAACAGTGCGGCAACACAAGCTATGTGCCAATTTGGAGAAATGCACTTTTGGCATGACCGAGGTTCATTATCTGGGATACATCATTGATGAACAAGGGGTACATGTCGATCCGGCCAAGATCCAAGTCATTCGGGATTGTCCCTCTCCAACCACTCTAACAGAGCTCCGCAACTTTCTAGGTCTTGCCAACTTCTACCGCAGGTTTGTGTTGGGGTTTTCTCATATTTCTTGGCCCTTGAGTCAAGTCACCAAGGGCGGGGCGAAAGCAAAATTCTTTTGGTCTGAATATCAACAGAAGGCATTCAGGGAATTGAAGGATCGCCTCTGCACAACACTAGTGCTCGCGTTACCAGATTTACAACAACCATTTGAGGTCGAGACAGATGCCTCTGACTATGCTATTGGGGCAGTCCTTACTCAACATGGACATCCAGTGGCATATCACAGTGAAACACTTTCAGACACAGTCCGGAAGTACCCCACTTATGATAAAGAGATGTATTCCATTGTACAGGCCTGCCGACAATGGAAGCATTACATTTTGGGGAAGGAAACGGTCATCCACACAGACCACCGACCTCTGCAGTTCATACAGACCCAAGGGAAATTGTAGAATGATCGCCATCAGGAGTGGTCTACATACCTGCAACAATTTCACTTGAATATCAAGTATAAAAAGGGTAGCACCAATAATGTTGCAGATTGCCTCAGTCGGCCACCGATCATGGCACTAACCACCGTGCTCAACTCTTGTGGGCACAAGACTGCTGATTGGCCACTTCTCTACAAAAGCGACCCAGAATTCGGCCACACATACCAGACACTCTTGGAGGGTCAGCATGTTGCAGATTTTCACCTCCAGGATGCCCTATTATGCCACCTTTGGCACCTTTGTGTTCCTTCAAGAGAGCATGCCAAGATGATTTGGGAAGCACACTACAGTCGGGCTGCTGGGCATTTCGGGGTTGAGAAAACAGTGGCAGTACTGCAAAATTATTTCTATTGGCCGAATCTTCGACAGGATGTTGGGAAGTACATCCGATCATGTACTTCCTGTGCCATTTCCAAACCGACCATTAAGAAGCACGGCCTCTATACCCCGTTGCCTACCCCTAGTTGACCTTGGGAATCCATCTCCATGGATTACATGTCAGTCCTTCCTTCCACTAAGCATGGAAATGACTGTGTTTTTGTGGTCGTCGATAGGTTCTCGAAGATGGCCATTATGATGGCCTGCAAGAAGAATATCACAGCAGAAGCCACTGCTAAACTCTTCTTTGAACGAGTGTGGGTACACTTTGGGATCCCACAGTCTATCATCTCAGATCGGGACAGTCGGTTTCTCAGCACATTTTGGTCCAGTCTCTGGTCAATGCTGGACACCAAACTCACGAAGTCCACAGCCTTCCATCCTCAAACTGATGGCCAGACAGAGGTTGTCAACAGGATGATTGTGCACATTCTGCGCATGTATAACTCAAAGCATCCACGCACATGGGACGAGAGCCTTCCCTATGTCTAGCATAGCTACAACCGAGCTCTTCACAGCTCCACTGGCCATATCCCTTTTCAGGTGGGTTTGGGATTCCAGCCACTATGCCCCACTGATGTGGCCATGCCCCTTGCAGATACTCACATGAATTCAGCTCATGTCCAGTCCGAAACAGATAAGTCCACCAGCTTCATTGAGCGCATCCAACATATTCGCCAGTAGGTCCATGACATTCTTGAGAAATCAAATGCCAAGTACAAGCAGCGACATGATCAACACCGGGTGCCACACAAGTTTCAGGTGGGCGACAAAGTCTGGTTGCATTTGCAAAAGGAACGCCTTACTGGAGCCTATCGGAAATTGAGACCACTCTGATATGGTCCTTACACCATTACTAAGGCTATGGGAGACAATTCATTTGAGCTCAGCATTCCCCCATTCCTTGGCCTGCACCCAGTGTTCAATGTGGACCGCCTTCGGCCATACTTTCCACCATTGCTAGACACATCCGACATTGCAGAACAACTCAAACCCACAGAATTAAATCCAGATTGCATGGAACAAGCTGCAACTGATCGGATCATGGACACACAGATCAAGAACACTTTCCAACAGAATATCCAACTGTATCGAGTTGTCAAAGCAGGCCAACTCCTTCAGCAGGGAAAGTGGCTCACCAGGGAACAAGTTCAGCAGAAGTTTCCTCATCTCATGGAGGAGCTCAACGCAATGGGGACCATTGCTTCCTAAGGGGGGAGGAATGATCTAGGTGGATATTGGTGGCCACCTGCCAAGTCCACCTGGAACCCCACCATTGTCTTTCTCAGCATTTTCAGTTTCCTTAATTATAGCACAACTTACTATTTTTAGCAGTTTTTCGGGTCCTGAACTTCCGGAGCCGTTTTGAGGCCCTAAACGACGTTTTTTGGGGAATCCAGGGGCAACATGGATCCATGGAATGGACCGATGTTGCTTGTTCCAACAATGATAGTGCTCGGATAGATATTTCTAATGAGCTATTGTACGCGTCAAACGAAGATCATATGCCAAAGTTACGACCCCGGGAAGTTGATGTACCAACTTACCCCCAAACGGGGCCCATAGTTTGGCGTTTCATCTCCTAGGGTTAGGTTTTGGAATGTTAAGGGTTTTCCATTGTTTCTCAACAATAAATAGGCCTTCGAGCCTCATTGTAACATAGTTCAGAGGCATGCAGCCACCACATCTCTTCTCATAGATAAGCTACCATCGCCCTAGCTGGTCTATTTCCATTTCTGGTTGTAAGCATATTTCAATATTTTCCATTAATGAAATGAAGTATTATTTCCGCTGCATCTTTGTGTATATGGTTATCTCTGTGATTTGTTGCGTTCCTGTTTAAATCCGGATCATTATCCCTATCCTAAAATGCTACTAAAATCCTATTCCCTATCCCCTCCGCACATTTGTCAAAGGTAAAACCCCAAACCCTACCCCATATAAATTTTCCTAACACCCCAAACCCTACCCTATATAAAATCTCCTAAACTCCCTACTCCCCAAATAAAATTCCTCCTCATAGTCCCTAATCCCTTCGTATTATTCCCCTTCCTAACAGTCCCTTGTTGCATTTTCCCCTTGGTGGCAGATTTCAACACATCAAAAAGAGCAGTTCAAGCATAGTTCATACACAGTAGTCATCTTGTCTTCAGGGTATTTTGTATAGCAGTCATGGCATCTGAGCATTCATTGGACTATGAGGTGGAAACCCAAAGTGACTCTCCCTTGGAAGAACAGGCACCCCGAAGGCCTCATAAAAGTGGCAGACATGTGAGAGAGGAACCGACCACCCTTAAAGAATTGTAGGCATGTCCTCTTGCTATGTCATGTTTTCAGCATTAGTCATGTTATGAGTTTTGTCAAAAGGTAGCTAGTGTCCAATTTCATCATGAGTTGGCTCGTCTTTTTGTGCTGCACTTGCATGGAGATCAAGCTATCTTGGCTGGTGTCACCTTCACACTTACACCATAATCTGTCTCATTAGCAACCGATATACCGAACATTGGCGAACCATGGCACAAGAAACAGAAGATTGACCGGCAGCATTATGAACCATACATCAAAACCAGTTTCTTAAGTTATCTCAAGAGAGTGTTCCCGTTCTGATATCTAAAGGATGAATATGCTCCACTAATGAGATTGATCATGAAATATTTCAACTGTGAGGGAAGGTTCTCTCGTCTTTATGCTTACCACATCAGGTTGCTCATGCATTTCACTAGGGTACGGATGATGAACATTCCGTATTTCATTTGTCGGAACAAAGAGAGGATGACCACCTTTATACAGCGCAAAACACCTTAGCAGCAACTTAACAGTGTCTATCATTTTTCTCTTATCAAGATTTTGGTGGTTCATCAGCTTGGATTGCAGGGCATCACTTGGGATGATTTCATTTCACGTGATTTCTTCAAAGCTTCACGGGGAGTATCAGAGGTTAAGTATGAGGGTGAAACTTCTCATTGGTATGAGCGCCATGAGATTGCTAGTGTGCCAGTTTTCATCACATATCATAAGGGCACCAGACGTTTGTTTGCAGTGGCAAAGCGAGTGTTATCTCCACCTAGGGTGGAAGGGGCCTCACTTCCTCCATCAGCATCACAGGAATAGGACAAAGGCAAGGAGCCAATGCAGGATGAGGGGTCTTCAGGTGAGCCATCAGGTGAATGAGAGACCTAATTCGTTCTCCTTCATGATGATGATACAGATACGGATCCACCAAGTGCACAGCTTAAAGAGATCATCCAGGAGCCGCAAGCAGAGATTCAAGCCTTGTCCCTTGATTTGGAAAGAGCCAAATGGAACATGAATTATCTAGAGTAGAGGAACAAATAGCTTGAGGATCAGCAAGTGATCATGGAGCTACAAAACATTCGCGAGAATCGCCAAGCCATGCAAAGGAGAAGAGTTGAGATCACGTCATTGGAGCAAGAGATTAATGAGGATCGGAAGGCCAATCTCGAGAGAGTTAACATGCACTTAGAGAGGCTGCTGGACAAGGCCAACAAGGACCATGCATTGCTGAGACACATGGCTTTCCACTACATGGCACGAAACAAAGTGTGCAAGGCCCGAATCAGGAATTTGAAGGCGAAATTGAGGAAGGCAATCAAGAAGCAAAAGAGGCAAATGGAGATTGATCGACTTCAGATATTGGCCAAGCCCTCTTTAGCCCAGAATAACACTTGATAAGGGAGCTCCAGCCCAAATTTCAAGAAATTTGGGGCATTTTTGGTGTTTTTGGAAATATTTGTGCAAAAAACAGGGTTTTTCTCCCTATGCGTCGCGCCACCTGGCGCGTGCTTACACTAGGGAGCTCCAAATGACAAAAGGTTTGCATTTTTGGATTTTCCATGGAAAATCATGACTGTTGGTACATGGCCAAGAATTTTGGGCCAATTTTGAGTCCTCAGGAGGTCAAAAACACCCTAAAAATGACCTCTCTGCCCCTATTTTGATACACAAGAAGCAGTCTTGGGAGATTGCAGTTTTGAAGGGGAAAATGGGCACCAAATTCAGAAATTCCACTTGGGTTAGAAAGTAGACAGAAAGGGCTTTCCAAAAAGCACACTTGGGCATAATTTGGACTTCCGAAGGTGCCTCAAAACCAACTCCAAAGTAGCACGATGCATACCATTTTTGGCGTGGCGCACAGAAACTCAAAGGCCAAAATCGCTCCCGCTTCGCGAAATTTCGATTTGAAATTTTCTCCAAGTGGACCCTCTCATTTACAATACATTTTTCTCAGAATCAAAGGCAAAGTTTAAAAAGCATTTTTGGCTTCTATCCAAGTGGCCAAATGAAGGCGAACAACCACCCACAAAATCTATGCTCATATTTAATTTTTTCTGATTGGCCTTCATAGAAAATTAAATGTAATTGCTGATGGTTGGCTCTTCATTACCTGGGTTAATCGACCTTCTCATGGAAAATCTTATTTATTGTATTGAGATTCATTTTGTAAAGGGTTGGAATTTCTAGGAAACTGTGGGAGCTAAACCCAATCACTCACTGTACATTTTGACAGAGAATTAATGAAATATTGCAGCTCTGGTTCATGAGATTCCTATGGTGTGAGTTTAGCAAATGTATCTTCTTTATGTTTCATATGTATTTCATTATGTTTTGTATTTTAATTCATATTCATTTCCAGTGAAAGCTTTCTAAGTAAAAAAGGTAGAATTCAGTGTACTGCTCTGCCTTGGGATAGTTTTCACGTTCTATGTTTTCTTCTGTTGAAAAGGATTCATGTATTTATGCCCTTTTCACACTCTTAAACAATCTCTCCACTTCACATTATTTCGAATTTAATTGCTAGACTTTCTGCCTATCTTGCCTCATGAAATAATCTGCGTCTTTGAGTTAAATTCTCTTCTCATGTTGTTCCTTGGCCCCACACATCCTAGAAAACTCAGTAATTCTTCAAAATACCTCCATCATATTTGTTTACCTAGCCTAAAATCAATATCCATTTTTGCATCATCCCAGACTCAATTGTTTATTTTCCTGAGTGTGACCCAGAGAGAGACCTCTCCTGTTCTGGTAGGGCTAGCTACTAGACTGAGCGTGGTTTGTGGTTACCCTGAATTTTGCCTTCCTTCAGCCTAAGGCAAATTTAGGTGCTAACATAGTGGCGACCATACTGGGGATGAAATTATTTGTTTGTTAGTCTTCTCCGTTGTGTAAACAACAGGCTTAACCTACGAACACCCCATACTTTTGATAATTCTAAGCTTCCGGATGATAATTTTAGGATTTGATAGGCTGAGTAAGTTGTTCATGTCCTTCTAATTTTTTTGAAAATAGCACGGTGGCTTCGAGACGATATACCAGAGCCAATCCAGATCTGGATCCTCCTCATATCTACGAAAACCCCAACTTGATTTCAAGACTCCTTCGTCAAGAGAGCTCTATAACTCCTGTGTTCAAATCCCATCATGTCCTGACATTTTTGAGTATCTTGAAGAGCTTGAGTTTGATGAATGGTTTGAAATATCATTTTTCGAGACCAAATCCGAAAGGGCTGTTGACTATATTGTCCCCAATCCACAGTTTCTTGTAGACCTAGAAACTGAAAGGGCTAACCGATCAATTGATAATTATATTGCGACACAGCTTCAAACTCAAATTATTAATTCCCTACAGACTATAGACACCCATCCAACACCTCCAATACCAAACCCACCAAGAGTGATGGCTGCCTGTTTTGCACCTCTTGTGCTGCCTCAAGTTCTAGATGATATTCCCGCAGATTATCAAAGCAAAATCCCTTTGTTTGATGGTGCCCCTCACAGCGTTACCACTCAAAAACATGTAGACAGAATGGCAAATTTCTATGACCTTCATGAGATCGATGCAGAAAATGTAGCAATGAGACTCTTTGTATAGAAATTTGCAGGTGAAGTTAGGAAATGGTTCAGAGGTTTTCCAGTTGCACATATCGCTACCTTGGCCGAATAGCAAAGACAATTTTTAGACCGGTAGGAAGTGAAAAAGAATCCTCTTCAAATTCTTGCTGAGTATGAGAAAATCAAACGAAATGCTGGTGAGTCAGTCTAAGATTACCTGCATTAGATTCAATTCCATTTATAAGAAATTTCTGATCATCTAAGGCCATCTGTGGGACTAGCTATGATGAAATTTCTGGATGGTTTTGATGTTGACATGGCTTATCAACTGAGAGAGAGAGAGCCAGCCACAATGGAAGACATGCAAAAAATCATGGTCAGCGTTGAAGCAAATCTGCTGTCCAAGAGAGCTAGAGAAAAAGCAGAAAAGAAGGTCACAGTCAAGGAAGAGTCTTCCTCGATGGATCAATTACTCAAGAAGGTAGAGTAGATGCTTGAAAGGGTGAAACTCAACAAACCTGAGCCACAAGTTAGAAATCCTAACTTTCGTGGCCAACAGCAGCCACAATATAGGATAAGGCAGAGAGATCAATGAGCCCAAGATCAAACAGCACAACAGCTAGTACAGACACCTCTGCAACAAAATTTTGTGAATGGACCGAAGTCTGATGAGGAAGGGAAGGTAATAGGGGACGAGAACCACTTCTTTACTCCTGATGATTTGCCTACTTACATTACTGAAGAGGAGGAGTATGCGGAAATTTCAGCTGCACACAAAGACGCAGATTTCATTCTAGCAAGTGACACTATTTTGGAACAAGAATCAGAGGAGTATCAAAGAGGCTATATGAATCCTCAGTTCGCTCAGCAGTGAAAATATTCACTTAGAAACAGAGATGTGCCAGTTAACCCAATTCAGAAGAGGAAGGAAGTTTTGGCATCAAAGAATGATTTGTCAATTGCACAAAAGAAAGGCAAAGAGGCACTTGGACCTGATAGCAACAAGTCACCCTCAACAGAAAAGTCAAATCAGCAAATTGTATCGAGAGAAAAGGAAAGGAAAGAAGTCCCAGTCAAAGAGGTAGAAAAGACTTCCGCTTTTAGTTTGGAGAATGAAATTTCTAAATTGAAGGTATCCATTCCCTTGACTAAAATAATGAAGAACAGGAGTTATAGAGGGCAAGTTTCTAAGATTTTGAATTGTGATCCAATGTCTGATATGGTGAATGTCGAAGATGATCAACCCGAAATGATTTTTGGGCTAGCATCGAATGGTGAGTCTCCAGATAATGATGTGCCACCTTTTTATATCAGTTTAAGATTGCATGATTTTGTGTTACACAATGCCATGTTCGATTCTGGAGCTTCTCACAATCTCATGTCCAAGGCTATCATGGATAAGCTGGGTTTGGACATCACCTAGAAATACCATGATCTCTATTCGCTTGATTCTGGCAGAGTAAGATGTATCAGGCTCATCAAAGACTTGGTTGTAAGTTTGGATCAAATCCCAGTGAAGAATGTTTTGATGGATATTGTAGTAGTGGACATTCCTCCCAGGTTCAGCATGCTTCTTTCCAGGTCTTGGGCAGCAAAATTGAAAGGGACACTACAACTAGATTTCTCCTATGCAACAATTCAGTGTTTGGCTAGATGAGAAAACTGTATCGGGAACAAAAAATGAAATACATGATTACAAGCAAGGAGAAACCCATTAATCATCCAATAAATTATGTACATATAGATCTAGAGTCTTTTGTTTTGTATTCAGATAGTTTTAATGATGTAGATAGTCAGTTAGTTGAAGCAAAAAGCATTCTAGAAATAGTAGAAAATTTCAGAGAAGTTTTGAAGAAAGAAGGACGAGGACAACAAAACACCATTGAGAAATCAGCTGAAGATAATGGACAGCAAGTAGGAAAAACAGAGCCAGCAGAATTTTGGCACTTGGAAGAAGAGGAAGAAGGTTTGTGGACCATGGATTTCGATGGTGCAGTGGGAAATGATGGTGCTAGAATTGGTATTTGGGTATGTAGTCCTTTTTCCGCCCCGAACAAGGTGCCTAGTAATGTGCAGGTATGCTCTTACAAATTAGCTTTTGATTGTTCGAACAATGAGGCCGAGTATGAAGCTCTGATTGCTAGCCAAAATATTCTAAGAAAGCCGAATGCTAAGAGAATTGTAGTATATGGCGACTTTGAATTGGTGACTAAGCAGGTCAGAGGCGAATATCAAGCAAAGCATCCTCGGATGCAGGCTTACCGAATGCAGTCCTAGACATCCTGAAATTATTTTCAGAATATACCTTGACATGTGTGCCTCGTGTTCAAAACAACATTGCTAATGCTCTTGCTAAGGCAGCCAGTAGTTTGAAGATTCCAATGAACTCTAGTAATAAATTCGAAATCCATGTCAAGCATCGTCCAACTGTCCCCGACAATCAGAGGTATTGGCAAGTCTTCCAAGATGATGAGGAGATTGATGATTTTCTGCAAAACAAAGGTAAGTTCAAAGAGACCTCAATTGATGAAGAAAATGATGATGGCAAAGATGAGGTGTAGATCAATCAAATGGACGTATTGTAGCTGAAGGATAACATCATCCCTAAAGGCTTGATACCTCTAGAAGAACTCTTTGATCAAGATGACGTAGCCCGCAAACCAACATTGCAACCAACAGAGAAGGGTGTTGAAGAGGTCAATATCGGAACAACTGCTAATCCTAAAATGGTAAAATTGTCTAAAGCATTGCCACAAAAGATGAAAGCCAAATATATCAGTTTGTTGTCTTTTGCTAATGTGTTTGTTTGGGATTATGCTGACTTGAAGACATACGATACTGATATCATTCAGCACACTATACCCATTAAGCCTAATCAGAAACCTTTTAGACAAAAGTTGAGAAGGCTAAATCCAAAACTGCTGCCATCAATTGAAAAGGAGATAAACAGGTTATACAAATCAGGAATCATCGTTCCCATCAGATTTTCGGATTGGATCTCCAATTTGGTGCCCGTGCGGAAGAAGATAGGTGAGATTCGCTTGTGCATCGATTTTAGGAATCTCAATAAAGTTTCATTGAAAGATAACTATCCACTGCCCAAAATGGATCATATACTTCAGCGAGTAGTTGGGGCATCTCGTATGTCACTACTTGATGGTTATTCTGGATATAACCAAATTTTAGTCCATGAAGATGACCGACACAAGAAAACATTCACTACTCCATGGGGAACTTTTCATTACGCTAAAATTCCTTTCAGTTTGAAGAACGCGGGTGCCACCTTTCAGTGGGCAATGGACTTGGCTTTCGCAAATGAGAAGGATGTCTTTTTGGTTTTATACCTTGATGATCTGACGGTGTTCTCCAAATCTAATGAAGAACACATGTATCATCAGAAAACTATCTTTCAAAAGTGCAGAAAATATGGTCTATCGCTGAATCCGAAAAAGAGCTTGTTTGCCATGGAGGAGGGAAAACTACTTGGGCACATTATCTCGAAAGATGGCATTTGTATCAATCCTGCACGTGTGCAAGCAATTCAACAAATTGATCTGCCCTGGAATAAGAAGGAGATTCAATCGTTCAATGGTAAAATGAATTTTTTACGCCTCTTTGTACCTAATCTTGTTGAGCACCTAAGAGAGATCACAAACATGCTTAAGAAGGACATCCAAGTGAAGTGGATGGAAGAGGCTGTAAAATCTTTCAATTTAGCCAAATTGGCTCTTTCCTTAGCTCCAGTTCTAATCAGCCCGGAATACACTCAGGATTTTATATTGTTTTCATTCGCTTCGGAGCATACTATGGCAACGGTGTTGATGCAAAAAAGAGATGATCACAAAATACCAATTGCTTTCTTTAGCCGAACTATAAGAGATGCAGCCTTAAAGTACAATATAATTGAGAAGCAAGCTCTCGCACTTGTGAAAGCATTGAAATATTTTCGGGTATACAATCTGCATTCTCATATTTTGGCTTATGTTCCTAATGCTGTTGTCAAAGATGTTTTAGTGCAGACCGATCTAGAAGGAAGACGAGGCAATTGGATCGCAACTTTATTAGAATATGATGTGGAGATAAAGCCCACAAAACTGGTTAAAGGACAGGGATTAGCAAAGTTAATGGCTAAATCAAACTTGCACGCCTTAGACATAAATCTGATCACTGCTATGTCTGATGAGAATGAGGAAGGTTCATCAATTAAGGTATATGAAATGTTTGCTCTTTCTTCGTGGTATTCAGACATCATATATGTGCTTCGAAATTTGTCACCACCACCCGGCATGACTAGAAACAAAGCTAGAACTCTCAAATTAAAGGCTGCCAAGTTTTGCATTCTAAATTCTGCACTTTATTGGAAAGATCCCGGTGGTGTTATTTTGAATTGTTTGGTGGAAGAAGAAGCAAAGCAGGTCATGGAGGATTTCCACGAAGGGGATTGTGGTGGTCACATTTCTTGGAAAACAACCAAAAATAAAGTTCTAAGAGCAGGATGCTGTTGGCCAACTTTGTTTGCTGATGTATATAAGGTTGTCAAGAGCTGTCATAAATGCCAGATTTTTTAAGGAAGGCAGAAATTACAGCATTTGCCGCTTAAGTCCATTGAGGTGAGTGCCCCTTTTCAGCAATGGGGGTTGTATTTCATTGGTGAAATTCATCCCGCTTCTTCTGGTCAGCATCGATGGATTCTCACGGCAACATATTACTTCACAAAATGGATCCAAGCAATTCCCACCAGACAAGCTATAGATGCGGTAATTATTTCATTCCTCGAAAATAACATCTTATCTCGCTTTGGTTGCCCGAATAAGTTAATCACTGATAACGCAGCAGCTTTCAAATAAAAAAGGATGGTAGAGTTTTGTCATAAATATCACATCATTTTGGGTCACTCAACTGCCTATCATCCGCAAGGCAATGGATTGGCGGAGTCCTCTAACAAATCTTTGGTCAACATCATTAAGAAGCTGTTGGAAATCAACAAGAAGAGCTGGCATAAGAAGTTGGTCAATGCACTTTGGGCAAATTGGGCCAGTCAGAAGAAATCCATTGTTATGTCCCCCTTTGAGCTTGTGTATGGAGTTGATGCCTTGTTTCCTACCTATCTTGCAGCCTCGGTAGTCAAACTTCTTCAAGAAGCCAGCAGTGAAGATGATCCTATGGAAAGAAAATTGAATCCAATGATCCATTTGCAGCAGACCAGAGAAGAAGTTTTCCAAAACACATCCAAGTTACAGGAGAAAATTAAGAAAATTTATGACAAAAAAGCAAAGGCGGACAAATTTCAGCTGGATGATGTAGTACTGAAGTGGGATGAAAGGAATGAGGAAAAGGGTAAGCACTGTAAATTCAAGAATCTCTGGAAAGGTCCCTTCAATATTGCAGCATATCGGGGTCAAAATGCCTTTCTTCTGAAGGAAATGAACGGGCAAGATTGTCCTGAAGGGCCGATCAATGGTCGACTACTCAAGCGGTACCACTTCTGAGTTGTTTCTACTGTTTCCATTGTCACTGTAAATACCATTTTATTTCAGTTTTGGTTTGAGTTTGTCTAGTCAGTCTTTGAGTCATTTTAAGTCCAAATTTGAGTCAGTCCGAGTCAAGTTTCATTCAATAAATGAGTCAAGCATTGTGTGTCGTTTTTCAAAATGATGACTCCATAGCCCAATGGACGAAGGAACTATCTGCTCTCCCAAATATCTGCCGTTCTTGGCACCTCCAAGGAGCTACCATCCTCCATTGGAGCCAATGTTAGAGTCGGTCTTGTTAGTCCTCCATCAGAGATCAAAACTCTTTCTGCATTTCATTTTTAGGTGTCTCGCTCCATTCACTCAACTACATTCCACTAGGGGCATGCCATAACCTGATGGAAGGACCTTACCATTCATTCCCCTCATGTCTTGTACCTGCTGGCTCAGGTCTTTTCATCAATGTGTATTAAATTCCATGACAGTCAATGTTTGATATTTTAGTGGATGAGAGTCATTTCAGTCATTAAGTATAGGGATTAGTCATTAGGTCTTCCAACAATGTCCAATAAAGCTAGCAAGGCTAGAGGGAGGCTCTTATGAAGTTGTGATTCAAAGACTTTCATCATCATGTTGATAGAATATGACTGTTCTTCAAAACTCTGTTTTGAAGAAAAGTCAACAATTTTTCATTTGTAAAAATTTTCAAAAGTTTCTCAGTGGATTTCTCCAAGCGTAGCCTTGGTCTCCTTAGCCAATTCCGTGTCGGCCACCCCTAGAAAAAATCGCCAAAAATTTTCATCATTTTAGTCAAAGAAATCAAAAGGAAGTGTGAAAAGCAGAGTTGTATTAATTGTGAAAAAGTGTCAAAGTGAAAACAATACAAAATGGGTTTTGGAGGAAGAAAAAATCAAATACAACTCTTGCAACATATTTCTCCAAGTTATATAAATCATTTGTGTCAAGTTAAATTCAAGAAATCTTTATGCAAAGTCGAATTTGGCAGTTGGAGAGCAAACTGCCATTTGGAAAGGTCGTGACTGTGTTAAGAATTGGAGCGCAGCGCACAGGTGGAGTAGTGCAGCGCACATAGAGCACGAAGCGCACTGGGGATATCTACCCAGTGTTAATTTGAATGGGTGGGACACACATAGAGAGCACGACGCACTGGGTTCTTGGCGTAGCGCATATACACAGAAGCTCGATTTTGCTCAGAATTTGCAACCAATCGCCTTCAATCCCTTGAATTTTCTAGGTGGGGTCAATCTCTCAGTGTTTCATCCATTTTTATGTTAGTATGATGATAGTAAATGGTGGCTTATGGTTTCACAAAAACTCTTAAAACCTAGCACTTAAAATCATCAAAGCAAAAATGCTGTTAGTGTTACAAAGTCATTGTGTTGGTGCCAAGGTTCTTCCCCCATTTCATTTTTCCTTCTTGCCCTCATTCCCTTCTTCCCTATTCCACTTTTTCCATTTCTCCCTATCCTAAAATGCTACTAAAATCCTATTCCCTATCCCCTCCGCACATTTTTCAAAGGTAAAACCCCAAACCCTACCCCATATAAATTTTCCTAACACCCCAAACCCTACCCTATATAAAATCTCCTAAACTCCCTACTCCCTAAATAAAATTCCTCCTCATAGTCCCTAATCCCTTCTTATTATTCCCCTTCCTAACAGTCCCTTGTTGCATTTTCCCCTTGGTGGCAGATTTCAACACATAAAAAAGAGCAGTTCAAGCACAATTCATACACAGCAGTCATCTTGTCTTCAGGGTATTTTGTATAGTAGTCATGGCATCTGAGTATTCATCAGACTATGAGGTGGAAACCCAAAGTGACTCTCCCTTGGAAGAACAAGCACCCCAGAGGCCTCATAAAAGTGGCAGACATGTGAGAGAGGAATCGACCACCCTTACAGAATTGTAGGCCTGTCCTCTTGCTATGTCATGTTTTCAGCATCAGTCATGTTATGATTTTTGTCAAAAGGTAGCTAGTGTCCAATTTCATCATGAGTTGGATCGTCTTTTTGTGTTGCACTTGCACGGAGATCAAGCTATCTTGGCTGGTGTCACCTTCACACTTACACCAAAATCTGCCTCATTAGCAAACAATATACCGAACATTGGCGAACCATGGCACAAGAAACAGAAGATTGACCAGCAGAATTATGAGCCATACATCAAAACCAGTTTCTTAAGGCATATCAAGGGATTTTTCCCGTTCTGATATCTAAAGGATGAATATGCTCCACTAATGAGATTGATCATGAAATATTTCAGCTGTGAGGGACGATTCTCTCGTCTTTATGCTTACCACATCAGGTTGCTCATGCATTTCACCAGGGTACGGATGATGAACATTCCGTATTTCATTTGTCGGAACATGGAGAGGATGACCACCTTTATACAACGCAAAACACCTCAACAGTAACTTAACAGTGTCTATCATTTTTCTCTTATCAAGATTTTGGTGGTTCATCAGCTTGGATTGTAGGGCATCACTTGGGATGATTTCATTTCGCGTGATTTCTTTAGAGCTTCACGGGGAGTATCAGAGGTTAAGCATAAGGGTGAACCTTCTCATCGGTATGAGTGTCATGAGATTGCTAGTGTGCCGGTTTTCATCACATATCATAAGGGCACCAGATGTTTGTTTGCAACGGCAAAGCGAGTGTTATCTTCACCTGGGGTGGAAGGGGCCTCGCTTCCTCCATCAGCATCACAGGAACAGGACAAAGGCAAGGAGCCAATGCAATATGAGGGGCCTGTTGGAAATAATACTGAGGGGGGGGGGAATCAGTATTATCTAGCAATTTACCAAATCTTCCTTATTTGATCTTTTGAAATATTCTTGCATATCAGTACCATAAAACAATGAGCATGAATAAAGAAAATAGACAGTCACACCAAAGAACACAAGATGTAAGGTGGAAACCCAATGCGGGAGAAAAACCACCTGCTGCAATAATGTCTCTATCTTCTTTCTAGAAATTCTTTTTACAATGATTTTGTACTGGTGCAGTCCTTTACCAGCACGCAGGCTGCAACCTGCAAAGAGCTACAACTCTTTCTCGTTTTCCAGACTTCTCCTGGAAGGGAGCTACAACCCCCTACTTCTTTTCAAAATGATCAACAAGTATACAACAGATACAGTCTACTACAGATATCAGATCAGTAATTACAGAAACAACCCAGAACACCTTATGAACAGAAATATACAGTTAACAGATCATCTTGAGACAGGGACGCATATTTTCTTTCTGTGGCCTGCGACTGGACGCAGTATACCTTATGCTGTTCTGCGTGCAGACGCACTGTTTCTTTTGCTTGTCTGCGACCGACGCACACATAAACACTATCGCGCCGCGTCTTTTGCTTCAGAGACGCACCCAATACCACAGTCGCGCCGCGTCCTTCGCTTCAGAGACGCACCCAATACCACAGTCGCGCTGCGTCCTTCGCTTCAGAGACGCACCTGATCCTTTACTGTACTGCGTCCCGGCGCACTTTCCCTTCACTGAATCTGCGTCCCTTTAGATATAGAAGATAAGAGGACTTCAGAACCAACCCAAACACTCAGATCCACAGATCTGATCATGCGCCATATAGATCGTAGTCCATTAGAAGATTTACCCTTAAAGATATGGACTAGATCACACCAAGAGATGATCAACCAAGATGATTCCTAATCCAAATGAACTCCTTTGCTTTATATAGGCAAGCTTCTCCCCAAAGCGTGGAACAATACCACGAGCCGACACCAGAGAAACACGCAACCGTCGGCTAGATACCACACAAGAAGCCCCCACGAGTTTTTCTCTACCTTGAAATGTGTGCACTGGGCGGACGCACCTTCTGAACGGCTGGCCGGCGTCCCTAGACGTGGGTTCTGTATGGAATACCTGCGGGGACGCGCTTGCTAAACAAAATTTCCTGCGTCCTTCTTGATTTACCACCTGAAGGCGTTTGCCATCAAGTACAACACCTGAATCATAATGCCAACAAACTCCCCCTTTGGACTTGATGGCAACCACATAAACTTTCAGCTTCATCATTCTCCCCCTTTGACATCAAGAGCAAAGGGTATGCTCCCCCTATGCTCATGCTTCTCCAAAATTGTAACCAGAAATCCATCATGAAGAAGACAGAGACATATTGCAGCTATTTCCAAGATCTCCTTCTCCATAATGCCAACAATGCATTATGTGCTCCCCCTGAGCCTATACCATCAATAGGAAGATGGTCAACAGTGAGATGATGCATCAACAACCCCCAGCTTTTGCCTGAGGTATTCAAAAGTGTCCCTGGGCAACGGTTTGGTGAAAATATCAGCAACTTGTTCCTTAGAAGGAACATACTCCAACTTGACCTTCTGTTCAAGCACTTGTTCCCGGAGAAAATGGTACTTGATTGGTATGTGCTTGGTTTTTGAATGCATAACCGGATTCTTTGAGATGCTGATTGCACTTGTGTTGTCACATAAGATAGGAATAGGAGGTGTACAAGTGATTTGATAATCCTGCAAAGTTTGCATCATCCAAAGAAGTTGGGTGCAACAAGATGCAGCCGCAACATATTCCGCTTCAGCTGTAGACAAGGCAATTGAACTCTGTTTCTTGCTGAACCAAGATACCAGTCTAGAACCCATAAAGAATGCACCACCACTTGTGCTTTTCCTGTCATCCACGCTTCCGGCCCAATCTGCATCTGTATAAGCATGAAGAGTGAGATCTGGATCTCTAGGATACCATAGGCCATAATTTTGAGTCCCTTGAAGATATTTGAAGATTCTCTTTACTGCTTGAAGATGAGTCTCCTTTGGATTTGCCTGAAACCTTCCAACTATTCCAACTGCATGCATGATGTCTGGTCGGGTACCTGTCAAATATAGTAGACTTCCAATCATAGATCTGTAGGTTGGTTGATGAACTGCTGCAGATTCGTCATTTGCACTGAGACTACATCCTGTGACCATGGGTGTACATACTGGTTTTGCATCTTCCATGCCATATTTCTTCAAAATTTGCTTGAGATACTTGGTTTGAGATAAAAGGATTCCTCCTTTCTTTTGTTGGATTTGCAAACCAAGAAAGTATGTCAGTTCTCCTAGCAAGGACATCTCAAATTCTTTCTGCATGACTGAGGCAAAGCTTTGACTCATAGCTTCTTCATTACTGCCAAAAATAATGTCATCTACATACACAACAAGTATTAGTAATTTGTCATTTTCAACTTTTATATAAAGATTGCTATCTGCTGAACCTTTTGAGAAACCTTGTTGATGAAGATATTTGTCCAACCGGTAGTACCAAGCCCTTGGAGCTTGTTTGAGACCATAGAGAGCCTTTTTTAATCGGCATACAAGATTTGGATCGTTTCCAAGAATGAAACCATCTGGCTGTTCAATGTACACTTCTTCATCCAAGTCTCCATTCAGAAAAGCTGATTTCACATCCATTTGAAATACTTTGAAGTTCTGACAACTTGAGAGAGCAAGAAACATTCGGATGGCCTCAAGTCTTGCAACAGGAGCAAAAGTTTCTTCAAAGTCTATTCCTTCTTGCTGTGCATACCCTTTACAAACAAGTCTGGCTTTGTTTCTAATTACTTCTCCATTTTCATTCAATTTATTTTTGAACACCCATTTTGTTCCGATAACATTCTTATCCTTTGGTCTAGGAACCAGCTCCCAAGTATTGTTCTTTTCGATTTGCTCAAGTTCTTCATCCATTGCTTTCACCCAACATTCATCTTTGCATGCTTCTTTCACATTTTGTGGTTCAGTAGAGGAGAGTAATGCCAAATAACTTGAAGCTTCTGCAACTGTTCTTCTAGTTTGTATACCTGCTTCCTTTTGTCCCATGATCTGAGATTCTGGATGGTTCTTTTGAACATATCTGGATGGAGTCTTTTCTTCTATTCTTGTTCTTTCTTCTGCTTCTTCGTGAGGTCCGTCTTGAAATTGTTCTTGCGGTTCTTCTTCTTCATCATTCTGTCTTTGAGGGTAGCTTTCATCTTCTTCAATGTCTTCACGATGTATTTGCCTAGGAATGTATCCTTTCTCATCAACCACTACATCAATGCTTTCAACAATTCTGCCAAGTCTTTTATTGTAGCATTTGTATGCTTTGCTATGTGGAGAGTAGCCAAGAAGAATTCCTTCATCTGCTCTAGGATCAAGTTTGCCAAGCTGCTCCTCAGTATTTTTGATATAGCATTTGCTCCCAAAGATTTTGAAGTGCTTTACTGAAGGAGTTTTACCACTCCAGAGCTCATGAGGAGTTTGAGTGCTGTTCACTCGAACATTTGTCTTGTTGAGAATAATAACTGCCGCATGTGCAACTTCACCCCAGAAGGTTGCAGGAGTTCCTGATTCATCAAGCATAGCACGAGCCATTTGCTGGACTGTTCTGTTCATTCTTTCCACTACTCCATTTTGCTGAGGAGTTCTAGCTGTAGAAAATTCTCTCCTTATTCCATGTTCATCACAGAAATCGAAAAATTCATTTGAAGTAAATTCTCCACCTCTGTCGGATCTGAGGCACTTAATCTTGTGACCTGATTCATTTTCAGCCAAGGCTTTGAAGGATTTGAATTTTTCGAAAGCTTCATCTTTGTGCTTCATAAGTCCCAACCAAACAAACCTGGAGAAATCGTCAATAAATAATATCAAGTATTCCTCTCCTCTAGGTGTTCTTTTTCTGAATGGTCCACATACATCTATATGTACTAGCTCCAGAGGCATACTGGCTGATCCTTCTTTCTCTGGAAAGTTAGTTCTAGTCTGTTTTCCAAACTGACATGATCTGCACATGGTGTTGTCAGGAATTTTGATATCTGGAAGATCGCGAACTGCCTGATATTTGCAAGCTTTCCTTATTTGTGAGAAACTTAGATGTCCCAATCTTCGATGCCATAACCAGTGCTCTTCATCCTTGCTTAAATAGCATTGTTGTTGTTCTTCATCAAAAATGTATAGATTATTTGAAGTTCTTTTTCCTTTGAGAACTGTTTTACCTGTATCAAGATCACGAACAAGACATCCATTTGATCTGAATATAACCTCGGTTCTTTGATCACACATCTGGCTTACACTTAGAAGATTATGCTTTAGTCCATCAACAAACAAAACATTTCCAGCCTTAACATCTTCTTTTAAAGGAGCAATACCTTTTCCTTTTATAGTTGCAGGAGTATCATTTCCAAAAGAGACTTTCTTTCCCTTTTCTAAATTAGAATAAGATTCAAGTTTTTCTTTATCACCTGTCATGTGCTTTGAACATCCACTGTCAATGTACCATAGATTTTCTTGTCCTTCTGCATAGAATGCTATCCCACATCTTTCTGTTTGAGGTTCCTTTATTTTCCATGTTTTGGTGCCTGAGGTTTGTTCCCTTTTTTGTTCTTGTACCTTTCTTTCCGGAAACCTGCTTCTGCATTCAACATCTTCATGTCCAAAATTATTGCAAATAGAGCATTCAACTTCATTTTCAAGAGCTGAAAAATTGTTATAGGTCCTTTTTGTATTCCCTGTCATGCTTCTTTGTTTTTGAGCTTCCCTAGTCATGATTGTTTTATACGCAACACATTGGGCTGCTTTGTGACCAAAGTTATGGCAAGAAAAGCATTGTCCATTGAAGAAGTTTCTGCGATTATTGAATCTACCAGCTGACTGATTGTAATTTCTATTTTCATCTATTCTTGAACCAAATTGAGAAGGTTTTACCTGTGGCTGGTTGTGGCTTTTGTTCACCCTTAAGCTGGATTGCCCCTGATAGTTTGAAGTTTGTCCCTGCTTTACCTGATGATCTTCCTTGTGTTCTTGCTCATTTCTTCTTGCGGCATCAAGATAACTTTTTGAAGTGGAAGCTTGAGAAGTTTCTCCATTGTAGCCCAGACCTGTCTTATTTAGAGGAGATCGCTGCACACTGATAATCTCATTCAACGTTTCAGATCCTTTGACAAACTTGAGATTAATAGTTTTTGTTTTCTCAATTTCTTTTCTAAGACCAACAATTTCACCTTCTAATTTTTCAAGATGTTTTTCCTTTTCATCAATCTGAAATTGTAGAGTATCAATAATCATGTTCTTTTCTTCTATACATCTCTTGAGTCTAGTAATTTCATCATAAAGGTTATCCACATCTATAGCATCCTCATAATTGTCATCTTCAAATGCCATTAACAATCTATATTTGTTACCTTGTTCATCTTCATCACTGTTTGATAAGCCATCGCTATCTTCATGGGTGTAGTAGCTTTTCTTATTTGTACCCTGTTTCTTGTTCCATCTAACTGGTTCCTTTCCTTTATCCTTATAAGAGCATTTTGCAGCATAATGACCTACTCTTCCACAAGCAAAACATTTGAAAGGTAGCTTACCTCTGAACCTTCCGGAACCCCTTTGAAGATTTCTGACAAAGTTTGATTCTTCTTCCTCTTCTTCTGGAACATGACATGCTTCATAGTGATCTTCTTTGCCTGATGCTTTAAAAGCAGCTTCCCTTCTATCTGATGGACCTCCCTTTCTCATTTCATAAGCAGTTAGAATTCCATGCAGCTGAGACATAGTGAGAACACGGAGATTTTCCTTTTCTTCTACTGCAGATACTTTAGATTCAAACTTGGGAGATAAAGATCTTAGAATCTTTTGAACTACTATAGTCTCTTTTATCTCTTCACCCAAATTTTTCATACAATTAACAATCTCATCTACTCGAAGAAAATAATTAGCCACACTTTCATCATTATACATCTTGAGAGTCTCATATTGAATCCTGAGAGTTTGAAGTTTAGCTTCTTTTACCTGTTCATCTCCTTCATAGCTAGTGATCATTTTGTCCCATATCTCTTTTGCTGATTTGAAGTGCATGACCTTCATGAACTCTGTTTGAGATATACTTCCTAATAGAGTGCTGACTGCTTTTGCATTTGTTTCATACTGCTTTTTCTCAGCTGGATCTGTAGGAGTAACTGAAGGAAAGGCATAGCCTGATTCTACAATGTTCCAAACTTCTGTACCAAGAGATTGAAGATATGCAGTAACTCTTACCTTCCAATAATTGAAGTTTGTTCCATCGAAGACGGGTGGCCTGATTGATGCTTCTCTCTCGTAGTTGCTCATGATGAACGATCTACCTTCAAGCGATCAAGCTGTTCTGAAGGACCTGCTCTGATACCAATTGTTGGAAATAATACTGAGGGGGGGGGGAATCAGTATTATCTAGCAATTTACCAAATCTTCCTTATTTGATCTTTTGAAATATTCTTGCATATCAGTACCATAAAACAATGAGCATGAATAAAGAAAATAGACAGTCACACCAAAGAACACAAGATGTAAGGTGGAAACCCAATGCGGGAGAAAAACCACCTGCTGCAATAATGTCTCTATCTTCTTTCTAGAAATTCTTTTTACAATGATTTTGTACTGGTGCAGTCCTTTACCAGCACGCAGGCTGCAACCTGCAAAGAGCTACAACTCTTTCTCGTTTTCCAGACTTCTCCTGGAAGGGAGCTACAACCCCCTACTTCTTTTCAAAATGATCAACAAGTATACAACAGATACAGTCTACTACAGATATCAGATCAGTAATTACAGAAACAACCCAGAACACCTTATGAACAGAAATATACAGTTAACAGATCATCTTGAGACAGGGACGCATATTTTCTTTCTGTGGCCTGCGACTGGACGCAGTATACCTTATGCTGTTCTGCGTGCAGACGCACTGTTTCTTTTGGTTGTCTGCGACCGACGCACACATAAACACTATCGCGCCGCGTCTTTTGCTTCAGAGACGCACCCAATACCACAGTCGCGCCGCGTCCTTCGCTTCAGAGATGCACCCAATACCACAGTCGCGCCGCGTCCTTCGCTTCAGAGACGCACCTGATCCTTTACTGTACTGCGTCCCGGCGCACTTTCCCTTCACTGAATCTGCGTCCCTTTAGATATAGAAGATAAGAGGACTTCAGAACCAACCCAAACACTCAGATCCACAGATCTGATCATGCGCCATATAGATCGTAGTCCATTAGAAGATTTACCCTTAAAGATATGGACTAGATCACACCAAGAGATGATCAACCAAGATGATTCCTAATCCAAATGAACTCCTTTGCTTTATATAGGCAAGCTTCTCCCCAAAGCGTGGAACAATACCACGAGCCGACACCAGAGAAACACGCAACCGTCGGCTAGATACCACACAAGAAGCCCCCACGAGTTTTTCTCTACCTTGAAATGTGTGCACTGGGCGGACGCACCTTCTGAACGGCTGGCCGGCGTCCCTAGACGCGGGTTCTGTATGGAATACCTGCGGGGACGCGCTTGCTAAACAAAATTTCCTGCGTCCTTCTTGATTTACCACCTGAAGGCGTTTGCCATCAAGTACAACAACTGAATCATAATGCCAACAGGGCCTTCAGGAGAGCCATCAGGTGAATGAGAGACCGAATTCATTCTCCTTCATGATGATGATACAGATACAGATCCGCCAAGTGCACAACTTAAAGAGATCATCCAGGAGCAGCAAGCAGAGATTCAAGCCTTGTTCTCTGATTTGGAAAGAGCCAAATGGAACATGAAATATCTGGAGTAGAGGAACAAATAGCTTGAGGATCAGCAAGTGATCATGGAGCTACAAAACATTTGCGAGAATCGCCAAGCCGCGCAAAGGAGAAGAGTTGAGCTCACGTCATTGGAGCAAGAGATTAATGAGGATCAGGAGGCCAATCTCGAGAGAGTTAACATGCACTTAGAGAGGCTTCTGGACAAGGCTGACAAGGACCATGAATTTCTGAGACACATGGCTTTCCACTACATGGCGCGAAACAAAGTGTGCACGGCCCGAATCAAGAATTTGAAGGAAAAATTGAGGAAGGCAATCAAGAAGAAAAAGAGGCTAAGGGAGCTTGATCAACTTCAGATATTGGCTGAGGCCTCTTTAGCCCAACATAACACTTGATAAGGATGCTCCAGTCCAAATTTCAAGAAATTTGGGGCATTTTTTGTGTTTTTGGAAATTTTTGTGCAAAAAACAAGGTTTTTCTCCCTGTGTGTTGCGCCACCTGGCACACGCTTACACTAGGGAGCTCCAAATGACAAAAGGTTTGCATTTTTAAGATTTTCGATGGAAAATCATGATTGTTGGTACATGGCCAAGAAGTTTGGGCCAATTTTGAGTCCTCAGGAGGTCAAAAACACCCTAAAAATGACCTCTCTGCCCCGATTTTGACACACAGGAAGCAATCTTGGGAGATTGTAGTTTTGAAGGGGAAAATGGGCACCAAATTCAGAAATTCCACTTGGGTTGGAAATTAGACAGATAGGGCTTTCTAACAGGCACACTTGGGCTTAATTTGGACTTCATAAGGTTCCTAAAAACTAGCTCCAAAGTATCGCGACGCATACAACTTTTGGCGTGACGCACAGAGACCCAAAGGCCAAAATCTCTCCCGCTTCGCAAAATTTCGATTTGCAATTTTCTCCAAGTGGGCCCACTCATTTACAATACATTTTTCCTGGCATCAAAGGCAAAGTTTAAAATTAATTTTTGGCTTCTATCCAAGTGGCCAAATGAAGGCGAACAACCACCCACAAAATCTATGCTCATATTTGCTTTTTTCTTATTGGTATTCGTAGAAAATTAAATGTAACTGCTGATGGTTGGCTCTTCATTACCTGGGTTGATCAACCTTCTCATGGAAAAGCTTATTTATTGTATTGAGAGTCATTTTGTAAAGGGTTGGAATTTCTGGGAAACGGTGGGAGATAAACCCAGTCACTCACTATACATTTTGACAGAGAATTAATGAAAGATTGCAGCTCTGGCTCATGAGATTCCTGTGGTGTGAGTTTAGCAAATGTATCTTCTTTATGTTTCACATGTATTTCGTTATGTTTTGTATTTTCATTCATATTCATTTCCAGTGAAATCTTTCTGAGTAAAAAAGGTAGAATTCAGTGTACTGCTATGCCTTGGGATAGTTTTCACGTTCTATGTTTTCTTCTGTTGAAAAGGATTCATGTATTTATGCCCTTTTCACACTCTTAAACAATCTCTCCACTTCACATTATTTCGAATTTAATTGCTAGACTTTCGGCCTATCTTGCCTCACGAAATAATCTGCGTCTTTGAGTTAAATTCTCTGCTCATGCTGTTCCTTGGCCCTACACATCCCAGAAAACTCAGTCATTCTTCAAAATACCTCCATCATATTTGTTTACCTAGCCTAAAATCAATATCCATTTTTGCATCATCTCAGACCCAATTGTTTATTTTCCTGAGTGTGACCTGGAGAGAGCCATCTCTTGTTCTAGTAGGGCTAGCTACCAGACTGAGCATGGTTTGTGGTTACCCTGAATTTTTCCTTCCTTCAGACTAAGGCAAATTTAGGTGCTAACAGAACCTTTACAATTACCCAAGGAAACTGAAAGTGAACTTAGTGAAATGGTAACTAAAGTTGTCCAACAAGAAGTTGATCCTCAACCCAAAGTTGTTCAACAAGAAATTACTTCTGAACTTGGATTTGTTCAACCAGAAGTTGATCCCAAACCTATCATAGTTCAACAAGAAGTTACTTTTGAACCAAACGTTGTTCAAGAAATTCATCCTAAACCCATTGCTCTTTAACCAGAGCACTTGGATCCCGAAGTTGAACAACCAAAAATTTTTCCCGTACCGGAAGATGATCGACCAGTTTATCCTTAGACATCTGTAACTGTTGAGACTTCTCCTTTACTATAGAGTCAAACACCAGAAATTTATTACAGACCTGACGGTGAAATCCTTCCACCTGGTTTGATTTCTATTGAAAAGGAATTTGAAGAAGAAAATTCACCTAGAACTCAAACTCATTTTGGACCAGGGCTTTATCTTTATCCTTATTTTCCTCGGTTAACTTATATTGCTCATCTTGATCCTTTTTACTTTCAAACTCCCATAGATTCATTAGGACATTTATCAGGTCATTTGACTATGGCTGAAACAACATCCTAGACTGTATCATCTATTACAGCTGTGACAACATCTACTGTCGCTACTTCTTCGATGTTTACCACAACACTTGAGTCATATCTATATGGTGGTCCATCCATCCCACTGGGTTACCAAACATTATCTGGAATTCACTCTGGTGTTTCTTCTAGTCCATGGTCTTCACCTAAGTTGTCCACGGGAATTTTACTTGGTTCTTCACTTACAGATACTGAACAGTTTGATCCATCAAGTCAATATCAAGTTGTTGCATCTGGTTACCATCCAATGTATCCACTTAACACTAGATTACCTCCATATGGAGAACTATATTCCCAATCTTCTTATTCTCCATATTCCGAGGGGCCACCATATGGTAGTATACCATCATCTTTAGGTCCAACTTATTCTGGAATGACTGTTTTTCAATGGCAACCTACATTGCCTATTCAGCCAAGTCTTGTGTAGCCATCATAACTAGTACAACCTATTTCATTCATACCTACTACACCTGTCATTATGACTTTACCATAGTTGTAACCTTAGTTGATTGTATCTCAACCTTTGAAAGTTGATCCTTCAACCTCTTACTTTGAAGTTTTAGGTCTAGAGACTTAGTCTTCTCAGGCCATTTTACAACAACCATTTGTGTCTGGAACCCAACAACCTCAAGCTAGTTTACCATTAACTAGGATGACATAGAATTATACTCGTCCAATTTATCCAAAACCTGGTCAAACTTATTCTAGTGGGAAACAACTGTTGTATCAACAACCGTGGCAGCAACAATACCAACAATAGAAATTACAATAGTACCAAACTTATCCTGGACATGGTCAACAATTATACGCTAGGTTTGGTCAACAACAAGTTTACCGAGGTTCTACTCAACAAGCCTATGCCGGTTTTGGTCAACAAAAAATTTATCTTGGTTCCCAACAACAACCTTATACTATATATGCTCAACAAACCTACCCCTATCAAGGTTACCAACAATAGATTCCTTATGCTGGTATGCAAAGGCGTATTTCCCAAGCAATCCCATCTTACCCTTGTTACGCTCAACCTGACCTAAACCGATGATTGCCTTTTGCCGCAACACTTGAATTACTGAATTTAAATCGGCTTACCAATCATCCCATTCTTTATTCAGCTTAGTGGCCAGTGATTCCACGCAAATTTCCTTCTGATTATCCTAAGTTCAATGGAAACCCTGGAGAAGATTTGTCCAATCACATTATCACTTTTCATTTATGGTGTTCATCCAACTCCCTAAATGATGATTCATTAAGATTACGTATTTTCCAGTGAACGCTCACTGGTCCGGCTGTAAAGTGGTATATTGAATTACCACAAGATTCATTTGACAACTTCACAGCCTTAGCCACTAAATTTTTAACCCATTTCTAGTTACCCATCAGATATGAAACTGGAATGGAACTGTTTACCAACTTTAAACAAACCACTGCTACTCACATTTTTGATCATATTCATGAGTGGAGTCGTCATTGTCGAATGATCAAAATTTTTGTTCCTGATAAGCTTTTAGCTGAGTGGTTTATTAAATCCTTATTGCCATCTATCACCGAGGATGTGGCTAAAGGAGGAATTGTTATTGAAGAGAAAGTAATTGCTTGTGCTCTATGATTAGACTTGATTTACACCCAGTCTAGCACACTCTATGATAAGATTCCAAATGCACCTAGACCAGGTTTTACTATTCCACCACCTCCATCCAATAAGGACTCTCATGCCAGTGTTGGTGTGATAGGTTCTTCAAGCACTCAAATAGATAGTATACCATGTAGTCAAACACTTTCTATTTCAAATCAAACCTCTAATACACCTGATAATACATTTGCCTTCGAAATAAATGTCGTGTCATCTAACAAAGGTAAAAATGAAAAGCAACCTGGAAGCAAGAAAAAGGGAAAAAACAAAAAGAAACAAAATTCTCCCCCTCAAGATAAATCATCTAATTCCTCTTCTCCAACTAGGAAACCTAATTACCCATGTTTAATTTTTAATGAGGAGAACCTTACACGAGACTGTCCTCACCACTCTGAAGTCTCAAAACTTCTTAACACTTCTAGTACATCCTCTGTGTTGACAGACCCTTTTCCAAACCTAGAGACTCATTTGTTTTCTATAGATCATGCTTCCACTTCACAAGTTCTTATGCTATCTGCCACTAATCCTAAGACTGATGTTTTGGTGACTACATGAAGTAAATATTACGATAATCCACCATTGTCATTGAATAACTAGGCTATAGATCAACCGAATACTTCGACTTCGACTATGTCTGACTCCATTCCACCACCCATTGCACCAGAGTTAGCAAAAACACTGCCTAAGGGAGTTGTTCATGAATCTACATTCAACCCTCAAGCTCGAGTAGCACAAAATTATAACATAGTAGAAGAGTTGGCTCAATCACCTTCCACTATGTTGACACTTGAGGTGCTTCAAAATTGTCCCTCCCAAAAGCATGCTTTATTGTCAGCAATTGGTGGAATTGATCCAACAGATTCCAATCTCGTAGTTTTTAACCATGTGGGTTATACGCCACAATTACTAGCACAGTTAGCATTCTTGATCCAAGTAAATTCTTTGAATCACCTCATTCACCGAACCATTGTTGACGAAGGTGAATCTACTTGTATCATCTCAATGAACTGCTAGAAAACACTTGGCTCACTGCCTTTGTCATGATCACCTACAACATTAAAAGCTTTTGATGGTCACAATTATACATGTTGTGGAATTTTAAGTAACCTACAGATAGAACTAGGGGAAAAACGGTAACTGTTGAAGTTGAGGTCATTGACGGTCCCCTTGACTACAATATTTTACTAGGAAGACCATGGGTTTACTCTACGCTGATGTGGTTTTGACATACTTTCATATGATTGCTTTCCCTCATAAAGGCGAAATCACAGTAATTGATCAACTCACCTTCTTTGCCTCTAGTTCACAGGCATCTGGAAGCGTTCCGTTAGTTCACAGACCTCCACTATCTCTTCATAACATTGGAGAAGGTCTCTTCAAATATTCTTCCTTAATGGGCACCTTTTCACTACGATAGAAGTTGCAAAAGTTGAGACCTATAACATGATATCTTCCACTTCATTTGACTCATGGAAGATTTCCAATAATTCCAAAGTTGATATGCATAATGAAACCATGCCGCTAAGCCCAATTGAGCTCGCATAGCAATCAATATTTTTGTCTTGTGCAACAAATCCAAATCCATCATCATCGATTGTATGGGTTGATCGTTCGTTAGAATATGGTACTTCCTTTGATCCTTTTTCACGTACATTTTCTACTAATGAAGGAATCATCTAATCAATGATGGTAGAAGACAAAGCATGGGAAGATTATCGTCATTGATCCCATCTTCCAGATCACATAGCATATATTCCAAATGAACTAAATCACCCTTCAATCATTGATTTTCTTTCAAATTCCATATAAGAGGGCCCAACCACTAGTCAGGACTCCTGACTAGCAATAACGTATGAGGCTTCCTTGATCTTAGAAATTCTTGACCTAAAAAGGTCCTAAATTATCATACACTTAGTCAATTCTTGTGATTTTTAACATTCTTCCACTCTGTTACAATTTCTCCATTTTGGCCCTAATTCTCTTAGGGCTTAAGAGAACAAATGGAAACCTAGGTCCACGCTCCTCTCTGACCCGATTCAAAGGCTTTCTCATATATAACAATGACAATGGGAATATTTCCCCAAATTAACACATAGCATATAGAGCTTACAAATAACAACTATGTAAATGAAATAATTTTTTTTATGCCAATAAACATTTAACGACCTTAAGAGGATTTAAACCAATCCTATAACTTCATTGAGACTCAACCTTATGCATGTTGTTTATTAACCTTAGCAAGCACCCTAAGTGGTTTATCAACTATGGCAAGCACTCAATGAGTGGTTTATTAGCCAATAGAAAACACCCATCCTATTTCCATTTAATCCTCTTTCTTCGATGGTCACAATTATCTCCTTCAAGGAATCCCATTCCCTTAGCTCACAACTTGTTCCAACTTTACTCATGAGCTTCACCAAGAAGTGATCCAACCCCAAATTGTTTTGTATTTCCCTTTTTATCATTTCCTCAAAGGTCTCTTCATATTCCTCTTGGACTCTTCCTCTTATTTTTCTCATTATTTTCACCATAAAATTAATTTAAGGTGCCAACTAACCCCACTTCGTTTATATTTCCTCTTCCCTCTTAGATCATGGACCTATGGTACCACACTGCATGCCATTACATCATTAGATTACAAAAATCAAGGGAAATGTACTGGGGGTGTCACACATACGCAATAAACAATAATTTACATGTCCATAAATCTAAGGCAAATTTAACCCTCATAGTTTAGATTTTGGATTTTAAGCATAATTTTATCATATTTGTTGTGACAAAATGTCTAGTGGAATATACACAACAAATTACAAACCATATTGGTATTAGAGTAGGTTTCTTTGGGTATATTATGGGAAGTTGTAGGGGATTGTAATATGTTAAGGAAAAAGTCATAAAACCCCAGCCATGGCTAACTTGAATATGTGAATAACCCTCATGAACCTATAGATGATAGGTTTTCATGTTTGGAAGTACAATTCATATATATATATATATATATATATATATATATATATATATATATATATATATATATATATATATATATATATATATATATATATATATATATATATATATATATATATATATATATAAACCATAATGTGAGCCTTCTCATGGAGGACCTAACCAATGAGCTTGGGTTATTCAAAGAATATAAGGGTTCTAATGCAAAGGTCAGGTTGTAGTGGAAAACAAACAAATCAAGAAGAACCAGAGAGGAAATCTAAGAAAGAACCCAAGAATAATCAACCCAATTCAAGTACCATGAACCATTCATAATCCCTATTAAATATGGAATCAAAGGTCAAGATCATGTCATGTCAAGGTGAGATTGATGTTATGAAGATAGTCACTAGTTGCAACAATTATAAGCTTATTTAAGTGTTCATCATATAGAGGAAGAACATAAAATTTCAATTTCTTGGATGAAATTATAGGGCCATGCCTTGACCTAGTCTGAAAACCACTTGGAGAACTTAAGGTTAGAGGGAGATCCTCCAATGACTAAGTGGGAGCTCAAAAAGTCACAATTTTACTGTGTCAGGTATGTAAAGGACTTATGGATCTCATGGAATTACTTTATGAAGAACTAGTGACATAGTGTACAAGAGTACACCACAAAATTTAGAAACATGGTCATAATGTAGAGTATCTCTCCAAAAATCCTAGATACTCATTAAGTATATTGGGAGTCTACATAGCCATTTGCAGAAGCATGTGACATTGTTCAAGAATAGATTGATGGAAAAGGCTTGTGTATAGGCATAGTACTTGGAGAACATGGGCTAGAAGAAAGGAAAATCAAGTGGGCAGACTTAGGAGAATTGGGATGATTCTAATGGAAAGAAGAAGCGAAAAGGGGGGAAATGTAAAAAAGAAAAAACTAAAATAGATAAATAAAAAATATCACATAATCCATAAGCATCAAGGATGCCTCCAAACTCAACAATCCCAAATTTAGATGGAAAGGCTACCATGATGAAGAGATCAATAAGAGATTTCCAAGGGAGCTTGAACAAGCTAAAACAAAATTTGTATGAGAAATTCATTTTGTTCTAAAGTCTTTGAAAAAACATGCAAAAAGGAATGACACAATTGACATGTGGCAGGATGTATGAAGGAAATGTGGGAGACTCATAATAAGACACATGATAAGAGGATAATGTGGCAACATCAGTAGAGGACATGTGATGGAGGCAATGATGTGGTAGAGTGACACAAAATCTATGTAGCAACTGACTTAGTAGGTGCATGTACCAAGGTTACTTGGGAGTGGGAGCGAAAGTGGGGAGCGAGAGCAGGAGCGAAAAAGGAAATTTTCAAAAGCTCCTGGTTCGGGAGCGAATTTTTATATAATATATAATTCTATATTTCGATGCATATATGTATACAAAAGAATGTAGAATGATGAATTAGATATAAAAAACATGAAAACATAGATTGAACCATATAACATCAATCATCTAGATGTTACAATTTTCATCAACCACATCCACAAGTTAGTAACATACAACATATCGAGTCTCATGATTCATCAGTCTTAAAGTTTCAAGATTTCAAAATTCAATACATAACATTTATCATCTTTTATCACCAAAACTATATAAAAATTCTAACATGAAATGAAATTTTATAAAATTAAATGAAATGAAACAACTTTCAGCTTTCACGAAGCATCATATTCATAATTTATTACCAATGAGTTATAATTTCAAAATTCAAAATTCAAACTTAAATTGTCATATATTGTTTACAAAAAATATCATAATGAATATGAAAGAGTCAAAAGTTATAAAAACTACTAGAAACTAGAAAATATAAGTAAATATATTATCTATTGTTAATGCTTGGGCCTTTTTCTACCACGAGAAATGTCTAATTTCTGAGCAGGCCATGGTGGTCTTCTAGGAGTCTCCTCCTATATAGGCGCATGCCTAGAACCAAAAGGCACATTCCCTCCACATGAGGATGTAGATGGAGACAACGACAACAAAGGACATCCTTTTGGAACTTGAGCATTGTTATTGGATGGAGAGTGTGGCCTAGTTGTTGTTGCTTCATCATCATCTTTCAAAATTTTCTCTTCCAATTCTTCTAGATGTATAGTGCCATCCTCCAAATTATCATCCTCTAGGTTTTTGTCCCAAGTTTCATATGATGTATCCTCATAAGCCTGATCACAATAATCACTCAATAACATCAAGTTATAGTGCACATCAACCAAGATTTATGCCTAGTTTTCATTGAGTCTGTTTCTTCTCACATTATGGATGAAGTTGTAGGTGCTCCAACACCTCTCTACAGAAGGAGTATTTACAACCTATGAGAGCACTTTTTTGCCAATTTTGGGAGAAGTCCCTGGCCACCATATGTTTCCCACCATGTGAGAACATCAAATATCTCTAGCTTACATTGCATGCAAAGAACCAAACGAACCAGTGCAACTAAAGTATATGCCTAATTCAAAACGCATATTAGCACAATCCTTGTTGTCAAGGACCAACTTATCTAATGCTTCCATATATCCTTTAGATACCTCTAGATCTGTATGGAGTTGGATCCTAACCCCACTGCCAGGTGCAGGTTGGCCCAACCAAGATGGAGAGTAGTATTTTGGCATAAGGATATATGCCAAGTCATGTAGTGGAACATTAAGTTTATTCCATCATGCACACACACGATTATGAATCATTGTATAAAAATTGGGATCATTTTCCTGAGAAATATCTTTTATATGCCCCAACATGCTATCCATTTGCTCATACACCTCCCTAATCATTGGTTTATTTGTATCTACAAAATGAATCATGTTATAAATGGGCTTGGTGAATTTCAAAACATCCCTCACACATGCCCAAAACAGACCATCAAGAGCAGTCCCCTCCACTTGTGCAAAACCTTGTCTGCCAATTGCGATTGGAGCACTATCCTTTAATACCTACCAGTGTTGACTTGATACCATGTTAGCCAATGACTCTCTTACCTTAAAAAGGTTCTTGAAGGTGAGGTAATAGCTAGAAAATATAGTCTTCACAATCTTCAACAAATCCAAACTCGAGTGACTACGGAAAATCTCATGGGTATTGCTATGATTTGTAGTAAATTTTATACTTTTTTTGCCTCTCTTGTACAAATCACCAATCCCCATACCAAAATATGTTAGGGCATATATCCTCAATAATTTATCTCACTGCCTTACAATTAGAAGCATTATCAGTGATGACTTGGATGACATTATATGACCCAATACGTTCAATTGTTTGAAGCAGTGTTGATAATATCGGCGATATTCGCAAATATCGCGATATTTTCGGCAAGCCGAAATATCGCCCTGAAAAAATCGCGATATTTGCTTGTTTTGAATTTCGTGCGATATTTGCGAGATTTCGGCGATATTTTCATAAATAGCGCGAGACGATGGTAAATATCGCCGGCAGCCTTTATAAATTGGGTTTTTGGTTTTTGTTTCACGTCAATGCGTCATTTCGTTTTCGTGAGAGCTGGAGACGCTGCGAACAGTGCGAAGGAGGGTTTACAGGTATGCTATTATTACTATCATCTATGTGAATGCCAGATGCCCCACCGTTATAATCAACAATGCACATTTTAATGTCTTTTCTACATAGCGTATGATGCTTCCATGATTATCTTCTTAGTTGAACTGTATTAATTATAAATGGAAAACAATGAGGAAATATAGTGTTCAAGCCGTAATACTGTCATAAGTAGTTATAAATATGAAACTGACCTGCGGCAACATGGAGCGGGGAACGGTGTATATTTGACATTGCTCCAGCCTCCAACATTTAATATATACAAATTTCCCAACCTTAAAATATATGCTCCTGCTTGAACATATGCTCCAACGTTAATATGTATTATGGAGTCCCTTGTGATGACTTGGTATTGCAGATTGTAGCATTGATATTGCAGATTGTAGCGTTGATAATAGATATTGTGAGGGTGGCAGCGTTACATGTTTTTCCTTTGTCAATCAAAAGTTAAAAGTTTTAACTTAAAACTAGTACTAATATCAAATTCAGATGTCTATGTCCTTTGTCAATAGCCTGCTGCCTTACTATCATATCATGTTTCCAGGTGTTATCTCCTTAGTTAATCCCTTTGCTTTTGAGGGTCAACAAGTAACCAACATCAAAGTAATAGATGTTGTATAGGTAGCATATTACTCTGCTGCCAAAGTTAGCATACCTGTAAACCTGTATAAAGATATGGCTGAACCTGTAAAATTGCAGCGTTGCATGGCTGTATAGATCTGTATAGGAGGGTTTACAGGTACAACATTTAATATTTATTACTCTGCTGCAGGGTGCATGATGTTTATCCTTGCTTGTGATTGTTATTGCTCTTACACTTTTAATTTTTAAAAGCTAGGCTATTAAAAATTTAATTTTCTTTCAAGACCTTTGGATTTTTCTTGTAGAACTTTGTTAAAGTTTAGTCCATTTGTCTTTGAAGAATGAGGATTTGATATTGAGACCTGCACCCATGGAATTTCGTAAATTTGTATTACTTATTAAGTTATTAAGTTACTAATTCCAAAAAAAAATTGGTGCTGTAGGTTTCCTTTTGAGTTAGCCCACTACAAAATACAAATATGCCAAAAAACTTGGACCCATTTTGGGAGTATGGGATCCCTGATGGTGGGACAAATCGTGCATATCTTTCATGCAAATTGTGTGGGGACAAGATGACAGGTGGGGTTACATGACTGAAATACCATCTTGCTAGACTCACTGGACATGATGTTGGCATTTTTCAAGTTTCTAGTCCGGAGCTTATACGAAAAGCTCTTGAGGCAATTGAAGAAAAGGACAGAAAGAAGGAAGAGGTGGAAAGAAACAAAGTTGAACGCGCAGGTAGATCTTTCGGGATATCTTCTCCTGATTTTGATGTTCAGGGTAGTGGCCCTACTGGCCCTAGTGGGAGGGGCTCCACAACTAGCACACCATCACATGCTAGCGCTACTGCTAGTGTGAATGCGAGGTCATCATTTTTTGTTCCACGAACAAGAGCTGGAGCACAACCTGGCATAAAATCGCTTTATAAAAAAAAGGAGAAGCAAGAAGCAGATAGAGTCATGGGGAGGTGTATTTTTTGGAGCGACTTACATCTCAGCATCACAAAAACCAATCCATTTTGGCAACCAATGTGTGATGCTATTGTTGTTGTGGGCCCAGGGTACAAAAGTGCCACATATGAGGAGTTGCGGGGGCCAATTCTTCAAGCAGAAAAACAGGACATCAACTCTAGATTGGCGGAGTTGAAACAAACATGGGAAGTCACTGGATGCACAGTGATGTCTGATGGTTGGACAGATAGGAAGGGTAGGACCCTTCTAAATTTCTTGGTACATTTTCCTAAAGGTACCATGTTTATTAAATCGTTGGATGCATCAGAACATATCAAAGATGCAGCAACGATATGTGAGTTGTTAGATGGGTTCATTCAGGAGATTGGTGTGCAGAATGTGGTGCAAGTCTTAACAGACAATGCAGCTAATTATGTGTCTGCCGGCAGAATGCTTATGGAGAGGCATCCCACATTGTTCTGGACTCCATGTGCAGCGCATTGTCTTGATTTGTTGCTTGAGGATATGGGGAAACTCTCCTTCATCAAGGAGGCAGTTGATATGGCTAGGAGCATCCCCAAGTTTATTTATAACCATGTTTTTGTTCTTAGCCTTATGAGGAGGTTCACTAGAAACAAGGAGTTGCGGCGTCCTGCCATCACACGTTTTGCCACAACCTTTATTACTCTTCAGTCTTTGCTTCGATGTCAGTTCGAGTTGAAGCAAATGTTTGTGTCTGATGATTGGAGTGCTTGTAGATACAACAGAAGACCTGATGGGAGAGCCATTGAAAAAATGGTGTACTCTGAGACATTTTGGTGTGGAGTACAAGAAGCATGTGCAGTTAGCGAACCTATAGTAAAGGTTCTTATATTGGTGGATGGAGAGAAGCCTGCAATGCCTTATTTGTATGAGGGCATGGATAGGGCCAAGGAGGCCATTCGTTCCTATTATGCAGACAAGGGTTCTGCTGGCCTTAATAGGCAGATGATGTTATGGGATGTGATCGATAGTCGGTGGACAGGGATGCTTCATCGACCCATTCATGCAGCAGCACTCTTCCTCAACCCTGCATTTGCATACAAATGCAAATTTCGTTTTGATGGCGAGGTGATGGAAGGGCTCCATTCCTGTATTCAGAGGATGGTACCTGATTCTGAGCTTCGTAGCAAAATCAAGCGCGAGATACAGAGTTATCAGGATTGTGTTGGCCTATTTGGCTTTGATGATGCCATTAAAGAAAGGGCCCTCTTCATGCCACATAAGTGACAAGTCATCACTCATTAGAAATTAGAAATTTGAATTTAATTATGTTTTAACTTTTAACTTTTAACTTTTAAGTTTTTGAATTTTTTATTTCATTATTTTGTTGTAGATCTTTGGTGGCGAAGCTATGGTGCAAGGGTACCAAATTTGCAAAATTTGGCTATACGAATCTTGAGTCAAACATGTAGCTCTTCAGGGTGTGAGCGCAATTGGAGTGTATTTGAGAAAATACACACCAAAAAGCGCAACAGGTATAACTTTGAACTCAAGCCTTCAGTTGAGCAATTACACTTATTGTAATTTTTAATTTTTAATTTATGACCTTCAAGTGTCAAGAGTCAAGAGTCAAGACTCATTACTTTTTTTGACACTCTTACAGGTTGGAGTTCGCACGCCTCAACGATTTGGTGTATGTGCATTACAACATCCGACTTCGAGTGAGGCAAATAGAATCACCAGTGGATCCAGATGCCATTTCCTTAGACAATATTGATGTATTGTCTCCGTGGAGGGTGGAGTCTCAGGAGCCCATATTGGAGGAATCACCTTCATGGTTAGAGCCAGTGGCTGATGATCCATTAGAGCAGAGGCAGCAAGAGGAGGACTCAGAGTCAGAGGAGCAGCAGCACTTAGAGGAGGAGCAGGAGGAGCAGGAGGAGGAGGACATTGCGGGAGCATCAGCATCAACACCATCTACTATAGATATAGGAGAGAATAGCTCCATGCCTATCACTCATTATTTGACATTAGGTGCAGAGGCAGTGTCAGGGCCTTCTACTACTAGGGGCAGGCCTGGCAAACAACCCATCATGTTTTCCCGTAAAAGGGGGAGAGGGCAGTGGATAGATAGCTGCTAGTTTTATTTGTTATGCTACATGTAACTCATGATGATGAGATACTTTTATTATTATATGTGATGTTATTTTGTATTGGTTCTCCACATTTGAGTCCTTGAATGGACAATTATCAGGGATTAGCACGATTTGGTATCGCCTTTGATATATCATTTCTATTTGACATCATATATATCAGTGTTTTCTTCATATTTATGTGCCAATGTGTTTATTTCATGTTGTTATTGCTTTATATGTTTAAAAATCTGAAAAAAATGAATATATTATGCATTTTTTATGCTTGCTTTTGTTGTTTAAATTCTGAACATGAAGATGTTTCTTTAAAAATTAAAATAGTTTCTTGAGTGTTTGCTGGGCATTGTATAGTTATACTCATTTAATGCCACTTTTTTGTTTTTTTGTGCCCTAGGTTTGAATTGGTTCACTACAAATATCAAATATGCCAAAATCCTTGGACCCATTTTGGGAGTATGGGGAGGTTGTTGGTGGGGAAAATCAGGCATATATATCATGCAACTTGTGTGGGACTAAGATGTCAGGAGGGATTACACGATTGAAATACCATCTGGCTAAACTCTCTGCATATGATGCAGATGTGATGCCTTGTATGGTTTCTAGTGCAGAGGTTATACAAAAAGCTCGTGAAGCAATTGCTGAACAAGACAGAAAGAAAGCTGCTAGGGAGAGGCCAATGGTCTCAGATAGATAGCTGCTAGTTTTATTTGTTTTGCAACTTTTGCTACATATAATTTTATAACTCATGATGATGAAATACTTTTAAAGTTTTATATATGTGATGTTGTTTTGTTTGAGTCCTTGATTGGACAATTATCACTATCAGGGATCAGCAGGATATGTGATGTTATTTTGTTTGAGTCCTTGATTGGACAATTATCAGGGATTAGCAGGATTTGGTATCGCCTTTGAAGTTTGATGTATCATTTCTATTTGACATCATATATATCAATGCCTTCTTCATATTTATGTGCCAATGTGTTTAGTTCATGTTGTTATTGCTTTATATGTTTAGAAATCTGAAAAAAAAATGAATATATTATGCATTTTTTATGCTTGCCGATATTTTCCGATATTTTCGCCGATATTTCCGATAAAATATTTTCCGGACCCTCGCCGATATTTTCCCGATACCGATATTATCAACACTGGTTTGAAGTAATGGTTTTGTAATGTTGACGACAATCTTAAACTTTTTTGATTAATCATACATTGAAAGGAAGATTGCACCATTAATAGACACAACAAGAACACTTATCAATGGCTTGTCTTTTACATTTGTCCATCCATTAGATATAATGGATACCCCATGCTCATTCCAAGAATTTGTCATTTTACCCAAAGAATGTGTTATTTTTTCTTTTTCATGATCAAGTCCCATGGTTCTAGCCTTGTCATACCCAGGGCTCTTGTATCCTTTGGGGGCATCATTAATGGTAGAAACCATTTCATTCCAATAAGGTGAGAGAAGAACATTGAATGGTATCCCACATGCATAGAGAAACCAATAAATGTTTGAATCCACATCATTCCTACACCCTTCGTCAAAGAAATTTTATTATGTTATATGCCTTAACGATATGTTCGTTCTTGTGCCTCCATATCCACTACCATGGGAGGATGTTGACGGATTTCTTTGTGCATGTGATTGTGGGCTATCATGTTCAAAGGCACACTTTGATATTTTGGATTTGTATTAGGCTTCCTCCTCTTCCCTTATGTATTTGTATCTTTGTGTTGCTAACACACTTAAACAAGTTCTAATTCCTATTTTTTTGTCTCCATCCCATGGCCTTTTCCCATAGAGGTGCCTTCTGGCACGAGTGTGTGAACTTGTGCAAGTGTTTTTTAATGGAGGCATGTAAATTTAGTGGTTCCACCCCCTTTCCCTCCTTCAAAGCTAGAAACATATTTCCACAATGGGGTTTGGTCTAGTTTAGTTTTTGTGCTCTCATCATCACCACACTCCTCTTCCTCATCACCAAGGTACTCCTCCTCTCTAGGTTTTTCATCAAATCCACTAAAACCTACTTCTTCATCCTCTTCATCATGATAAACCCTCCTTCTACTCTCCAACACCATAATAACAAAAAAGGAACCAACAACAAGAGAATTCCAAGCCATATAGCCATGATGTTTGAAGTTTTGAGCCTGCAATAAAATGGACGAATCAGAATCAGAAAGAGAGAAAAAAACATTTTCATTTAGAAATGAACATATCAAAAACAAAAATTCTAGATTAGAGTGTAGATCCTAACTCTTTGGACTTCAATTCCAAGTTCCAATCTCCCTTGCAAGCTTCTCAAGCTCCCAATAAATCCTCTCAATATTTCTCTCAAACTCCTTCCTCAACTCAAGCTCCAAGCCTCTAGTTCCAAAATTCCTCCTCTCTTTCTCTCTCACAGTGCAAATGGTGAATAATGGGAGGGGAGGAGGGCCTTTTAGCTTTTTTTTTCCCCTCCCCTTCCCTCCCATTCCTTACCCGTCATTTGCTCATCCACCACACGATTTTTTCACTGGAAGGAGCAAAGTTTTCAAGGAGTGACTAGTTGGTAGCATTCGCTCCCCACCGCTCCCTCATTAAAAAAATTTCTCCCAGAGTGAAAAGGGAGTCATTAGGGAGCAACCACTCCCAATCACTCCCTTATTCGCTCCCTTAAAAATAGGGAGCAAAATTTTTTAGGGAGTGCACTCCCAAAATTCACACCCTCATGGAGTGAATTTCAAGGGCACACTCCTATGGTTGCTCCCTATACGCTCCCGATCGGAGTGTACTCCATGAATGATTCTAGGTGGGAGGGCACTTCCCCACAAACATGGACTATACAACTAACTAATTCTTGGGCACTAATTGTGTGACATGTGGACTAATCAAGTGGTTTCATGTGGCAGCCCAAGTTGGCACAAATTTCTCCTAACATTTGTAGAATGAGACCTCTTACTAATAGGTCCAATGAATTTTCCAATAGAACAATGACTTTCTATTCTAACCATTTCCAATTATACTAAATTTTGTTATGAAACCAGCTCATAAAAAGATAGTTGAACACCTTAGAATTCAGCCTCTTCGAGGGGGAAACCTCCTTTCATTACACAAATGAATAATTCTTTGATGATACAAATGAAAACACCTCCTTTCTATATATAGGAGTCTAAGGGATCATAATATAATCAGAGCCGACATAACAATAATAATGTAAGGGTATAATAATAGCAATAGTGGGCTTATATGGCACACAATAGTAACAATATGGGGACTACATGGGTACAACAATATAATAAGGGGGTTGTACTAATAACAATAAGGGGTTACACTATTAGTATAGGGGCCTAACATGCCCCTCTCCTTCAAAAAGTGTTGTCCTCAATGCTTGAGTAGGTTTTGATGCTTCTTTATAAAAAAAAAATTCCTCCCATGTGGAATCTTCAGCGGGTAAGTTCTTCCACTTGATGAGATACTCTGAAATTAATCGATTTCCTAGCTGTCGAGTTCTTGTTTCTATGACTACTCCAGGTTCCAATATGATTTTTTCTTCCTCTTCAAGTTCTGGCAATATTGTTTGAATTGGGATATTCTACAACTTTTGAATGAGTAGCCACACTTCTTTTTCCTTCTTCCATTCATCCCTTGCTTTGTTTATCCAATTTGGTTGGATAATAGAGGTAGCACAAGACAATGCTTCCACATCCTCATCCTTTCTTGGGTGTGCATTTGCAACAAAAAATTTCTTCTCTTTTTTGTAGATGATGTCAAAGTCATAACCCTGTTGGAAATAATATTGAGAAGGGGGGTGAATCTGTATTATTAATTCAATTATTTTTCATTTCACAATTAGATTTGTATATGCTACTTTAGCTATGGGAAACTACATATATACGCTACTATGTCTAACGAAACCAGCGTATACCAGAAAACTTAAGATTCATTAATTGTTGATCTTTAATCAGTGCATCAGGACTTTAATCATATGAACAATAAACAGGAGCAGTAAAGCAGAACAGATCATCACACACATGGACACACAGATATAAGGTGGAAACCCAATGTGGGTGAAAACTACCTGTTGCAATTCGTCTCTATCTTCTTTTAATTAGAAACTTCTTTTTACAATGATTTTGTACTAGTGCAGTCTTATACTAGTAAGAAGGCTGCTACCTGTAGAAGACTACAACCTTCTCTCATTCTCCAGCTTCCCCTGGAAGGGAGCTACAACCCCCTTAGCTCTTGTACTAGCTGAGGTACTAGTACATAGGTGCTGACCTACAAAAGGCTACAACCTTCTCTTTTCTTCCAGGGACCATGTTTCATAAATTTTCAGACTGGATCCATGAATAACATCAATCAAACATCAAGTATATCTGTATCAACCAATCTCCTTTGCACCAAACAAACTGACTCAAATAGTCACTTCTCTAAATGATGTACCTAGAAAATAGTAACAGTAACTAGACACCAATTCTGAGCCCAAAACACTGCAGAAATAAACAAAAGTAGCTAAAACATATTTCAAGAAATGTACGCTACTTCAATATGTAGAAACCTGCATGCATACGCTTCTGTATTAAGTCCAACCAGCGTATACGCTATTTTGATTTACTAAACCGGTGTGTATATGCGCCTCTGATGTGTCGAACCTGTGTACAGATCTTTAAAAGATAATTCACCCTTTCAAATATTCAGACATCATTTATACCTAGATTATCATATTTATAGATCAAGTCATGTGCAAATATAACAGATCAAGATCACACAAAGATACTACTATTCAAGGCTTGAGTTTTGACCCATCAGTAGAACTTATCCATATTCTTGCACTCAGGTTCCTCCTTGATTCAGATTCAGCTGTGCACCATAAACCAATCACCAGAATTCCAGATCTTGCTCTTCATAAGATATTCAAAACTTGAGTCAATAACCTTTGCCAAATGATCTCCTCCATTTTATAGTCTAAGGCCTTACTCAAACCATGGTCCAAAACCATAGAGAACCAATACTAGGAACCCAATACCTGGGTTCAATACTTCGGACGCAACACCAAGGTCCAAAACCATAGGTCCAAATACCATGGACCCAAAAATAAGCTTTCCCACATGTACGCACTTTTCCATGCATGAAACTGCGTGCATACGCATACGCGACTTTTAATCATCAATCTCGCGTGTATACGCGATCTGATCAAGAGGAACCTGCGTATATGTATTTTTCTTCCATTCTGAGAGCTTGAATTGTGATTTTCCATCTAAGTGAGTTGCCATCAAGGACAACACCTATGCCATAGAGCCAAACCTGTGTCAGAATGCCAACAATCTCCCCCCTTGGACTTGATGGCAACCCCAAATCATTCAAAGTCATTCTCCCCCTTTGACATCAAGGGCAAAGGGTTATGCTCCCCTTGAGTACATGTTGAAATCTCTGCTCTACTGTGTTGTCCATTCTCCTCCTGACTATCGGCAAGGTCTGCAGAAAAATGATCTATAAGAAAGACCATGACTCTATACATCATAAGCAACCTTCCTATCACCAAAGACTCATACATACATACATCTCCCAACCAAGTGGGGATATATCAATATTGACTCATCCACCCAACCAAGTGGGGATACACCAAAAGTTTACACAAGATAAAACAAGAACATTACATCATCCATCCCAGGCATAGTGGGGAAACCAAAGTAGGCCATTACATGACCTTGATAAGAAAAGAAGTACATGACATAGAGATGAAATATATACAACCAGACTATGATAGTTATCAACAACTATCATCAGCAACATCTGTCAATCATCATTCAGACCAGAAACCATGTTCTTATTCTGCACCTATTCCCCCTGAAATCAAAACACTGTGATCTTGAACCAAGATCTTCTAGGATAATGCCAACAATGCATTATTAGAAGAATATATATGCTCCCCCTGAACCTGTGCCAGATGGTCTCTATCAGATCCATATCATACACTTTTCATCCTGAGCCTGGCCCACTGTTTGTCTTCAAACCAACATATACACGAATGTAACCACATAAACCGGCATATGTACACAGATTCTCCTCATTAAACTCACGTACAACCACTTTTCTCTGAAACAGACAAGTTTCAACAACAAGATGATGCATCAACTACTCCCATTTTTTATTTGAGGTATTCGAATGTTTCCTTGGGCAGTGGTTTGGTGAGTATATCAACAACTTGTTCCTTGGAGGGAACATAATCTAATTTAACCTTTTGTTCAAGCACTTGTTCCTGGAGAAAGTGATATTTGATAGGTATGTCTTTTGCCTTTGAATGCATGATGGGATTCTTTGAAATACTGATTGCACTTGTATTATCACAAAAAATGGAGATAGGTGGAGTACAAGTGATTTGCATGTCTTGCAATGTTTGCATCATCCAAAGGAGTTGTGTGCAGCAAGATGCAGCAGCTACATATTCTGCTTCAGCTGTAGATAATGCAATTGAACTCTGTTTCTTGCTGAACTAAGATACTATTCTAGGACCCATGAAGAATTCACCACCACTAGTACTTTTTTTGTCATCCACGCTCCCTGCCCAATTGCATCTGTATATGCATGAAGTGTGATATCTGTACCTTTAGGATACCATAAGCCATAGTTTTGAGTTCCTTGAAGACACTTGAAAATTCTCTTAACTGCCTGAAGATGAGTTTCTTTTGGATTTTCCTGAAACCTTCCAACTATTCCCACTGCATGCATAATGTCTGGTTGGGTACCTGTTAGATAGAGCAGACTACCAATCATGGATCTATAGGTTGGTTGATGCACTACTGTTGATTCATCATTTGCGCTGAGGCTGCATCCTATTACCATAGGGGTACATACTGGTTTCAAATCCTCCATCCCATATTTCTTCAAGATCTACTTAAGATACTTGGTTTGTGATAGAAAAATATCGTCTTTGTTTTGTTGGACTTGTAAACCAAGAAAATATGTGAGCTCACCAAGAATGGACATTTCAAATTCTTTTTGCATCGCCAAGGAAAAGTTTTGACTCATGTCTTCTTCGTTGCTACCAAAGATGATATCATCAACATATACAACAAGTATTAGCAACTTATCATTGTCAATTTTTATATATAAATTGTTGTCTGTTGATCCTTTTGTAAAACCTTGTTGATGGAGGTACTTATCCAACCGATAATACCAAGCCCTTGGAGCCTGTTTAAGGCCATAGAGAGCCTTTTTGAGTCTACATACAAGTTCTGGATCATTTCCAAGGATAAACCCATCTGGTTGCTCAATATAAACTTCTTCATCTAAGTCTCCATTTAGAAAAGCAGACTTCACGTCCATTTGAAATACTTTGAACTTCTGAAAGCTAGAAAGTGCAAGGAACATTCTTATGGCCTCAAGTCTAGCAAATGGTGCAAAAGTTTCTTCAAATTCTATGCCTTCTTGTTGAGCATACCCTTTACAAACAAGTCTTGCCTTGTTTCTAATAACATCTCCATTTTCATTCAGTTTGTTTTTGAATATCCATTTTGTGCCTATTACATGTTTATCGTTTGGTCTAGGAACCAGCTGCCAAGTGTTATTTTTTTCAATCTTCTCCAGTTCTTCATTCATGGCCTTGACCCAGCATTCATCTTTGCATGCTTCACTTACATTTTTTGGTTCAATGGAGGAGAGCAATTCTAGGTAGCTTGAAGCTTCTGAAATAGTTCTTCTTGTTTGTACACCTACCACTTTCTACCCCAAAATTTGAGTTTCTAGATGATTCTTCTGAATGTACCTGGATGGAGTCTTTTCTTCTATCCTTATCTATTCTTCTGGTGCCTCATGTGTTTCTTCTTCATCATGAGTCTGATTTGTTGTTGAAGGATAGTCCTCATCATCTTCTAAATCTTCATATTTTACTTGCCTAGGAATGTTTCCTTCTTCATCAACCACTACATCAATACTTTCAACAATTTTTCCAAGTCTTTTATTATAACACTTATATGCTTTGCTGTGGGGAGAGTAACCAAGAAGAATGCCTTCATCTGCTCTAGGTTCAAACTTACCAAGGCTTTCATCAGTCTTTTTGATGTAACATTTGCTTCCAAAAATTTCGAAGTATTTTACTGTGGGAGTCTTACCATACCAAAGTTCATGAGGAGTTTGAGTGTTGTTTACCCGGACGTTTGTCTTGTTGAGAATAGTAACTGGAGAAAATGTGGCTTCACACCAGAAGGTTGTGGGAGTTCCAAATTCATCAAGCATAGCATGAGACATTTGTTGAACCATTCTGTTCATCCTTTCCACTACTCCATTTTGCTAAGGAGTCCTTGCCGTAGAGAATTACCTTCTAATTCCATGTTCTTCACAAAAATCAAAAAATTCATCCGAGGTAAATTCCCAACCTCTATCAGACCTGAGACATTTGATTCTGCGATTTGATTTGTTTTCAACCAAGGCTTTGAATGTTTTGAACTTTTCGAAAGCTTCATCTTTATGCTTCATAAGTCCTATCCAACACATCTTGGAAAAGTCTTCAATGAACAATATAAAGTATTCTTCTCCTCGAGGTGACCTCTTCCTAGATGGACCACATACATCAGTATGGACAAGTTCAAGTGGCCTACTAGCTAATCCTTCCTTCTCAGGGAAATTAGTTCTGGTTTGCTTCCCAAACTGACATGATTTGCATATTGTATTGTCTAGAATTCTGATGTCAGGGAGATCACGAACCGCCTGATATTTGCATGCTTTCCTTATTTGAGAGAAGCTTAGATGCCCCAATCTTCTGTGCCATAGCTAGTGTTCATCATTCTTGCTTAGAGAGCATTGTTTTTTTCCTCCCTTGAGTATGTATAAATTATTTGGTGTTATTATGCCTTTGATCATTGTTTCTCCTGTATCAAGCTCACGAACAATGCATCCATTTGATCAAAATATTACCTCATTTCCTTGATCACACATTTGACTGACACTTAATAGATTACGCTTTAAGCCATCAACATACATAACATTCCCATCTTTGACCTTTTCTTTCAAAAGAACAGAACCTTTACCTTTTATGAATGCATGAGTGTCATTTCCAAATGAGACCTTCTTTTCCTTTTCTAAAGCACTATATGATTGAAGTTTTTCTTTATCACCTGTCATATGTTTTGAGCATCCATTGTCGATGTACCACTGGTTTTCCTACCCTTCTACATGTAAGGCTATACCACATCTTTCTGGTTGCGTTTCTTTCTTCCTCCATGTTTTGGGGCTCAATGAAGCTTTCTCCTTCTGAGTTGTTTTCCGAAACCTACTCCTGCATTCAGAATCTTTATGACCAAAGTTGTTACAAATAGAACATTCTATTTCATTTTCAAGAGCGGAAAAGTTATTGTAGGTTCTTTTCACGATACCAGTCACACTCCTTTGATTTAATGCTTCTTTGGTCATGATGGTCTTGTAGGCAACACATTGAGCTACTTTATGTCCAAAGTTATGACAAGAGAAACATTGGCCATTGAAGAAGTTCCTGCGATCATCAAATCTTTCGTCTAGGCGATTTACCTATGGTTGGTTGTAGTTTTTGTTCATCCTTGAAGTAGATTTCCATCGATTTACTTGGCGATCTCTGTTCATTCTTGAAGTAAATTGTCCCTGATTTACCTGATGATCTTCATTGTGCCTTTGCTGTCGATTGTCAACCTATTCACTTCTCCTTGCTACTTCAAGATAACTTTTGAAGGTAGATGGCTTCTATGCTTGATATGTTTCTTCAGTATACCCAAGACCAGTCTTGATTAGAGGAGAACGCTGCACTTTGATAATCTCATCTAAAGTTTCAGATCCTTTAGCAAATCTAAGATTAAGAGCTTTTGTTTTCTCAATGTCCTTTCTAAGTCCCACAATTTCACATTCTAACTTTTCCTTGTGTTTTTCCCTTTCAACAAGCTGGAATGTCAGAGTATCTATAATCATATTCTTTTCTTCTAAACAAATTTTGAGTTTAGAAATTTATTCATAAATACCTTCTTCATCTATAGCATCCAAGAAATCATCATCTTCAAAAGCCATCAAAATTCTATAATCATTACCTTGTTCATCTTCATCACTATTTGAAAATCCATCACTGTATTCATGTGCATAGTAGCTCTTCTTACTTACATTCTATTTGCTGTTCCATCTAACTGGTTCCTTACCTTTGTCAAGTTTATCTTTATGAGGACACTTGGCAGCATAGTGACCGACTCTTCCACAAGCAAAACATTTGAAAGGTAGCTTACCTCTGAATCTTCCAGAACCCCGTTGAAGGTTCTTGACAAAATTTGATTCTTCCTCTTCTTCCGACATATGTCCTGAGTCATTGTAATCTCCTTTTCCTGAGGCTTTGAATGCGACTTCTCTCTTGTTTGATGGTCCCCCTTTTCTCATTTCATAAGCGGTTAGGATTCTGTGTAGCTGTGACATGGTAATGCTCTGTAGATTCTGTTTTTCTTCTATGGCAGAAACTTTTGATTCAAACTTAGAAGACAAAGATCTTAGAATATTTTCAACCAAAACAACTTCTTTTATTTCTTCACCCAAATTTTTCATACAATTAACAATCTCATCTATACGTAGGAAATAGTTAGCCACACTTTCATCATTGTGCATTCTGAGATTTTCATATTGAATTATGAGAGTTTGTAGTTTTTCTCATTTTACCTGATCATCTCCTTCATAGCTCAGAACGATCTTCCCCATATTTCTTTTGAGGTTTTGAGCTGCATGACCTTGACGAATTCTGATTGAGATAGACTCCCTAATAGAGTATTGATAGCCTTTGCATTTGTTTCATACTACTTCTTACCAGCCGTATCTGTAGGAGTTGCTAATGGAAATGTGTATCATGTTTCCACGATATCCCAAACTTCTGTACCAAGAGATTGAGGATATGCTGTGATTCTTACCTTCCAATAGACGAAGTTGCTCCCATAAAAATTGGTGGCCTGATCGATGCTTCTTTCTTGTAGCTTCTCATGATGATAGATCTTCCTTCAAGTAATCAAGATTCTTCTGAAGGACCTGCTCTAATTCCAATTGTTGGAAATAATACTGAGGGGGGGGTGAATCAGTATTATTAATTCAATTATTTTTCATTTCACAATCAGATTTGTATATGCTACTTCAGCTATGGGAAATTGCGTATATATGCTACTGTGTCTAAAGAAACCAGCGTATACCAGAAAACTTAAGATTCATTGATTGTTGATCTTTAATCAGTGCATCAAGACTTCATTAATCATAAGAACAGTAAACAGGAGGAGTAAAGCAGAACAAATCATCACACACATGGACACACAAATATAAGGTGGAAACCCAATGTGGGTGAAAACCACCTGCTACAATTCGTCTCTATCTTCTTTTAATTAGAAAATTATTTTTACAATGATTTTTTACTGGTGTAGTCTTATACCAATACGTAGGCTGCTACCTGCAGAAGGCTACAACCTTCTCTCATTCTCCAGCTTCTCCTGGAAGGGAGCTACAACCCCCTTAGCTCTTGTACTAGCTGAGGTACTAGTACATAGGTGCTGACCTAAAAAAGGCTACAACCTTCTCTTTTCTTCCAGGGACCACGTTTCATAAATTTTTAGACTGGATCCATGAATAACATCAATCAAACATCAAGTATATATGTATCAACCAATCTCCTTTGCACCAAACAAATTGACTCAAATAGTCACTTCTGTGAATGTTGTACCCAGAAAATAGTAACAGTAACCAGACACCAATTCTAAACCCAGAACACTGCAGCAATAAACAAAAGTAGCTAAAACATATTTCAAGAAATGTACGCTACTTCAATATGCAAAAACCTACGTGCATACGCTTTTGTATTAAGGCCAACCAGCGTATACGCGCCTCTGATGTGTCGAACCTGCGTACAGATATATAAAAGATAATTCACCCTTTCAAATATTCAGACATCAGTTATACCCAGATTATCATATTTATAGATCAAGTCATGCGCCAAATATAACAGATAAAAATCACACAAAGATACTACTATTCAAGGCTTGAGTTTTGACACATCGGTAGAACTTATCCATATTCTTGCGCTCAAGTTCTTCCTTGATTCAAATTCATCTATGCACCATAAACCAATCACCAGAATTCCAGATCTTGCTCTTCATAAGATATTCAATACTTGAGTCAATAACCTTTGCCAAATGATCTCCTCCCTTTTATAGTCTAAGGCCTTACTCAAACCATAGTCCAAAACCATAGAGAACCAATATTAGGAACCCAATACCTGGGTTCAATACTTCGGACGCAATACCAAGGTCCAAAACCATAGGTCCAAATACCATGGACCCAAAAATAAGCTTTCCCACATGTACGCACGTTTCCATGCATGAAAGTGCGTGCATATGCATACGCGACTTTTGATCATCAATCCCGCGTGTATACGCAATCTGGTCAAGAGGAGCCTGCGTATATTTATTTTTCTTCCATTATGAGAGCTTGAACTGTGATATGCCATCTGAGTGAGTTGCAATCAAGGACAACACTTGTGCCATAGAGCCAAACCTGTGTCATAATGCCAACAAACCCAACATATTTGTGACCCATTTTTTATGTTATTCTAATGATAATATTTGTTCTAAAATGTATTTAAGACTATCACGATCCATTTTTACCTTGAAGTGTCTTTCCATTGGGTAAGGTCACCATTTCTTAAGTGCATGTATTATTGCCAACATTTGCTTCTCTTAAATAGCTTGCTTGAGATGTGACCATAAAAATACCCAATCACCTACATTAAAAAAAAATCATTGCGATGTTGATCTACCTGTTTTTTCATTCGATTCTGCACCAAAGTGGTGTTATCCTTTAAAAGTTGGAGAACTTGTTGTTGATGCTCGATGTGATCTTTCACTACCTGAACCTTTTTCTTCTTGATATTTCCTTCTATCTTGAGAGTTTGAGGAGTGGTAATTTCTTCCAATGCTTTACAAGATATGGTCCGATTCATTTCTTAATGCTCGATGTGATCTTTCACTTCTTGAACATTTTTCTTCTTGATATGTCCATCTATCTTGATAGTTTGAGGAGTAGTAATTCCGGCCAATGCATTACATGATATGGTTGGATTCATTTCTTCTTTCTGTATGTGATCTTTCACTTCTTGAACCTTTTTCTTCTTCATATGTCCTTCTATCATGAGAGTTTGAGTGGTAATTCTTGCCAATTCTTTACAAGATATGGTCAGATTCACTTCTTCTTTCTCTGGGGTTGGGTCCTGGCATATATCCTCTTCTTTTGATGTTTCTTGATCCTTTTCTTCCTCCTTTTCATACTCTATGTAAAATAATTTCTTCTCAGCACACTTATGACCTTTAGTGCATTTTCTATCACAATTGTAACAAAGCCCTTTTTTTCTTTTTTCTTCCAATTGTTGTGGTGTAAGCCTTGTAGGTTTTGGAAGGCTAGGAGAAGAAACACTTCCATAATTATAGTCATGAATGGTGGGATTCCTTATTTTCATAATTTCGCTTTCAATTTTTCTTGCCAAATCGAATGCCTCCTCCAATGAATCAGGTTCCCAAAAACGAACCTCATGTTGAATGTTATCCTTTAAAGTCCCTATGAAGACATCCATCCTTTCCTTCTCTAGAATATAATTTACCCTTCTTTTCAATTTTTGAAAGTATTCAATGTGCTCTTCCATTGAACCCTTTTGTTTTAGATTTATCAATTGGCTAAAGAAGGAGTTTCTCTTTGTATCATCATAATGTGCTATCATTTCCTCCATGAAAATTGACCATGTGACAAGTGGTTTATGAGAACAAAGCCCTTTATACCATAATTGATTTGGTTCTAAATAATTATATGCAATACATAAATTTTGTACATTGGTACACCATGTAGATCAAAATATTTCTCCATCTATAGTATCCAATTTACCGGATCCTTGCCATGAAACTTCCTCATCTCGCTTTTTCTTGATTTTAGGAGCTCGATCTTGAAATGATTGTAACTCTATAATTTTGGATCTTCTAGTTCTGAAATTATGACTTGCATTAACCCTCTATGTCCTCTTTCCAATTCCACCAGTCTGATCCAAATTGGATTCTCCAAGGAAGAGCTATTCCAAATCTCCCACAATGACCTGATTATAAACTAGTCCAGTAGAGCGAACTTGTATGACATGCCACGTGTCCCTGTTTTGACCTTTGGCTCTAAAAATTATGTACAAGAAACTACAGTCTATCCTCTTTCTATAACATCTTACGAAATTTCAATCCGATGCTCAGAGAGAAAGTTATGACGATTTTCCCCAGGTCACCTATTTGGAATGTAATTCAAGAGTCTGCAAAAATACCAACTTCTTCAGTTCATATCTCCACAAATATAGAACAAAAAGCTATGAAATTTCGACCTGAGGTTTAGTGCGATTTTGTCTCAAATGGGTTTTTTTGCTTCTGAAACGTCACAGAAAAAAATTTATAGCGAAAATACCACGATGACCTATTTGGAGCAGCAAAACCCTAGAATTCAAAGCTCTGATACCAAATGTTATGAAACCAACTCATAAAAAGATAGAAAAGATAGTTTAACGCCTTAGAATTCAGCCTCTTCGAGGGGGCAACCTCCTTTACATTACACAAATGAACAATTCTTTGATGATACAAATGAAAATACCTCCTTTCTATATATAGGAGTCTAAGGGGTCATAATATAATTAGAGTCGACATAACAATAATAATGTAAGGGCATAATAATAACAATAGTGGGCTTCTATGGGGCACAATAGTAACAATATGGGAACTACATGGGTACAACAATATAATAAGGGTGTTGTACTAATAAAAATAAGGGGTTACACTAGTAATATAGGGGCCTAACAAATTTAAATGTCATTTGTTTTGTAATGTATAAACATGGACAAGTTGGGGATTCAATCCTATAACCTATGCACCCACACTACAACAACTTAACTGATACAAAATGTGATATAACTTATAATTAGCCCAACCATAATTGTTAATAAACTTTATGAGTTTCAGGTATAATGGAATGGTGCAACACTCACGGGTTTGTCCCCAGGTTAGGTGTGCCCCAATGTTTTATAATCAACCCAACTTGCGATTGTGCCACAATTATTTTTGGTGTATAGAGGGTTGAATCCCTATCTTTTAAAGTACAAATTTAGACTATATATGTTATAAAAAATAGTCTTTTCCCCTTTTGGAGATTAGAAAGAGGGAGAGGTTTCTTTTAGAGGTTCTTAAAGTAATTGTGCAATTGTAATGTAGAGAACCAATTTTTGAGATTGATGGATGTGATGTAAATTTTCCATATTGCATTGTAATTGAAAATTTCACTCCATTGGAAGTGGATCCAGAGACGTAGCCCACATTGGGTGAACTATGTTATCAATCTTGTTGTGTTCTTCTGATTTCTTTACAGTTATTTATTTCTTTTCATAGTCCTTTCTATCAAATTTGAAATTCACATTTTGTTTAATGAAGACAAATCATTAGCTCATACACAAAATATCAAAATCAAGTTTGGTATTACAGCTTAAGGAGATAGTTTGATTTGGTTTTTGAGTGTAGATGAATACTAGGACCAAGCTTAAGAAAGGAGGAGAAATTGAAGCTTACAATCCTGAAATTGGTTTAAGGAGCATCACTCAAAGGGGAGAGATGGCATCACCAAGATGAGAGAATCATTTTGTCTCTGATTTGGATTTCGTCAAGGGATTCATTTTGATGAAGACGGTGGTGGTTTCTCTTTATAATGAGAGAGGACTTCAAAAATAAGACACCAACCAAGTAAAGAATGAGGGTGATCATCCCTCTTCTTTTGTTTCTCCTTCTTCTCCTCCTCATTCAAGACCTCCTTCTCCTTCTCCTTCTCAACCTCCATATTCTCATAAGAATATTGATTCAAAGAAGAAATTGTTGAAGTTGGATGTCAAGTTTGAATTTCCAATGTATAATGAAAATCTTCATGCAAAAATATTGGATAATTGGATTCAACAAATAGAAGTTTATTGTCATGTTCAACATATTGTTAAAGAAGAGGTAAATATTTAGTTTGCATATTTTCAACTTGAAGGTATTGTTACCAGAAAATTTAGTAGGCCTTCGAGAGGGAACCGTACAAGGTTAAATCTAAAACAAGTTCTCACAATGGGGTAGTGTCCCACTATCACCACAGCCAAAACACCCTACTCTTTATCTAATTTCACTGATAACAAGAGTCCTTGTAGGATAATATCACCTATGAAAGATATTTGGCTCGGGTAGGATCTTCTTAAGAAATGCTCAATATTTGGCTCAAGGTTACACTAGGAACCAATTCAATTTCTACAAGAATATCTAGAAACATATGCACAAGACCTAGGGTTTTATAGGTTAAATCAGTGTTGGAGTTTCCAAAATTCATGGAAAGGAGAAAATAATTTTTATGATTGATTTCAACTAGGTGAAGGCTCATGAAACCTTTGAGAAATTCCTCAAGATGAGAAAAGAAAAATAATGTTTCCCTCTTAGGGAAAACACCTACAAAAAGAGGTTTTATGGATGAAGTTGAAGTGGATGGCAATAAAAATGAGAGATATTGTAGTCAAGACACTTCCTTTGATGTTTAGGCTCTCTAGCCACCAAAAAATGTCTTCCCTAGAATTTCAAGCTAAGCCCTAGCTACCTAATTTAGTCTTAAAAGGAGCGAATTTGTGAGGAGAAATTTATGGATAAATTTTGAGATGAACACCAAGTGATTGGATTAGTGCCTTGTCCTATGGGCATTTGGAGTCTATTATGCTTCATATAAGCCTAATTCCCTCTAAGGATGTTGAAATTTTATACCCTAGCTATCAATATGGAATAATGGATTTTGATGGAGAATAACAAGAAGTACTCCACTAGGAACATTCATTACTTATTAGAATGAGTAATGCATAGAAAATTTATCTAGATATTTTTCAGTAAATTTCTCTTCAATAAATTAGGGCACAAAATTTTAACCTATAATCAATAGTTCCATGCATTAGACATTCAATAAAAATAGATTCAACAGTAGATTCCACTTACAATATAACATGCAATATATCTTTCCATTAGATTGACAACTAGCTACCAGTAATTTATAAATCAACTTCCATACATCAAAATGCATCAAAGTATCTCCAAAAATATTCCACTAGAAGCAAGTGCGAGTTATCTAAGAGGTCTTAAGTTCAAAAGTTTGATGATGTGTTGGCTTGATGGGCCCTGACCCAAGTTCAGCGTTAAGCAGCCAAGAAAATCCCTACACTACTGGCACTTTTGGCATCAATTCATGGAGCGCAAACTGAAGTCTCACCCAAAGTAGTATGGGGGGATGTACGAACCAAGTTTCCACACACTGAGATAGTTGTGATGTTGATCTTATACCCTTACTCCTATCTTCGTGCATATCGATAAGCCTTTAGGGCTTATCGATGTAATTCTTCTTCCATTTTGCAGAACCTCTGAGAAGGTATCTGATTGTCCTTTGCACAACCCTAGATGATGATTCAGGAACTTACACGCCTCTGTAACTAGGTTACTAACTTGTTTCCCAAATTTTCTTAGGTATTAGCCAACTTTACCATACAATTAAGATTATCCTCGCGTACACATATATATTATTTGCATTCATGTAACAGAGGGAAACATATATTTTCACACATCAACTTAACATTATATTTGAAACTCAGCATTCAACATGGCATAACTACAATATTAATAACAAAAGTAAACAACACTTACACAGATGGAAAGTACACAGTAAGTTCAGAACACTTCTCTTTATTGATGATTCAGATTTCCAATACAGACTCTAACCGCCTTGTGCACATAGCTACAGGGGTCCGTGCACTCAGCTACAAACTTCTACCCTAGGCCTCTATGCACTTAGCTTCAAAGCCTCTTTCCTCGCTAAGACTCTTGTTCTTATCTCTCCCAAAACCTATTATATCAATGAATCCTGACTACTGAACTTCCTTAGACTCTCTAAGACTCTTCTTTTTTTACAATCCCATGGTCTATAGACCAAGGGTGGATCTCCAAAACTGACTCAACCTATCTAGACTAAGTGTGGAAAACCCTTTTTGAATTTAGATATCTTCACGCTCCATGACCACAAAATGTGGAGACTTTACATTCTTTATACAAAATTTGGGCCTTCTGCCCCAAAACTTGGGTTTGTAACCCCAAAATTGACCCCCAGGGGACCTGTTCCCAATAGGCCCCCAACACAAACATGGTGACTCACCCTCAAGTCACTCAGCTAACACAAGGATATTGTCGTAAAGACCTCCCAACTCGACTTGGGAAACTACTACTTTGTCGACACACTGTGTTGTTGCCTACTTCATTTCTTCGATCAATTGCTTTGTCGCTATCCCCACGCTATCAACCTGTAGCTTCTGCTGAGTCTCCTGCAAACTAGCCAACTTGCCTTCAATGGTGTTCATGATCATGTAGGCCTTGTCCATCCAAGGCTTCAAGTGAGCCTTCAGCACGACTTCCTTGTGCTGAGTTGTGTCTACTTGTTCTTTCAATGCCTTGGCCTCCTGCAGCTTCACTAGTCTCTGTGTGATGATGACAGTGTGCGCTATCACTTTAACCTCGTCATAGCATTGTTGTAGTTCCCACGGTTTTGTCTCCACTATTTGCACATTGGGGTCTTCTTGGAGGCTGGTGAGTACCTCGAGCGACTACTCAAAAAGGGTCATGTAGTCTATCACTGCACTCGCTACTTCTGCGATCACATCCGTTACAGTCATCACGCACTGCTCCTTGACTTCTGGCATAGTCGAAGGCTGGGCCTTCAACTGAAATTCTGCAATTTTGAGGTTCAGCTCCAGGTGAACCTTTGCTAACTTTGTGTGTGTGTCGTGCACTCCTGTAGTTATTTTTTGAACCTACACATCTATTGGATCGGCCTCTCGAATGGCCAATTCTGGGACAGTTCGGCATGCCTCATCCACAAACTTGATTATTTGCTAATTCTTGTCTATCAGGTCAGTCGTAAGCTGAACAATAAAGTCTCTTTTCACAGCCAACTGATTATTTTTGACCTTTTGCTCACTGATCACCTGTAAGGATTGTTTTTCATGGGCCCGAAGTTCTACAATCACACCATCCTACAAAAGGTGAAGCGCCATTGTCAATTCTCCATCTGGAAGCACTACGGCTCGAGGGTCCCTTGTGCTTAGCATCCCTATAGCTTCTGAGGTGCCAAAGGCCAAACTGGTGGATTTTGTGCTGGTCTGAACCTATGGCACATGGATCTGCAACTTGCATAGACCCGTTTGAATAGTCCCCAACGCTTGCTGTCAAACTGTTGCAACAGTTCCATGGTGGTATCTTGCACTACATCCCCTATATCATTCAGATCCCCCTCTGTCAGGATGATCAGATCTAGAGATGTCTTGCTAGCCTTGTATTTCTTCCACGGCCTTACCTTTTCTAGTCCTCTGGTGCACTTGAAATAGAATGGATTAGTCTCTGGGTCCGCTCCGCCCTGTTCCATATGTTTATCCTCTTCTTCCTCTATCTATGGTGAAGGCTACTTTTGACCTCTGTTAGAGCCGCACTCCTCTTCTCCTACCTACCCACCTGACTACTGCACGACAATGTGCTATGCCTTATCCTTGTCATTGGCCTCCTTTTTCCTTTTCGCAGCCAGTTGTTCCATCTTTAGCTTGGCCTCTTCCTTCTTGTGTTGTGCAAAAGACTTGCTCGATCCTGCAGCCAAGTTTGAGGTAGTGGACCACTCTATCAACTAGTGATCAAGGACCATGTCGATTACATCATTTGTTGCCAAATAGGGAAAGTCATGCCACTTCTGCTCAGGGTCCTTTTGTGCCCATATTGAGATGTGGTGGAAGTCAGCCTTGAATTCCACGTACTCTTGCAATCTGTCAAAGTTGGTATGCAACAATCACGGCTTGTGGTTGATGGCCATATGCACATTCATCTTCATCAAGATCCAAAAGATCTTGTTGTCTTTTATTCCATGAGGATCCTTAGTCACCCATAATGAAGCATACTTCACTGCCTCTGGTAGGTCTAGCACAATCGGAGGAAATTGACTGTCTTTGGGTAGCTCCTATGCTACCAGCACTATGGACGACAAGAGCCATGCATAGTGAAATGTCTTGCTAAGATCCTGCACCTCGCAACAATTTGTGAGGAACTCACCGCAGAGGTAGCGTGCCCAATTAAATTGAACCCCATCAGCTCATTGGGCTGCCAAAGGTACGATTGGTGCTGACACTTCATCTGTGTGACGCTTCCGCATGACCTTCCCTGTTAAGAGTTGCATTTCCACTTTGACCACAAGGTCACAGATGCTCAAAATGGTGTAACCACGTAGCTTCATTACCAACTTAAACTTTTCCTTCATGGTCTCCATGAGGGCATGCTCGCCAACCTTCCCACCAAACGCCATTGCTGGATTTTCCCTTGTGTATGGCAGTCGCATGATCCTATGGATCAACATATTAGTGATGGGTATTAGTTCCTCCAGCCATAAACACCCATTGTGTACCAATCACAACAACTGCTTGATTACGACCATTGTGATGGGCGCGCAGTTGTAATGTGGCACCCATAGCAGGTTGAGCATTCCTACCTTATCCAAGCGTCTCAGCCACTTCCGCAGCTCCAATGCGCTTACTCCAGTGGTTTTGTGGAACATGTAGGCCATGAGTTGGTCCATTTCTAGATGAGGAAACTGCTCTGTATCCGCTAAATCCCAATCTTCTAATTTCAAAAGGGGGACACGCCCCAAGCATGGCCCTTCAAACACAATTTGGTCTGGAAACAGGGGTGTGTGTAGGGTGACCTTACTTTCATCCATGTCTTTGGGCACCTGGGTCTTGCCCCTGTGCAGAGGAACATACTCAGGCAGCTTAGTGATGGGGTTAGACCCCTCAATTTCAACATCCTCCATTTCCACCCCAACATCCTCATCATCCATTAGGATATCCTCAATCTCTTCTTCTTCTGGCTCCAGGTTAATCATCTTGCCCTTTTCCTATGCAATGGGCTTATCCTTCTGTGGGTGTTTTCTAGGAGATGTGCACATTGGTTGCAGTGTCGTGGCCTGATTTCCCTTCTTGTTCTTGGGGCCGTCCTCGGTTGGGGCAGGCCTTGGTCTAGGCGATCGTGGCAACTTTAGTACTTCAACTGGGATCTCTACAGGTGCAACCTCTGGGATAGCTCCTTCTTTTGCCATAGCGACCTCCAGAATATCTCCCTCGGTTAGCATGGCTTCAATTTCCATGGTTGTTGTTCTTAGAATAATACCACGGATGATTTTTCGGATAGTTTCTGGAAATTGATCAAACACTTGGAAATCAAGTAGCTCTTTAAAAAATGCGCGGTTCATGCACAACACACAACACAATTCACAATTTCTCAATATGCAAAGTTTTTTCCGTTGGGTGGTCATATGTAATTTATAGGCCATTTTGAATTCAAATATGACTGTTCCCCCCAAAATCGATTCATTAATCCTAGATTGGTGGTATATTTTCAAATATCTTGCCCATAAATTCTGACTTAAATGCTACCCCCACCCCATTTGGACATTTTTTCTTCGTCAAATCATGAACAGTGACTTTAATAGTCACTTTCCGGCTGCTCTGCGTGGTTGTTCCCCTGGTAGCGCAACTCTCTACATGTTGTTGTGGACTATGTGACATTCCCTTGTTCCATGTAGTTCTCTCGCCACACAGCTCTCCAACCCGAGTAGTGTAGTTTATAATCTCGCGCCTCCTTTCAGCTTCCTGAGGTCCTAAGATTGTGCTTCCCTCATATAGTCACCTAGCTGGATCACCTATATGTGGATTCAATCGGCTACCATTCACCTTACCTGGGAAGGGTTATCCATTCAATTTAACCAAATGAACTGCTCCACCATAGGTAATATCCTTGATGACATATGGTCCTAGCTAGTGCATCAGAAATTTCCCACTATCATATAACAAGACCAGATCATTTACCTTGAAGGTGTGCAGTTTGATGTGCTGATCATGCCATAACTTGTTGATGGAATCTAGCTAGAAATGGGTCCTCCTTAAGCTCCGCTAGCTACACGAGCCTCTCTTCCAGGGCTTCACGGTCCGCCATTCCTGTGAGTGCCGCTATGCGCAGACTAGGTACAATGTATTCCATTGGCATGACCGCTTCTACGAGATACACAAGTCTAAAAGGTGTTTTCCCAGTAAACTTCTTGCAAGTTGTTCTGTAGGTCCATAGCATCGTGGGTACGTGCACATCCTAGTCATTTATCTGAGCATTGCAGACCTTCGTCAGTGTGCTCTCTAGTATCTTATTGAATGCTTCCACTATCCCATTGGCCTGCGGATGATAAGGCATACTTTTTTGATGATACACCTAAAATTCTTCTATCAACGAGTTGATTGTTTCATTAAGTTCTTACCGTGATCACTCATAAAAATATTTAGACAACCAAATCTTATCAATATATATTCAAAAATAAACTTTGTTGTTGTCGCACCTATACAATCCTTCACAAGTTGTGTCTCAACCCACCTGGTCAAATACTCAGTCACAGTGATGATGTATCGTGGACCTGTCTTCTTTCCTTGAGGCTGAATTGGATCCACAAAGTCAATTTCCCATTTCTCAAATGGTTGTAATGTCACCTACGGCATCAAAGGTAGTTCATCCCTCTGCGATGGCTGACCAGTCCTTTGACATGCATCACATGCCCTACAATAAGCTTTCACATCCTTATGTAGGGTTGGCCACCACAACCCAGCACATAGAAACTTTTGCGTTTTTGCTTTCCTTGCATAATGTCCTCCTACAGCTCCTCCATGAGCCTCCATGAGAATGCTACTGATGAGCACCAGTATTGTAGCAAGAATGTTGTAACTCCTGGGCTACCAGCTTTACTTTGTCAACCCCGGGTTCGTACAAACTTGGAGGTGATAGTGTTGTATACACAAGTAAAAGTGATGGTTCTACCTTTTGTCACAATTCAGCTGGTGAGATACCACTGGGGTTTTCAAGCCAAACTTCTATGGAGTCTGAAGAAGCTTGGTTTCTTGATGGAAGAAAGGGAAATCTGCTTTAAGGGAGAGATACTCTATTGCAATAATGGAAAAGACCGAAATTCAATCCTAAATCACACCATTTCATAATTAATTGCCAAGAAACTATGCTTTGCAATGATGCTAAATTAACATGAACCAAATGCTACTATCTAAGCATGGAAATAAGAAACATCAAACATCACTAATGTGCAAGTAAAGGGACTAAAATAAATCTGTTTTTGTCTTTTTGCCTTTTCATGCAAAATAAAGTATGCAAAGCAATTTATTTTGGTGATGTGGCAAGTGAATTAAGGATGTAGGAGGATGGATGGAAGGGTTAGGAGATGGTTGGATGGTGTGGGAGAACCTTGGGAGGCTTTTGGTGACTTCCTAGAGGTTTTCCCTCAATTTGGCCTCAAAACAGGCCATTTCAGGAAAACCTACAGGATGTACTAGAAACCTATAGGATTCCCTGTAAACCTACAGGATACAGCCAAGAGAAAAATGGAAGGTGTTGGAGGTGATGGAAGGCTTAGGTAAGGTGGTATATGGGTGGAATGAAGTGAGGAAAGGTCTAGGATCACTCAGAAGTCAACAACAAAGATAGAGGATTCGCTCAATGTGCTTGGAAGAATTTCTATGAAAAATGATGAAAACTAGTGAAGGCAATGGTGAAAACAAGGAATGACTATGGTGGATGGAGTGGAAGGTGGTTGCTGGCTATGAAGTATTTTTCTCCTCTTGAAGCACCTACTCTACATAAAACATGTATAATTCCCAAAAAGCTATGTAAACAAGAAGCATTCTCATAAGCTAGAAAAGAAGAATTAATGAACTAACTGCCTACATGATGCATGAGGAAAGTTGCTGAAGGGAATGAAAGCATGGATGAGATCTATTGCAAGAGTGAAGATAGAAGAGATGGAAATGAAATCCTACTTTGAAAAATTGATCAAATTCTAACTTAAATACAGTAAACTCTAAAGCTTATGCAAGAAATAGAAATCTATGTTTTTGGGGCTGCACAAGGGTCCCTTCCTCAAATCATGATCCCAAAGGGAGGAAATGAGACCAAGAAACCCACTGAAAGCCTTGTGGTACTCCTTTTATCCCTACTAACCTGTGACTGAAGTAAGTCACAAATGGATGAAAACTAATAAACAACCAATCCAATCTACACTACTTGCAATGAAAACACATTTAAAAGAAAATTAATAATGAATCTATGAGACCAATCTAAACATACAGATACAAGAAAGAGGAGCCTTGGCTGCTAGGGTTGGGCCCTAACCCAAGAGGTTCAGCCCTCTGAGTTAACTCAGTGTTGGCTCAAAACAAAACTCATTCTTATTACCAAAATAGAAAATTACATCAATAAAACTTTCACAAGTCTGGAGCTTGAACATATCTTAGAGTTTTTCAACAAAAAATCGAATCCTAATGAGGATATAGGCCTATCTACTTATAAAACTAAATTCACGAACGACTTCCTTAAAATTAGGGAGGCTCAGCTCCCGAACTCGAGATAAAATAGCTCTTTGTCTCTCACTTGCTCGGCTGCCTTCTAATCCTCATGGCTTGGCTGCTTCAACTCCAAGTTGGTGTGATGGATGGAGGAATATTCAAATGTGGGAGAAGTAAATGAGGAGGATTTACCTCCTACAATCCCTCTCCCTTGTCCCATTTGAGTTTTAACCTTAGTATTTTCCAAAATTCCTTGATTTTCTACTTCAATCTTGCATTCAATGCATATTAGTCCACTAGGATTCATATCCAACTCTAACTCACCTCATAAAAATATAATAAAAAACATGTAATAAGTTGTGATAAAATTTGGTTTGACTAATCTAGGAGGTGAATTAAGGCTCATATAATTACCCAATGATGAGGCTCATCATCACCCACCTACTGAAAGTGTTTCTCATCCTCTGGGCAACTCAATCAATATCCATATCCTTCATATCTCTAATGGCCTCCCTGACATCCCATGCCTCTGTTGTGGTTTCCTCTTCTTGTTCATAGAAGCCTTATTTCCTTTCTACCTCCTCCCACTGCCTCTTTTCTTCTTCTTCCTTCTTTCCTTCTACCATTCCTAAGAGTAGTGGTGGAATGAGTTTTAGGCCAATCCAATTGACTTTCAGCCTTTGCATAGATTGCTTGTACATGGGTGTCCTATTTAGTGCTTCTCTCAATCTTTGAGGAGAGTGGTACTCTATTATCTTTAAGTTGTATGGCAATGCGTTCCATCTCCTAAGGAAAGCATGTATGCTATCATCCCCTAACAACCAGAACATGTCCTAAAAATGTGAAATTGCTTGCTCTTGGGTAGCAAGATATCTAGGTGCAAGCTAAGGATCATTGGTAATCAAATTATGGGTACTGATGAGGGCCATGGGATCTCGCTGTTCAACTCTGATAATAAGAGGTTCAGTTTTCTCTCTTGCCAATATCTTCTTCATCTCTACAACCTTTGATTCCTCATGGTTCATCCATGATGCCAAAGCCATCAACTATAAATATCCTAGCTTGGCATTAGGGTCCCATACATTCATGTCTGTTAAGGCCATGTTGTGCAAATAAAACTTAGACATCTTGGCCCTATCTTCTAGTGTGCTTTGATCACAAAGATCAATGAACTGCATATAGTCCTGAAATGGCATGGTACCTCTCTGTGCTAGGGTCTTGATCTAGAACTGCAGCCATTATTCCTTGAGGTATAGGGAATAAGATTTAGTTGGCATCCTACACTGGATTGCTTCCAAAGAGAGACTGGTCATACATGTCGATTGATTCTCTCTTTCTTGTAGCTGTCCTCTCCCATGCATTTCCTATTTCTAGTTGATTTTTCATTATGGCCTCTTTGTCTCTCAAGCTACTTAGCTCTCTGCCCATCTCCTTGAGCTTCTCGTCCATGTGCCCAATGTATTCCACCCCCTTGGATTTGGTGATCTGCATCCATTAGTGAGTTCTGGCTCTCTCCTTGTTAAGCTCGAAGAACAGTGGAATAGAAAAATTTTGAGGTATGACCCTGCCTCCTTCAATAAACCTGTAGTAGGAGTCAAGGTTAGGTTGGGGGCTAGGTTCTTTTGACTCTGGGTCATTTTCTTTAGTTCCTTGTTGTTGGCCTACCTCCTTTTCCAATTTTTGTGTCTCTTGTAGGTTCAACATGGTATCCTATAGGATTGCTTCTGCTTCCTATAGATTGTGTTGTGTATCCTGTACGATTGCCTTTCCCTTGGAGGATGATGCAGGAGCATCGGGACTTAGCCAGCAATGTGAAAACTTGTTCACATGTTGTGGCTAAATAGGTTGAAATTCATTGACTGATGGGTCAAAACCAGTTTTTACTGAGAGGGTTGGATCTCTCAAACAATTTTTTATAATTCATTATTGTAATAGCTTAGGGACTGGCTTAATTTAGATTCATAGATAGAGTTGTTTGCATAGGTGTGATGGAGAGCTAAGAAATATAGGATTTGATGTTAGATCTATTAAGAATATAGATTTTTTGTTAGATATTGTTGGAGTGGTCATCGATTGATAAAAGAGAGAAAAATGTAATGAACGAGGGGGAGAGTGGAGTGAGAGGTAGAGAGTGTTTGGATTGTATTTGTTTGGAGACAGAGGTCTTTTTCCTGTGTAACCTGGCCTAAGGCCGAGACACTGTATTGTTTATTTGAATTAAACCAGTGTTGCATGCATCATTCTCTAATTGGCCCGTGGAGGCTTTGAATGCTTAGTTTTCCTCTAAATCCATACAATATTGATGTTGGCATGTGTATTTCATGTTTTTTAAGGGAATTGTTGCATTAAAGGACCAAATAGTGGGCACATTCCTTTGTTCTGGTTCTGTAGGAAAAAACACCCAAAATACACTAAGTATTGGGCTAAAACGCATTTAAATAGAGAATCCGGACCTCAAGCAATTATAGGATGGAGTTTTATTGCTATCGGGTCCGTAGAACCCAATCGCATTGGCCCCTAATATCTTCCTTGTCACATCGCCAAAATCCATTAACAAAGAGAATTGCGCTAAAACACTTAGCGGATTCAAGAAACGAACTTGAAATATTATGTTCGAGACTTTTGGATCCTATCAGGTCTGGGACATAAATCGCATCGACATATCGAAAGAAAAGTTTATTAAGAGTTAAGTGCCATTGCAAATTGCCGATAGCGATAGCGACATCGCATTGGACCAAGGGATAGCACCAATAGTTGGGAGTCTTACGTCTGCGGATCGCCGATATTGCAATCCGTTCTGAGATGTTGGATCGGCCAGATCTGGATTTGCAGTAAAACCCCATATAACTATGTAAAAGGTTGGAAAGTGTTTTTTAAGCCTTTTAAAGGGTTGTTGGGTCCCGAAGGGGAAAAAGTACAGTTTTAACATTTCCAAAGGAATTTTGGATCCCAAAAGGGGAAAACCATTGTTTTCAAAGGTTTTGGGTTCCGATAGGAAAGAGAACCTATATTTTGTGGAAAAGGGGTGATTGTTGGGTTTTGTAGATTCATTTTTGTGGATTTATATTAAAGCCATTGTTTCCACTACACCATTTTTGTTATCAGAGCAGAAGAAAGAATTGTTTGCAGCAAAGATGCCACCAAGGAGAGGAATTGGCCTAGGAAGACCAGATCCAAATGAAACTCTATTGGAAGAAGTGTGGAGCATAAATGCACGAATGGAGAAAATTGAGACTGCTCAAAGAATAGCACCTGATGAAGGAGATGAAAGTTCTTCAGAAGAATCTCCTACAAAGGAGGCAGTAGAAGAAGACAATGAAACTGCCATACTCATCAAGATGCTGGAAAAAGTAGGAGGAAAACCCAAAATGGAGATCCCTATGTATGAAGGGAGTCTGAATGTAGAGGAGCTTATGGATTGGATCAGATCCATAGATCAGTACTTTTACTATGAAGAGGTTGATGATAAGAAGATGGTGAAGTTTGTAGTCACTAGATTGAAGGGTCATGCAGCCATCTGGTGGGACAAGTTACAAACATCAAGAATGAGGAAAGGGAAATCCAAGAACAAGCAATGGGACAAAATGGTAAGTAAAATGAAAACCAAATTTTTGCCTAAAGACTATCATTTGAATCTTTTTTAGCAATTGCAAAATTTAAAACAGAAAGGGATGTCTATTAAGGAGTATACAGAAGAATTTTATAGATTAAGTATTAGAGCAGGGTATGTAGAAGATGATGTGGAAAAGGTAGCTAGGTATATTAATGGATTAAGGTATGAGATACAAGATGAGATTAGCTTGTTAAGTCTGAAAACTATTGAGGATGCCTATCAAGCAAGTTTGAAGGCAGAGGAGAAGATCTTGAGAAAGCAGAATCAGAGAAACAAAGGAAGAAGCTCAGCATGAGGTAGAGGAGCTACTAGATCCAGGGGACCACAGCATCAACATGAAGTAGGAATCTCAATTAGTAGACCACCACAGAGGGGTGAATCTAGAAGAGGAAGATTCGCGCCCAGAGGAAGAGGGCGAGGAAGAGATGTTAGGTGTTATACCTATGGAGAATGGGGACACATGTCGTGGGACTATCCTCACAACAAATCAGCAAGTTAGAGGAGTGAAAATGTGGCTAAGGCAAAGCCAGAACCACCTCGGCTTATGGAAAAGGAAGAAACTCCTGAAGAAGGTGAATCATTGTTATTAAGAAGAACTTTGCTGAGAGCAGAGAGTTATACTAGTGAACCTACGTAGAGGAAGAACTTGTTCAAAACCACCTGCAAATCAAAAGGTAAGTGTTGTAAGGTAATCATTGACAGTGGAAGCACTGAAAATCTTGTGTCCATAGAGATGGTGGATAATCTTGGGTTAGCGAAGACTGTACATCCTACACCCTATATAGTGTCTTGGTTATAGAACGGGCATCAAGTCATTGTGACAAAACAATGCAATGTGGAGATACAAATTGGTATGTATAAGGATGTGATTTTATGCGATGTAATGCCCATGGATGTATGTCATATAATATTGGGAGACCATGGAAGTTTGATCAGAAAGCAGTTCATGATGGGAGGAGAAACACCTATACCATAGAGAAGGATGGAACTAAGCACACGTTGTTGTCATTAAAGAATGATGCTCATAAAGTAATGCCTAGAAATAGTATTATGTTGATAAGCAGGAAAGAATTGCTATAGGAGGTAGTAAAAAGCGAGGAGTTGCATTTTTCTATCATAAGAAGGCCAAAGGTAATCATAACCTCCACAAATTTAGATGATCTACTTGAAGAAGTTAAAGTTTTGTTAGATGCATTTTTTGATATCATTATGGATGAATTACCGAATGCCCTACCACCAATTATAAGTATTAGTCATCACATTGACTTAATACTAGGAGCAAGCTTGCCAAATAAAGCTACGTATAGACTAACTCCTCAAGAAAATGCAGAAGTTGGAAGGCAAGTACAAGAACTGATGGATAAGGGGATGATCAAAGAAAGCCTCAGTCCATGTGTTGTTCCAACAATACTTAGTCCGAAGAAGGGAGGAGAATGACACATGTGCACAGATTCCAGAGCTATCAACATGATCACAATGATGTATAGATTTCCTTTGCCAAGAATGGATGATTTGATGGACTGTTTAAGTGGATCCAGATACTTTATTAAGATATATTTGAAGAGAAGGTATCATCAGATAAGGATTTGGGAAGGTGATGAATGGAAAAATACCTTCAAAACAAATAGTGGACTGTATGAGTGGTTAGTGATGCCTTTTGGGCTCACTAATGCACCCAACACGTTCATGAGACTAATGAACGAAGTCTTAAAGGAGTATGCAGGTAAATTTGTCATTATTTAACTTGATGATATTCTTTTTTTTACCAAAAGTAAAGAGGAGCATTTAGAACATTTTAAGTTGGTACTGAGACCTCTGCAGAAGGAGAAACTACTAATCAATTTGAAGAAGTGTAGTTTCATGAAGGAGGAGTTGGTGTACTTGGGATTTGTAGTTTCCAAAAAGGCTTGAAAATGGATCTAGAGAAGGTCCAAGAAATCTATAACTAGCCTACTCCCGGAAGTATATTTGAGGTAAGAAGCTTCCATGGACTTGCAAGTTTTTACAGAAATTTTATAAGAGGTTTTAGTCAAGTTTGTGCACCAATCCTTGAGACAATCAACGAGATCAATCAACCATTTCGATGGAAAAAATCAGTGGACAGAAACTTTAATTTGCTGAAGAAGAAGATAACAGAAGAGCCAATTTTAGCATTGCCTAATTTTGAGAAAGTATTTCAAGTAGAAACAGATGCAAGTGGGGTAGCCGTTGGCACGGTACTGAGTCAAAAGCAAAGGCCAATAGCATATTTCAGCGAGAAACTAATGATGCAAAAAAGAAATACTATTCTTATGAAAAGTATTTTTATGCTATTGTGTAGGCTTTGAAAAAGTGGAGACTTTACTTGTTGCCAAAAGAATTCATCTTATATTCAGACAATCATGCTTTAAAATTTATTAATAACTAGCTGAAGCTGAATCAGAAGCATGCCAAGTGGGTAGAGTTTCTGCAAAGTTTTACTTTTGTAATAAAGCATAAGAGTGGTAAGTCTAATAAAGTAGCAAATTCATTGAGCAGGGTCAGTTTTATTATGCAAGAGTTTAAAGTTGGTGTTGTAGATTTGAGGAAATGATAGAAATGTACAAGGATGATGAAGATTTTAGAGATATCTACACAACAGTTTGGTATCCAATGAGCCATAACAAAAGTTAGTGGATGGACTACCTCATTCAAGGAGGCCTATTATTTAAAAGCAACAAGTTATGTATTCCCAAAGGTTCCATGAGGGAGACCATAATCGAGGAGAAGCATAGTGGAGGGTTATCTGGTCATTTTGGACAAGATAAAACCTTTGCTCAGGTGAATGCTTTTTATTATTGGCCCAAAATGAAAACTGATGTTAAAATGTTTGTTGAGAAATGCAGGATATGTCAGCATGCCAAAGGAAGGAGTCAGAATACAGGACTATATCAGCCATTGCCCATACCAGATCGACTATGGGATGTAGTCAGCATGGACTTTGTTTTGGGTTTACCAAAAACTCAGAGAGGAAATGATTCAATTTATGTTGTAGTAGATAGGTTTTCTAAAATGGCACATTTCATTTCTTGTAAGAAAACTGGCGATGCAACACACATAGCAAATTTATTCTTTTCATACATTTGTTGTAGGGAAAAGTATCCGACTCGGATGACCCTATCCCACTCTAAGGGTGACAGGTCCTTAGCAACAACTGTAAAACAAACTACTTAAGGTTTACTTCTTTATGAAAGCAAAAGAGAATGGAGAAATGCACTAACCGTTGCCTTGCGCTTAATGTCGAATCCAAACTCTTCTCTTTGGCCGCTTGCTCCTAGCTCTTTGTTCTTCTGCTCGCCCAGCTACAATGAGATCCTGCAAAATAACAAAGAAGGAAACTACAAGAGGCATGCAATCATAACTGGTTCATGGATTAGTGTAAACCAAACATGCAATCATCACAATATATTATTGAAACAAGAGCACATAGAAGAACCTCAATAGCTTTTATTAATGAAGAAATAAAGGTTCTGAGAGTATTACAACGATTGAAGGCTCCAACCCAGCAACACCTCCCAGCAGAAAGAATTGCTCTTCTTCACCTCTCTCAAACAATTACCCAATAACTCAATAGTGAAACCAACAGCATATCATTACTTTGCACAAAATTCCAGCCTCCTGAGCTCATAGGAGAGAGCTCAATATATAGATGAATTGAGAAAGGATGAGTCAGCTTGCAACTGATGTGTAGCTGCCTTGTGTCCTCTCTCTCTTCAGTTAATCTTTAGTTGATCTTCAGTTCTTGAGTCCACTTGGAGAACTTTGCTTCCACTTGGAGAAACAGAGCCTCTGACTCATCACAAGGCGAAATACCTGATCCAAGTGTCATTTTTGGAAGATTCCAAAGCAATGACTCACTGTGCCACTTGTCCCTTCTCGCTCAGCGCAGGTGGCCTTTGTTCCACTTGCTTTGCAACGCAGGTACACCATGGAGCAACTGAGTTTCAGCGCAGAAACCTAGTGGAGCACCTGCTTTGATTTCAGGATTGCTTGTTTTTGAGTGTTTTCAGGTGGAGAACTGATCTGAGAGCTGTTAGTTTGCTGACCTTGTTCCTCTAGGGGTAGGAACATCATGTTTAGGGAACTTTGGATCCCTTGGATTATTGACAATTCATGCTTGTTGCTGTAAGGCACAAAATTGTCTATAACAAGATTGTATGATTGTATGGTCTACCTGTAAGTATTGTATCAGATCGAGATACCAAGTTTGTACGGAATTTCTGGAGGAGACTTTGGAAGAAACTGGGAGCTAACCTCAGTTTTAGTTCAGCATACCATCTTCAGACAGATGGAAAAACTGAAGTAGTGAATAGGAGCTTGGGAAATATATTAAGGAGTTTAGTATATCAAAATCCCAAACTGTGGGATTTGGCATTAGCTCAACCTGAGTTTTCTTACAATGATAGACCAAACCAAAGCACTGGAATGAGTCCATTTCAGATTGTCTTTGGAATGCATCCGAGAGGAGTGTATGAGCTTAGAGATTTGGGAAAACAGGAAGCTAGGAGTGCAAGTGCTGAAGATTTTGTAGAACAGATTTAGAGATTACAGGAAGAAATCAAAGGTAAATTGTAGGAAAGAAGCAACAAATACAAGCAGAGGGAAAACCTGAAAAGAAGAGAGAAAGAGTTCCAAGTGGGAGACTTAGTGATGGTGCATTTGAGGAAAGAAATATTTCCTACTAAAACTTACAACAAAATTAAAATGAAAAAGATAAGGCCTTGTAAAATTATAAGGAAATTTTCAGCCAATGCATATGAGATTAAGTTGCCAGAAGGGATTGGAATATCCCCCTTTTTTAATGTTGCAGACTTATATCCATTTCGAGAGGCAGAGACAGAGTTGTAGAAAGAAGCTACAGGTGATGAAGTTCAAACCGTGAACTGGGAGGAACAGGTACCAAAAGCATTCAAGAAAGAAGTTGAAGCTATTTTGGATCAAAGGGTATCCAAGAAAACCAAAGGGCAGACTTATTTCCAGTATCTAGTCAAGTGGAAAGAGCAGCCAGTGGAAGAATCTAGTTGGTTGACAACAATAGAACTAAAGAAGTATGGAGTAATTCCTGAAAGTTTGAAGGGAAAATATTTTCTTCCTCGGGAGTCTGATGCAGGAGCACCGGGACTTAGCCAGCAATGTGAAAACTTGTTCACATATTGTGGCTAAAGAGGTTGAAATTCATTGGCTGATGGGTCAAAACCGGTTTTTACTGAGAGGGTTGGATCTCTCAAATAATTTGTTATAATTCATTTTGTAATAGGTCAGAGATTTTCTTAATTTATATTTATAGATAGAGTTGTTTGCATAGGTGTGAGGGAGAGCTAAGAAATAGAGGATTTGCTGTTAGATCTATTAAGAATAGAGATTTATTGTTAGATATTGTTGGAGTGGTTATCGATTGATAAAAGAGAGAAAAATGTAATGAGCGAGGGGGAGAGTGGAGCAAGAGGTAGAGAGTGTTTGGATTGTATTTGTTTGGAGATAGAGGTCTTTTTCCTGTGTAACCTAGCGTGAGGCCGAGACTCTATATTTTTTGTTTGAATTAAAACAGTGTTGCATGCATCATTCCTTAACCAGCCCATGGAGGCCTCGAATGCTTAGTTTTCCTCTAAATCCATACAATATTGATGTTGGCATGTGTATTTCATGTTTTTTAAGGGAATTGTTGCACTAAAGGACCAAATGGTAGGCACATTCCTTCGTTCTAGTTCCACATACAAAAACACCCAAAATACACTAATTATCAGGCTAAAACACATTTAGATGGAGAATCCGGACGTCAAGCGATTATAGGATAGAGTTTTATTTCTATCAGGTTTGTAGAACCCAATCACATTGGCCCTTTGTATCTTCCTTGTTGCATCGCCGAAAGCCATTAACAAAGAGAATCTTGCTAAAACACTTAGCGGATTCAATAAACATACTTGAAATATTATGTTCAGGACTTTTGGATCCTATCGGGTCCGAGACATAAATCACATCAGCATATCGGAAGCAGAGTTTATTAAGAGTTAAGTGCCATTGCAAATCGCTGATAGCAATAGCAATGTCGCATCGGACCAAGGGATATCGCCGATAGTTGGGAGTCTTACGTTTGCTGATCATCGATATTGCGATTCATTATGAGCCATTGGATCGGCCAGATCTAGATCTGCAATAAAACCCCATATAACTATGTAAAAGGTGGAAAAGAATTGTTTAAGCCTTTTCAAAGTTTTTTTGGGTCCCGAAGGAGAAAAAGCACATTTTTGACATTTCCAAAGGAATTTTGGATCCCGATAGGGGAAAACCATTGTTTTCAAAGGTTTTGGGTTCCGATAGGAAAGAAAACCTATATTTTGTGGAAAAGGGGTGATTGTTGGGTTTTGTAGATCCATTTTTGTGGATTTATGTTAAAGCCATTGTTTCCGCTGCACTAGAGGAGGTTGATCTAGTCATAGGCATTCTCACATAGGTGATAGGAGACTTAGGGGAAGGCATTTTCTCCTTTTGTTTAGGTGAGTCTTCAATCACAATGGGAATTTTGGTTGGTGTTTGGGGTTTCCCCTACCTTATTCTTGTGCTTTTCCTTGTCCTGAAATATAAGGGGGTCTGTCTTTGTATTTTACCTTTTTACTTGATGGGGGTGCTAAGAGCAGTGAAGGCAGCTGCTACCTCTCTCTTAGTGGGTTTTGGAGACACCTTAGGTGACTCCTCCTTGTCTTTTGCCCCCTCCTTCCCAATGCTTTATTCACCTATGTCTTTCCTTTCTTCTTCGTCTTGTAGATCCTCATCATCTTTATCAGTTCCCTCCTTAACATCCTCCTTTGTTTCTTCATCATCCTCCTTCTCTTTCTCCTCTTCTTCTTCATCTTCCTCATTTTCTTCTCTTTCATCCTCTTCTTCCTCCATCTCATCTTCACCTCCTTCTATTTCTTATTCTTCCTGCTCTACTTCTTCTTCCTCTACTTCAGTCTCTTCCTCTTCCTCTTCACTAACAGTAGGACTAACATCATATGTGAGAGCCTTGATGTCTTCCTCTGCCTACATGTCTCTAAAAAATGACCATTGTATAGGAATTCTAAGGTTTTGGAGGGAATCTTTTATAAGGATTCTAATTAACCCATGGTGAGCTAACTATTGGGAGTTTCCCTATTGCACTTTGATGCTTGAGTCTATCAGTGATTGCAGCATGAATTATGGTATGTTGAGCCTATGGTGAGGGGGTGTTTCTGCTCCAAAACTCAATTTTTCAAGAAGCCTAAAATGATAGCCATAGACCACACTATACCTAACCTCACATGAAATGTATTTGATAAGTTGGTAGCTTACCTCGTTCCAGGGATATGGCAGAATTTCTCTCCTTACTCCATTTTTGTCCTTAGTGGGTTCCTCACCTTCTAAAAATACTTTCCTTTTGGAAACCTGACTATCTCCTTTGTCTTCCTTCCTCCATGGTACTCATAGGGGAAGTTTGGTAACTTTGTTGATGAGTTCAGGGGTGATTTCTATGGAGAGGCCCTTACCACAATAGTGGAATGGACTCTGGTGAGTGGAATGAGGGAGAAAGAAAAATCTCGGGCCACCTCATCGTCATACCCACTTAATTTTTTGAAAAACTCCATCCAATTATGCCTTGTGAAGATTTCTAGTACCTGTAGGTGTTGTTGAATTCTCACAGTGTTAGTGGTCTCCCTCTTATTAAACCCTCCTGTCATCTTGGTTGGTGAGGTTTTGAGGAGATGAGATGGTCGATACAATTTTCAAATGCAGAAGTAAAAAGATGAGATGACTTTGTGGACAATTCTCTTGCACAACTGCCAAATTCACTCAAACTAGAGTATTTTTTTGTTCAATTTAATTGGAAATAGGAATGTAATTACAAAGCCTACCTCTTCATAATGTTTGTTGTGGTCAACCCCCGAGTTTTCCCCTCTGAAACTCCTCTCAACCTATCCTATAGACTGTCTTTGTGTATCCTGTAGGAATCCTGTGTGCAATCCTGTAGGAATTGCCTATCCTGTAGACTGTCTCTGTGTATCCTGTAGGAATCCTGTGTGCAATCTTATAGAATTTCTTGTGCAATCCTGTAGGAATTCCTGTGCAGAAAAACGATGGTGTCTTACTTGATATAGGCTGCTTGGGTATGAGAGTGAATTGTGAGAGCGAGCCTCGAGGAAGTGAATGCGTGAATGCATGGGGAAAGCAATTATTTCCTCTTATGGTCATTTGGGTTGAGGTGGTGTGCTGACAGCCGAGGTATGGTTTCCATTTTTGGACCGTTGGTCCCCACTACCACCTCATCATTCCCCACTTCCTTGTAATCAACTCCCACTTCATGTTCCCATATCCTTAACTGCTTTTTTCCATCTCCTTTCTGTTTTTGAGTTGACTACTACCACGTGTGAGAGGACAAATTGTTTTGTCTTTGTTGACTGATTGAAGGTGACCAATTTAACTGGCTACCTTTCGCTTATAAACCAACTTGTAACCTTTACATATTTTGACTACACTATGCACATGAGATATTGAGAGGGATACTTACTTGTGGTGCTCAATACCTTGTTGCAGTGGTTGAAGACCATAGGTGCTTGCTGTGTGTATTCGCTACATGCTATTCTTCTTCCCTTTTTTGTTGTTCTCTAATGATTTTTTTTGTGGTGTAGGTACATGGTGTTGAAGATGATGGTGTTGCTGCTACTTTGGAGTCCCTTCTGCTCTTGTATCATCATGCTGGAAGCTTGTTGTTCTTATGATTTGTATTCTGTGGGATAGGCTACTACAAGATTTCCTACAGGATGTCTTGTAGTTGCTTCTCCCTCAGAACTCTTAATCATACCTTCTGCTGGGAGTTTAAGGATGGTGACATGGATGGAGAGGGAGACTAGGAGTGTGGAGGATGAGGAATACTCAGGTGATGCTCCCTATTTCTCTTTGTTTCCTTCTTTTTCAAAGACTGTGATTTTTTTTTTTGAAACTGATATATTTTTTTAAGGGTGAATGCAGGGGTGTTGAAGGTGGACATAGGTATGGTCATGGAATGATGATGTAGGGGTGCTATTTTATTGACATAACAAGTCATTTTTTCCTTTAGGGTCACTTCCTGTAGGATTTCTAGGTCACTGTGATTCCTACAGGATCATCCTGTAGGTTTTTAGGGGATCCTGTAGGTTTACAGGGGATCCTATAGAAAACATAGTCCCCTTGTAAACTGAAGGAAAGGAGTGGAAAAAATGAGAGAAATGGTAGAGTGATGAATTAAAATAAGTGGAAAAATAAAATGTGAGTGAAATATGTCTCTTGGTGATCCTCCTTTGCTCTCTGATCGTCCTTCTTGCTGACTTGCAAAATAGAAAATTTCATGATTTGTCTCTTTTTTTTTCTCTTTTCTTTTTTGAAAACAACTAGGCTGCCTCTGAGAGGTTTTCATCCTAACTATTTTCCCTGGGTGCCTTGAGAGAGGTTTTCACCTAGGGATCTTTTTATTCTCATTTTCTCTCTCTCTCTCTCTCTCTCTCTCTCTCTCTCTCTCTCTCTCTTTTATGTATTGACACCATTGGGCCACTCCAAGAGGTTTTAAACCCAATAGTGGGACTCAGGTGCCTCATGGAGGTTTTCACCTAAGTCCTTATTCTTTTTCTTTTTTTCTCTCAATGATTTGATGAGGTAGGAGCTAAAACTTGCTCCAGTACAATTACTATTTTATTGATATCATCAATGAACTCTTGTTTTAACAATGATCTCTTGTAAATCTTCAGCTGGTGTCCATTAAAAAGTAAAGGAATGGACTCTTCATCTATGGTTCTGATCTGTATTGAACCATTATCATGGCATATTTCTACAACATAAGGTCCTAGCCATCTTGTCCTTAACTTTCCCTTAAAGTCTTTATACCTAAAATCATAAAACAAAGCCCAATTACCTTCTTGAAATTTCTTTTCCTTGATGTTCTTATCATGCCAGATCTTCCTCTGAAGTTGAATTACCTCTATATGTAGGAAGGCCTACATTCTGAACTCATCCAAACCATTCAAATGGAGTAATATCTCTTTTTGTGCACTACTGAAATCTAGATCTAGTTGGGTTGCCATCCTTAATGTGTTATACTCAAATTCAATGGACAACAATGCCTTTTTCCCATAGAACAGCTCATAGGGTGTCAATCCAGTGGTGCTCTTCCAAGTGGTATTATAGGCCTAGGTGGCCTCAACTAATCTATTTGCCAAATCCTTCTTGATGCTGCTTACCGCTTTGTTCATGATGCCCTCCAACACTCTATTGGTCACCTATACTTGTCCATTAGCTTTTGGATGATAGGGAGTGGAGGTTCTATGCTTGATCTTGTGCTAGCTGAGCAAGTATTCAATCATGTTGGAGGTAAAATAGCCGCCTTGGTCTATGAACAGCTCTCTAAGGTACCCAAATTTGTAAAATACATTCTCCCTTAGGAACTCAGCTACCTTCTCTTCCGTTTTTTCCTTAATTGCCTTGGTTTCAACCCACTTAGTCAGATATTCAGTGCACACAATGATGTACTACTTTTGTTTGGAAGGAGGGTCAATAGGTCCAATGAAGTCCATGCCCCACTTGTCAAATGGCTCGAAAGTCAACTGAGACTGCAAAGACATTTCATCTCTTGGAGTAGGCCTTCCCATCCTTTGGCACCGATCACACTAACTAGAATATATTTTCACATCCTGATGAATAGTGGGCCAATAATAGCCTACTTGTAACACTTTGAATGTTTCCCTCTTTGTTGCAAAGTGACCTCCACATGGCCCATCATGACAAGTCAAAAGGATGTCAAAGACTTCCTCCTCCTTGACACACCTTCTCAAGATTTGATCTGGGCCAAGTTTAAAGAATCTGCCCCCAATCCAAGTGAAGGGGTTCTCTTCCTTACTATCTTGATTTTCTCTTTGGAGGACAAGTTCGGTGGGAACTGTGTAGATACCAAATAGTTTTCTATATCAGCAAAACCATGGAGAGAGAACTGAAATAGAAAATAAGTGCTCATCTAGTAATTGGTCATTAACGATTCCTTCTTCACCTGCATGCAAATTTAATTTGGACAAAATGTCTGCAACAACATTTTCCTTACCTGACTTATCAACAATAGTTAGATCAAATTGTTGTAATGGAAGTAACCATATTATAATCCGAGCATTCACATCTGTTTTATTCATTAAATATTTGATTGCAGCATGGTCAGTATGCATATATGTTTGGTGGCATGTCACATAATGCCTAAATTTGTTCAATGAATGCACAACAGCTAGGAGTTCCTTTTTAGTCACTATGTAATTTAGTTCAGCCTTTGACAGATTCTTACTGATAAAGTAGACAACATAAGGAAAATTTTCATCTATTTGACCTGGGGCTGCTCCTACGACTTTGTGGGAGGCATCAGCATGAATATGAAAAGAAAGGGCCCAATTTGGGCCTCAGAGAATCGGTGCAGTGGTTAACTTGTTCTTTAGGGTGTCTAAGGCCTCTTGATAGCTTTTTGACCATATAAACTCAGAGTCCTTGGCCAAAAAACCAAATAAAGGAGAGGCCAACTTGCTGAAGTCCTTTATGAACCTTCAGTAGTATCCAGCTAAACCTAGGAAACTTCTGACATCTCTCTGCTTTTGAGGAGGTGGGACCCTTTGGATGATAGCTATTTTGTTTGGGTCCACCTACAGTCCTTGCTGAGATATTGAATGACCTAGCACGGTCCCTGTAGTCATCAAGAATTCACATTTTTCGAGACTGAGAGATAGGTTCATTTCAATGCATTTGTGCAGTACTTTTCCTAGGTTAGATAGGGCCTCTTGAAAATCCTAGCCATAAGGTGTAAAATCATCCATATAAATTTCCACTGCATCATGGACTATCTTGGCGAAAATACTCAGGACTGCTCTCTAGAAAGTGGCAAGAGAATTGCATAAGCCAAAAGGCAGGACCCTATAGGAAAAAGTACCCCAAAGACAAGTGAAGGTGGTTTTATCTTGGCCTTTCGAGCTGATCTATATTTGGTTGTACCTGCTGAATCCATCTAGGAAAGAGAAAAACTTTTTCCCTACCAAGCCATCTAGCACTTGGTTAATGAAGGGTAGAGGGAAATGGTCCTTCTTTGTAGCTTTGTTCAACTCCCTGTAATCGACACAAATTCTCCACTTACCATTTTTCTTTGGAACTAAGACCAAAGGAGAGACCCACTCACTATTGGAGATAGGGTAAATGAATCCTGCATCTAGCAGTTTTTGCAGTTCTTCTTTAACTATATCTTTAAGAGCTAGATTCATCTTCCTTTGGGGCTTCCAGATTGGCTTGCAACCTTCTTTTATGTATATGTGGTGAGCACACACTGAAGGGTGTACTCCCTTCATTTCTTTGTAACTCCAAGTGAAGGCATCTATGTGTTCCTTTAGCATGTTGCATAACTTCTCTTCTTGGAGAGCAGAAAGAGATGGATTGATTTTCAAGGTTCTCTTTGGGCTGAATTCTATGGTTTTGACACGGAGGGGGTTGGAATCGGTCAAGCATAGGTCAATTGGATGATTTTTCTGGGTTTCATTTACTAAATATTCTAAGGGAAATGTACTGGGAGTTGGAATTTTGAGTAGGTGTTCAATAAAATCATCTTCATCCTGTTTTCCTCCTCCCATGGGTGTTTCTAAAGTATAAAGTTGGGCAGAATAAACTTCATCTTCTTCCTCCTCTTCCAACCATAAAGGTAAATCATGCTCTAGATATGGATGAGCAAGAGGGTATAGGACTAACTACTTGGACATATGCCCATTCTTGATGGTCATATTCCCAACTTGGCATCTAATGTAAGCATCGACAATGGCCAACCAAGGTCTCCCAAGGATGACAGGGTAACCAATAAGCTTAGCCTTAGGCTGGAGAACTAGGAAATCTGTAGGATACTCCCAATAGTTAATGGAGACCATCACATCCTCCAAAATCCCCTCAGGGGTCACTGTGGAATGGTCTGCAAGTTGCAGAACTATTGCAGTCTTCCTTACTGAACCTTGGAGGTTGAGCTTGAGCATGGTGTCCTTGGTCATCACATTAATGGCAGCCCCAAGGTCTTGTTGTAGTAAAAACACAACCCCCCCCCCGCCCCCCCATTTTTGACTTGTTCACTTCAAATAATGGGGACCCTTTATATAAAAATTTTGGCTAAACACCTTTTTGGATTTTTATTTAGTTGATTGCCCTACGCTTTTGTTAATTTTTTCGTTTTTTTTTAATCCTTTTTTTGATTGCTTTGTTAAAATCAATTTTTTATAAGCTTCCCATTGACGCTTGTTTCGTCTCATTTGGTCAACTGGTTTGAAAATGGTACTCCTTTGAAGTCTCATCATTTATATAGCCTGTGTTAAAAATGCATAAAATATACAATATTGCATTTTTAAAATAAATTAGTTCAATAATGCATTCATTTTAAATATTAACCCATAGTGAGTTGTTACTAACATTTTTCCATTTTTAGTTATGCAGCCAAATCATGAAGCATCGGGATTTTAGTAATTTATTCCAATTTTCAAAATAAATCACTAATCTCGAAAACCCAAACATCCAAGTGATTGTAGTTTATTTTTATTTATTTTTTATTTATTTTCCAAGTGGTTGTAGCTTAGAAACTAAAATTCATAAAATAAAACCAAATAAAAAATTGATCTTTAATATTAAATCTTAAATTAATTAAATTAATTATTATTTAAAATATAATTAATTTAATTAAAATAAAATTTAATACATAAAATATATATATATATATATATATATATATATAATTGCATCGGGCGATTGAATCGAAGATGGTAATCGCATCGAAATTTTTTAAATGACACATTTTTGAAACCCCCGACACCTCCCAATGCCGATCGTTGATTAACGAAAAGACAATAGACAATGAGACATTAACCAAAGTTTAAAATTCATTTGTTTAAATGAATCACATCGAGAGTCTTTACTTAATACAAGTCTTATGCCCCAACACCACACTTCCTCTGATCCAATAAGTCAATGTTTGACTTTCATGCTAATATCTCCCTTCGTTGTTTTAAAAAGGCTTATGTGTTAACGTATTGTGATAATAGTGATAACTTGAAATTAATTTAAATATGTTATATATTCGATTTTAAATTAAATAAATTAATTAATATTTAGAATTTAATTAATTTAATTTAATTAAAATTTAATTATTATTTTGTTTAATGTTAATGAGTTTATGAAATAATTAATTATATTAGTTAGTTAGATTAATTTTAATTAATAAATAGTTTGTTAAATGAATAGTTTAATTTATAATTAATAATTAATTTACAATTAATTATTAATTAGAATCTTAATTTAAGATTAGATTTTTAATTAAAAATTATGATTTTTAGCCCAACAACAAAATTTCCAGATTTATGCTAAATATGACTCATCAACTTTGGAAGCTCATATAATGAGTTTTACTTAGTCAAATGAGGCCCAAGACAGCTCATTGGAAAGATAAAATCAAGGAGAACATTTCTGAGGAGGTTTCATTAACAGATTTGGTAATTTATTGGGTCGAAAATCAGGAAGAAGATCAAGCTCCAAATTTTTAAAAACAAAATCAATTTTTTGAGTTATTTTCTGCATTTTCATTTGTCTAAGCCTCTTCTATTTGCAGATCCATTCATCAATAATATCCTTGGCCAATTAAATCATCCCAGGCATCAAAGAGAAAGCCTATATTTTATTTTCAATTATTTATTTAAATAGAATTTTATTGGATTTGATTTAAATGCCACCAATGCCATTTTGATTTTATTGTTGCATTTTAATTTATTTTGATTTCTTCTTGCAGGAAAATAGTAGAAGAGATATGGAGAAAATGATTTCAATCAATGAGAATGCTCCAACAATTAAAGATTGGAATTTTGAACAAATAAAACTGTATTTGGCATATTTCTCTTCAACAAACTCTCCTCTCCAAAATTCCTTTGAAAATAGTATAAATAATAGATTGCAGAATGTAATTAAGGGGCTGCTCTCCTCTGCAATTTTAGACTTCTAAAAGCACTATTGTAATAGGAATTTAGAGTTGTAGGAGGGAAGAGAGAAAATCTCAGATCTGGGGATTATTGAGGATTTTCCCTTTGTATCTTGAATTATGCATGAAGGGCAAAGCTTGCACTATTGTGGCTTTAGCTTTGAAAGTAGAAGTTCAAGCAATGTAAGGACAGAGAAATGGATACAATAAATTGATATTTCTAATACTATTGTTTCAAATATCAGTTTCATTTTTATGGTAACAGGAATGTCTCATTTTATTCATGTTTGTGAACTATTGTCAATATGGGTAATTTGTCTCAATATTGTTATTAGGTATCTCTGTTCTTATGAATTAAAATATGATTTCTGAGTAACTATTTACTCAAAAAGCTGTCTTATAAAACTGATTTATTGAATGGTAATGTGTTGTGAACTACTTCCACATATTATTGTTTAATTATTGGATTTACTGATTTGATAATTAATATCATTTTTGTGAACTACTTCCTGAGTGTTGTTGGTTTATTATTTTAGTTAAGAGGTCTCAATAGAACGTGTTTTGATATCCATAATATTAGTTAATTGAACTACTTTATTGACTTGATATTCATTATAAGCAAGACATGTTTAAATCCCAATATTTTAGTTATCTTGCTCTTAGTTGGGTTAGATCTATATCTGCCTAATTAAGATAGGATTTAGAGTAGTTTCTTTTGCTTGAATTATAGAATAAGCTTGCATTTAGAGTAATTTCTATATTCTTTTAAGTCCTCTTCTCGAGGAGGCAAAATTTTAGTTGTGGCTTGGCTGAACCCAAATCAGCTTAAGGGTCATTCTCTTGCCTGATCAACAAGAAAAAATGATCTGATATCCCTGTCTATTGGTAGGTAAAGATACATCATAAACCAATAGCAATAGGGAGAAGGTAACTGGACCTAGTTAAACCAGTCGGAGCCACCACACCAAACGGAAAAGGAGCTGCTTTAAGGTCCGGACCGAATAGTTATCCCCCATTGTTGTTGTAGCAATTTTCGAGGCATCAACAGGTCGATCAAAGTGTGTGGGAAAATGGTGCCATTAATGTGCACATCTACTACAGAGCTTCCAGGGTCCAAATACTTTGGATAGATTACCCGCCTCAGCATTAAGTCGAACAATTTTTCAATGACATTAATGGTAGGGGTATCTCTTCTTCACATCCCTAGATGCTTGAAGCACTTCTCCTTAATCAAATTATTGTATATAGGAACATCTTTTATTGCTTGGAGAAGTGGAATCTTTACACATATATTTTTCAATTCTCCCAAAAGTTCAGTCTCTTCTCGGGTAGGCTAGAGTGGTTGGGTTAATCTCTTAGGAAAGGGTGGATTCACTTTAAGAATGCTTTCCTCTCTTTCTTTCTCAACCTCCCTAGGTGGAGGTGGAGGTTGGTTATCTGGGAGAACTCTCCCAGATCTCATGTTAATCTCTTGGATTTCCACAACATAAGCTGGATATAATGTCTCTCCATTGTATACTTGCTGAGTCTGTCTGTTGTTTGGGTTTGGATTTGGCTGGGCAAGAATCTGGGGTTGCTTGGGTGGAGAAGAGTGTAACAAATGTGGTTGGGTAGGTGGTGGAGGCAATAAAGCTAGAGCATTTTTGTATTGGGGCCTCCACCCCTAGGGCGGTGCATTCCATTGAGGTTGTGGTGGATCATATGGTTGAAATGACTGGCTGTCTAGCTAGGAGTGATACTGAAATGAAAAGGACCAAGGAGGGGGTGTAGATTAGGAAGGATGAACAGGGGGTCCCTAAAAAGGTATGGCTATAGTTTGGTTGGGGTTGTAATATGCATGGGATGACCCTTGCATGCCCTTCTGGTATGGTCTAGGCCCATGAGGTCTCCTTTGATTTATGTAGCAAAGCTGCTTAAGGCCCCTTCAACTCCTTAATATACAGATTTGAGTCCAGGCAAAGAATGTCACTTGTCTATGGAGTGGCTTTCTTCATAGACTAAGCAAATTTCAATAGAATTCAATGGACATTCATTCCTCGGGTGCCTCCTGATGCATCTAGGACAAAAATTGCCAAGGCTCTCTCTGCTTCCTCCTACTTTCTCTTAATGTGCATAGTGTCAATTTGCAAGGCAAGGGTTTGAAGCATCTCACTTTTGAAATCTTCCAGCATGTTTCCAATTTCACCCTTGATGGATGAGTTGGAAGAGGATGTAGTGACCATAGGTTCACTACCCCTACCCTTTTTCCTTGCTGCTCTAGAATGGTTTCTAAAGATAGTATTGATATCCTCACAGGGTAATTTGTAGATATCTCCTCTTGCTAACAAGTGTAGGGTATCTAGAAGATCTTCCCTTACTCCCCTAAGCAAGACCAGATTTAGTGACTCAGGATCAAGTGTACACCTGGCCCTTTTGTAACTAAGTTGGAGTCTTTCTTCGTAATCCTCTAGGGATTCATCATTGCCTATAGTCATCCTAAAAATTTCCTCTTTAGTATCCTTTGACTGACAGTAGTCTCGATACTTGTTGTTAAAGGCTTGCTGCATTTGAGCCCAAGTTGTGATACTATCCCCAGGTAAACCCATGAACCAACGCAATGATGCATCCTTGAGGGTAGATGGAAATAGTTTTAACTTCTGCTCATCATTTGTATAGTTATAGGTTTGGCATATAACAACAAAATCAAATAGGAAAGTGTCAGGGTCTTCTATGGTTAAGCCATGGAAATGAGGTAGGGCAGAGGGGCTTATATTTTTCATCTTAGTGTCCCCATTGGTTTCCCTAATGGGGAAGGCACCCTCAACTCTCTCTCTATTCCCTATTTCATTTATGTTTTCAGCCATTGGTTCACTAGGAATGGTTTCTTCTTCTTCTTCTTCCCCTATAGGTTCTTTAAATATGTCAAGTTGCTCACCTAAGGGTTTCCTCCACTTCACAGCCACTGAAGAAGAGGGAAAGTTGGTTGTTTGATGCAGTGGGGGTATTTGGCAAAAATTTCCCTAAGTTATCCCTATTCCTACGAGGCATGAAAGGAATTTTTTTTTTGGGTTGGTTTTGTGTTTTTTTTTCAAACTTGGAAAGAACTTTGTAGAATTGAAATTGCTAATTAAATGAAAAATAATGACTGAATGAAAAATTACTTGCTGAATTGAAATCTTGCTTGCAAAATGGAAAGGAAAGCAGAAAATGTAGAATGAAAAAGGAAGCAACTAAATTATTTTTGCAGAAATAAACTAATGGCATAATATTAGAGACAAGAAATAGAAGAAAGGAGCAGTATTCACATATTACTCAAACATATCCCTGGCAATGGTGCACCAAAAAGTGATGAGTGTCAGTATTGCAACAAGAATGCTGCAACTCCTGGGCTACCAGCTTTACTAGCTTTACAAACTTGGAGGTGACAATGTTGTATACACAAGTAAAAGTAATGGTTCTCCCTTTTTTCATGATTCAGATGGCAAGAGACCACTGGGGTTTTCAAGCTAGAATTATATGGAGTCAAAAGAAGCTTGGTTTCTTGATGGAAGAAAGGGAAATCTACTCTAAGGGAGAGGTACTCTATTGCAATAATGGAAAAGACCGAAATTCAATGCTAAATCACACCATTTCCTAAATAACTACTAAGAAAGTATGCTTTGCAATAATGCTAAATTAACATGAACCAAATGCTATTATCTAAGAATGGAAGTAAGAAGCATCAAACATCACTAATGTGCAAGTAAAGGGACTGAAATAAATCTGTTTTTGTCTTTTTGTCTTTTCGTGCGAAATCAAGTATGTAAACTAATTTCTTTTGGTGATGTGGCAAGTGAATTAAGGATGTCGGAGGATGGCTGGAAGGGTTAGGAGATGGTTGGATGGTGTGGGAGACCCTTGGAAGGCTTTTGGTGACTTCTTAGAGGTTTTCCCTCAATTCACCCTCACAACAGGCCATTTCTGGAAAACCTACAGGAGGTACTAGAAACCTACAAAATTCCCTGTAAACCTACAGGATACACCCGAGAGAAAAATGGAAGGTGTTGGAGGTGATGGAAGGCTTAGGGAAGGTGGTATATGGGTGGAATTAAGTAAAGAAAGGTCTAGGATCATTCAGAAGTCAACAACAAATATAAAGGATGGTTGGATTCACTCAATGTGCTTGGAAGAATTTCTATGAAAAATGATGAAAACTAGTGAAGGCAATGGTGAAAACAAGGAATGACTATGGTGGAAGGTGGTTGCTGGCTATGAATTCCTTGTCTCCTCTTGAAGCACCCTCTCTACATAAAACATGTATAATTCCCAAAAGGATATGTAAATAAGAAGCATTCTCATAAGCTAGAAAAGCATAATTAATGAACTAGCTGCCTACATGATGCATGAGGAAAGTAGCTAAATGGAATGAAAGCATGGATAAGATCTACTGCAAGAGTGAAGATAGGTGAGATGGCAATGAAATCCTGCTTTGAAAAACTAGTCAAATGCTAACTTAAATACAATAAACTCTAAAGCTTATGCAAGAAATAGAAATCTGTGTTTTTAGGCCTCCACAAGGGTCCCTTCCTCAAATCATGATCCCAAAGGGAGGAAATGAGGCCAAGACACCCACTGAAAACCTTGTGGTACTAATTTTATCCCTACTAACCTGTTACTGAAGTAAGGCACAAATGGAAGCAAACTAATAAACAACCAATCCAATCTACATTACTTGCAATGAAAACACATCTAAAAGAAAATTAGCAATGAAGCTATGAGACTAATCTAAACATACAGATACAAGAAAGAGGAGCCTTGGCTGCTAGGGTTGGGCCCTAACCCAAGAGCTTCAACCCTCTGATTTAACTCAGTGTTGGCTCAAAACAAAACTCATTCTTATTACCAAAATAGAAAAGTACATCAATAAAACTTTCCCAAGTCTGGAGCTCGAAAATAGCTTAGAATTTTTCAACAAAAATTAGAATCCTAATGAGACTCTAGGCCTCTCTACTTATACAATTGAAGTACCCAACGACTTCCTTAAAATTAGGGAGGCTCGGCTCCCGAACTCGAGATAAATGAGCTCTTTGTCTCTCACTTTCTCGACTGCCTTCTAATCCTCGTGGCTTGGATGCTTGCACTCCAAGCTGGTGTGATGGATGGAGGAATATTCGAATGGGGGAGAAATAAATGAGGAGTATTTACCTCCTACAATCCCTCTCCCTTGTCCCATTCAAGTTTTAACCTTAGTATTTGCAAAAATTCCTTGATTTTCTCCTTCAATCCTACATTCAATGCATATTAGTCCACTAGGCATCATATCCAACTCTAACTCATCTCATAAACAAAATATAATAAAAAACATGTAATAAGTTGTAAGAAAATTTGATTTGACTAAGCTAGGAGGTGAATTAAGGCCCATATAATTACCCAACGATGAGGCTCATCAGCTGCTTCGTTCAAAGTCAGGTACATAATGTCACAATATTTCATTTGACCCATTTTGTACAAGTTCCATGCAATGACGGAAAAGTCTTCCACACGCACCACTAACTCCTTCTTCTGCTGGCTTGTATACCCTTCTGGAGCAGTACCCGACATTAGGAAATGTATGATATCTTCAAAGTGACTATCCGCAATGTGCACTGCAAAGAGTTGCGCATCAAGCAACCCTCCTCAAAATTAGAAGGTTCCTCTCTCATTGCGATGCGCGAAAGATTATGAGGTCCTACGTTCAGTCATCCTAGCTTCATGATAACTTCAAAGTCATACTCCTGGAACAACAACAACCATCTGCAAATATTCCCCCTAACATAGGCTTATTGACCAGGTATTTCAATGCAGAATGATCTTTATGCATCTTAAAATGTCCACCCAGCAAATAGTGCCTGAACTTTTGGAGCTCATACACGATGACTAGTCCTTTGTGCTCTATGGTGGAATAGTTCTTCTCAGCCTTACACAGCTTCCTACTCGTGAATGTTATAGGATGGTCCAATTATCCCTCACCATCCTATGTCAGCACGACCCCCAACGCAATACATGATGCATCCACATGCACATGAAATTCATTCTTCTAGTCTGGAAAGACTAGGATTGGCAAGGTGACCATTTTCTCTTTTAGCACGTCCAAGCTCTTCTGGCATTCATTGTTCCAACAGAATGTAGCATTATTTTTCAACAATTTCTCCATAGGGGTGTTGATCTAGGCATATCTCTTGATGAACTCCCTATAATATCCGGTATGCCCTAGAGTTGTGCGCAACTGTTTCATGTTCCTTGGTGCCTCCAAGTTGATTATCACCATGATCTTCGTGGGATCTACCATCAATCCTTGTTTGCATACCACATGACCGAGCAGGATTCCGAAAGGGACACAAAACAGACACTTCTTCATACTGAGTGTGATCTGGTATCTCCGACATGTATCTAGCATCAAGTGTAGACTTTCCACATGGCGCTTGACCAATCCAAACACTGTCCAATCATCAAAGTATACCTCCATAAACTTATGAATGAAGTCTTTGAATGTTGTAATGACTACGTGCGAAAATATTGCTGGTGCATTCTTCAGCCCAAAGGGCATTATGATGTAGTGAAAACATTCCCATTTAGTCATGAAGGTCTTCTTGCTTTTATGATTAGGTGCGATTTTGATCTGATGGTACTTAGAGAACCCATCAGTGAAAGAGTATGCTTCTTGGCTGCCTACATTATCTAGTAACTCGTCAGTGAATGGGATCGGGAAAGGATCATGCATGCAAGCGTCATTCAACTTTCAGAGATCAAAGCACATCCTTATTTCTTCTTTTTGTTTCTTTTCCTAAACCATTATTAGGCTTACCCAATCAGATTCTTCCACTGGTTTGATAATTCCCGCTACGAGCATATTATCTAACTCAGCGCGGATCCTCTCCTTATACTTCAGATTAAGGTGGTAAGGTCTTTGTTTTACAAGTTTCGCGTCTAGTTTCAAGGCGATCTTCATGACACCCAGGTCTCCTATTATCCCTTTTAAATTAGAAAACTTCGTGGGGAACAAATCCTGATATTGACAAAGGAGCTGAGCGACCTTGTCTACTGTTGCATCATCCCAATAGTCCCCAATCTTTTCAAATTTTGGTTTGGCCTTTGTGCCAATGTTGACCTGCCTAGTTTTCAGTGGAGCATTTATGTCTGGATCCTCTATCTATGGACCTTCAACCTCACGGTGACCCTCGATTTCTGGAATATTAATCTTTCGGGATCCTTGTCTTCTTCTTCAGCAGTCATGTTATAGCATTCCAACACGTGATTCAACTAGGTAGTCTTATCAAGTTGAATCAGGTCCAACAGGTCCTGTGTTATCCTAAAGATAGTTTCTTTAACCTCCTATAGCACCATGTCAATACAGTAAAATGCATCCTCAAAGCTAAATTTCATTATAAACCCCTGGCGCAAGATGTCCCATTCTTTAGTGCCATGGCAGAGCTTTGTTTCCAAGTACCAATTCATTGGTATGACATCCAAGGTATGAAAAAATAGATGCACCCATTTAGGCTAGGGCTCCACTCGATAAGTCTTAATCCATTTGGTCAGGTGATCATGCGGGTCATCCCTTCCATCATACTTGTCTGTCATCTGCACTTTTGGTTGTCCAAAACGTATTCTCATCATCCTCCTATAGTCCCGCCGATCATTGAAATTATTCTTGTGCGTACCCCACTATCTTGTGGGCGTAGCACGCAGTGCCTAGTCCAAGGCCTGGAAGTGATGTTTCTCTGACACTTGTCTCTCAAATGCATCCAAAAAATGATCAGCATCAGTTAGCCCATCATAGTGAGACAGATCCATTACTTTCGATGACACGCAGCGTAATGACTTGGTCATCATATTAGAACGTAGTGTAGATACTTCATGCAGTCGGTTCTTCCAGTGCTCTAATTCTTCATCTGAATCTGATGTACATGAGCTCTCAAGGTCCCATGCAACACGTCCATTCGCGGTCAGATTTACCCAATCCTAGTCTTGCAATATTATCTTGTAAATCTGGTCCAAATCGTCATCACTTTCATAATCACGGACTGGTTCTGTATAGTGTAGTCCTTCTGTAGGATCCAGCAACACCACTACACAGATTGAATTCTTTTCAAATATCATCTTTCACTTCTTCAGGTTGATTACCCCATTCATGTTAGTGGCCCAATAAATTCCAAGGAGCGCAAGGTAGGGTTGTTGTCATCCACAATCTCTATTACTTCAAAATCTGCTAGTGCGCTCGTGACCTCGATGTTACCCCTTGCAGACTCCCCATCGAGATAATTTTCTATTGATTTGCCATCCTTAACTAGATCAAAGACCACTGGAGTGCAGGTCTCCCCATTCTTTCCCATGTTTGCTTTGGGAAAACATTCACATAGAACCCTAGATTTAGGATAACTTGTTTCATTTCGTATTCCCTTATTTGTGTGGTGAGTCTTATCTCACTGCTAGTCCTTTCCTTGTGCTTTCCAAGCTTTCTGACTATGCACGGTTCACCAATAGTGCCATCCTTGCCAACACACCGATTGATTAGTTTGTGCAGGCCCTTCACAATCTTACTATCGCGGAGTAGTTTCATGTAGGTCACCAAGAATGTGGTAATGATGGATGGGTCCATTTCTTCAACTAGTTTCTCTTGACTTCCTGAGGTAGAGGCCTTAGTGAAAATTTCCTTTGCTTCCATAAATGTATCTTTTGCATGCTACAAATCAAACCTAGTCTCCTTTTCTGGTGCTTTGCAGACCCATTCACCTTCTGCAAGCTACTTGCCTTTATCCTCCCCAGTAGTAGTTTCACTTCACACCATAATGTTTACCTTATGTTCTTCCTCGCGAGGCTCAACCCTCATCATCTAGAGGTTCTATGTTGATTGTGGAGGTTACACCCCCTTCTCGCAAATCTTAGCCAACAATATAAAGCAATCCTCAGTCGCATGGTCAAACTGAGTACAGTAGTGGCATGACATTCGAGTATGATTCAGACAGTCCCTCACGTAGTGTCTTGCTCCTCCACAATTGTAACAAATAAGATGCCCTTGGCCTCTATTAGGCCCTCCTCCACCCCGGCCTTGACCGTGCCCCTGATACTCACCTCATGTTACCCAAACGCCTTGGTCCGGAGGCCGCGTTTCTGCTTGCACCCTATATGCAGTTGTCCTATCCATCATTAATTTGTAACTATGCCAATTGCGCTCGTCATGAGCTACGGATTGAAAGAAATTACAGAAGAGTTGTTGTGGTGTTCGTATGAATTTCTGCAGCAAATGGAAATTGTCAGTTTCCCAGCCACCTGGCATATAGCGCACCATAGCGTGGGCCCTGTACTTGGCTATGTTGTAGCCTCCAGTTGTAGAGGCATTGGTCCCCATGCTGCAACATAGTTCGCAAAGACTGGGCAGTGAACCTTGTCATGCCACTGACCATTTCATTTTAGGCACCAAACTTCTTTGCATGCCTCTGCCTGAGCTATTATGTCCTTCTTCAGACTTTGCATTTCAAGACAAAGGTTTTGTAACTACACATGAATATGTTGAACACCCAGATTAGCATCCTACATTGGTGTCTCATGCAGTCTCATCATGGTTTCCATAGTTTCTACCTGGGTCCCAATCTTCTGTTGTGATAGCACAACCCTTAGTTGGGTCAGGAGTGAGGCCATGAACCATTCACAGTGTTACCCATTACTTAGGTTCATGTTGGCTTCACGGATTGTACACTTCAATCTTTGATCCAAATCCTAGGGTGTCTTCCCTTGCTTCATCATGATCTCCTTGAATCCCACAATCGACTGTACTTGAGACTTAGGTCTACTGAATTCTCTATTCAATGCAGCCTGGATATCTGCCAGTGCAGATGTTGGGTTATCAGTACTATACTTAATGTACCACGTTAGTGTGCGGTCCTACAAAACACTGACTAGCGTGGCTTTCTTCATTTGGTCATCCATGATACCCTGGGCTTCCCATACAGTGTTCGCGATGAACCAAAACTGGTCCGAATCTTCATTTCCTATGCCCTTGAATACAGGTAGCTTTAGAGAGTTCACCATGTTGAACAATGGTGGAGGTGGGGATGGTGTGGGAAATGGGGTGAGAGGTGGGTGTGAGGATGGAGGTGGTGTGGATGGATGGGATGAGGATGGAGGTGGTGTAGGTATTTGCAAGAACCCTTTTCTTATCAGCTGAACAACACTTAGTGTAGAAGACTGTGCTGCTCCTTCGTCATCACTAAAAGGAGGCTCAATTAGAGAGCTATACTCAAGACCTTTTCTTCCTCCATCCCTGAAAGACTTTCCACCTCATGTACCTCCAAACATCAAGGTAGTTGCATGACCCAATTTTCACACAAGAGCATATTATTCTAAGTATTTAGTGACTTCAAATACTTACCTCGCGGTCCTTTAAAGAAGCAGCACTCTGCTTCACTGTAACTGACAAAGGTATCAACCACGAACTCTATCACAAATCCTCCTATAATGTGGTCGAGCCAATGGTTGACAACACGCGCGATCTTGTCTTCAGAAGCTTCCAATCTCCTTACTAACTTTGGTGTCCAAACAATCAGATTATCAAGCCTCCACCTTCCTTGGTCATCTCCCAACTTCACTATCCACTCGTATAACTCAACCAAGAAGGAACAGAAGAATATTTCATGAATTTCTGTGTGCAGATATTTGTCCAACCACTGTTCTTTCATCAATCATGGATTCTTTTTTTCTTGCGCCGCGAATTCGTGGATCTTTCTATCCAACTAGTTTTCAATCTCTTTCTTAGTTGGGTTCCAATGATACGACATCACACATCTCGTGATGCAGATCCCAGTCCTGGAAACAGAACCATTTGTTGGCTTGATGGGCCCTGACCCAGGCTCAGTGTTAAGCATCCAAGCAAATCCCTACACTACTAGCCCTTTTGGCATCAATCCGCAGAGCGTGGACTAAAGTCTCACCCGAAGCAGTATGGGGGGGTGCAGGAACCAAGTTTCTGCACCCTGAGATAGTCGTGATGTCGATATTATACCCTTACTCCTATCTCCACGTAGATCGATAAGCCTTTAGGGCTTATCGATGTACTTCTTCTTCCATTTTGTAGAACCTCCATGGATGTATCCGATTGTCCTTCGCACAACCCTAGATGATGATTCAGGCACTTACGCACCTCTATAACTAGGTTACTGACTTGTTTCCCAAATTGTCTTAGGTATTAGCCAACTTTACCATACAATTATGATTATCCTCGTGTACACATATATTATTACTTGAATTCATGTAACAAAGGAAACATATATTTTCGCACATGAACTTAACATTATATTTAAAACTCAGAATTCAACATAGCATGATCACAATATTTACAACAGAAGTAAACAACACTTACAAAGATGGAAAGTACATAGTAAGTTTAGAAAACTTCTCTCTATTGATGATTCAGATTTCCAATACAGACTCCAACTACCCTATGCACACAGCTGCAAGGGTCTACACACTTAGTTGTGGACTTCTACCCTAGGCCTTTGTGCACTCAGCTACGGAGCCTCTTTCATTGCTAAGACTCTTGCTCTTAGCTCTCCAAAAACCTATTATATCAATGACTCCTGATTATTGAACTTCCTTAGACTCTCTAAGACTCTCCTTTTTATACAATCCTATGGTCCGCGGACCAAGGGTGGATCTACAAAACTGACTCAACCTATCTAGACTAAGGGTGGAAAACCATTTTTGACTTTAGATATCTTCACGCTCTGTGACCATAAAATGCAGAGACTTTACATTCTTTATACAAAATTCAGGCCTTCTGGCCCAAAACTTGGGTTTGTAAGCCCAAAATTGACCCCCAGGGGACCTGCTCACAACATGATGATTTATCACAATGGAGTGATCTCTAATATATACAAGTCCTAATAAATAGAATTGTGCCTAAAAGCCCCTCCATAAAGAAATGTGAGAAAAACACTTTAGGTCATAGACCGAACTAGTAACCAATGTGAAAACACAATAATTAACCCATAAGAGACATAAGAGAAATTTTGAGGTCTAAAATGGGCCTCCTAAGGAATATTATAAAATAATAACAGAAATAATAAAATAAGACTAGATTACATGATCAAATTTTAGAGGGAAGAAAAGAAAAAACTACATTTCCAACTCATATTTTCAACTTACCTCATTGCGATTTTACTCAAATTTCGAGTGGGAGCACCAGTTGGATGCAAAATTTAATTCCTCATACAAGGAGTGCCCATGTTGCATAATTTTGATGGATCCTTCTACACGAAAAATCAGAAATACATGAAAAAAATGTGATTGCAATAATATTTTTCATGTATTTCTCATTTTTCGTGTAGTAGGGTCCATCGAAAGTATGCAACATGGGTACTCCTTGGATGAGGAAGGAAATTTTGCATCCAACAAGTTCTCTCACTCAAAATTCGAGTAAAATCGTAGGGATATAAATTCAGAATAAGAGTTGAAAAAATAGTTTTTATTTTTATTTTAAAATTTTTACCTTTTTACTCCAAAAATGGTGAATCATCCCCCATGGTTAACATCATCATCTTGAATCCTATTGGTTTTTAAAAATTTGATTTTGGTTGTATTTTTATTTTGAGGCCCATTTTTTACCTCAAAAATTCTCTAATGGATGAAATGTTGATTTCATGCATGCATAGGCCTCTTGAAGGCATGCATTGAGTTCCCCATGTGTTAAAGTGACTGTACATGGCTCTTAAAACCAAGCCTTAGGGTTTAGCCTTTAAGCTTCCATGAAATTCATCCTGTGGACCCCAATTTTGTTCTTGGGGAAAAATATGTATCTCATGGGTCTTCAAGTGGCGAAATATTTGTCTCTGATCCAATGTTAATGGAAATGAATATTTTTCTAGATCTCCAATTGTTATATACCATTTTTTCACATCTAGCCAATAGGCCTACAAACTGGATCAATCAACACCCATGAACACCTTGTCATCATCCCTACACAAATCCCTAAGCATTACTCTCCCAAATCCTTGATTTTTTTGACCTTGACTGCTTCGTTTGAGGGATTTTAAGTCACCCTCAAGAAAATGGGTAAGTTGAGGCAATCAATAAAATTATCAAAATGATTATTAAACATATGATAGGGGTCCATAAATCAGACTAGAATCTTATTCCTTATACACCCTTTTGGGTGTACCGAACCTCTGTTATAACTACTGCTAGGTTCACACCATTCCAATTACCTTATCGTCTGGAAGCAATCCTTCCGATTGAATGTGAAATTTTGTCCCACAAACTTACTGTCAAACTCCTCCCTGCCACTTCTGTAGAAGGAGAACATCTCTTACATCTGACATGCTTAGATGAAACCTGGCATGATGCCACAACGACTAATGAATCCCATAAGAAACATATCAAGGTGAAATATGACAAGAGTGTCAAGCCTCATGTATTCTCAGAAGGATACCTTGTTTTTTATATGATCAAGAGTCTGATAAACTACGATTAGAGAAGTTTGAGCCAATGTGGTTGGGTCTATACATTTTCAAATGTGTTCTTGATAAAGGGGCCTATAAGCTAGTTGATTTTGATGGAGTTCCCTTGGTGCAGCCTAGGAATGGGTTGTATCTTAAGAAATACTATGCTTGAGTCTTTTCATAGTGAACTATGTACATATTGCATATAAGTGTGATTAAGTGTGTTCGCAGTGTGTTCCCTTCGAATTTTCCTAGGTTTCTGTTAATTTTGTTTACATTTGTTTGTAGATGTTGGCATCCCTCGAACCATATGTTGGTTATGATAATGGTGTTAATCATAGTACTCAGAACCTCTTTTTCACAACTTGGGTTATATATGCTCTAAATTGCGAGTTAGTGTGTTTATAAGGGATTTGTATCGGTCACTCTACAAATAACATCGCTATGTATAGTGCAGTGATTGAACTGTTGTCTAATAATATTTCCCATGGTGTCCATTGTATAGTTATCAAACTCAACTCATAGCTTGTATTACTACGATTGACTAATGTATATTTGGTTAGAAGTCCAACTATGTTTCACATGTTCATGAGGGTTCACCTCCTGGAAATATAATTTGATTTCATCCAATATCAACATATTTCTAGAAATCTAAATACATTGATAGATGCATTAGCTAATCACATGCGTCCACATGGCCTAAAATATATATGCAGTCAAAATATGGCTATAATCCTCCTAGTAGACTAATCATAGTGCTCATGGTAGCAAGCTATTGCATGAGCCATTTTTCACAATAGCCAACTGATACGGATAGGCATGCCAATAGTATGTCGTTGTAGTTTGATAGGGAACTTGTCAAACCTAGTCTCATCTATGCCAAGGGTCAACCCCTCCATGTGACACTCAACCTCTGCAAGGGTCACATCCACATTGAGATTATGTAGTACCTCTTGCCCTGTTGCAACAACTTGTACTGATGCTAGTGCCTATTGTGGGTCTCATACACGATGAATATAAAAACACCCCATAGGTCCAATAGGTCCAATTTTTTCATGTGTATAAACCAATAGTTTAGTCTTGGATACATCAAAATTCACAAAAAAAAAAATTATAAAAATTAAAAATTCAAAAATGATCAAAATGTTTAGCTATGGCACCCCATCACTTGACATCAGGAAGCACGATCTATGGGTCTCTATGGAAATCCATCCTTGTATATGGATAGTCTTCTTTGATAATGAGCTACATGCACAACCATTTGAATAAGACATGTTTGAAACTCATTGACGATGGACTTGCATGTCTAGAAATGAGATCCACCCATCTCCTCATCCATGGGACTCTCAAATCTGCGGGCTCGAGCTAAATATGTTATGGCTTGAGCAATGAAATATTCTCTAAAGAAAAAGAAACCAAAATCAAACCATAGACAAAATTCTTTAATTGTCCATCTTTTGCCTTAGTCAGTTTCTCCTTCATGTTTACCAATACCCTGTCACTCCAGTTGAAAATTGTCAGCTCCATACATTCTACAGCATACTTCATGTGTGACGTATTTGCCACATGAAAAGACACACTGCTGGCTAATTAGGATCGTTCTTAAAGGCAAACAGACTACATCCTTGATGTTTATTTTTTCATCCTTAGTCAATTGGTATCTCAGTCGCCAATGTGCATTGATGTAATATTTGAATGTCTCTCCACCATTCCTTGAACCAGATAAAGAAATGGGGGTACCTTGCCTTGACAAGCCAATCAAGAAATATATATATTCTACATGTATTTCCAATATATTTGCACCAAGTTTGAATGCTTGTGCTTGAACATCCCATGCACGAACAAGATATCTCAATAATTCCATTTGTTGCCTCATACCAGGAAGCCAGAATAATTTTAAGAGTCCACAATCTCTTAAAGCCTAGATTATGGAAGGATCACTAGTTGTAGTCAAATATTTTTCTTCATGTTATCTTTCCCTCCATATCAAAGCCATTTTTTTCCAATAGACACTTGAAACATCACAAGGAGGATCATTAGGACAAATTTTATGTAAAAAAATAGAGAAATTTTGAGGCAAAGAAGTAAAAAAAAGTTGGGAGTTGCTCCCAACACACCATCTTAAGGTCATACATTGCATTACAATGCTCTCCCTAGTGTATTTTTCCCTTGTCCAATGCACCTTTCGACCTTCTGGGAGTGTGTTGGACCTAGGGCGAGGAATTAGGGCCCTAGGGTCCTCAAAAACTTGAAAAGTGTGCATGAAATCACAAAATGGAACCATGATAGGAAAGAGAAAGGTTATATCTCCTACCTGGAAAAGACAACGCTTTAAATGATCCACTGGATTGATCACAATAAAGTGCAGAATATTGGGGGAAAAAACACTCAAAACTCACTCTACAGAGGTAAATGTGAAATGGTCATTTTCATCATTAATTTCTTAATGTTTTGGTCTAAATATGACTCAGTTTTATCATGAAACATGTATTTGTAACCTTTTGGTAGTGTTTTGAGAAGGATGATAGTTGTTTTAATGGATTTGATGATGTCTAAATTGAAACAAGTCATTTTGACCAAGGGGCATACTTTATCACCTTTTCGGGCTATGTAAACCTATGAAAAAGGAACACCCTAGAGTCCTCTTTCATCTCTTTTAAAACTCCCTAAATGTGAAAATATTGTCAGGAACTTGTATTTTCGAACTTGTTAAAGTAAATCAAAAGACATCTACTCAACACAAGTTTAACCCTTTTCCGGACTGAGATAAACTATTTACGAAAAAGGAATACCTTAGTCAACCATGGCTAAGAGGTTCTCCTAAGTATTATTTTCTGCCTTTTTGGACTCAAGAGACTATTTATGAAAAGGAACCTTTGGAGCTTTATTTTTCACCTCTTTTTCAAACTCTCTAAACATGAAAAATGAGTCAAGTTAGACCTTAGCTGGACTCATAAAAACATCAAACAACTATGGAGTCGTCGAACGTGATGGGACTGAATCACTCCTTCTTAGGGTTTATTAAACATACTCAAAGGGATTCATCTGAAGGATGAAATTACAAATCAATCATATGTTATCCTCCTCAATATTGTTAAAAAATAAAAAGTTGCTAACCAACAATGGTTGGGGAAATTTGGAAAATGGGATACTCCACCTACTAATGGCAGTTAGTCTCTCTTGAACATGACACTCTTCCACTTCATCTCTATGGTTGTTGGGTTTGGAAATCTTCTTGTTCTTGGTTTGTCACACCATTTCAAAGCATATGCTTTCAATTTTGGGTCAATTCTTCCAACTCCATTAAGTGTCGCTAATGTGTTCAAGAGTAGTCATTCAATTGATATTTACTATGATACTCTTAAGCCTTCATTCCTGTCTACCATTCCTAAACCAGTTCCACATCAACATCATTTTGTCTCAAATCATGATACCAATTTTGTGTCATTGATGGGGGATACATCAATGCCTTCCTACAACGGGTCGCTTGTTGTCAACATCAGCTCATTATCTAGAAAGTTGACTTAGAAACTCTTCCTTCAGTACCTTGGGAATTGTATACATCAATAGAAATTTTCCTCACTCTTGATAATAGGTTTTCATCATTGGCCTTTGACCAACAAATTCTATGTGGTGTTCAAATTTAACTCATTCACTCACACCATATGGATTTCACTTTTGTACCTTGAGAGCCATTAACATCATCGGTAGTTTCTCTCGCATCTATTAACGAATTATATCATTGGCTGGTAATTAGATGGTGTCTTCCATGTTTGACTCTAGCTCCTTTATTCACATGGTTAGACTCATACGTTGGGTGATTGAGTGAACTAGATAGAAGACCCTGGATCTTGTTCCATCCATTCGAGTTGCGATTTCAAGATTAATGCACAATTAACAATGTATGATGGCTATGACCATACAAAAAATCATCCAATCATGGGTCCACCCTTTGTCATCAGTGCATGTGCCTTTTTTATCATTCTACATGTATTGATTAGCTTATGTGATGAGTATGGGTATGCCTCCCTCAGTAAAGATACCGTGATTAAAATATCTTGTAACAGATTTGATCTGACAAATTTTTCTTGATCTGAAATTGTCACAAGGTAAAACACTCCAATCATCAATTTTCATTTCCAACTTTGCGCTTTAGGGGGAAATTTGTTATAGGTCATTTTTTCACATCTAGTCAATAGGCCTACACACTAGATCAATCAACATCCATGGACACAATGACGTCATTCCTACATAATTCCCTAAGCATGACTCTCCCAAATCCTTGAGTTTCTAACCTTGACTGCTTCATTGCAGTGCTTTTAAGGTCCAACATACCCTAGCCTTTTAGGGACATGCGTTCAACAACAAAGGTCCAACATACCCTGGCCCTTTAGGGACATGAGTTCAGCAATAGGTTACTTAGTTCTGCACCTACTTTGATCAACAATAGGTTGTCCCTTGTTGGGAGTGCACTAATTCTAGAAATTTGGGAAAAATAAAAAGAATCCCAACGCGTCCTCTTCCAAAATCTTTCAGGAGTTGTTACAACCATTTACCTTAAATAAGAAATTTGAATCCTATCTAATCCTACTATTAGGAGGACTAATCCTTCTTGCGAACAAGATGGATCTCCCTAGATTTCCAACAAAACCTAGTAACAAACATCGAAATAATTGCTACCTTTCCTTAGCTTATGATTGATTAAAACAAGTAGCATGCAAAGAATCACTTACCAATTTAATGAAGTTCATGTTGAAGTCCTTTTAGTGTTTTCCATAGCTATCTTCTCCTCAATTCTTTGGAGGCTTTCTGAATGTTTTCCATAGCTTCTCCACAATGCTCCAATCTACATAGGCAGAAAAATTCATAGGGATGAAATCATCTAGCATATAAAATCAAAGGTAAATGAAATCCTTAACCCAACATACATCATATGATTGAATCATAAATAGTTATAAACATTGTGAGTGATCAAGGAATCTAACAAATAATATCAAAATAGACATGATTAGGAAAGAACAATTGCTTTGTATTGAATTTAAAGGAGAACAAGCTTACAACCTGGTTGCCTTGATGTCACAAGCCTCTTCCCGGTATCTCCAACCTTCTCCTTGGATTAAAATTCTTCTATCCCTATTTCTGCAACATAATCCTACCTTCAATGGTCCTCCCTAACCCTCTAGTCGATGTTTGAATTATAGTCCAAGAGGAGGAGGTTTGAGATCCTCTTCCTATGGGATGAGATCCTCAAATAGTGGGATAGGGGATCCATAAAGAGAGGGAATTAACTCCATGATGAGAGGGATCAAGCTTGAGTAAGCATAAACTCAAAGCTTTTAGTTGGGAAATATTCACCCACAAAGCTTCTAGATTTTACTTTTTATTTTTTGCTTGCATTAGTCATGTGCATAGTCCATAGTGTAAGATAGAGAGCACTTTTGCAGTGAATAATGGTCAAGTCTACGTATGTGAAGAAACTACCTAGGTAATCATGCAGTAAATAAAATTTAGGTTTTTGGGCCTTGTAATATAGAAAATTAATTCTCTTTGGTATTGTTTAGGTTCTAGCCTTTTAGGGGAATGTTGTGGAACACTTTGATGAATGGTGAAAAACAGTCATTTTCCTAATGGTGAAAAAATGATGTGTAACAGATTTCCCCCTAAAGTGTAATGTCAGAAAATATGTTTGAGGACTGAAGCATTTTATCATGCCAAGGTTAATATTAGAGACCATAGTTGGAGACCTTAAACAATCAATAAAATGTTACAATACAGTATATAATCATAGATGAGGTAGGAATTCCCATAATCAGAACATAAATATCTCAAAGAATCAGTATGGAAATACATCTGAAGACCCATATCAACAGAAGACACAGCATGCACACAACCATCAATGGAACTATGTTTACAATCACGAATATTTAGTAACTCCACAAAACCTGGATGGATGAAACTAGATCCAGGGTCTTGATCTCCATATCTCGATATGTAGTACGAATCTAACCATGTGCATGAATGTATCATAGTTGAACATGGTAGAAACCACTTGATTACCAGTCAATGATGTGAACCGTTAACAAGTGTGAGAGAAACCACCAATAATGAAAATGGTTCTCAAGGTACTTTTAGTACAATCTATGAAGTGTGAAGATATGTCCATAATTTGAACACTCATAAAATCATTCGATCGAAGGTCAATGATGAGAACCTATCCTCGAAGGCAAGAGACCTTCCATTAAGACATGTAGGCTCCATGGTACTAAAGAAGGTTTCTAGATCAATTTCCTAGATAATGAGTTGAATTCGATAGGAAGTGACCCATCATATGAGGTCCCATGACACGAAACTCATGTCAAGTTTTCAAGAATGTCAGTTTGGAGTAATGCAGGACTAACTCATGGATGGCCAACACGATTGAGAGCTACAAATTGCAAGGTAATTTTGACTAAGGTTGGACGTCCCTTGAACATATCAGTGACACAAAAATTTGACTTGACATCGTTTGACTAAAAAATAGGACCAGAAACCAGTTTGAAGACTGTTAATGAGGTATGGTCAACTAAGAGACAAATGGATTTCCCAACCCAGACAGAAAGGTGCCGGATTTTCATGTTCAAGAGTGACATACTACCTTCTGTAATACACAAAAAAACGTTCTTTCCCAAATTCCCCCCACCATTATTGGCAAGTATCTATTTATTTTTTTGCAAGCTTGAGGAGGATAACATATGCTTGTCATATAAACTCATCCTTCGGATAAGTCCTTCGAAGTATTTTTAACAAACTTTAGGAAGGAGTGGTTTGGTATCGTCATGGTTAATAAGTCTTACACTATTCATATTTAACGAGTCTAGCAAAGGGGTAACTCGGTGTCTTTTTCATGTTTAAAGGGTTTGAAAAGACACGAAAAGAAAACTTGTTCAGTTCTTTCAATGTAAAATTTTAATGAGCTTGGAGAAAGTAAAGCTCGATGTTCTTCAATTTCAGGGAGTCAGGAAAAAATCATAAGTAAACTCCACATTGTCATTTTTCACAAATTTAGTCTCTTAAGCCCAGAAAAGGTTAAAATAATACAAGAGAGAACTTTATTGACAATGATTAGTAAATGTATACCTTTTTTGTAAATAGTCTAGTTTAGTCCGTAAAATGGTTAAACTTATACTGAATAGACAATTTTTCATTTAATTTTACAAGTTCAAATAGTCTAATACTCATAGTTTTTTTAATGTTTGGGGAGTCTAAAAAGGGCTTAAAGAGAACTCCTGTGCTTTGATTTTTTTTTTAAGTTTTAACGAGTACGAAAAAGTGATAAAAATATACTCATCACAAAAATGATTTGTTTCATAATTAACCTGTGTTCTGCACATTTAAACTCAAAAATTATCATATCTGCTCAAAAAATAAGTAAAAACATTAAAAAAAAAAATTCAAAAGATAAAGGAAAAAAATAATATATTAATGGGCCTGAAAATATTATAAAAGTCCAAAAAAGTTAAAAAAAAAATTACCATTTGTGTTTTTACCATTTGAGAGCCATTGAAAGTGAATTTTTACCAAAAACTTTAGAGGTGGATTCTAATCAAATCGGTGGACCAAATCACGAATCGCTTTCTCCAGGTAAGAGATCTTTCCATTATCTTCATTTTGATTGCTCACATTTTTCTTTTCACCGTGAGTTCAACATTTTTAGGGGGTTTTTACTAATTTAAAAATCACCCTCAATGTGCACAGTCACTCCTCATTAGGTCCGCTCACACCGACCTAATGTTTTACACTAAAAATAGAGATTTATGCAGTTTTTCAATTTAGAACTATGCAAATCTACTCTGTTCATAAAAGACGGTCACGCACAATGCAGAGGGCTTTGAAAAAACATGATAAAATGCCTAAATTTCTTTGCAAAATTTATCGCAATGTTTTCTAATCATCCTCCATGTTTATTTTCAGGGTTTTGATTTGAAAAATGGAGTGGAGGGAGAGAGAACATGAAGATCAAGATGCAACAACTTTGAATAGCCTAGAAACACTACAAGCCTTGAGAGATTGTGGTCTATATAAAGTTTTCGTGATCCCGGGCATGAGGACTCAGTTAGATTTGCTGGCATGGATGGTGAGAACATGGAATGTTCAAGAAGAGTGTTTCTAGATTGGAGACCATAGACTTACCATAGATGCAGATGACATCTATTTCTTGAGTGGTATTTCTTTCCATGGAGTTGACATTTCTTTATATGGACATAATAGGTGGAGAAACAAGTACAACTTACCTATAAAAACATTGTTATGAAAGGTCCCAACTCAAAGATGGATGGATTGACATCAAAAGCCTTAAGAGGATTGTGTTGAGGACCATTTATTTCACTGTTTCATGATTGTGTGGAAGTGTAGTGCTTAATTTACTTACTAAGGATCAAATGAATATTTCTGTGGAGTGTTCGCAACCTACCATATTCAACTAGGGTGAGGGAGTTGTTGCCAATCTCAAAGGGAAACTAACTAGAGTAAAGGTTGACAATATCACAAACATTGGGTATGGTTCTATCATGGTTTCATTTTATCTAGAGAGGATCCCTCTTATTGCCCCATAGGTATCTATAGATACAAGAGGACTTCGAGATCGTCATATCCTAAAGTGGGTTACATTGATGGCATGCCACGGAGGTGGTGATGTTCCAACTGTAAGATACACTCTTGAATTTTTTGGGTGGCTGGAATGCCAGATCATCATGATTGAGGAATTTCCATATGTAGGCATGGATTACACTAGTGATCTAGATATCCCACTTACTACAGGAATGCAATGGGGTGACATAGGTAAAAATTTCACATTTTGGTTATTTTGTGTTTTTTGATTTTTTTTTGTTTTTTAGCATCCAAAACTAGCTATCTGAAATAATCATGCAGATGTGGGCTAGGTCAGACTAGTAGGACTAGGTCGATTTGAGAGATGTGGTGAGCATCTAACATCTCATGTGGTACAGAACCCTGATGCAGCAGAGGCCTTAAGTGAACTTGAGCACAACCTAGAGAGGTTGACTCTGGATATTCCAGATGTTGGATCAATGACTTGCCTCTCTATTACTAGAGGCATATCGTGGGATTTCTTGGGCTGATTAGTCGCTTGATACGACGAGTAGCTCGTGCCATCGTCTACTACCATGATCATCATGCTTAGCTGCTAGTCATAGGGCTAGATTTTGTTTTTTGATATACCAATGTGTTTGGATAATAAAGGCCACAAGGCCTCATATATCTCGGATGACATTTTGTAAAGACACACTTTTTACAAAAAAATTGACTAATGGAAACTACTACTATTATCTCAATTTATCTTGTACAATATGTGGATGGATATTTTTTTTCTTAGAGATATTATAAATGTCGATTTAACACATAATTAGCCAATGCATCAATTAATATGTTTAAATGTCTTGGAATGTATTGATATTCGATGTAATCAAATTCTCTCTCCCAGAGATGAACCCACAAAAACATTCTTAAAATTGTGGAACTTATTACTAAATAGACATTGTTTAAATGTAATACTATGAGTTCAGAATATAACCTAATGATCAATCGATGAATACCAAATGAAATGTCATCAGATAATAGCTCAATAACCATACTATATTCTGTGATGTTATTCTTTGTTCGACTAAGGAATATTCCATGAATACTAACTAACTCATCAGTGGGTGAATAAATAGCCCAAGTCATGGAAGACAAATTCTGAGTACTATGACTAATGCCATCGGTGAAGCCAATGTAAGTTTGAAGGAGCGTCGACATATACAAATCAATTGTAACACAAGATAAGCAAGAGAAGTAGAAAAAAATCGTAAAAAGATGCTAAAATTTCCACACACACACAAAAAATATGATACAACAATATACAAAGTCTTCACGAGTGAATTAAGCATAGTATTTATTTAGGTAAAGACCATTTCTGGGCTTTCCTAAATAAATGGTGTCATAATCAACTAGCTCATAAGCCCCTTTTTCCAGTACACGTTTCACAATATAAGGACCATGCCACATGGGCTCGAATTAACCAACATGTAATTTATTGGCTCTTGATCATAAACTAAGGCTAGGTCACCTTTTGAATATGAGCGAGGATTTATATTTTTATTAAAATGTGCCTTAACTTGTTTCTTATGAGTATCACTAACTAATGCAACATCACAACGAGTCTCATCTAATTGTGATAAGTATAAAAATCGTTCCTCCTTTGCAGAAGTGGTTGGTAATAATTCAATTGCTAGTTTTAATGACGATATTTCACATTCAATAAGTAAGACTACTTCCAGACTGTAAACCAACTGGAAGGGAGTAAAAGCAGTTGAAGTTTTTGCTGAGGTACAGTATGCACATAAGGCTAGAAAAAGCATCAGATGCCAATTTTTTTTATGAATTCTAACAATTCGTTTAATCATGGTAGTAAAAACCTTGTTTACGGCTTTTACATGGAAATTTTATTGTGGGTAATATGGAGTGGAACTGTCATGACGCAAGCTTAGCTTTGCTGTAAGTTTGGTCATCATAAAATTTCAAAAATGGCTAACATGGTCTGTGATGATGACTTGTGTAACAACAAACCTAGCAATCACATGATTGAATATGGAAATACTTGCAGTTTCACCATCATCCTTATATGTAGGCATCACCTCGTCCCATTTTGTAAAATAATCCACTGCTAGGATAATATACCCATGGCCCCCAACCAAGTGAGGGTTACATGTAAGTAAATCGATGCCCCATTTTGTAAAAGGATAGATAGAAATGATTGGGTGAAGAGGAGCTTGAGGTGCATGCATTTTTAGATCATAAGTTTAGCCATTGTGGCATTTCTGGACCACATTTATACAATCTTTCAACATCAAAGGCTAGAAATACTCAGAGCGCAAGATTTTTTGGGCAGTGCCAAACCCTGACATATGACCACCACAAGCTTAAGAATGGAAGTCATTCAATGCCTTTTCAACTTCTTCATGAGTCAGACATCATCTAAAGATGGAATCATCACCACGATGATAAAGTTTATCACCAACAATAGTGTATTGTTTGGATTAGTAATGAATATGATGATGATTAGTTTGACTTAATTCTGGCCGAAAAGTCTAGGCTTGAAGATACATGATAATATCTCCATACCAAGGGTCTAAAGTACTGATAAGAAAGAGATATTTTTCTGGAAGAGAATGCTTTACCACGGTTTCCATTTCATTATAGGGAAAGTTACATAACAATTCGAAAAACACCAACGATTTCTTGGACTTAGATTTTACGAATTCTAAATCACATTCTTGTAGGATAATTATCCATTTAGAATATTTGCCCCATAGCAACTGTCCCATAAGAATGTAAGCCATAGGGCTACAGTCTAAAATCACTGTTATTTTACATAAGAGAATGTAGCGATGAAATCTTTGGATATCTTGAATGGTTACCAAGGCCAATTTATCCACATGCATGTATTTTATCTCAATTTTCATAATATTTCTACTTAAATAATATATCACATGTTCATCGTTAAACTCATCTTCTTAAACTAAAACCATGCCAATGGTGACATCAAATGCAACTAAATACAGAAAGTAATCTCGTTGATAATCGATAAGATGCAACAATGGTGTATGAGTCAACGCGTGTTTGAGAGCGTCAAAAGCTTTTTGTGCAACTTCATCCCATGTAAATGAGATGCCATTTTTCAATGGTCGAGTAAAACCTTTAGTTAGCTTAGCATAGTTCACGATGAATCGGCATAAAAAGTTCGCTTTCCCTTGCAAACTTTGGGGTTGGTGCAAGTTGGAAGGAGGAGGAAAATTCAAAATAGATTCTACCTTAAGTGGATTGACATGAATGCCTTCCTTTGATATGAAAAATCCTAATAAGCAGCCAGATTGTACACAAAAGACAAATTTTTGAGGATTCAAGCATATATGGTAATGTCAACACCTAATAAAGATATCTCTCAAATGGATTGAATGATCTTCTCGTTTTAGTGAATGATTTGGTAAATCATCCAAATAAGGTTGTAAAATATGCTTGATATCGTGAAATGTGTAAGAAATAACCTATTGACGTAGTGCCGACATTTTTTAATCCAAATTAGGGTTTTCAATATGAAAAAGTTCCCTGTGGATAAACGAATGTAGTTTTATGTTGATTAGTAGGGAATATATTGATTTGGTTGTATCCGGAAAATCCATCCATAAAAGAAAAGATTCCATTACTGGCACAATTGCCAATGATTTGGTTGATATAGCGGGTAGGACAGTTGTCTTTGGGACAATACTTATAAATATCCTTATACATACTCTGATTGTCCCTTGAATTTTGTTAACAGAAACAATATTGGAAACCTAATCAATCAAGAGAACAGGATAGATAAAACCCGCTTTAAGTATTTTTTCAACCTTAGGTTTGATAGAAGAAACCTTTCATGGATGCACTGGACGTAATATTTGTCTGATATGTTTAGAATTTGTGTAAGTCTTAATTTCATGAAAAACACTACTTGATTCAATTCATGGTATTCACTCATAAGACTAGGCAAAATGGTCCCGAAATTCTTGAAATAGGGATTTGTACATTTGAATTTCTTCAAGTAAGCACGAAGCACCTATGTGAATGTTCTCGATAATTCTAGATTTGACTGGGATATTAATTGGAATGGTTGTAGATATGTTTCCCAAATTATTTTCAGATTCAGAATGAAAAATTGACATAGGGAATTCAAGATTATCCTTATCTTAGGTGAAAATATAGTAGAAAAATCATTCTTGATTTTATCAAGGTTAGGAAGAAAAGATGGACGATGATGATAGTCGTCCCATGGAATTTCATTCAAAGTAATAATATCCATAATAATTTCATCAGTTGGAAACGTATTATCGAAAGGATCAGGGAATGATATTGGTTCTAACCAAGATAATTGAGAATAATCATCAGTGATTGCATTCACTCAATCAATTTCAGAGGGTGGTGGATTGGGAAATGTTTGAATTGCCTGATAAGCTAATTCAAATGGGATTAAAGGAATCTCATTTCCATATGAGGTCAATTCATATTCTAAATGAATAATCCAAGGATCAGAAGATTCCATAGTGCTTGATGAGATCATGTTAACCTGGGCAACATTAGAAGGAAAGCTCGGTGGAGGGAGTACAAAAGTTCCCATCAGTGATGAATCTGTTAGGGTCCTATAAATTATAGGATCTCTAGGTGATTGAGTATTCTGTATTTGTGATTTCATATTGTACATAAATTTCAATATTCAAATGATTTCCAAAAAATAGAAAAAAGAAAATGAAAAGAGGTTATGTTAGTAAAATAAAAAAATAAAATATGAACCCCGCAAAAGAAAAAATAGAAAATAAGACTGAAAGTGATGCAAGTCCAAGTGCCACTACTCATAAGTTAGATCTTTTATTCCATTTTCAAATAAGGATTGTGTACAAATTGTTCTTGAATTCCATAATGATTGAAATTATGTTTAGGTCATATAGTTTAATCATGACTGAACTCACTTTAATTTCTGTTAAATAGATTAGTGAATGAAGGTTTACCAAACAATTTAAACTTGGTAAATCAATAGCTAGGTAGAAATAAAATTGACTCAACAGTTTAATCTGAGTCAATGGTGAAATAAATGATAGGATAAGGTAGATGTACATTAAATAAAAATGATTTCGGCCTACTAGCTTAAGTGCAGCTTGCAAAGCAAGAAGAGAAAATGATAGCTTAGAAAAAGAACGGAATGCAAAAGGGTAGGTAGAAGCACTATGGTGGTTAGAGGAAAAACATGAATATTTTATCCTAAAGTCAAATATCAAGTATTATTTTCATGTGCAGAAGAAAAGACAAAGGATTAAAGTTGTACTCTAAAGAGTAATATATCAAATAATTTTGGTGTATTAATCCCTATTCCTAAGTTCTAATACCCAAACTCACCCCTTCGCTCATATTTTTGTCCACCTCCCTATTATTAAGTTTTATTACCCTGCCATATACTCCAAATATTCCCCACTATGCAGTAAATTATTTTCTCCGAACTCCACCGAGCAACCCATCACCTCACATTAACACTCTGCCACCTCTCCCCTCATCTGCGCCCACCTCCCAAGATTGGATAGCCCACACAGCATTTTGGTCCCCCCTCACCATCTGAACTTTACCATTGGTTGGGGGGGGGGGGGGGTGGGGGGGTCCAAAATGGGCGGTATTTGAAACCATGCCCACCACTACATGTCAACACTACAACATTTTGAGCCTCCCTCAGGAAAAACCGTTAACTGCCTCCCCACCTTTGAAAAGTTGTTTCTCCACCTCCTGATACCACTCTTCTATCCTTTGGACTCCTGCGACTCATCTTCCACCACGTCTTCCTGTTGATTCCACCAATCACATCTACTCCCTCCAAAATTAGGCCATTAAACAATTAAATGATTTAGCCATTAACCCAACAGACTTGCGCCACCTTCAATGGAAAAACTAGACTGTTATGTAATTCTCCCTTTCACTCATTAACCAGTGACTGAATTCATACACTTCTGCTGCTATTACTTTGTTATAGGTTTGTTGGACCAAACTCTGACATTTTCACCAGCCAACGACACTGTCTTCTCACTCGTTTTCAGCCTATTACCTCTGTTCTTATTCGTAAATCCTAAGTCATCTATGGTTATTGAAGTCTGAAATCCAGTTTTCACTACTGTCCTTAGCCTTATTCGAAGATTCCTCCAAAGGACAAGGGACCAAAAGAACCTGTCAATCCTCTAATATATCTTCCTGTTGATTTTCACTACATCCCTTTGGTTAACAGAGACCATAAAATCCATGAAACTCTTTGTGAATTTGACCTTTTTGAGATGTATTTCTGGCTTAAGGACAAATATATAGATAAATCTGATGACATTCAGCTGTGGGAATCCAATTTACCCCACTATATTTTTCCCCCTACCCACAGCACCCCAGAATTTGTTAGGAAGTGTCATGCATGTTATTTGCCAAGCCAAAGGCCCATCATTGCCCCCACTAGAGAAAATATGTTTACTATCACTCTTCAAGCCATATACCAGATGATGCAAGCCCCTATAGTAGAGAATTCCACCCTCTTTTCCTATGAAGCACTTGTTGAATTGTACAAGAAATTGGACTTTGCCAAAAGGGCCAAAACCCTTGAGCTATTGTACAAGAAATTGGACTTTGCCAAAAGGGCCAAAACCCTTGAGCTTTCCTTGACAGAAGATGCCCCATTGATAAACAAAAATACTCCCTGTCCCTCCTCTATTTTCCCTGAGAGATCCAAGCAAATTATCACAATCATCTCTTACCTCCTTGGCTACTACTCAGATCAGTGGGTAAATGAGGCCATCATAGGATTTCTATCCATTTTCTCGGCTAATTCTAAGCCCCCATCATGTTTAAATTTAGCCAATTTCTTGTAGATTCAATTCATGAGAAGTTTATCGAATTCTGGACAGAGGAGGTGCTCAAGTATACTTCTGTGTTAGTTTATATGTTCTTATATTTTTAGGGAGACAACATCAAGATTTCTTTACAAAAGCTGGATGAAGAAGGGAACCAATAGTCAGTCATATTTTGGACTACTCTAGTGATGAAGGAACAAAAGGAATACACATACAAATAGTTCATAGAGATGGTTTTACATCCAACAATCAGCCTCTTAGGCACCAAAACAAAACCAAGGATCAGTGAAGAAATTAGAAAGGTTTTGCAACTATCTATCCAAGTCCAAACAGGGGATTAGTACCTCTATCAGAAGTACACAGAATTGAGAATATTTGGGTGTGAGATTGCCCCTTACAAGCTGCCTAAATTCCTCCCAATGAGGATTTTTGCACTAGAGTACATAAGACAAATACTTAATATAGATAAGATCCACTTTGTAGCTGCCAAGAAGAAGTCCCAATTTAAAATTAAAACACAGATAGGACCCTTCATTTGCAACAGTAGGGCAATAGGAGAAGAAGTAGATGAGCTACTAAAAGAAATACAGTTCAGACTTAGTTTCACCTGGTCATATGATCCATTAGGGGTTATTTCTAAATTAAGAGTGGAAAAAAAAATCGACTGCCTATTTTCACACAACGAGACTAGAGATAGAGAAGTATAAAAACCAGCTAGAATGGGATGAGAACACCCTACAAGAGGCAGAAGAGAAGCTGGTATCATCCTCTACAGTACAAACTCCCATCATGTAGGAGAAAACAACTAAGATAAGTAGAGAAAAAGAGTCCCCTTCAGGGACTGAAATTTTCAAGGAAGGATTCAAAATTATGTATAGGAAGAAGGCAAAGCTTAGTTCCAAACTAATCCTTAGCAAGGATTTAGAGAAGAAGAACATTATCACCACTAATGAGCTACTTGTTTCCTCATTAGTGGGTGATCAAACCACATTGTCTCCCACTACCTCCACAACTTCACAATATCAGCAGCAAATGTAGACCAGCACATCTACTACAAGGGAGACAAAGAAAATTGTAATGGGTATTTTTAAGGAGATAAAAGTAAGTAATGAGGCCTTGAAGATTAACACATACAATCAATTCAGGAAGCAAAATTCAAGCTCTCAAAGTAGGTTGTTGTTAGCCTTTGATTCAGAGAAAGGTAAAATGAAAATGGCATTCCTCCAGGTACAGATCCCCCAGCCCAAGGCAATATCAAACTACAAGAAGACAACATTTGAGTTTGATGTAAAAGACATATATCCCATTGACCAAATGGAGATATACAAGCAGATAGGGGAAATGATTTTTTCCAGTGTCACCAACACTGCTATGAGTTTGTCTAAATTGCAGGTTACATTAGCCAATATTCAATCACAACTGAAGATGGACAAGGTCTCTACACTTGCCAAAGACACTAGGATCAAAAATCTAGAGGAATTGGTGATCAAAGAGGGTTATGACCCTGTAAACATCAATGCTATAGAAGATCTTGTAAGGAAAAAGAATTTAGACATAGAAACATTAAGGAAGCAGTTGAAATTATTGGCTACAAAAGATCCTCTAGCCAAGGATATTGAAGAAACAGAGACACAAAAGGCATACATGATGAAGCTCATCATGGAGAAAAGTGAACAATTGAAGAAAATGGAGACATAGATGGAAAAAGTGATTAAATAAAAGGAGCAATCTGCAAAAATGTTTGTTGTCCCTTTCGAAGCACTCCCTATCACAACTGTTCCTACAACCACATCTTCTACAACAATCATAGGGGCTACTGCAGATCAGTTGGCAAATACAGTGCTGAACATATCTCTCGAGACTGAAGAGATCAAAATATTGTAGGCTTAAGTCAATCTTCTACAAGATCATCAGACAAAGACTGAGACTTTTCATGCAGCAACGCTATAGAGAGCTCAAAATCAGATAGAAGTATGTAAGAAGTTAGCAGTCGAGTCCTCTATTGGCTACACATTGGTCCATGTTAAAGAAATTATATGGAATAACATTATTGAAGAAATAGATGAAATTTGGCCATGTATCCAGATTATATTCGAGCAGAAGGAATTTATGGAGAAATCCAAGAAAACCATTTCCACTATCAATGCTAAATTGGGAGAAATGCCTGCTACAACCAACATCATCATAAAGTTCCTCAATTCCAAAAATAGATACGAGATGGATGATCTAGGGGTAGATGATAGAACATTAACCATCGTGGAAGTAAATAAAGTTCTAACAAAAATGAACTTGGTTGTACAACTGACAAAGAAATGTCACAATTTGGAGGTAACAGTCAATAGGATTTTCACTAGAATAGATGCATTGAACAAGAAAGGTACGCCTTCTTTATTTGTGATCAATGAAAAATTAATGACCAGGGAAGATTATGTTGGAAATAATACTGAGAGGGGGGGGTGAATCAATATTATTACATTAATAAAACTTTTTCACTTCCATAATCAAATTCATATATTCTACTTCCACAACTTCTTATGATTAAGTTAATTGATCTTCAATGAGTGCATTAGAACATTATCAATCATATTATCAGTTAACAAATGCAGTAACATAGAATAGATCATCACACATAAGGCACACACATGAACACCATGATATAAGGTGGAAACCCAATGCGGGAGAAAACCATCTACTGCAAGTCATCTCAATCTTCTTCTTAATAAGAAAATCCTTTTACAATATTTGTACTGGTGCAGTCTTATACCAGTACGGGAGTTACAACCCCCTTTTCTCTTGTACTAGCCGATCCATTTACTAGTACGCAGGCTTCTACCTGCTACAATGCTCCAAATATTTCCTTTAGCTCTTGTACTAGCTTAGATACTAGTACGTAGGTGCTGGCCTACAATCTTTTCTCCTCCAGGTACCACGTTTCATCAATTTTCAGACTGGATACACTGAAGCACAACACATAATCTGAAAGGCCACATTTCATCCAATTTTCATACTGGACCCAACAACAACCTTCTGAATCACCCAATCACCAGATCAATACATATACAATGAGAGTTGTCAACCAGATCTAGTCCACCAGATCATATAAGGATAAGTCATTATGAACCTGATCCATTCATCTATCAATACTGAAGCTAATCATAATCATTCAATCAATCATTGTTGTTATCAGAACATAATATCAGAAACCAGACATCACTTCAAAACCCAGAACACAACAATAATAAACAGGGGCAACTAAATAGATTTCATGAAAAGTCCGCAGCTTCACCCATAGACCACCTGCGTACATCCGCACTGTTTCCAACTGCTTTCCTGCGTACCCCCGCACTGTGTCTCACGGACTTCCTGTGCACCTCCGCTCTGTGTCCAATGGAATGCCTGCGCACCTCCGAATCTTCTGCAATTCTGGGCCTGCGAACCTCCACATCCACAGTGCTTCTGGGCCTGCGTACCTACACACTTTTCCTTCACTGTACTTGCGGTCCTGCGGGTATAGATAATTTCAAGACATCAAGAATAACCCAGACTGTCAGATCTACAGATCTGAACATGCGCCAAGGAAATATCAACCCATTAGTAGATCTGACTTGTAATTCTCATGTTTCTCCTTGATTTAGATTCAACTATCTCTCACAAACCCATCACTAGAATTTCAGATCTAGCTTCTCTTAAGATCTTCTTCTTTTTCACAAGTGTCTAGCCAAATTATCTCCTTTGCTTTATATAGGCAAGCTCTTCCTAAAATCATGGATCAATACCATAGATAACCAAAACAAGGGGCCCAAAAACATGGGGCTCAATAATAATAATAATAATATAAAACAATACCACTGACCAAACCATAGGATCAAATACGTCGGGCTAAATACTATGGTCCACCATCGGATTCCCACGTGAGAGTACTTTTTCACTGCATGAAAGTACATGAACTAGCGTCCACACCTTTTACACGGGATACCTGCGGGTATGTACGCACTTTATCTAAGACATGCCTGCGTGTCTGCACCTTTTGTACGGTGTACCTGCGTACCTCTTGTTTTCTTCATTATTTGTGAGCTAATTATCAATCTCTGCTACTGACCTGTTATACAGTGATCCATCACTTGTATGAGTTGCCATCAAGGACAACACTTTAGCCATAATGCCAACAATCTCCCCCTTTGGACTTGATGGCAAAGCTTACTTGTGAATTGTCATCTGATCCCTTTGAACTATCCTACATCCATGTATTCTGTCATATCTGATATCTCTTCTGTGGATTCATCTGAATGTATACAAGTGAGATGATCTTCTATGAGAGGGTTGCCATCAAGTACAACATATGCATCATAATGCCAACAATCTCCCCCTTTGGACTTGATGGCAACAACACCAAATCACTCTCCCCCTTTGACATCAAGGGCAAAGGGTTTTGCTCCCCCTAAGAACATGCTCCCCTTGACTATAAACCAGATCTGCTGAAATCTCTGAATGAGCTCCCCCTTTGTATATGCCATGGTGCACCAATCTGATCATGCTCTTTCTGAGAACAAGCTGAAATGTTTGCTCTGCTATATAGTGCTATTCATGCTCAAGCTCCCCCTGATAGTAAGCAAGGTCTGCAAAAAGGTGTTCTACAAGAAGAACATGACTCTATACATTATAAATAACCTTCCTATCACCAAAAGACTCAATACATACATCCATCACCCAACCAAGTGGGGATACATCAGGAACTAAATACATTACATCTTCATCCCAAGCATAGTGGGGAAACCAACATAGGCCATTACATGACCTAAAGAGATCTCATCAAATGACTACAATAGATAGAGACACACAATTACATCATGAGTCTTGATATAACAACATTGTATGATCTGCTTCATAGCAATTAGTGCATGAATCATCAAGGTATGTCCGCATCAACAGAATTTCACTTCCTATGTGAGAAACACCATAGCCATCATGATCATCTTTTGGGAATATCTGCATTAATCAACATATGTACGAAACAACCTATCATCATATAGGTAAGAACTCATCATCATCATGTCTCCAACAATGCAACTTTGAATAATCATCCCTGTATCCAGCCAACAATCCTCATCCATTTGTGCCAAGAATGAAAGGAAACATGCATCATAACTGTAATATATGATCTTTATGCATATGTCAACAGCAGCATATGAGTGACTCATCATCAAGAAGATGTGAATATAAGCTAAGTGATTCTCCTTATCCTCATGAAAGTTACCATGTAAGCACCATTAGAGAATCAACCACAAATCTAATCCAAGAACCATGTGAACAACTCATAGCAAGATGAATCATTTATCTATATAAGCATCATTACCAAGGACTATTAACCATAATTCCAACAATGCATTAAGAGCATATGCTCCCCCTAAACTTGTGCCATCTATCAGATCTTATCAACAAGAAAAGTCAGCCAATAAATGCCTTAAGACAAATCTGCAGTTTCTCATTATATGGCCTGCATGGCTCCGCACTTCACCTTCCATTCCTCTACGTATCCCCGCACATGACTTTCTGTGTTTCTGTGTATTCCTGCAGAGAGCCTTCTACTACAGCGCGTACCCACGCACCTGTGCCATCAACCGCGTCGCGTACCTCTACTGTGGCCACGCACTCTCAGATGTTATCGCACCACGTACCTTCGCAGGTTTTCCTTCTATCGCACCGCGTACCTCCGATCTTGCTCCACACCGCTTCTTCTGTCTCGCCGTGTCCGTCCGCATGTGCCCTTTTGTTATGCCGCACACTTATACTGTACCTTCGCAACTTGACCTCCTATGTCGTCGCGTACCTACGCACCAGGACCATTGCTGCGCTGCGTACCCTTGCACTTTCACAGTGAATGGTCTGCATACCTCTGATTAGAACCCAATTAACAGTCCTCCTCTGTGCTACTGACAGTCAGATTCCCAGATCTGATCTTGTGCTCGAGAGATCACACTTCATAGATTCACTTCCAACTTCACTTTCCCTACTGCCTTTCTTCAAACAATCATATACGCGATTGTGCAGTATCCAACTCGCGTATATACGCGACTTCCCTTTATGGAGTTTGCATATGAGATTCAGGACACTGAAGTTTTGTACTTTCAGCTCCCTCTGATTTTGGTATGTCTGTACGTTGTGTTGTGCCGCCTTTTTCTGACTGTACTTCCTTTTTCCTCCATATCTTCAAGCGTGATGATGTTTTCTTCTTTTGGTGTGATGTCTGTGCTTTGTTCCTGCATTCCTTTGCTATATGTCCAAGCTTGTTACATGCATAACATCTTACATGTTTCATATTCCTTTTGTAGCAATCAGCAGCTTTGTGACCATACATATTGCAAGCAAAGCAATATCCATTAAAGTACCTTGAATGTGATGATCTTTCTGCATAATGGTCTTGAACCCTTCTTCTTCTACATCTAGCTGCAACATGTCCAAGATTATGACATACATAACATTCAACATTATTCATAGGAGGAGTAAAGGATTTTCTTTGAAGCATCTCTTTCCTTGGTAGATGATGAGATTGACCTTTCATTTCTTCTTTGATCACTTTAGATTTTTCTTTAGAGTTCCTTGCCTCACCTTGTGAACTCGATTCACCTTCAACATTTTCATGGAAGCCAAGACCAGTTTTGATAGCAGGAGACCTTTGACTATTAAGAATATCATCCAAGACTTTAGTACTATCTTGAAATCGTAAGAGCTTATCTTTTTCTTCCAATTTACCTTTCAAGATATTTACCTCAACTTGAAGTTGTTCTTCCTTTTCTAGACATTGCTTCTTCATGTCTTCTTCAACTTTTCTTCCTTCTTCCATTTGTTGCCTTAGTTTGAGTATCTCATTTTCTTGTTCTTCATTCATATCCTGCTGCATTTGACGAACTCTGAAGGCACATTCCAGCTGGGATTTTAAGCTGATGACTTCGTTGTCTTGTTTTTCAATTGCTTGGTGTAGATCTTCATTCTGCTTCTTTGATTCTTCAAGATCTCCTTTTAGTGAGAGGATTGTAGCTTCAAGATTTTCATAGTAGCTGGATCTATCTTTGAGTTTCTTGATGGTTGTGCTTCTTTCGTTGACTTCTTTTCTTAATGATGTCACTTCATGCTGCAAATTTTGACATTGGTCTTCCTTGTCCTTGAGTAGTTTTCTTACCTTGTTTCCTTCTTCTAGTTGGGCCTTTAGTTTGGTAGCTTCTTCTTTGAAGTCACATTCCCTTTTGTTCAATAGATCTTGTTGATCTCTAATTTTGTTTGTTAGCCTTTTAAATTCTGCCTCTATTTGATATCTTTCTTGTTCACCCATAAGAGCAAATTCAGTAGTTTCGTTATCACTTTCATCTCTTCCAAAAGGAAAGATAGCTGGAACATCAAAGGATAATATATTCATACCTGATAATGATTCTGAATCTGAAGAGCTTCTTATACCTAATCCCCAATCGATTCTCCCACTGTCATAGTTCTTCTGAGATGACTTCTTTTTCTTAGGTGCTTTCTTCTTAAGCTTCTTTCCCATTGTTCCACGGATCTCCTTCAAGCGATCAAGCTTCTACCAAAGGACCTGCTCTGATACCAATTGTTGGAAATAATACTGAGAGGGGGGGGGTGAATCAGTATTATTACATTAATAAAACTTTTTCACTTCCATAATCAGATTCATATATTCTACTTCCACAACTTCTTATGATTAAGTTAATTGATCTTCAATGAGTGCATTAGAACATTATCAATCATATTATCAGTTAACAGATGCAGTAACATAGAATAGATCATCACACATAAGGCACGCACATGAACACCATGATATAAGGTGGAAACCCAATGCGGGAGAAAACCACCTGCTGCAAGTCATCTCAATATTCTTCTTAATAAGAAAATCTGTTTACAATATTTGTACTGGTGCAGTCTTATACCAGTACAGGAGCTACAACCCCCTTTTCTCTTGTACTAGCCGATCCATTTACTAGTACGCAGGCTGCTACCTGCTACAATGATCCAAAGATTTCCTTTAGCTCTTGTACTAGCTTAGATACTAGTACGTAGGTGCTGGCCTACAATCTTTTCTCCTCCAGGTACCACATTTCATCAATTTTCAGACTGGATACACTGAAGCACAACACATAATCTGAAAGGCCACATTTCATCCAATTTTCATACTGGACCCAACAACAACCTTCTGAATCACCCAATCACCAGATCAATACATGTACAATGAGAGTTGTCAACCAGATCTAGTCCACCAGATCATATAAGGATAAGTCATTATGAACCTGATCCATTCATCTATCAATACTGAAGCTAATCATAATCATTCAATCAATCACTGTTGTTATCAGAACATAATATCAGAAACCAGACATCACTTCAAAACCTAGAACACAACAATAATAAACAGGGGCAGCTAAATAGATTTCATGAAAAGTCCGCAGCTTCACCCATAGACCACCTGCGTACATCCACATTGTTTCCAACTGCTTTCCTGCGTACCCCCGCACTGTGTCTCATGGACTTCCTGTGCACCTCCGCTCTGTGTCCAATGGAATTCCTGTACACCTCCGCATCTTCTGCAATTCTGGGCCTGCGAACCTCCGCATCCACAGTGCTTCTGGGCCTGCATACCTACGCACTTTTCCTTCACTGTACTTGCGGTCCTGCGGGTATAGATAATTTCAAGACATCAAGAATAACCTAGACTGTCAGATCTACAGATCTGAACATGCGTCGAGGAAATATCAACCCATTAGTAGATCCGACTTGTAATTCTCATGTTTCTCCTTGATTTAGATTCAGCTATCTCTCACAAACCCATCACTAGAATTTCAGATCTAGCTTCTCTTAAGATCTTCTTCTTTTTCACAAGTGTCTAGCCAAATGATCTCCTTTGCTTTATATAGGCAAGCTCTTCCTAAAATCATGGATCAATACCATAGATAACCAAAACAAGGGGCCCAAAAACATGGGGCTCAATAATAATAATAATAATATAAAACAATACCATTGACCAAACCGTAGGATCAAATACATCGGGGTAAATACTATGGTCCACCATCGAATTCCCACGTGAGAGTACTTTTTCACTGCATGAAAGTACGTGAACTAGGGTCCACACCTTTTACACGGGATACCTGCGGGTATGTATGCACTTTATCTAAGACATGCCTGCGTGTCCGCACCTTTTGTACGGTGTACCTGTGTACCTCTTGTTTTCTTCATTATTTGTGATCTAATCATCAATCTCTGCTACTGACTTGTTATACAGTGATCCATCACTTGTATGAGTTGCCATCAAGGACAACACTTTAGCCATAATGCCAACAGATTACAAGAAGAAGCTTCAATACATTGCAAAGGATACATCTAAGTCTTCCCACTTCAAAGGTACTATGACAGGGAGAGCCTTTTATGAATCTATCAGCAACATGAGTTTTATCCAACATGAGATAAAACACATTTTTGCAGTAAAACCCACTTTTGCTTGGTATATTGAGGTAGATGAGATCTATTGCAAGGTAACAAAGATTGTTATTCTAGATTAAGAGAGGTGGGATAAGTTGTGTGAATTCCAAGATTTAAAAGACAGGTCAGCTTCACCAATGCAACACTCGAATAATGGCCACTTAGCAATTGTTCTCCTCCAAAGCAGTGTCAGATGTCTAGATCACTTCACCAGATTCATTCCATTTGATCACATTATTTCATTTCTGTTAGTTCAAAGTCAATAATATAATGTTGTCTCATTGAGGCATTAATTGTGATCTTTTTGTAAATTTTGTTTAAATACTTCATTCTGTCGAAGTATTGAGGGTTGGTCCCTAGACATTGTAACTCTTTCTATCAAGCATTTTACTTTTTCTGTGTTGTTGGAGCACCATAGGATACTTGTGTTATGAAATACTGGTGATGTTTTTCTACTATAATTGTGTTTTCATTGTTATTCTTCTTATGTTATGCATCTGAAATCTTATTGTAAAACAGGAGATGTGAAAAATAAGATATGTTTTTGAACACCTTATTTGGACTGCATTTACAATATATATTTTTTCCTCTAAAATTTTGATTGAGAAATTATTAAATGCTTTCAAATCCATGCTGAAGTACACCTTTTCTCCATTCCATAATTTAATTTAAAAGATCTAGTAAATCTAGCTAGCTTGCCCTGTGATTACTCCTTTGAAATTTTGGTGCAACATTCGAGTTTTATTTGACTCCATAGCCCAATGGAAAGAAAGTGATTTGATCAATCAACTAACCAATCAACCAAATTCAAAAAAACAACTAGGAATAATCATAACTACCCTAAAATAAACCTAAAAACCAAGTTAAATCATAAAGAGAGAGCCCTCTCTGAAGCTGGAAGGGCTAGATCCCAGCATTCAAAAGTGGTTTGATGTTGTCCAATGTATTTACTCCCACAACCTCAAAATACAGAATGATAACATAGTAGCGACCATACTGGGGACAAATAAATTTTAATCCAAAACATTATTATTCCCTGGTTTAAAAATCAGTATTTTAGTAAGTAATTGTTGTATCAATATGAAATACATGATCTGAGGTTGCTTTTGTAGATATCTGTTAGATTATAGATCCTGATTTTGATTTTTGTGTGATGATTTTTCATAACTGGCTCCTAGAAGAATTTATACTAGATCTCATCTTGATCCCAACCCTGCTAAAATTGTAGATGACCCTGAGAAACTGGTGAGAAAAAGAAGCTTTACCAAGAGTCAAGGTAGTAATAGTCCCCTGTCTAGATTCAATTCTCCTTTGGAAAATACCCCTTTGTTAAGATCAAATTCTCTTCCAGAGAAGTTTGAAACTTTGCAAGACATAGAATTTGATTTTTGTTTTCAGCAAAGTTTATTTAGATCCAAGTTTGAGGCTTTCATAGATCAAACTGTCATATATAAATCCATAGTGCAACCATATATCTCCCAAGCCTAAGATCTTGAATCAGAACCTGATCTTGAACCTTTACAACAATTTTCCAAATTACAAGGTCTTGTTTCAGTATTGGACCAAGCTATAGAAGAAGCTTTCATTCAACAATCTGTTGAATTTTCTGCTTTGATTGTTGCAACAACCTCTTTATCAAGCCATTCCTCTCAGTCTGTACATTTACAACCTCCCAGTCCTACCCATTCTGTAGTTTCAACTTCCCTACCTCTGGTTTCTCAAAATACTATAACTATTATCCCTGTAGTTATCCAAACTGCACCTCCACTAGGTCCATCCACAACTCAATCTACCAGGACAGTTATGGCAGGAAGGTATGCACCCTTGGTGGCCAGCTAAATGTTGTGCCTGCAGATTATCCATCAAAAGTTGCGACTTTTGACAATACTGGTGCTTATATTGCCCAAAAACATGTAGATAGGATGAATGATGTGTTTGACCTCTAAGAAGTGGATGAGGCCGTTGTTAAAATGAGATTATTTGCCCAAAGCTTAGGAGGTGATGTGAAGAAGTGGTTTAGGGGTTTACCTGTAGGAAGCGTAGCTAATCTTGCTACTTTCCATCAAGTTTTTTTAGCTAAATGGGAGATCAACCCACTACAATTCCTAAACAAATATAAAATGTTAAAAGGAAAACCCAATGAAATTGTGGAAGAGTATTGTGAAAGATTCAATATTGTTTACGGTGCCATGCCAGAAGACATCAAGCCCTCTCCTCCCCTAGCCTTGATTGATTTTCCAGATGGATTTGATGTAGATATGGAGTATCAATGTAGGGAAAGAGACCCAACAACTTTAGAAGAAATGCAAGCAAATGCAATTAAAGTTGAAGCCAATATCCTGGCCAAAAAATCCAAATTGAAGTCTGAACGCAGAGTAACCATAAAAGAAGAACCTTCTACTTCTGTTTTTGACCATAAGATTGATAACCTAGTTAGAGTAGTGAATCAAATGATGCAAAGAGTGAACCTAAATGAACAAAATCAAACTATTCAAAACCAAAATGTTCCACAAACCAGAAACTAGAATTTCAGAAGAAATACTCTCCAAATCAAACAAAGAGAGCAAAAGGGACCATATCAGCAGATTCAGCCTCCTTTTCAGGAAAATTACACAAATGATGAGGGGAATATTGTGGAAGATTTGGATGATAACCAAATTATTTTGTTAGGGATAAATGAAGATGAAATAATGTTCCTCACTCAAGAGGAACAAGAACTTTTTCTTATAGCCCAAACTGAAATGGATTCTCAAGAGTCAGAGGAGTACAAACAAGGATTTAAAAATGCTATAATGGAAGTACATAGGCAGTACAATCTTAGAAGTAAGAAAAATCAAGATACTGCAACCAAAAAGAATGTTGAAAATCCTGTTAAGAAGGTATTTGATTCTAATCCCAAGAAAACAACAAAAAATCCCCCTAAGAAAACCACAGAAACTGTTGGAAAGAATCCTGCATAACCTGTTATAAAAAGGATCATTTATACCGCTTCTAAAAACACTCAAATCTACCTTCTACCATCCAACAAACTGAACTGGCCACAAAACTAATTGCTCATAAGTCTGATTCTTTAAATTTGCTTAAAAATCAAACACTGTTTAGTATAGAAAATGAACTTTCAAAGTTGAAAATTTATATCCCCTTAACTGAATTAGTTAACAGGAATGTATACAGGACTCAGGTCTTGAAGACATTAAACATTGGGGAGAAAATGGATGATGCCAATTTGAGTGTTGATCAACCTGAGCTCCTATTTGGGCTTGAGGTAGAAGGAAAACCACAAGAAGGAGGAGTCCCTCCATTTTATGTCAGATTGAATATTCATGATAAAATACTTCATAATGCTATGCTAGATTGAGGTGCATCTCATAATCTAATGACCAAAGTAGTCATGGAGAAACTAGGACTAGATATCACTAGACAATACAAAGATTGTATTCCTTTGACTCTAGCAAAGTCGGGTGCCTAGGTCTTATCAAAGACCTATGTGTCACTTTAGCCCATATCCCTGCTAAAAGTCTAGTGATGGATATAGTGGTTCCAGATATTCCCCCAAAGTATGCCATGTTGCTGTCATGCTCATGGGGAGAAAAATTACAAGGAACCTTGCAAATGGACATGACTTATGCCACTATACCAGTGTTTGGTCAATAGAGAAGAATGTATAGGGAAAACTTAATGAAGTACATGGTCAGCAGTCAAGATAAACCACATAAATACCCTCTCTACTCTATTCATTCTGACCTGGACTCCTTCATTCTTTACAATGATGAGGGCATTGATGCACAGGTCACTCGGGAAGAAAATGATATTGATGAAAAATAGGAAAATCATACTCTAATTGTGCAGCAAAGCACTGAAACTGAACCTTTTTGGAACATGAGCTTTGATGGCTCTTGTAGCAAACTAGGTTCAGGGGCAGGTGTTTGGGTGTCCAATCCAGGAGACAATCATGTAGAAGGTCATTCCTATAAACTCAATTTTCATTACACCAATAATATAGCAGAATATGAGGCACTTCTCTTAGAATTTCAACTATTGAAGAAGTTATGTGCTAAAAGAATTGTTGTTCGAGGAGATTCTGAATTAATTATTAAATAGATCAAGGGAGAATATGCTGCAAAACATCCTAGGTTGAGAAACTACAGGAATGTTGTCCTTGACTTTTTAAGAACTTTTGAAGAATATGACCTTTCTGTCATTCCAAGGAATCAAAATGTATTGGCTAATGGTTTAGCTTTTTCAGCTAGCACATGCCAAATTCCTCATCCAAACAAACAATATATAATGGAGGTTAAACACCATCCTACTGTACCTGATAATATGAGACATTGGCAGGTATTTGGAAGTGATAAGCAGATTGAATTTTTTTTGCAATCCAAGGAGGAGTATGAAGACAATAGCATAGATTCAGACTGTGAAGAGGAAGATCAAATTATTGAATTTCTAGACTCTAAATTAGGGAATCATGTCGTTGAATATGTTATTATAGATAAACAACTTGATGATTTAGATGTAAATATTTCAGTCAGTAAAGATGTAAATAAATTAGAATTACATGAAATTGATCCAGAAAAAGAAGAATTTGAAGTACTTCAACTTAAATATAATGTTCTGCCAAGGGGTCTAGCTCCTTTAGAAAAAAGAAAAGAAATTGATTTTAATGATGTAGCAAGAAAAGCCAAAACTGGAACCCATAGGGGCATACATAGAAGAATACAATATAAGTACTGAAAAGAATCCCAAAATGATAAAACCCTCAAAATCACTGCCTATTATCACAAAAAAACGATATATAGCTCTTTTTAAAGAATTCACAAATGTCTTTCCCTAGAGCTATGAGGATCTGAAAGAATTTGACACTAGTGTCACACAACACAAAATCCTAATCAAAGAAGATAAAAAACCATTCAAGCAAAAACTTCATAGGATCAATCCTATCTTAATGCCTTTGGTTGATAAAGAAGTAAAAAGGATGTACCATGCAAAAATTATACTTCCTATTAGATACTCTAAATGGGTGTCCAACATTGTACCTACTAGAAAGAAAACTAGAGAAATCAGACTATGTATTGATATCAGAAATCTAAATAAGGTATCCCTTAAAGACAAATACTCTTTACCTAAAATGGATCATTTATTGCAAAAGGTAGTAGGGTCTAGTAGGATTTCCTTATTAGATGGTTTCTCAGGTTATAACCAAGTCTTAGGGCACCCTGATGATCAGGATAAAACTTCCTTCACTACACCGTGGGGCACTTTCATGTATGTGAAAATGCCCTTTGGATTAATGAACGTTGGAGCCAATCTCCAAAGAGAAATGGATATTGCCTTTGCTGATGAAATTGGCCATTTTATTATGATTTTTCCAGATGAAATTACAGACTATTCAAAAACTAATGAGGAACATTTAGCACATCTAAGAAGAGTGTTTGAAAAATGTAGAAGGTTTGGTATCTCACTCAATCCTAAAAAGACAATGTTTGACCTTAAGGAAGGAAAAATTCTTGGTCACATTATTTCCAATGATGGAGTTAGGATTGATCCCAATAGGATTGAAGAAATTTTAAAAATCAATCATCCAAGAAACATCAGAGAGCTTCATTCTTTTATTGGTAAAATCAATTTCCTAAGGAGATTCATTCCTAACCTAGCAGAACTTCTTAGAAACATAACAAACATGCTTAAAAAGGACTCTAAAATCAAGTGGAGTATTGAGGCTAAACAATCCTTTGAGTTAGTTAAATAGGAATTGACCAAGGCACCAGTGTTGATCAGCCTAGATTTTACCAAAGATTTCATAATCTTCTCTTTTGCTTCTGAACACACCATTACAAAAATTTTACTGTGGAAAAACATTGAAGTCTTTGAACAACCTATTGCATTCTTTAGCAAATCTTTAAGAGACACATCTTTGAAATGCAATATTATGGAAAAATAGGCCTTTGCATTAGTTAAAGAATTAAAATATTTTATAGTATATATTTTGCATTCCCATATTATTGCTTATGTACCTAATGTAGTGGTTAAGGACATTTTGACACAGAATGGACCTGATGAAAAGCAAGGAAAATGGATTGCTTTCATTCTAGAATATGACTTAGAAATCAAGCCCACCAAGTTAATTAAAGGTCAGGGACTAGCCAAATTGATGGCTGAGTCAAATTTACATGCATTGAACGTTAACTTGATTGAATCATTAGATAAGCAAGAGGAACATGCGACTCCACAAATTGATGAGGCATTTTTGAACTCACCGTGGTATGCAGACTTGCTTTATGTTTTATTTAATTTAAATTCTCCTCCTGGTTTGAAAAAAACAAAGGAAAGGTTTCTTAAGTTAAAATTAGTTAAATTTTTCATTATAGACAATGTCTTGTATGAGAAAGATGCTGGGGGTATATTACTTAAATTCTTGTTGAAGGATGATGTAGTTACAGTTATGCAGGAATTCCATGAAGGTGACTGTGGTGGACATCTTTATTGGAAAACCACTGCCAATAAAATCCTTAGAGCTGGTTTCTACTAGCCTACCCTTTTCCCTGACATTCACAAACAAGTCACCTCATGTCATAAATGCCAGATTTTTTAGGGAAAAAGGAAACTATTTCCCATGTCATTAAATCCTATCGTTGTTGAAAGCCCCTTCCAGCAATGGGGATTGGATTTCATTATTGAAATTCATCCCTCTTCCTCTTCCCAACATAAGTGGATTCTTATAGCCACTAACTACTTTACCAAGTGGATAGAGGCCACCCCTTCCAGAAATGCCAATGATGATGTCATTATTAAATTCCTTGAGACCAATATCCTCTCTAGATTTGGTTGTCCTAGAATACTCATCATTGATAACACTGCAACCTTCAAATCTAAAAAAATGGTTGAATTCTGCCATAAATACCACATCACTTTGGTACATTCAACAACTTATTACCATCCAGGTAATGGGTTGGCTGAGTCCTCAAACAAAAGTTTGGTAAACATCATCAAAAAGTTGTTAGAGGACAACAAAATGTCTTGGCACAACAAGCTGGTAAATGCATTTTGGGATGGTAGGCTTACTACTAAAAAATCAATTGGCATGTCACCATACCAATTGTTCTATGGGATGGATGCAATTTTTCCATCCTTCTTAGGAGTTCCAGTCATGAAGATCATTCAAGAAGTACAAGCTGGACCCAATGATGTACAGAGAAGGATTAATCAAACTATCCAGTTGCAGCAGTCCAGGGAGGAAGTATACCACAGGACCCAAGTTATTCAAGAAAATGTTAAAAATATTTTTGATAGAAGAACAAAATATGATGACTTTAATATTGGCGACCAAGTTTTGAGATGGGATTTAAGGAGAGAAGAGAAGGGAAAACATGGCAAGTTTCATGATATTTGGAATGGACCATATGTTGTTCATTCTTTCAGGGGAAATAACGCATTCTACCTCAAATACCTAGATGGAGCCGACATACCTAGAGGTCCTGTCAATGGGAGGATGCTGAAGCACTACATTTCCTAGCCTATATATTTTCCTTTCATCATTGTAAATATCATAGTCTTTATGGTTTTGATTGGGAAACTTATTAAAAAAGGTTGAAGCTCGTAGTGAAGGTCCTAAGCCTAGATTGATGAGCTATCAATAATATCCTAAACAACAAAGAAATCAGATGAAGACAGTACCAAAATGGAGTACTCAAGACTATTGATCTTATGTTCTTGAAACTTCACTTGGAGAAGTGCCATCCCCAACTGGAGCCACTGTTAGGGTCCTATAAATTATAGGATCTTAAGGTGATTGAGTATTCTGTATTTGTGATTTCATATTGTACATAAATTTCAATATTCAAATGATTTCCAAAAAATATAAAAAAGAAAATCAAAAGAGGGTATGTTAGAAAAAAAATAAAAATATATGAACCCCACAAAAGAAAAAATAGAAAATAAGACTGAAAGTGTTGTAGGTCCAAGTGCCACTACTAATAAGTTAGATATTTTATTCCATTTTCAAATAAGGATTGTGTGCAAATTGTTCTTGAATTCCACAATGATTGAAATTCTGTTCAGGTCATACAGTTTAATCATGATTGAACTCATTTAATTTTTTGTTAAATAGATTAGTGAATGAAGGTTTACCAAACAATTCAAAATTGGTAAATCAGTAGCCAGGTAGAAATAAAATTGACTCAATAGTTTAATCTAAGTCAATGGCGAAATAAGTGATAGGATAAGGTAGATGTACATTAAATAAAAATGATTTGCGTCGACTAGCTTAAGTGCACCCTGCAAAGAAAGAAGAGAAAATGTTAGCTTAGAAAAAGAATATGGAATGAAAAAGGGTAGGTAGAAGAACTATGGTGGTTAGAGGAAAAACATGAAGATTTTATCCTAAATTCAAATGTCAAGTATTATTTTCATGTGAAGAAAAAAAGATAAAGGATTAAAGTTGTACTCTAAAGATTAATATATCAAATAATTTTGGTGTATTTATCCCTATTCCTAGGTTCTAATACCCAAGCTCACCCCTCCACTCATATTTTTGTCCACCTCCCTATTCCTAAGTTTTATTACCCTGCCATATACTCCAAATATTCCCCACTATGCATTAAATTATTCTCTCTTGACCCCACCGAGAAACTCGTCACCTCACATTAACAATCTGCCACCTCTCCCCTCATCTGCAACCACCTCCCAAGATTCGACAGTCCACAGCATTTTGGCCCCCCCTCACCATCCGAACTTTACCATCAGGGGGGTTCAAAATGGGCGGTATTTGAAACCGCGCCTGTCGCTACGTGTCAACACTACAAAATTTCGGACCCCCCTCAGGAAACAACGTTCACTGCCTCCCCCCCTTCCAAAAAGCAGTTTCTCCGCCTCCCAATACCACTCTTCTATCTGTTGCACTCCCACCACTCAACTTCCACCACGTCATTTGCTCGTTGATTCCACCAATAACATCCGCTCCCTCCAAAATTAGGCTGTTAAACAATTAAATGGTTTAGTCGTTAATCCAACAGACCCGCGCCACCTTCAATGGAAAAACCATATTGTTATATAATTATCCCTTTCACTCATTAACTGATTACTGAATTCATACACTGCCACTGTTATTGCTCTGTTACAGGTTTGTTGGACCAAACTCCGGCATTTTCACCTGCCAGCAACACTGTTCGCTTACTCATTTTCAGCCTATTACCTTTGTTCTTGTCCATAAATCCTAATTCCTCTATCTTTATTGAAGCCTGTAATCTAGTTTCCACTACTATCCTTAGCCTTATCAGAAGATGCCTCCAAAGGAAAAGGGACCAGAAGAACCTGTCAATCCTCTGATCTATCCTCCCATTAATTTTCACCACATCCCTTTGTCTAACAGAGACCATAAAATACATGAAACTCTCTACGAATTTGACCTTTCTGAGATGAATTGTTGGCTTCAGGAAAAATGTATAGATAAATCTGATGACATTCAGCTATGGGAATCCAATTTACCCCACTATATTTTTCCCCATACCCACAGCACCCCATAACTTGTTAGGAAGTGTCATGCATGTTATTTTCCAAGCCAAAGGGCCATAATTGCCCCCACTGGAGAAATTATGTTTACTATCACTCCCTCAAGCCATAGACTAGATGATGCAAGCCCCTATAGTAGAGAATTCCACCCCCTTTTCGTATGAAGTACTTGTTGAATTGTACCATAAATTGGACTTTTCCAAAAGGGCCAAAACCCTTAAGCTTTTCTTGACAGAAGATGCCCCATTGTCAAAGAAAAATCCTGCCTATCCCTCCTCTATTTTCCTTGAGAGAGCTAAGAAAATTATCACAATCATCTCTTACCTCCTTGGCTACTACTCAGATCAATGGGTAGATGAGACCATCATAGGATTTTTGTCCATTTTCTCTATTTATTCTAAGCCCTCCATCAAGTTTAAATTCTTTCAGATTCAATTCGTGAGTAGTTTATCAAATTCCAGACTGACGAGGTTTTCAAGTATGCTTCTGTGTTAGTTTATATGTTCTTATGGGAGACAACATTAAGCTTGCTTTACAAAAGTTGGATGAAGAAGGGAACCTAAAATCAGTCATCTTTTGGACAACTTTGGTGATGAAGGAACAAAATGAAAACACATACAAAAAATTCATAGAGATGTTTTTACATCTAGTAATCAGTCTCTTAGGTAGTAGAACAAAATCGAGGATCAATGAAGAAATTAGAAAGGTCTTGCAACTATCTGACCAAGTTCAGACAGGGTATTGGTAACTCTATCAAAATTAAACAGAATTGAGAATATTTGGGTGTGATATTGCCCCTTACAAGTTGCCTAAATTCCTCCCAATGAGGATTTTTGCACTAGAGTACATAAGAAAGATTCTTATATGGATGAGATCCACTTTGTAGCTGCCTAGAAGAAGTCCCAATTCAAAATTAAAACACAGATAGGCCCTTTCATTTGCAACAACAGGGAAACAGGGGAAGAAGAAAATAATATACTAAAAGAAATGCAGTTCAGCCTTAGTTTCACCTAGTTATATGATCCATTAGGGGTCATTTCTAAATTAAGAGTGGAAAATGAATCCACTGCCTATTTTTACACAACGAGACCAAATATAGAGAAGTATAAAAACTAGCTAGAATGGGATGAGAACACCCTACAAGAGTTAGAAGAGAAACTAGTATCATCCTCTACAATACATACTCCCACCATGCAGGAAAATAGTTCAGAGAAGTAGAGAAGAAGAGTCCCCTTCAGGGACTGAAATTTTCAGTGAAGTATTCAAAATTATGTATAGGAAGAAGGCCAAGCTTAGTTAAAAACTAAGACTCAGCAAGGATTCAGAGTAGGATAACATTATCACTACTAATGAGCCACTTGTTTCCTCATTAGTGGGTGATCATACCACACTGTCTCCCACTACCTCCACAGTTTCACAAGATTAGCAACAAATGAAGACCATCACATCTACTACAGGGGAGAGAGAGAAAATTGTAATGGATATGTTTAAGGAGATAAAAGTAAGGAATTAGGCCTTGAAGATTAACACCTACAATTAGTTCTGGAAGCAAACTTCCAATTCTCAAAGCAGGCTATTATCAGCCTTTGATTCAGAGAAAGGTAAAATGCAAATTGCAATCATCCAAGCATAGATTCCTCGGCCCAAGGCAACATTAGAATACAAGAAGACAATATTTGAGTTTGATGTAAAATACATACATCCATTTGACCAAATGGAGATGCACAAGAAGACCGGGGAAATGATTTTTTCCACTGTCACTAACATTACCATGAGTTTGTCTAAATTGTAGGTTACATTAGCCAATGTTCAACAAAACTGAAGATGGAGAAGGTCTCTACACTTGCCAAAGACACCCACATTGAAAATCTGTAGAACTTGGTGATCAAAGTGGGTTATGACCGTGCACACACAAATGTTGCAAAATATCTTGTAAGGAAAAAGAGCTTAGACATAGCAGCATTAAGGAAGCAGTTGAAATTACTAGCTACAGAAGATCCTCTGGCTAAGGATATTGAAGAAACAAAGACAAAAAAAAGGCAGACATAATGAAGCTAATCATGGAGTAGAGTGCACAGTTGAAGCAAATGGAGACAAAGAAGGAAAAAATTATTAAAGAAAAGGAGCAATCTACCAAAATGTTGTTGTCCCTTTGGAAGCACTCCCTATCACAAGCATTCCTACAACCACATATTTTACAACAAGCACAGGGGCTGTTGCAAATCAGTTGGAAAATGTAGTGCAGAACATGTCTATCCAGACTAAAGAGATCAAAATATTGCAGGCTCAAGTCAATCTTCTATAAGATCATCAGACAAAGACTAAGACTTTTCATGTAATAGAGCTACATAGAGCTTAAAATCAGATAGAGGTATGGAAGAAGTCAGCAGTTGAGTCCTCTATTGTCTACACACTGGCCCATGTTAAAGAAAATATATGGAATAATATCATTGAAGAAATAGATGAAATATGGCCATGTATCCAAATTATATTCGAGCAAAAGGTATTGATGGAGAAAGCCAAGCAAACCATTTCCAATATCAATGCTGAATAGGGAGAAATGCCTACTACAACCAACATCATCATAAAGTTCCTCAATTCCAAAAACATATATGAGTTAGATGATCTAGGAGTAAATGATAGAACAAAAACCATCCTGGAAGTAAAGAATTTTCTAACAAAAAAGAACTTGGTTGTACAACTGACAGAGAAACATCACACTTTGGAGGTAGCAGTCAACAATTTTTTCACTAGAATAGATGCATTGAACAAGAAAGGTCGACCTTTTTATTTGTGATCAATGACAAATTTATGACCAGGGAAGATTACAAGAAGAAGCTTCAAGAAATTTCAAAGGATACAACTAAGTCTTCCCACATCAAAGGTACTATGACAGGGAGAACCTTTTATGAAGCTATCAGCAACATGAGTTTTATCCAACATGAGATAAAACAAATTTTTGCAGTAAAACCCAATTTTTCTCAGTATATTGAGGTAGATGAGATTTATCATAAGGTAGCAAAGATTTCTATTCCAGATGAAGAGTGGTGGGATAAGTTGTGTGAATTCCAGGATTAAAAAGACAGGTCAGCTTCATCAGTGCAACACCCAAATAATGGCCACTCAGCAACTGTTCTCCTCCAAAGCACTACGAGATGTCCAGATCACTTCACCAGATTCATTCCTTTTGATTGCATTATTTCATTTTTGTTAGTTCAAAGTCATTAATAGAATCTTGTGTCACTGAGGCATTAATTGTAGTCTTTTTTTAAATTTTGTTTAAATACTTCATTATGTCGAAGTATTGAGGGTTGGTCCCTGAACATTGTAACTCTTTCTATCAAGAATTGTACTGTTTCTGTGTTGCTGGAGCACCATCAATTAAAATACTCTTCATAGGATACTTGTGTTACGAAATATTGGTGATGTTTTTCCTACTATAATTGTGTTTTCATTGTTATTCGTCTTATGTTATGCATCTAAAATCTTATTGTAAAACAAGATATGTGAAAAATAAGATATGTTTTTGAACACCTTATTTGGATTTCGTTTACAATATGTATGTTTTCTTCTAAAATTCTGATTGAGAAATTCTTAAATGCTTTTCAATCCATGCTAAAGCACACCTTTTCTCTATTCCACAATTTAATTTAAAAGATCCAATAAATCTAGCTAGCTTCTCCTGTGATTATTCCTTTGAAATTTTGGTGCAACATTCCAGTTTTATTTGACTCCATAGCCCAATGGAAAGAAAGTGATTTCATCATATCAACCAACCAATCAATCAAATTCAAACACGCAACCAAGCATAATCATAGCTAGCCTAAAATCAAGCTAAAAACCAAGTTAAATCATAAAGAGAGAGCCCTCTTTGAATATGGGAGGGCTAGATCCCATCATTCAAAAGTAGTTTGATTTTGTCCAATGTATTTACTCCCACAACCTCAAAAATACAGAATGATAATAGAATCCTTAAGAAAACCAACACCAATATCCTCATAGGGAGTAATCATTTTCCCCACAAAATGTACATGACCTATAGAGTTAGGGTCGGAAGTATAGTAAGATAATTGGTCTACTTTTACTAATTTCCCTTGATGAGGAAATATTATCATGCAGAAAAGTGATCAGACCATTGCAGACATAGCATAAGTCCAACTTCAACCTAGTAAAAGTTTGTAATCGAGTTGGGCATCAACGACTTTAACATCAATCGCGACTGTCTTAACTTCTAAATCTATTGTTAGATCATTTAAGATCTCGTAAGGATGAAAACATCTTCCATAAGAGGTTTTTAGAGTGGTAGGAGATTGATGGATAGTTGGATAACCTAAATCTTTCCAACAAGTAATAGACATAATACACATAGAGGCTCCTTCGATAATTACTATACAAAACACTCATTTGGTTTTGACAAAAAATGGTATTTGGAATGCTAGTTGATGTGGGAGTCTAGGTATATGACTTTCAAGATCAAAGATAATTAGATTAGAATCCTAAGAATCAGTTACTCCAATATATGAAAAAAGTAACTTTGTTTGTGTTGGTCATGTTTGCAGCACTTCAAGAGCTGACATTGTTGAAGGAGACATCACCAGGTCTTCAACAATGTTGTAGTTCTGAGCAGCTCTAGCATGTGGGTTGAAAGCTGATTTTCGAACAACACCTTTGGGAGGTGATCAAATCATCATGTCAGGGTTTGGTTTCTTAATTTGTAATGGTTCAAAAGGAGAAGGAATTGAAGTGGAAGGTTGACTAGATGGACTAGCATCGTTTCCATTTACTACAGGACCCTTAGATCCATAATCTTTAGATGTTGTTGCTACCATAATTTGCAAAGACATCATCATGATATCTACCGATATGGAAGAAGAAGGTGGATTATGTGAAACCATTTTAATATCTTGTGAAGGAAAAATATCCTTCAAAATTGCAGGAGTTGGAGAACCTTTTATAAATTTGCTAACCTCTGCCTCATGTGGGCATTCCTTTCATATAATGATCTTCATTACAGATTAGAAAAGGATAAAGAGGTTTCTTTTTCTCGTTAGTATGTTCAGTTTTAGTTGATTTCTCTCTCTAAGAAGCACTATGCTTTGTTTTACATTTCCCCTTGCTTTTACCTCTGGATGGTGTTGGGTAGCAGAGGTCCTGTGTAACAGTTTTGGCGCTTGAAGCCTGTAAGTTAGGATAAAAATATTGTAAATCTCCGAAATATGTGGAGCACGAAATGTAATAGTTTTCCGCCTGAGAAATAAGATAGAATAATAAGAAGTAAGTCGGCCTGCCCATGGTCCGCGGACCATGGGAATGTATAAATAAAGGTGGCATTAGGGGGAAAAAGGTAGTTTTTAGTTTTTGATAGATCTAAGTGCTATGGGTTTGGAAGGATAGTAATCTCTGCATCTATAAGTTCGATTTGAGGGTGTTTTTGGGTAAATAGAGGCTCTGCAGCGATGTGCACAGAGGCCTAGTAGAGTCCGCAACTATGTGTGCTGACCCCTACAACTGAGTGCACAGGGTAAATCTGGTTGTATTAGTGATAGAGTTGAATAAAGATAAGTTTGTCCTAAAATATTGTGTTGATTCTAAAATATTGTGGATTTGGTTAATTTATGGTTGATATATCTGTTCGATCTGCGCATGTATGCTTATATTATGAGTTTATGCAAATATGTATCTTTTCTGGGTGCGTGAATTGGTTATCTCTAGTAAATGTTTGCTTAAAGACCGTAAACAGTAGATATAATTAGTAACAAACTTAGAAATAATAAATATTAAGGAATTTCCTTGTTCCGGATCTACACAGAAGCAGATTGGCGCAAGGCCACAACACGGCGCACAGACCTTCTAGACCACATCAAGACATCCTAAGGGTGTGCAAACCTAGTTCCAGCACCCTCCCTTGCTACCTTGGGTGAGACCTCAGTCTGCGCTCCTTGGGTTGTTGCCGAAAGGGCCAGTAGCGGCGGGATTTGTTTGGTTAAATAACTCTTCCGAACCTAGGTCTGGACCATATAAGCCAACAAATGGTTCTGTTGTCAGGACCGGGATCTACCTAAGGGACTTCTGATGCCAGGATGCTGAAATCCTATGAAGAAAGAGTCTAAGGATTGATTGAATCAGGAGCAGTACGGGTTCACAGAAGGCCCTAGTGCACGGACGTGCAAACCAGTAGTTAAAATATGATGAGTGTGATTCAGTTGCCGGTATTCAAAGGAGTAGGAAGCGAAGATCCAGAACAATTTTGGTTCATGGTAACGGTAGTATGCGAAGCACACAGAGTTATGGACGACAACATCAGAAAGGATACCCTGGTTAGCGCACTGCAGGACCACACACTAAGGTGGTATATAAAGTACTCAAGTGATCACCCGAATGCGAGGACATCAGATATCTAGGCTGAATTGAAAAAATAATTTAGCTGGAAAAAATAAGAAATGTAGTCAATCATAGGGTTCAAGGAGATCGTGATGATGCCTGGTGAAACTCCGTGGGATCTAGATCAGAGATTGAAAAGTACAATCTGCGAGGCAAACATGACGCTGTCAGATGTGTGGCACTGCACATGGTTTGTGGCATCATTGACACCACATCTAAGGACAGTGCTGTCACAACAAAATATCTCAACCTAGGCTGAAGCATTAGATATTGCGATGAGGTTGCATGAAACTCCAATACAGGATTCAGGGTTGGGATTCAACAAATCCACGTGCAAATACAAAATCTATGTTTAGAAATGCAAAACTTAAAAAAGGAAAGGTGCCCCAGCCAGAGGTCTGGGAGGAAGTGTGGTGTATAAAGTGTAGAAGCCAGGGTCATGATAAGGATCAATGTCCAGTTTTTGTGAACTATGTGGCAACGGGGGGGCCAATGCCATTACGACCAAAGGCACAAGTAGGGTCAAGCGCAACACCCTCGCTCTGGTGTGCAATCTGCCAGGTGGGAGGAAAGCACAACACGGACAACTGTCATCTACTACCAAAATTTAACCAGACCCCTTAGCAGTTATTTTGCAACTTTTGTAGATTGGTGGGCCACAAGGAGCGAGACTGCCATAGTTATCAATTATTAATGGACCAGTCACTTACCTATAGAGTGCAGATTGAAGCGTGAGGTTAGGATCCAGCCACATCGATAGCGTGCGATGGGTTCTGTTAGCACTTGAAATTTCACCTCAGGTTGAAAAGGCAAATCTCAAAAGCTACATCAAACCATTCAGCCTCGTAGCTAGCCCTACGGGGCAGGAGAAGGCTCTCTCCGGTCAATCACGATAGATCTTCAATGGGATGAGATGACCAACACGGTAGCGCTGATATTAGGCTAGTAAACTGATTTGAAGGTTGATTTGGGGGTTTTTGGGGTTTTTGGTGGCAAATTGAGGAGCTGCAATTTAGGGTGCGGGGATTGGACACAGTTTCTGCAGGGGGGTCTTTGGGGCGAGGTAGGAGCTTGTATTGATGTCTTTAGCTGAAGTGGGTGATTAGGAAGAAAGATAAGAAGGCTAAAGAGAGAAAACAATGAATCTGAATTCTCTTTAGATAGTAGAAAACATAGAAATTAAACAAATTTAAAAGTAGAGCATGGCAAGCATGAATTCTAACTATATCACTTCATTTGTTTAATATGCAGTAGTATAGAAAGGAAATGAATCACATAACAAAGATTAAAATAACATGAAGAAACACACCATCAACACATGAGTCCACAAGAATCCCAAAGATGACTGCAAAACCCTGGTCTTCCTTAGCCAAAAATTGCAGAGATACAAGTGATAATACAATGATAGCTTCTCCCTCAAGAGTCCAACCATGAAAATGAGCAAGAAAGTACATAATATAGATGATCTAACCTCTTTCGCTGCCTCCATGGGTCGAGCTCACTATCCTAGGAGCTGTTTGAACAACTTCTAAACTAAGCACTACAAAATAGGCAGTCAAAACAACTTGCCTCTATAAACTTGGAAACCAGTTCATATAGTCAATTTTTACCCTTTACATGAGAGAAACTTCTAGAAGAGTTAAACAAGAGTAAAACTATCCAAAAAGTGTCATAATTACAGTCAAGAGGACCACCATCGACCTCAGAAAGTCAAACTGGAGCTAAACTGCAATTTCTGAGCTGAACTGGTCAAATCTGGCAAAGTTCCCTCAACGGGTCGCGCACATCTTCCTCAACAGGTTGCGCACTTTGGAGCCCTGTTTGGAGGCCTTCCCGGTGTCATAATGAGGTGTAGGATAGCTCTTTGGAAAGGTATCTGAGTCTACTTTCCAACCCAACCAGAATTTTTGGATTTGGAGGTCATTTTCCCAGTCAAAAGTCAATTCTCCCAAGACTACTTCTGCAGCTCAAAAAAGGGGCAGAAAGTCAAAATTTGGCTGTATTTTGACCTTTTGGAGGCCCAAAACTCCATGAAAACTCAAGTCCATCCATAGGCATGTGTAAATTTGCATGAAAAATCCAAAAATGTTGATTTTTTGCAAAACGGAGCTACGATGACAAAGGGTCTCACCGGGGGTGAGACCCGTTGAGAAGCCAAAACCTGTAAATTTCCCAAAAATACCAAAATTACCCAAAATTCTCCAAAATTTTTGGGATTTGTGTTGTAGCTGATGCTAATGAGTGCCATGATCCTTGAGGGATGCCTCAGCCAAGATACGGAGTGGATTTTGCCTTTTTCTCCGTTTTAGTGCCTCGGTCAACCTCCTTTGGAACATTTTCATTTTTGCCTTGCAAACATGCATCCTCGCCCAATAGTGATTCTTCATGTTCCTTAGCAACTTTTTCTCTTGGTTGGTCTTAGCCAACAGCCTCTCCAAGTGAGCATTCTCCTGAATGAGCAATGACTCCCGGTCAGCAGGCAATGGATCACCGGGCCTCCTACGGTTTGGGACTCGGTCACTACGAATCCTCCAAAGCTCATCAAGCGCCTTCTCCTCCTCTAGCTGTGTGTTCCACTGCTCTAGATAAGTGATGGTCCATTGAGCACCCTCGATTCTCCGCTGCAAAACATCATTCTCGGCCCTGAGATGCTGAATGATCTCCTTTGCCTCTTGGCTAGGAGAACTGGCCTCGAGATCAATCACTGGATCCTCATGAATGATGGGCTCTTTGCCCCTCTGCAGTACCTGTGCTGGTGAAGAAAGCGAGGCCCCTTCCACCTGATGTGGAGATAACACTCGTTGATCTGAAGATGAAGGCGAGACCCCTTCCACCTGCTGTGGAGATAGTACTCGCCTAGTTGCTGCAAATAAGGCCCTTGGGCCTTTCTGATATGTGACCAAAGGAATGGAGCTGACATGTCGGGTGACGGGAGAATCAGGCTGCTGAGATGGTCCTCCCTCCTCATGAATGGCCTCCTGATGTGGCTGAGGTGGCACTGTGAAAAAATCATGGGAGATGAACTCCTCCCATGAGATGCCCTGCTGAGTCAACTGATGTGAGACTATGAGCTGAATCAAACAATAATGGCAAAGGCTCCTATACTGCTGAGCCGAGGTCTTCCTCTGCAACATGGGCACCATCCTCTGAATGTTATGAAACAAGAAGACCGGGAGGTTCATCATCCTCACTTGGGTGAAATGCATCAAAAGGTGAATGTGATATGAATACACCTGTGAAAACCTGCCCTCACAGGTAAAGTAATGCATAATAAGTCTCATGAGGGGAGCATACTCGCTCCGGAGAAATCTGAATGGGAAAACACCCGTCAACAGTCTCACAAATGATGGCCGGACATAGGGCTCAAAGTGAACAAAATCAAGTAATCTGCACTTAGGCCACACCTCACCCACATTTGGTATCCCTGTAGCCTCTGAGATCACCTCAGGTGTCAATGTGAAGTTCACCCCTGCAAGAGTGACATGTCCATCATGGAGGTGTAATACAAACAAGCGGGCCAACTCTCTATGATGCTGAATCTGAGAGATCCTCTCACAAAACTGATAGCAAGACATGTACTGGAAGTAATTCACTGCCAAAGGACAGGCCTGTAATTCTGCTAAAGAAGTAGGCTCTTCCCGCTTATGATGTCCTCCCTTACCTCCTCTACGAGGCCTCCTCTGTTCCTCAACCTCTGTAGATGATGAATGGTCATCACTTTGCTCATAAGTTTCAGTTTCTGACATAGTTTTGGAGAAAAGTGGACAAAATGAACCGCTGTCTCTGCCTGCAAAAAGTGTTGAAATCTATGCTCGACCGATTGAGAAGATTTGAAGGGAGATGAAGAAGTTTGTTTGAAGTTTGATTGCAAACAGCTGAACGGGTCGCGCAGGCTCCCCAACGGGTCGCGCACCGCCCAACGGGTCACGCCCGTTGAAATTTTGAACTGCTGGAGTGCCCTGGACGGGTCGCGCACCGCCCAACAGGTCGCGCACCGGCTTGAACGGGTCGCGCACCTGCTAACTGCCCGAAATCACTGTGTTTTTGCCTCTTTCGCCTATCACTCTCTCACAACCTCTCTTGCAAGCTTTAAAATGCACAATGAGAGTGAAAGGAGGGAATATGACCTTTTATAATCTTTATTTGAAAAAATTTCATCCATAAACCCACTTTATAAAGTCTATTTTGACACTTTTTTAAAACACTGATTTTTTGGTTTCCTTTATCCTGAAGTTGACTTTTTGAGTGCTTTGACTTGATTCTTTTTGTAGGTAGATCATCTGAGGGACTGTGGCAAGGGGACCAGGGTTGTTGCTGCCTTTTTGAAGACTTTTTGGAAATTTATTCTTTTTACAAAAAATTATCATGACCTTGGCTTTAAAAACAGAGTTTTTAAATCCAAGGTTAGAAATGAACTGTATATGATGAAAAAATCAAAGGAACATGTTTACCATCCTCCCTCTGGCTTGCTGGGGACTCAAGGATTTTCAGAGACATGACCTTGCAGAGACAAATTACCAAAACCCTAGACCTAGAATTTTGACATTAAGACACATCAAGACAAGCTTAAAAAACTCAATGACTGATATGACCTGATCCAGCAAAGCCAAGAGGGGTATGAATTGACCAGCTCCTCCATCAGGGTTATGGCATGCCTAACGGGATGCAAACTTTGACACTGATGAGACACCTACTAAATGCAAATGCAAAGAGATTTGATCACTAATGGAGGGCTTTCAATACCGACACTAACAGGTTCCAGGGATGTTGGCGAGGACGGGGAGGAATGGGGCCAGGAAGGGGTTGCAAGCAGCTAATCTGTTACAACTGCAGAGGATCAGGACACTAGACGTGGGACTGTAACAACCTGACCAAAATATCGTGCCTTTACTACGAGCAACTCGATCATGAAATGATATATTACCCCACATTGATAGCACATATATGGGAGAAGAGGGTAGCGCAATCGATGATGAAAACGATTGTCCAAATGATGAGGGCTGAACCTCGTGAGGAAGACCCCAACATAAACATGGTGCTCAGAAGTGGTGCAACTACAGGGGAAGATAAGAGGAAAGTGACCAAAGACAATGTCGGGGTTCACAAGGAAACATATCTGGAAGATAGGAAGAGCTTCGCGGAAGTCTCTACCCTAGGTAGTAAGGATCAACTTGAGTCGGAGAGGGATCCCTCAATGCTAACTACATTTTTAGAGACATGTATGAAATTGCTTCATGATAATCAGGTGGTTAAAGGATTACAAGAATTGATAACTAGGTACGTAGGGTCGGGGGAACCTTGCGTGGTTCGAAAATTGGGAAAACAAGCATCACGGAATGGGCGAGAAATGTGGCTAACGATGCAAATTGGCGACTTTGAGATGGATCAGATCATTCTGGACTAGGGCTCAGATGAAAATATACTACCTAAACAGACTTGGGAACACATGGGCAAACCTACACTACAATGCTCTCCTATTCAATTGTAGATGGTGAATCAATAGAAAATGCTGCCCATGGGAAGATTGTAAGGAATTATAGTAGATATAGAAGGCGCGAGCACCCAAACAGACTTTGAGGTAATAGAAATCGTGGATGAAAGTATCCCATATCCTGCGTTTTTAGGTATAGTTTGGGCCACGGATATGAATGGGGTTATTAATTTAAAGAAGTGGAAAATGATATTTGAGAAGAAGTCACTCCACGTAGTCATTCCGCTAGACCCAGCTGAAGGATTGTGTTACATTGAGCCTGTGTGCGACGAGGGAAGTGATGATGAGTTAGATTGTATCTACAAAATTACCACACGAAATCAAGATTGGGTTAATCTGACTGTGGAAGGAAGAATATCATGAGGGCATGCAGAATCCTGCACTGAAGATTCAGATGAGGAAGATGAGTGGTGGCATAATCAGTTGAATAGGGTAACCAATATGATGACTAAGTTGTTGTATTGCGTCAAAGCTCAGGATTGCAAATTGCCAATGTATGATGGGCTCATAGTAGTAGAGGAATTCCTAACCAAATTTGAAACTATGGTTCTAGAGCCCCAACAATTTGATGTGTTGCGATGGGCATTGTGTGCAACACCTGTGCATTGGTGGGGAACACATGAAGGAACTTTTGACGACTAGCGCAGCTGTAGGTGCATGATTCAGATAAGATTTGGGAACCCGAAACTATGAATAACTAAGAAATATGATGGACTTGATGACCCACACATGCACCTTACCAGATGGATCCGAGCCTATGGAGAAGACCCTCAGCCGAAGTGGGTACAATTATTTTATCATACCCTGGATGTCATTCCAAGGAACTGGTATACTGAAACTGAGCTTCGACATGGTACATGCGAATGGGATATCTTGCGCGAGGGTTTTTTGTTAATGTTCCTCTTTGAAGATAAATGGATGGATATGGTGGATGATGCGTTGCAGTTGGTGAAGGCTGCTATCTTCAAAATACCACTGGAACTAGAAGAAATCGTGCAGCCAGACAGGTCGAGATAGTTGAGACAGGCCCTGCAATGTTACAATGTGTAGGTAGAAGATGATGAGGATGACCCTAGGAATATCAATATTCCAGAAACATAGGGGAGTCGCGAGGTTCGCGGACCAGAGATCGAGGATCCAGACATCACCGCACCATTGAAAACGAAATAGATAAACATTGGAACGGAGGAAGAGCCGAAGTATGCAATGCTGGGGAACTATTGAGACGATGCCATAGTGGAGAAGGTCATCGAATTGCTTCGAGAATATCAAGACTTATTCCCGACTAAAATCACGGAGTTGAAAGGGATCATCTGTGACTTGGGAGTGATGAAGATAACCTTGAAGTCGGATGCAAAGCTAGTTAAGCAACAACCTTACCAGTTGAATACAAAATACAAAGTGAAGGTCCAAGAAGAATTGGACAAGATGCTTGCAGATAGGATAATTGAACCCATGGAGAAGTCCCACTAGGTAAGTCCTATGGTTGTGCAGGAGAAAAACAGAAAGGTGAAATTCACATCTGCATGGATCTTCAGAAGCTCAATGATGCATGCATTAATGATCCATTTCCGACGCCATTTATAGACGAAGTACAGGAAAGTGTGGGAGGACAGGAAGCCTACTCCTTTATGGACGACTTCTTAGGGTACCACCAGATCAAGATTGCACCGGAGGATAGGAGTAAAACAACGTTCGCTACTGAATGGGGCTGTTTTTAGTATACGGTGATGCCCTTTGGACTAAAGAATGCATCGGCAATATTCTCACGTATTGTGGTAGCAACATTCAAAGAGTTTATACACAAGTTCTTAGAAGTATATCTTGATGATTGGACCGTGTTCAGGCTGGTTAAGAAACATACCACAAGCTTATGGTTAATGTTGGACACTTACTGACGGCACCAAATTGCGCTTAACCTAAAGAAGTGTACTTTCCTCATCCCTTTCGGAAACCTGCTCAGCCATGTGGTTTGTAAGCAGGGTCTAATGGTGGATCCGACAAAGATTGCTGTCATACTCAACCTGCAAGCACCGCAAAGTGTCAAACAACTACACGCCACACTAGGACACACTGGTTAGTATCGGAAGTTCATAAAAATCTATGCACAAATCATGGCACCAATGGAATAATTACTGAAAGAGGATGCTACATATTGCTGGAATGAAGAATGTAACAAAAGTCTGGAAGCGCTCAAGGAAAAGATGGCATCAACCCCTATATTGGTCTTTCTGAAGTGGGACATCAAATTTCATGTGCATGTGGATGCGTCGTGTATCACGTTGGGAGCAGTACTCACACAGGAAGGAGTTGAAGCAATCGATCAGAAGATCACATTTGCAAGTCGACAATTGTCAAAAGCTGAGAAGAACTATTCCTCTACTGAATGAGAAGGATTGGTGATGGTATATGCACTCCAGAAATACCACAACTACTTGCTTGGAGGACAATTTAAGATGTATACTAACAACTCTGCACTAAAATACATAGTGAATAAGCCTGTGTTGGGGGGGCGCATTTGTAGGTGGTTGCTATTATTTCAAGAATATGACTTTGAAGTTGTCGTAAAGGCGAGACGTCTAAACGCAGGCCCAAATCACCTATCCCAAATTGAGAACGGCGAAGAGCCCACAAACTTAGAGGAAGGACTATCATATGCACAAATGTATGTGGTGCACATCGTGGATGGCCATTTTGAGGATATAATCCATTTCTTAACCACAGGAACCATGCCGCAGGGATATTCTATTCAGCAAAAGAAAGAATTGGTGATGCACGCAACATATTTTATTGTTATTGTAGGGCACCTCTACAAAATGGGCAACGAGGAAATATTACGCAGATATGTACCTGAATTTGAGGGAGGACAGATTTTGACTGAAGCACATGGGGGGGTTGCTGGAGGACATTATGCAGGCCGCACCATAGCACAAAATATTCTTCGCGCCAGACTATGGTGGCCAACTCTACGTCAATATTCAAAAGCATACTGTCAGGCCTACGACGTATGTCAACGGACTGGGAAACCATCGCGGAGGGATGAAATGCCACTCAAGCCACAGATGACACTACAACCATTTGAGAAATGGGCAATCGATTTTGTGGGGCTGATCACACCCCCAGGAAAGACGAGGGCACGGTATATCATCACAACCACAGAGTACTTGACCTTATGGGTGGAAGCACAACTGGTTAAAGACTACACGGCCGCTAAAGTTGTGAAATTCTTGTTCGAGAATGTGTTAACGCGATTTGTATGCCCGAAAATTCTAATGAGCGATCGCGGAATGCATTTCCTGAATGAGACTGTCACCACGCTCACTGAGGAATTTCAGATGTACCATCAATAGAGTATGCCATATCATCCATGAGAAAATGGGACCATTGAAGCATTTAACAAAATTTTGGAGATAGCATTGACCAATGTATGTAATGCACATCGCAACGATTGGAATTTATGCATATCTGTTGTGTTATGGGCATACTGAACAACATGCAAGAAGTTGGTAGGCCAGACACCTTTCCGGTTAATCTACGGCAAGGAAGCCGTCATGCCCATGGAATACATTGTACCTAGTTTACGAATAGCAACAGTGATAGGCATGGTAGACCATGCGGCTTTGGAAGAGAGGATCGCAATTTCTAGCAGGATTTCATCAGCAAGTACAAAAGCAGCGAGATAAGGCTTGGCATGATCATCACATCAAGATGCACACATTCAAAGAAAATGATCTAGTATTACTATATGACAACAAGTTCGATAAATTCCCTAGTAAGCTCCGCACGCACTGGTTGGGACCTTATGTAGTCAAAGAAGTTACAGATGGAGGCGCAGTCCATATTGCTAAGCTCAATGGGGACCCCTTCCCAGGAAGAGTAAATGGTAGTCACTTGAAGCTCTACACGGGTGGGCCAACCACCTAACTAACCACCCGCAGGACAACCTCACCACTCCATCCAGTTGAAGGAGAGCGCAAGATGTTAAAATAGTCTAGGGAGCAGCTGCATGACAACCTGGGTGCACATAGATTTGATCTGTCACAAGGGTCGTGGTTGCATGAACAATTCTACGCTGCTACGTTGACAAGCAAAGAGGTGACCGTTTCTATCACTATTCATGACAAGATGTTTAGGTTATGGCGAAAGGGAGCGGGTAGCAGGAAATTAAGAGACGAAGTAACAACGCAGGCTTAGCACGAGGGCAACAGAAAAGGCGGGAGCCAATGAATTTGAATTTCGAGACACTTATGCATCATAGGGGGGCATCCACTGAATGAGTTACGCTTCTGAGAACTGTAAGATATTGTGCCTTCCAGTCGCTATGGAACTATTCATTCTCTACGCTCGAGGAGTAAGGCCGAGGGTTGTGATTTGGCCATTGGAGGCGTCAGGATTTTTGAAAAGGATGGTGTTGAAAGTTGCGGGCACTACAGAGAGTTCAACATCGACGGTAGGGGATGTGCTGGAAACTTATAGACAGGAAGCAGAATTGGTATGGATGTCGCTGCCTCACCCATGGACTGGATGGCAAACCATGAAAGATAAGGGAAAGGTTGTAAATACAGAGAAAAATGGTGGACTTGTAGTTAATATGTCGTCTCGGATGCACCTTGAAGATTGGGATCGCGCAAACAGTAGCAATGGTCTTGCAAAAGTGCAACACAAGATGCAACAGAAAGTGCGTACAAAAGATACGAAATTGGAAAATGGCTACGTTGGTATGAGGACTTCCCGTATGTGGCACCCCAGCTAGAGCTAAAACCCTATGAGGGGGTGTTCTGTGTTAACCGAGTAGAGTAGAATGAGCAGTATCGATTTTGTGAAGTGGTAGCGACACTGGAGTAGGAGCTGGAAGAAGCATTGCAGGAAACAAAGAGGGCGCAATACGTCACTCACAAGAAGGTGAACCATGGAGCCTAGGGAGTGTGTATCGCCGCACTAATGAGTGACTCGGGATGAGTCATGATGATTGTGTTGGGGGCCTGTTGGGTAGCAGAGGTCCCACGTAACAGTTTTGGGGCTTGAATCCTGTAAGTTAGGATAAAAATATTGTAAATCTCTGAAATATGCAGAGCGAAAAATGTAATAGGTCGAGTCAAAGGGTTGTTTGCCCAAGAAATAGGATAGAATAATAGGAAGTAAGTCGGCCTGCCCATGGTCCACGGACCATGGGAATGTATAAATAGAGCGTGGCTCTAGGGGAAAAAGGTAGTTTTTAGTTTTTGATAGATCTAAGGACAGTAATCTCTGCATCTATAAGTTCGATTCAAGGGTGTTGTTCGGTAGATAGAGGCTCCGCAGCTGTGTGCGCAGAGGCATGGTAGATTCCGTAGCTATGTGCGCAGACCCCTATAACTAAGTGCACAGGGTAAATCTGGTTGCATTGGTGACAAAGTTGAATAAATATAAGTTTGTCCTAAAATATTGTGTTGATTCTGAAATATTGTGGATTTGGTTAATTAATAGTTGATATATCTGTTCGTTCTGTGCGTGTATTCTTATATTATGAGTTTATGCAAATCGATATCTTTTCTGTGTGCGCGAATTGGTTATCTCTAGTAAATGTTTGCTTAAAGACCATAAACATTAGATCTGATCGGTAACAAACTCAATAATCATAAATATTGAGGAATTGCCTTATTCCGGATCTACGCGGAGGTAGAGTGGCACAAGGCCACAGGACGGCACGCGGACCTTCCAGACCACATCAAGACATCCCAAGGGTGCAAAAACCTAGTTCCAACACCCTCCCATGCTACCTCGGGTGAGACCTCAGTCCATGCTCCGCGGGCTATTGCCAAAAGGGACGGTGGCTACGGGATTTGTTTGGCTAAATAACTCTTCCGAACCTGGGTCAGGCCCATATAAGCCAACAGATGGTTGATTCTTGCAAGTAGATGATTCTATGGCATTAATTTCAGAAGTAGTTTCTAGAGAAAGGTTTTCACTGGGTGAATCTTATATAGCCAAAGTCTGAGTGTTTTTAGAATTATTCTTTTTACCCTTAGACTGATGGCTGACAAAACCAATTACACCATGAATGGTGTTAGATCCTATAGGAGTTGATTTTAGTTGATCTAAGATTGTTGGGTGAGGTAGATTTGGGATTTTCTTGTACAAGGTGCCAGATTGTGTATAGACTAGGTCTAAGTACTAGGCACGAGCACTTACCTTCTCTTCCATTACAACACCTCCTTTAGCATAATCCAACCATTAATATCGGTAAGTAATGGTTTTGTAAGCCATTCAGCCAAAATTTGATTTGGAATATAAATATTGACTAAACGATGCCTACGTCTCCATTCATGTATATGATCCAAAATGTAAGTATAAGTCAATTGTTTTAGGGAAGTCAAAAGTTCAGTACTAGTATCATATCGAATTGGTAGCTAAAATGTGTCAAAATTTTTGTTTCTAAAGAGTTGAAATTATGGAAAGAAGCACGGGTAACTCATTGTACCATTTTTTTGTTGAACCAGTCAAATTTCATTGGAAAAGGTGTAATATGATAGAATCATCGATCAATGAATTTGACACACACCAAAGATTAATGTTATTTGATGGGTCCTCTCTTGATTTATCTTCAAACTTTGATATATCACTCGGTAACTTAGTAGGAATTGTCGTCCAAAATGGGTAATAATAGATAGTATCATTCATCAATCAGAATCAATATGGAAAATCTAAGGTTGCAATGAACGGTAACTTTCGGTTGAAGTCTTGTTGAGGATTTTGATAACTCTGAGGGTTAAGTCCAACTCTTGGAGGAGGATACTCAAGGTATCCTGAAATAGCTTGTGTGGTTGGTATTTTCATTTCTCCAGGGTAACCAGGGTGAGTCTTACTAGGTTTTTGCTGAAACAGAATTTGAAAAGTATGACCAAGGTATGGTTGACTCTAGAAAAGTGGACTTTGAACCATTTGGCCCAAGTAGTATTAACCCTATGAAGGTTGACTTTGTAAAGGCTAACCTTGAAAAATTTGACTTTGAAAAAGTTGGCCTTGGAAAAATTGACCTTGAAAAGGTTGCCTTTGAAAATTTTGACCTTGAAAAGGTTGGCTTTGAAAAGCTTGACCTTGAAAAGGTTGGCTTTACATTATCCATACACTAGGTTTTCTGATAGGAATCTATGTGGTAGACTGGAAAGTAGGACTATTTTGATAAACAGATGCTTGAGGGATAGCCTATGTAGGTTGTTGAACCAATATTTGAGGCGTAACTTGGAAACTGATTTGTGATACTCACAGGATAGGTGTTTGAGGTGAAGTTGGTGTTATGCTCCTATACCAATAGGTGTCATATTTCATGATTGACTGGTAAAAGTCCCTAATATGTTCATCCTTTCCCTGCTGCAAAGGTTTCCCATAATTTGGAAAAATAAAAAGTTGAAAAATGTAAAGAGGGTATACCCTAAAAGAAAAATCAAAGGGTGAAAAGATAAATGGTCAAAAGAAAAATGAAAGAAATGAACCCCAAATGAAAGGACCATGAAAGTATGCTAGTTCAAAATGCCACTACTATTCTATTTTTGCAAACAATCTGATTGTGTGCAATTGGTTAACTTTTGCCAAAGTTTATAAATGGCCAAATAGCTTAATCTTGGCTGGTTCATGTTTCAATTTCCTGTTTTAAGAGATAGAGAATAAAATATGTCCAAACTGTTCAATATTGGTAGACAAATAGTTAGGTAGAGAAGCAAAGGAGCTCAATTATTAAACCTGAGCCCTTGGATGTGATAAGGGTAGATCTAGATAGGTTTGCAGTCAAAAGAAAAGAGGAGAATGAGGGTTTGCCAGTCCAAGTGCACCCAAAGAAAAAGAAGAAAAAATGTTAGGTACTACAGGCTGGGTAGGTAGTTTTGATGTTGCAAAAAGAAACTTGTGATAAGTTTTGTCTCTCAGAATGATTAAAATCCTACTTCTATCATAGGTACTATGGCAGAAGCATGACTAACTCTCCTTCATCCTTTCTCCAGATCATTTACTAATTTTCCCCAAGGTGTTGATATCTACTTAATATCCCTCTTAAATCACTTCATCTCATTGCAAAAAAAACTTAATTAAAATCACATTTTTCTTAGGCGCAAAGCCACATTTCTGGTGTAAAACCCTTTTCATTCCCTTTTGCCTAAATTTTGCAACATTATGCTTAGCGCGGATTTAATTTCAAAAAAGCTTCATATTAACAAATTAACCGTTATTATATTAAATCCCTTGTAATTCTTCCCAATCCCCGTATTATGTATATATAGATATATATAACCCCCAAACATTAATATTCCCCGCCCCGGTTTAAATATAAACCATATCACTGTTTAAAATTTGGAATTTATAAGTTCACCCAGAACTTATTAATAACCCTCCCCACACGCAATTTTAAAAGTTAATTGACATTTGGTTAATTAACAATCTAATCACCCCACACCCAATCAAATTGTGCCCGATATCATTAACCTAACATTAATTGGATGGGCCCCCGCGTCGTAACCCTGAGCCATCTCTGACATTCCGTCAACCGTCAGATCCGGGCCCGCTCATCCAATGGCCCATGATCATATCGCAAGCCACTCCGCTGCTATACTTTAACTCCCAGGGAGCCGGAGGTATTGCCGCCATACCAGGGACACGCGTCCACTTCCCACCATGCTCGCTGCCTCTTCGCCCCAAACCACTCTGGCCCATAAGCGGTGCGGGCCAATACCGCTTACCGCCCTCCCGCTGACCCCACCCGCTGACATCATCACCACATCACCATCGCATCATCCTCCCGTACCCCTGCATCACGACAAGACGTCACATACCGATGACATCATTTGACCAAAAAGTGCCAAAAAGCCCCGCGAAAGCCAAATTTTGTTAAAAAGTCGAGAAACTGTCATTTTTGCCCATTTTCATTCATTTTTCTCCGGGAAACAGTTTCATGCAAACTATGTCCAAGCAACTGCTCGAGCATACAGTTCGCCACCCGGCCAAACAAAGTCCAACATCCTACTCCGCAGCTCGTTGGTCAACCTGCAATTGCACTGTTCACCTCTAAAATACAGGTATTTACCCCATTTTTAACTTCCCAAACCTCTAATTTCATTTTTCCTCTATGAATTTTACCCAACAAGGCTAAATTCAAGTAAAATCAGTCCATAACTCTCAGAAAAAGACACCCAAAACTATTGTTTTGACCATTTTCCTATAGAAGCCCGACCTCTAGTTTAAAAACACAGAGAACTGAACATGGAAGCCCTTGTGGCCCTCAATGTTGCGCCCCTCAATGCGCCTCATAAAGACCTGGATTGGTTACCCTTGGCTGACAGATATTTTCAAATAAAAGAGTTATCTGGCAACATGAACCATCTCTAGGCATTTTGCCGAATTAGGAATGGTCATCTGAGCAACTCTGATATCTATGGAATATGGGAATCTAATCTCCCCAGGTATTACATTCCCTCAGTCAATGTGTTCCCAGATATTATTCATCATTGTTGTGCAAACTATGACCCTGTCAATAAAGCAGTTATGACCCATCCCAAACTGTTCTCTTCTACATAACTATTGAATCTATCAATGAGATGTTACACTTCCATCCCACTCAACACCTTGATCCTATTTCCATGGGATTTTTTCTTGAGCAAGGTTCTTAGTTTCCTAATTCAGAAATAACCCGGATCACTGAATTATTCATGAAATGAGATTGCCAGCCCCAAGGCCCACCTCCCTATGTACATGCCTGGTTTATTGAAACTGGCAGGCTTATTCTTGACATCATATCCTTTATCTTGGGATTCAAAACCAGTGAATTTGTTGATGAGACCATCTTAGTTATGTTGTCAATGTTTACTCCAGGACAGCCCCCTGCTGTCAAATATGATTATGCCTCTTTCATTGCCAATAAAATCAATGAGCAATTCATAAATCTAGACAGAGAAGGAGTCTTCAAGTATACTTCATTCATATAGCACCTTCTGTTATGTTATCAGCTAGACAATTTTTATTTGCCATCAGGAAATTAGATTCCAAAGGAGAGAGGAGGTCTGTGATCTTTTGGACCTCAGTCTTCCACAATGTTTATGAATCCCCTTATACCTACTGCGAATTCATTTCCAGCCTCCACTTTATTGATAGGAGCTCCTCCTCCTAGGCTCTCTAGGGATATAAAGAAGATTTTATAGCTCTCCAAAAACTACAGAATAGGTCACTGGTACCTCTACTAGAATCATACTGAAATCAGAATATATGGCTGTGAACTGTGCCCTTATAAGCTGCCCAAATATGTGCCCATGAGACTATTTGCACTGGAGTATTTCAAGCAACTTATCAATGCAAATTTTTCTCACCTTTGTAACGTAAAGAAAAAGGCTCATCTAAGAATAAGAAACCAATTAGGCCCTTTTATCATTAACAAGAGGGAGGCATGGGAAGATGCTGATAAGATATTGGGGGAAGACCTTAAATTGAAGAAAAGTTTCTGGTGGGTGCCATATGACCCAAATAGCTTTATAAGTGATATAAAAGTGAGAAACAGGCTATCAGCCTATAAATATTGTAGGATCCTTGAAATAGAGAAATTTTCTAATCAGGATGAGTGGGTAGAAGGTACATTAATAGAAGAACTTTCACAGCAAGAAAAGATGGATAAAACTATGAAAGATCTTAAAAAGGCCCTTGACCTGGACTCTTTTGGACAGGTATCTTTCAAGCTACTTTAGCAAACCAGATTGGGTACATCCTTTGTTGGAACTTCACAGTAGCTTGTACAAGAAACCAATGCACCAGGGATAGGGTCTTCTAAAGGCAAGGAAGTGGCAGGAACGAGCAGCAAGCAATGACTGATCAGCAAGGGAAAATTCCTTTGGTCCAGACCAAAGCAGCATAGATTCCTGCATTACAAACTCCTCTAAATGAGGAAAAAGGCAAGAAGAGAGAGACAAAGAAGAGGCCACACCCATCAGTGGACCTGCAGAACAACCACGTGTAAAAAGGCAAAGACTGAATCCTCTATCTGAAGAGGAAATCATTGAAGAAACAATAGAAGGTATAAAAGGTGAGAGGGTAACCAGCCAACATACCTCCCCAGTGATAGAGACATCAACTAGCTCACATAGGCAAGAGCTAGAAAGGCAACATAGTGTGGAAGTTTCATCCACTAGGCCACCAAGTAAGCAGACCTCTGACATCAAAAGAACATTCACAGAGATAAAGGCTAGAAGTGATCCACTAAGGCTGCAGATTTATAATCAATATCTTAAGATGGCCCCCACAAAACAGCAAAGATTAATGTCAGCATATGACATTAAGGAGGGAAAAATGATCATGAGATATTTTAAGCCCAAGGTGTAGCAACCCTAATCAGCAGTTGATTATATCAGGACAAATCTGGAGGTCTTGGCCAAGGACATTCATCTAATAGACCAGATTGAGCTACACAAACATAGTAGAGAGATGGTATATTCCATGCTAGCTGATAAAGCAATGTTGGCTCATAAATTGAAAAATTCCTTAAATAATACCTCTTCTCAGTTAGATTTAGAGAAAGCTTCTTCTCTAGCAAAGGACAACAGGATCAAAATCTTTGGAGGATATCATCATTGAACTGGGACATGATCCCAAAGATGTCAAAGGCATAAAAGCACTAATGAAGCAAAAGGAAGAGGACATTGATGCCCTCAGAAAATAGCTTAAAATGCCTCCTTCTATGCATCCATATACAACAGATGTTGTACAACAGAAATCTGAAGAGGACATGATGGACCTGCTCATGAGACTAAATGAGAGATTGAGTGAGACAGAGTAGGCATTGGAGAAAGCACTACGAGAAAAGTAGGGAGAGTCGACCTCCCAGCCACTTGAAGTAGTCCCAATAGTCACTACTGCCCCCTCCACACTTATAACAGCAGTGCCTCCCACTGTCTCGGCATCAACAGCAGAGATCACTACAGGTACCTCAGCAACAGCAACAACACCAGGCAGCAGTACCACTATGACTACAGAATAATTAATAAAGGCCATGGAGGAATTGAAACTCCAAGTATGAGAGTTGAGGCAAGTCAAATAAAAAATGGCAAAGGTTGAACAAAGTTATGATAAATCCAAGATGAATGTGGCAGAGAAAACAAGGGAGATCAAAACATTGGAGAACAAGGTGAGAGCATTAGAAAAGGACCTCTCTCTTTATAAACCTCTAGCAAAAATCAGGGGAATTTTGTGGACCAACATCACTCAATACCTTAATGATGTGTGGAGGTCTATCAAAACCATTTATGAGTAGATTGACTTGATAAGAGTGGCCCAATTGGAGATTCAAAAAACAAGAGACTTATTGGGACAGATGCCTGAGCAAGCTAACAGGCTAATACAATTTTTGAACACCAAGACCAGGGAAGAATTGGAAGCACTAGAAATTAAAGACAGAACAGGCACCATTCTAAACATCAAGAGAGTTCTAACCATGAGAACTCTAATGCAAAATTTGGACAGAAGATGCCAGGACATGCAAGTAGAGATTGATTCTTTCACAGAAAAGTTTACAGTCCTGCATCAAAAAGGTTTGCCAAGTCCTTTGGGAAGTAATGTTCATCTGATGAAAGACAAAGACTATGTATATAAATTGAATACATATGTTGTTAATCAAGTCAATACATCATCACTCACTTTAGGAGAAAAAGCACTTCCATCTGGCCAGGCCCTTTATGACAGCCTGGAAAATTTGTTCTACATAGAGCATGAGGTGAAGCATTTGTTCACCTTCCCACCTAATTTCTTCAGGTACACAGAAACTGACGAAACTTTGAGGAAGCTGCAGAGACATAAATTACCAGGACCGAAAAGGTGGCAAAACATGTTAGAGATCCTATAAATTTATCTTTGGTCAATGCAAAATTTTGGACCATCTACTATAATGCACAGAATAGAAATGAATCATAGTCATGCCGATCAAAGCGCATCACATCAGAGTTAAAGAAATTCTGGCCAAGGAAGAATAACTAGCAAAGAGTATCAGTGGAAAACAGTTGGGAGCCGACTCGCAGCACCTACCTCCATTACTTCTGATAAATACGCAACAACCAACACAACATCAAAGTTATTACATCAATTTATTATTCCCCTGTTTTTGATATTGTCTGTATCTATCTTTGTAAAACACATTAATGATCCCTAGATATTATTTTTATCAGATATTATGTAATGTATTTTGATGTTTTTGTATAAATACCCCCCAAACGAAGTATTTGGGGTTGGTTGAGTGGGAAGCATTCTCAGACTTCATTATAATTCTGAAGTTTTTGGAATAAAAGGCTATTGGAACCATTTTTATCTGGCTTACTGAATGAGGAATTGCTGCTAAGGACCATGCTATAGAATTCTTGAATAATATTATGGGTCAATAAGTCCCTTCTAACTTGTGTTTTACAGTTTCTATGTTTTATCATCTATGTTTCATGATCTGAATAATAGAGAGAAATAATAACTCAAAACTTGCTTGATTGCACTCTATATTCAGTCTTTGTTATTATCAATGTTTTCTTCAGAATTAGAATAAACAGTGAATTCTCAATTGCTCCTGTTTCCCCTGATTCTTTCATCTTGAATATTTGCTAAGGAATTCTTAACTGCTCCTTAACAGTACTCAGCCATTTTCCCTTTGTCAACATGATGAAGGATTCTTGATTTCCCTTCACCCATTGGCCCCTTTCCATCGGATTTCAGCCTACAAATTATTCCATGTTTGAGTACCTTTCTCTGTGACACCTTTCTCAATTCAGAAACCTAATCCAGGAAGTTGTCCTCCTTTGACTCCATCATGCCAAATGGACTGAAACTCTTCAGTTTTACTTCGTTGTTCTGTTGAATCTCCATTCCTCCAACCAAACACAAAACAAAACCCTTGTACTTCATAGCTAGCCTAATATACCTCAAAAAAAAGCTAAACTATAAAGAGAGAGCCCTCTCTGGATGCAGATTTGCTAGAATCTGTATCTGAAAGATTGGTCTGTGGTTACCTCGGCTGTATTCCCTTTCTTACAACTTTGGGGAACAACCTGAGTGATAACATCATTGGCGACTCAACTTGGGACCTCAATAATTATTTGTTACTGCTATTTATTTCATAAGCTACAGATGGAGCCTGAAATTTGCCAGGTAGCCTTTGAAACTATTTTTTCTATGCAATTGCAGGAGTAAATAAATGTTGCTTCAGTCTATCTCCAATCTAGTTCATATATTAAACAGTTGTCCCAAATACTTGATCAGTCCCTTGTTTCAATAGACCTTTAGGAAAATTCAAAACTCCCATATTTAAAACTTCCTACAAGATACTGTTAAAGTTTTATTAATAAAATATTTCAAGAAAAACCAAAAATATATTCATAAGATAGCTCCAAAGAAGAAGATCTGTTACACCAGATCAAATCCAAATCCAAATCCCCCACTTCTGTTTCAAAATCCTAATCAGATTCCTAAGATCCTTAAAGCTAGCAGAGCCAAGAACATCCTGCTAGTTCACACCTTGACACACATCAGCATAACCCTATCCAAACTGAGCTTACTTCTGGAAATCACAAATCCATTCTGCCATTGTTGTAGCTTCTTCAAGCTCACCATCAACACTTCAAGCCATCTTTTCCACTCCTCTATCTACAACATATATTTCCACTGTTATCCTTGCTCTTCTAGCTGTTACACTTATCTCTGCAAACATGGAAAATCGATATACTCCCCTGCAATTACCTGCAAATCCAGGGGCTATGCCTCAAAATTATCAAAGAAAAATCACCTATTTTGATGGTACTGGCACTTACACAGCTCAACAACATACTAAGAAGATGACTGATTGTTGTGGGGAAAAATGCCTATGCAGGACGATCCTATCCACCTAAGGTGTGACAGTGCCTTAGCAACAAATAGAAACAGCTACTCTGGTATTCTTCCTTTATGAATTAAGAATGAAGAGAGATGGATGGGTTAACTGGTGTCTTCCGTTTGTCCCTCGATCTAGTTTCTCTTCTCTTTGGGAGTTCCCAGCTACTTGCCTTCTCGCTCGCCCAACTTCAAGAGGTTTCTGCAAGATCACAAGAAGAGAACACTACACAAAGACATAGATTCATATTCATAATTAGTTCAGGATTAGAAATAAACTAAACATACTAATGCAATCATACATCAAAGATACACCAGTATATAGGAGAAACCAAGATAGCTTTATTTATGAATAACAAGGTTTAGGAAGAGATACAACCCAGAGGGCTCCAATCCAGCATCTCCTTCCTAGCAAATGAAATTCCTATCTTCACCTTCCCTCAAAGCATTAAGAACCCAATGATTCCAATCTCAAACCAACAGCAATTCTTTGCAATAACAAAATTCCAGCCTTCAGATCTCATGGAGGAGAGATCCATATATAGATGTTTGGAGAGAGGATGAGTCAGCTTGAGACCTAACTAGTGTCCTCTCCCTCTGTCAGTTCTTGCTTCCACTTGGAGATTGAGAACCTCTTACTCATCACTAGTCGAATTCACTGAGGCAAGTGTCATTGAGGAAGATTCTAGAAGCTTCCAGGGTCTTGACACCTTGTTGAATGAACTTTCCATTTGTCAATTCCCGCTCAACGCACCCTGGTAGTGCTTCTACCTGCATTGCAGTGCAGGTAGCCAGTGCAGACTTTGCATTTCAGCGCAGACAGCTAGTAGAGCCTCTGAACTGATCCTGAATTGACTTGTTTTTGAGCAGTTTCTGGTGGAGAACTTCTGTGAATTGCTGTGGTTTGTTAGCCTTGTTCCTCTAGGGGTAGGAACAACATGTTTAGGGTCTTTGGATCCCTTAGATTATGGACATTTCATGCTCAATGTTGTAAGGCACAAAAATGTCTATAACAGTTGCCCCCTAAAGTATGAGGTCGTTTATCGGGTGAAATGCTTTATCAGGAGGATCCGAAGTTCATTCATTGCTGGGAGGAGACCTGTAATAAGATACAATACAATAAATTATTTTTCATACTGCTTTCATGATCTAGCTGAGGCGGGCATTCCCATGCTCAGCTTTATAAATTCATTTTTCTGTACATATAACAGACAATCGTCTGATGGTAGACTGATAATTTTGATGAAATTATCATCCTTTGGGTAGGATGATTATCTGCTGCAATGATGTACATGTCAATGTCTTTATTTTTTCCTGAATATATATCGCAGCGCGGATGGATGAAACTAGATTCGGGGTCTTCAAACTCGTTCGATCTTCACTCTAAGTACAAGTCGATCCATGTGAGAAATGTTCTGGAGTCGAACATGGAAAGACATCGCTTGATTACCGGTCAATGAGGTAAACAGTTATCAAGCGCGAGAGGAATCACCGATAATGATAATGACCCTCAAGGTACTGCAGTACAATTCACGTGGTGTGAATAAAGGACTTGGCGTCGAACACCACGCAAAATATTTCGGTCGAAGGTCATTGATGTATACCTGTCGCCGGAAGTGAGAAACTTGCCATTGAGGCATGCAAGCTTCAAAGTACTGAAGGGGTTATTCCTAGATCAACTTCTTGGATAATGAGCTGATGTCGACAAGAAGCGATCCGTCAAAGGAGGGCCTTAATGAATCCCACACCAGTGACACAGAACGGAGCAAATGATTTTGATGGAGGTGAAAACGATCTGATGACATATGATTCAGGATGGCGGTCATGAAAAGATGAAGGATAATGTATGGCAGTGGATGGGACACGGTTGACTTCTCTTAACGATTTCTCTTGAACATATGGCGACACTTATGCGATGGATCGGTAGCATTACCCCAAATATGGATGGTATGGCGAGACCATGGTGATGTGACCAGTGAATGAAACAACCCAACCCGACTGTGGTACGGAGGAAAAGTGTCATGTTCAAGAGCGACTTGCTACCATCAAAGTTTTCTTGAGTTTCTCCCAATTTTTCCCCAGTCATTGCTGACCAGTACCTCTTTATTTTTGTCAAGCTTGAGGAGGATAACATATGCTTTTTCTATAACTTGCCCTTCAGGCAAGCCCATCGCTATGTTTTAACGAGCCTAGCGATAGTGAAACTCGTTCTCGTCTAAAGACAAGTTGGTCGCTATTTAATGATTTTAACGAGTCTAGCGACAAAGATAACTCGGTCCTTTTCATTTTTAGAGAGTCTGAAAAGGTACGTAAAGTCAACTTCGAAAGTCCTTTTTCGTCATCTAATCCCTTAAGTCCGAAAAAGTATAAAACAATACAGAAGGGATGAGTTTTCGATAGCTTTAACGAGCCGAACAAAACAAGCGCTCGATCTTTTTGTGCAATAATCCCTCAGGTCCAAAAAGATTAAAATCTAGAGGAGGGATAGCACTTCCGGTCGCTTTAACGAGCTGGAAGGCCAAAAATCGACAATCTTTTCATATTTTATGAATCAGATGAAAAGAGCTTAAAGAAGACTCGTCTTTTGAGGAACGAGTGATGAAACGGGTTAGCAGCTGATTCCAGGTACAGGTTGGAATTTTCCAATCACGGCAGTGTCACAAGGATGGCTAGTGAAATCACTCTTCGTAGTTGTTCCTCAAAATGGGTAAACAATCATATGGAGGTGAATGATCGGCCAATGAAAAGTGGAGGTGACGATGCAAACACGACCAAGGCTTTAATGGCTGATGATATTACATTCACTGTGGTTATTTACCGGGTAGTTCATTTTTTAACGAGCTTAAACGCGGATTGAAACACTTGCTCGATCTTATGTTTATTTTTTAGCGAGCATGAACTATGCGCTAAAACTGCTCGGATCTCGCGTTTATTTTTTAACGAGCTTGAACAGTGTGCTAAAATTGCTCAAATATATGGTCAAATCTTGATTTTTACCATGACTAGCTTTGCCCTTTTCAAAGATAGTACTGTATCCTCAATTGCTGCATCAAACTAGTTAGAAATGAATAACATTTTCTTGAAAATGAGATTAAACCCTGATATTTCGCTTTGAACTACGTAAAAAGCAATTAAAAAGTGTTTTTACCTCTCATTTTACCATTTCATTTGAACTTGGTTTGTTGGAGCTTTGGAGGTGCCTCTTTCCCCTTGATTTTCATCAGCTAATTCCGGGAGATTCTGTGGACGATTTTCGGTGCCGTCTGGACCAGGTAGGAGCTAAACTTGAGCTCTTTCATTTCATGGTTTCTTTTCTGCATTCTGTGCCTATTTTCTTGTTTTCCTGAGCTCCTGGGGTTTTATTGGGTCACTCTGCCATCAGCGCACCTGGTTCACTCGAAACCTGCACTGAATGTCAAGCTGCATGAAGGTAGTTTGACCTTCAACGCAGGTGGAACACTGGCTAGTTGCGCTGGGCACAGAAAAATAGTTTTATTGCACAGTTTTTGATGAAAATTTTGCCAGTTTCTCATCAAATCCAGGATCTAACTCCTCTCATGTTTGTTTTTCAGAGATTATTGGAGAAAAATGACCCTTACATGGCGAGAACGAGAACACGAAGAAGAGGACATGATTGCCTTACATGACCCTGTCACGGTGAATGCGCTACGGAACTGTGGTCTGCTGAAGTTCTTCTGTATCTCTAGTATGAGACAACAGATCTCCTTATTGCAGTATATGCTTGATGCTTTGGATCCTATCAACCAAGTATTTCAGATTAGGAGCAAATCCATCCCTTTGACCGTGGTAGACATTTACTTCTTGAATGGCTTTTCGAGGCGGGGTGCCCCCATTTATTTGTCAGGTTCGGCCCGAGGAGTGACTCTGTGAGAGATTATGTCCGCCAGTATTGTAGGGAAGGATCTCAGCCGAGCAGAGACGGCAAGATAGTTATCCGTGAGATTGCTGACAGGTCTCTCAGGTCCATTCTGTATACTATTGGTAGGATGGCCGGTAGTGCATCTCTTCATGTTGCCAACAGATCCTATGTGCAGCACGCCTTGGAGTGCCTCCAACCGAAAATATTCAACTGGTGTGATGTAGTACTTCTTCAGATGAAAAGTTAGTTGACCAAGGTAAAGGACGGGAAGTTGAAGAACTTTGGATTTGGTTCTATTTTGACTGCCTTTGCCTTGGAGAAGATACCACTGATGCAGCCTCAGTACATTGCACTCGACTTTCCTTCTCCTACCGAGCCACGCATGCAGAGATGGGTTGATCACATGTCTAGGCATGCTGGTCATTCTCAGATTTCTTTCACTGATACCTTCTTCAGGTGGTTCGAGCATTAGGATATGGTCTATTCCGAGTACCCATATGTTGGTATGGACTTCCGGGGTGATCCGGATTTGGTACTGCCGGACGGCGAGCAGCGGGGTGTTATTGCTAAAATCTTCGACCATATCACTATTTACTGTTTTTATTTATAATGTCCTCGTGCTTTATTCTATCAAGACTTTAATCAAACTCATGTGTGCATGCAGATGTTGGTCCTGTTCGTCCAGCAGTTCGCCCGAGAGTGCCAGTCGCTGCCCCAGCAGGGGAGACTGCTGGGAGGGTTATTCTTCGTGACCTTGATGTGTCCGAGACCCTTACAGCTGTGCAGGAGCAGGTTGAGAGCCTTACTCTTGGCATTCCAGATGTGAGGATCGACGAGTTACCTTTACAGTTGCAGCGGCATACTACTGGGGTGCCTAGACGATGGACTCGTCTCTTACGCATGATTGCACAGGCCGTGACGTGCTATCATGAGCATCAATAAGCTAGGGTGCCCCCTAGCATTTTGAGTTTTTGGGTCATGTGACCGATTTTTGTCTTGGTTACAGAACATTATGTATAAACGATAAACAGCTTATATATATATATATATATATATATATATATATATATATATATATATATATATATATATATATATATATATATATATATATATATATATATAGATATATATATTTTGATTTTCAGGGTTTTATTCTGGTTGAGTTATGTGATCCATATGTACAACATTGATGATGTGTCTCTTTTTATAAATGTCGCAAATGTCTATCTAACACATAGTTTGCTAATGAGTCGGTTAATGTGTTTAAGTTTCTGGGAAATATGCTGGTATTGAATTAAATCAAATTGTCTTTCCAAAATCCTAACCCTTAGAAACATGTGATAAATAGCTGGGTTGTGGACGGAATATATACCATTGAGTTGTAGTATTACGAGTTGTGAGTCTAGCCTGACGATTAGTCGGCGTATACCATGAGTGATGGCATCAGAGAGTAGTTCTATCAACGCGCTATACTCAGCGATGTTATTCGTTGATTGCCCAATACATACACCTCTGAAACTTACTAACTCGCTGCTTGGATCAAAAATGGCCCAGGCTGCGGAGGATAGGTTCCGCGAACTACGACTCGCTCCGTCGGCATATCCAACACATATCTCCAAAAGGTTTGACATCTGCAATAAATGTAAAAAGGTGGATTACTTGACCAAAACAAACACTTTAGTGAAAACAAAATACAACAAAATCATACTGGTTACTATTTAAGCATAGTAATGCTTGAGGTACAACCCATTACGGGGTTGCGCCAGTGGAATTCCGTCATAATCCATTAACTCGTAGGCTCCTTTTGCTAACACTCGTTTAACAATATAGGGGCCCATCCATAAAGAATTAAATTTACCTGCTCCCAATTTATCGGATTATTGGTCATAAAGCAAGACCAAGTCACCTTCTGAGAAGACACGGGGTTTGACATTTTTGTCAAACTGCGCCTTGACTCGTTTCTTATGGGCTTCGTTAGCCAAAGCGGCATTACCACGGGTTTCATCCAATTGGATTAAATCCAAGAAACGGGCCTCTTCTTCTGAAGTTCCGGGGAGGAGATCAATTGCGAGTTTAAGAGACGAGATTTCACACTGGATTGGTAGGACTGCTTCCAGGCCATACACCAGTTGGAAAGGTGTGAACCCGGTCGCATTCCTTACCGATGTTTGGTAGGCCCACAAAGCTGAGTACAGGATTAGGTGCCATCTTCTTTTGTGAACTCCGATCATCCTTTGCAACATACGCTTCAGGACTTTGTTGATCGCTTCAACCTGTCCGTTGTCTTGCGGATAATACGGGGTAGAGCTGTCGTGAGATAGCCCTAGCTTGGCAGCTAATTCAACCATCATGTGATTGCAAAAATGTGATCCATGATCCGTAACTATAGCCTGTGGTACGCCGAATCTGGCGACTACATGATTGAAAAAGAAAAAGGCAGCTGTTTCACCAGTGTTATCTAATGTAGGCATCGCCTCGGCCCATTTGGTAAAATAGTCAACGGCGACTATAATATACCCATGCCCCCCGGTCGAGGTGGAGTTACATGTCATGAAATCGATGCCCCATTTGGTGAAAGGTCCAACAACGATTATTGGCTGTAAAGGTGCGGGTGGTCTTCTGGTTTTGCTATCAAAAATTTGACAAGCATGGCAACTTCTGACTGCGGTTATGCAATCTTTGAACATGGTTGGCCAGAAGTATCCTACTCGTAAGATCTTTTGTGTTGTTTCATATCTAGATTGATGCCCCCCACACTCATTCAGGGCTTTTTCGGCCTCCTCATGGGTGAGGCATCTTCTCAGAACTGTATCGATACCACGACGGTAAAGCGTATCACCGACGATCATGTAGTCTTTTGCTTGGTATCGTATACGTTTGTGTTCTGAGTGAGAGGTGTTAGGCCTGAATTTTTGCGTTTGGAGATAAACGATTATATCTCCATACCACTCATCGCTTGTGGATATCAGAAACAAACTTTCGTCCATGATTGATTCTTCGGAAGTTTCATCGTTGGACGACGATGGGAGATCGCACAATAATTCTGCGAAAACTAAAGCTTTCTTTAATTTGGATTTTACAAATTCCAGATCAAACTCTTGAAGGATCGCTATCCATTTTGAATATTTGCCCCCCAGCAACTATCGCGACAATATATAAGTCATGGGGTTGCAATCTGATAGAATGGTAGTTTTCCGAAAGAGGACATAATGTCGAAATCTTTGTATCGCTTGAACAGCAGCGAGTGCTAGCTTTTCAACGTAAGAATATTTGCTTTCTGTATCATTTAAGTTTTTACTTAAATAATATATAGGATGTTCAATTCCATCGACTTCTTGAACTAAAACCATCGCAATGGTTGTATCCGCTGCAGCCAGATACAGGTTAAAATCTCTTTGATAGTCCGGGGCATACATTAATGATGCTTTTACTAGAGAATCTTTCAGAGCGTCAAAAGAAGCTTGCGCCACCTGATCCCAGACAAAAGGTACATCCTTTTTCAAAAGACGAGTATAACCTTTAGAAAGTTCTGCGTAATTTGGAATGAACCTCCTCAGAAAGTTTTCTTTCCCTTGGAGTTTCTGAATCTGAAGCAAATTTGAAGGTGGAGGCAAATTGATGATTGCCTGAACCTTGCAAGGGTCGAGACGAATCCCGTCCTTGGAGACTACAAAGCCAAGTAAATGACCAGAGCTGACGCAAAATACACATTTGTGTGGATTGAGTCGTATCTTGTAGTATCGACAACGTAGAAATATCGCTCTTAAATGCTGCGGATGATCAGTCCGCTTTCGCGAATGAGCCGGAAGGTCGTTGAGGTATGGTTGAACGATGTTCTTGATGTCATGGAAGGCATAATTCATTGCCCTCTGAAACGTCGCCCCAGCGTTCTTTAAACCAAAGGGTAATTTTCGATATGCGAATGTGCCCCACGGACAAATGAATGCAGTCTTTGACTGGTCCTGTGGGCGGATATTTATTTGATTATACCCGGAGAATCCATCCATAAATGAAAAGATTTCACATCCGGCACATTCATCAATTATCTGGTCGATGAAGGGTGTAGGGTAGTTGTCTTTTGGACAAGCTTGATTTACATCCCTATAATCGACACACACTCTAATCGTTCCTTGTTTTTTCATAATAGGGACAATATTCGATACCCAATCAGTTAGAGAAACCGGGTAGATGAAACCAGCATGGAGAAGTTTTTCGACTTGTGCTTTAATTGCAGCGGCTTTCTTGGGGTGCACCTGCCGAAGCCGTTGTCTTACTGGCTTGACATCAGGATACATTTTAATTTCATGTTCAACGATACTCGAGTCGATGCTTGGAATTTCATCATATGACCAAGCAAAGACATCTCTGAATTCGCGGAAAAGAGCAACAACATTTGCCAACATAAATATTCTCTACAACATTTGCTTTGGTTGAGATATTTATGGCTATAGTCTCTTCAATATTGTATAGGTTCCGCTCGGAATCCACCGTATTTACAGTATTTGAAAGGAATTCAAAGATTGAAGGGTGATAAAGGTCGTCTTGAGTATCTTCTTCACAATCCGTAAGAAGGGAACGATGATGGCTATCATTCCATGGTGCCCCCTCAATCAACATTGATTGCATGATTCCTTCGTCGGTTCCATGCACTCGCGACCAAGGATCTAAAGGGGTACCATATTCTCTAGACCTATCTACCCAAACGCTTGATGAGCGTTGACTTGGGTTCACCTCCCATGCCAGAAACATTGATTGCTACAAAATTTCTATTGGGCTTGGGGGCAAAACCATTGCATGATCCATGTCGATATCGTCTTCTGAGATCTTCGTGGAAGATATCATGTTGCAGGCTCCTACCAACGCTACTTATCCTATATAGATTGGAGGTGGAAGTGCGAAAGTTCCCATTAATGTGGGGTCTTTCAGTAGGCCTACTCCAATATTTTGAAGCGAATGGTTGCTCCCATGGATCATTGGAATGCTTCCCGTAACTTGAGAACCATTAGGGAGGAAGTTTTGTTGGTCGACACAACAGTTGCCATGGCATAGATCCATGGTCTTCCTAGTAGGATGTTGTAATCAAGATTGCCATCGATGACTTCAACATCTATTTCTACCGTTTTTCCCCCTAGTTCAACCTTCAAGTTATTTAGGATACCATACGGGGTATATGTCCTTCCGTCGAATGCTTTTAATGTTGTTGAAGATCGCGACAAGGTTGGAGATCCTAAAGTTTTCCAGCAACTCATTCACATAATACATGTAGATGCCCCCTCATCAATAATTGTTCGGTGAACAGTTTTGTTGAGGGCTTTCACTTGGATAAGGAAAGCTAGTTGAGCTGGTAACTGAGGATTTTATCCTTTGTGGTCAAAGGATACAAGGTTGGAATCCTTAGGATCAACCCCACCAATGGCTGATAACAAAGCATGCCTTTGGGATGGGAAATTTTGTAGTACTTCAAGAGTCGACATAGCGGATGGCGATTGGGCCAAATCTTCCACTATGTTATAATGCTGCGCCACTCTGGCACGAGGATTAAATGTCGACTTGTGTACTACTCCCTTTGGCGGTTTTATTGTTAATTCAGGGATGATGGGTGGTACAACTTCTGTTGAAGTTGTTGTCGAACTGCTTGGTTGATCTTTACCTTTGTCGTTCGATAGCTGCGGATTCCCGTAATCTTTGTTCCTTGTCGAAATCAAAGCATCATTTTGTTGCTTGGAAATTGACAACATAAGCACTTGTGACGGGGAAGCATTTCCACTATCAACCAGATTTTGACCTGGATTTGGAAACGGATCAGTTAATACAACTGAGGTTTGCGAACTCTTGAAGAATTTCTTCAGCTCAGCTTTGTATGGACATTCGTTTGTCCAATGACACTCGTCACATATCTGACACCCTGTGGTAGGGGGTTTCCTATTTCTAGGAGGGTTTGAAGAAGTTTTTTCAGGGGATGACTCACCCTGTTTCTTCTTCTTCCCTTTGTTTTGCTTCTTCTTGCTTCCTGGTTGTTTGGATTCTTTGCCTTTATCTGCTGATACAACATTTACTTCCGAAGCAAGAATTTCGTCTTTTGCATTTTGATCTGAAGTCTTACGGGCCTTCTTGGAGTTGGCATTTGTCGATTTCGCGTTTGTCGTGCCAATCACGCCATCGCCGGCATGAGAGTCATTGTTTGATTTAGGGGGAGGAGGAATTGAGAATTCTGGTCTAGGGGCGTCAGGTATTTTGTCATAGAGCGTGCCGGACTGAGTATAGACTAAGTCTAGATATTGCGCACGAGCGATAACTTTCTCTTCCGCTACGACTCCCCCCTTTGCCACATCTTCCATTATAGCAGGAAGTAACGACTTGATAAACCATTCAGCTAATAGCTGATCGGGAACGTACGTTTTTACCATCCTACGACGACATCGCCACTCATGTATATGATCAGATATGTGAGTGGCCGTTGTCTATTTGAAGTTGGTTAAGATCTCCGTTCCCGTTTCATACCTTATCAATAATTGAAAATGGGTTAAGAATGTCGTGGCTAAGGTGCTGAAATTGTCGAACGAAGCTCTAGGTAATTCAATATACCATTTAGCCGCTGGACCCGTTAACGTCCTCTGAAAAAGGCGAAGCCTCATCGAATCATCATTCAGGGTGTTTGATGAACACCATAGATGAAATGTCATCACATGATTTGATGGGTCCTCACCTGGATTTCCATTAAATTTAGGAATGTCTGAAGGAAGTTTGTGAGGAATTGCTGGCCACTAAGGGGCGTAAGCAATTGGATCGTTTGTTAACCGGTGTAAATCGGGTAACTCTAAAGTTTCCACGAATGGTAACTGTTGATTCAGGTTAGGTGAATCATACCCAGGATACGATGGGATTGCCTGAGCAGTTGGCCTTTGCATACCAGCATAATGTAATTGATGTTGGTATGACTGATACGGTTGGTGGACATGACCACTGTAAAGTGGTTGATTTTGACCGTTTTGAATGTATGGTTGTCCACTATTCGCAAAGATCTACTGCTCAGAACCTTGGTATACTTGTTGGAATTGTGGTTGTTGATATTGCACCAGCCACGGTCGCGAAGCCATGTTCTGTTGTGCTATACTAACCGTTGGACCAAGGTGTGGGGTAATCGTACCTGTTTGGACCTGTGTCGCCCCACTAGTAGGCGATTGTGGTTGAGTCACAGGGTCAAGGGGCTGTTGCATTACAACCTGAGAAATCTGAGGTTGACATACAACAGGCAACGTTTGAACTTGCGACACTGTCACAATAGCCGGTGTGGTCGGGATGTTCGACATAGGTACACATTGTTGCATAGAATACACAACCCTTGGTTTTTGAGGTAGCATAGGTACCCAACCACTTGATGTAACTCCAGTATAACCTGAATACTGTTGTGAAATCCCGTATGGATACCCTCCCAAAGGGGGTAATGAAAGGGCATACTGCCCCCCACACAGTGGCAATCCGGAACTCAAGGGGATTGTTTGCCCTTGGGGACTGGATTGCCCAAATTGACCTCCAAATGGATCAATCTGGCGAGTTTCAACATAAGAGTTGTCGGATAATATTCCGGAGGAACAAACTGGAATGGACCACACTGTCGAAATAGTCCCTGGGTGGACTCCTTCTAGCGGTTGCGAGCTAGTCGGGCCAGATGGTATGCCGGCAAACATTGTCGGAGTGACGGCAGGGAGTTCTGCTGTCGATGTGTCATTCGACACAGTCCTAGATGTTGACAGTTGTTCAGACATTTTGAGTCTATCCAAGAGATTACCTAGCGATTCTACAGGAACTTCCACTGGTGGTAGACTAACTTCTGATGTCGAAGGAAATAGAGTGATCCCGACTCCAAAATGTGTTGGAGTGCTTGCTTGCGGATCTTCTAAAATTTCCTCTATCGCAATCAAACCAGGTGGAAGGGGAAGACCGTCAAGTCCGTAAAATATTTCTGGTGCCGAAGAAGGGGTTGAATCAACAACGACAGATGTTTGAAGAACAAGACACTCTGAATCGGTTACAGATGGAACTGGTTCAGTAACACAAGTGTTTGTTCTCAGACTAGGATCAGTATCACTGTCCCTCTGTGGCTGTTGAACTTCTTCTGTAGAGGCAGGGTTTCCAGAAATGTTTGGAGTAACCGGAATCTCAGATGTCGTTGGAACACTTGTTCTAACTTTGATAGGAGATTTCGAACCCGTTAAACGAGTTCGCTTTGTCCTTACTGTTTTCGATTCCGGAGACAAATACGGTTGACTCGTAAGCCTCCACGAACGACGAGGTTTCAATTGACTTTCTTCCACGATTGCGGATTACTCGATCAACCAAAATACAAAAGGGGAAAGTGTGTTTCCGAATTAAACGAATTTTTAGACGCTTTTAGGCACAACTTGCTTTTTCACTTTTAAAGAGTCGAGAAAAAGCTAAAGATGACTCTAGTCTCCTTCGATGTTTTAGCGAGCCCGAAGTGACAAATGCTCGGATGGACTTTTTCTGTTATAGAGTCTGAAAAAGGCCAAAAGGAACTACTCTGGAGTTCTAGGTAGAGGGTGTGCCAAACTTTTTGAAAAACCGCAGAATACTTTTTAAGGTACGGGTGGTCGATCTTCCTGAATGCTGTGTTCAGTGCATTGCGATCAGTAGGGCAACCGACACAGCTTCCTAAGGATAAAGGTTTTATGCCTATAGGGGTCTCCCAATATATACGCGACGGTACGTGGGAGCACAATCCGTACTGGCACTATCGTCCCTCAGGAGGAATCACCCACCATCAGCGAGATCGACAGTCACCAGGCTTTACGACGCCGGAACACGTCTCTAGCCTAGACCTATATGTTGTGCATTATGTTGCAAAGCATTGTTAAGTTCATTCAATTTATTTTAGGTTGATCTTTTTAGAACTTTGCCTTTTTGAGGTTCACCACGAGATGTATGATACAATTCCTAAATGCAGTCTAAAGATGATAAGCAAGCTCTTTATATCTTTTCAACTATGAAAATCCTAGCTACAAAGGGAAAATAAAGACGCCATCTTTTCTCAAAGAGAAATCAGCACACTCTAATGCACTTTCCCTAAATCAAGCATGCAAGCTATCAAGATGCAAATGCACAATGCAGGTGTTTGTTTTCCGCTTTCTTAGTATTGATGCCTAAAAAGAAAGCTTTTTGTACAACTTTGAATTTGATTTTAAATGACAAATACAAACAAGTTTACTTTTTCTAAATCAGAAAGGGTAGAAGAGATTACAACACTTAACAATTTTCGAAATGAATACTTGTTTCGACACTTAAAAGAGACAAACTCAAACCAAAAGCAAAAGTAAATGTATAATCAACTGTAAACAGCCAATGAACTCTCTCCTAAGATCACAATCAAGAGATCTGAATCAAGGGCTACAGGATGACTATTTCACTCTTGCAAAGGAAAACTGTAAATGATGCCACAAACACATAAAAACACTCACAGTCTTTTTGTACAAAAAGAGGCGGAATTTAAGCAGAGAAAAGGAGTTATCAGACAGGTACCTATGCTGGTTACAGGCTGCAAAAATCAGAGATCAAAACAAGGAAAAACAGAGCAGAGAACCCCAGCTGCACAAGGCCTAACTGGATCAACGCACCCTCAACACAGGGGTTTTGACATTCAGCGCAGGTAGCCTTCACGGGACCTGCGTTGAAATGCAGAACCTCTTCACAGGGTCTGCGCTGAAGGAGAAACGAGAGTTTCTCACTGGGTTCTAGGTCACAGTTTGCTATTTAATCTACAGTTTCAGGCCATTTCAAAGCAACAAGCAAGGTACAATCAAAGGGATGCTTTGAGGAAGGGCTAAGATCTATCACAAAGGATCATCAAATCATTTGTGAGTCCATTGTTCAGATCATAGACAAATCCAGTGATTGGATCAAAGCAGCAGCTGTCTACTTTGCATCTGAGAATAGCAGATGCAGTTCGATTGTTGCTGTTGAGTCTATGAAACAAACAATTATGGAAACACAAATAAAATGACTAAAAAGATTCCCCAGCGGAGTCGCCAATTTGTTGTGGGGAAAAATTCCTATGCAGGACGATCCTATCCACATAAGGTGTGACAATGCCTTAGCAACAAACAGAAACAGCTACTCTCGTATTCTTCCTTTATGAATTAAGAATGAAGAGAGATGGATGGGCTAACCGGTGTCTTCCGTTTGTACCTCGATCTGGTTTCTCTTCTCTTTGGGAGTTCCCAGCTACTTGCCTTCTCGCTCACCCAGCTTCAAGAGGTTTCTGCAAGATCACAAGAAGAGAACACTACACAAAGACATAGATTCATATTCATAACTAGTTCAGGATTAGAAATAAACTAAGCATACTAATGCAATCATACATCAAAGATACACCAGTATATAGGAGAAACTAAGATAGCTTTATTGATGAATAACAAGGTTCAGGAAGAGAAACAACCCAGAGGGCTCCAATCCAGCATCTCCTTCCCAGCAAATAAAATTCCTATCTTCACCTTCCCTCAAAGCATTAAGCACCCAATGATTCCAATCTCAAACCAACAGCAATTCTTTGCAATAACAAAATTCCAGCCTTCAGATCTCGTGGAGGAGAGATCCATATATAGATGTTTGGAGAGAGGATGAGTCAGCTTGAGATCTGACTAGTGTCCTCTCCCTCTATCAGTTCTTGCTTCCACTTGGAGGTTCTTGCTTCCACTTGGAGATTGAGAACCTCTTACTCATCACTAGTCGAATTCACTGAGGCAAGTGTCATTGAGGAATATTCTGGAAGCTTCCAGGGTCTTGACACCTTGTTGAATGAACTTTCCATTTGTCAATTCCCGCTCAGCGCACCCTGGTAGTGCTTCTACCTGCGTTGCAGTGTAGGTAGCCAGTGCAGACTTTGCATTTCAGCGCAGACAGCTAGTGGAGCCTCTGAACTGATCCTGAATTGACTTGTTTTTGAGCAGTTTCTGGTGGAGAACTTCTGTGAATTGCTGTGGTTTGTTAGCCTTTTTCCTCTAGGGGTAGGAACAACATGTTTAGGGTCTTTGGATCCCTTAGATTATGGACATTTCATGCTCAATGCTGTAAGGCACAAAATTGTCTATAACACTGATTATTTTGAAAACTATGAAATTGATGCTGATGATATAAGAATGAAATTTTTTGTCCAAAGCTTAACTGGAGATGTTAGGACCTGGTTTAGAGAACTTCCTACAAACACTATCAATGATCTAGAGGCTCTTTATCAGACCTTCTTGAACAGATGGGAAAAGAAGAAAGATACTCTCCACATTTTATCAGAATATGAAAACTTGAAAAGAGGCCCACAAGAAACTGTTCCAGATTTAATAATGTATACAATGCTATTCCTCAGAATCTCAAACCTCTTCCAGACTTGGCCTTGATCAAATTCTCTGATGCATTTGACTCTGACATGGCATACCAGCTTAGGGAGAGAGCTCCTCAAAGCTTAGAAGACATGCAGAGTATAGCTATCAGTGTTGAGGCCAACCTGATTTCTAAACAAGCTCGAGCTAGAGCTGAAAGAAGGATACCCATCAAAGAAGAACCTTCTTCCTTTGAACAAAAATTAGATGCTATCATTAAAGGAATGGATAGACTTGGTGATAGAGTAGAAACAATTGGGAGGAAATCCCCTTGGGATGGTCAACCGAGCAACACTAGAAGAAACCCAAATTTTAGAAAAAATCAGAATCCAAATACTGGAAAGGCTGGCCCTGATCAAAACATTAGACCCCCATTCCAGGAAAACTATGCTGAAGCTTCAACTTCTAGTGAACCAATAGAAGATACTCAAATTAACTTAATAGGGCTCAATAGTGAACAACAAATTTCTTGACCCAAGAAGACCAAGAAGCTCACACTCTTAATCAGTTCCAAATTCAATCAGGTGAGTCATTTGATTTTAGGGAGGGATATGACACAACCATTTGATTTTAGGGAGGGATATGACACAACCATCTATGAATTTCACAATCAATACAATCTGAGGAGTAAAAGGATAGATGTCCCTGAAGACAATAAACAGAAAGAAACCAAGCAACCTACCAAAGCTAAGGTTAAGAACCCTCCTGTACAAACTCCTCCTAAAACAATTCCTAACCCAAATCATCCAACAGTTGAAGATATATCAGACAGTCAACAACCTAACAAACAACCTTCAACTTCCATTCCTTCCAAAGAAACTGTGGAAGAACCTCCAAAAATTCACATAGAAGAAACTTCAGCTCATAACAACATTCCTGTAAAAGAGATAGACACAGAAAATGCAGCAGAAAAACAAACATTTACTGCCCGAAATGAAAAAATGCAAACTGATAAACCTTTCAACCTTGAGACCGAAATAGGCAAATTAAAGATAGCAATTCCATTGTCAGAATTGGCTAAACACAATGTCTATAGAGAAAAAATTTGCAGATCACTTCAAATTTCAGAAAACAAAGATGCAGTAAATGTCCTTGATGATCAACCAGAATTAATTTTTGGCCCTGAGGTAAACGGAAAATCAGTAGATGTAGGGGTCCCTCCTTTCTATGTAAGCCTGAACGTTCATGATAAGATACTCCATAATGCAATGTTTGATTCTAGAGCTTCTCATAATTTAATGCCCAAATATGTAATGGAGAAGTTGGACCTAGATATTACCAGAACATACAAGACTTGTTCTCTTTTGATTTAAGCCAGGTCAGATGTCTAGGATTGATCAAAGATTTATGTGTATCATTAGTTCAATACCCTATCAAGACAATTTTAATGGATGTAGTGGTAGCTGATGTTATAGACAATTTTGTGCCTTGCAGCATCAGGCATGAATTGTCAAGGGATCCAAAGTCCCTAAACATGATGTTCCTACCCCTAGAGGAACAAGGTCAGCAAACCAACAGCTCTCAGATCAGTTCTCCACCTGAAAACACTCAAAAACAAGCAATCCTGAAATCAAAGCAGGTGCTCCACTAGGCTTCTGCGCTGAAACTCAACTCCTCCATGGTGTACCTGCATTGCAAAGCAGGTAGAACAAAGGCCACCTGCGCTGAGCAAGATGGGACAAGTGGCACACTGAGTCATTGCTCTGGAATCTTCCAAAAATGACACTTGGATCAGGGATTTCGCCTTGTGATGAGTCAGAGGCTCTGTTTCTCCAAGTGGAAGCAAGGTTCTCCAAGTGGACTCAAGAACTAAAGATCAACTGAAGAGAGAGAGGACACAAGGCAGCTACACATCAGTTGCAAGCTGACTCATCCTTTCTCAATTCATCTATATATTGAGCTCTCTCCTATGAGCTCAGGAGGCTGGAATTTTGTGCAAAGTAATGATATGCTGTTGGTTTCACTATAGAACTATTGGGTGATTGCTTGAAGGAGGTGAAGAGGAGAAATTCTTTCTGCTGGGAGGTGTTGCTGGATTGGGGCCTTCAATGGTTGCAACACTCTCAGAACTTTACTTCTTCCATTAATAAAAGCTATTGAGGTTCTTCTATATGCACTTGTTTCAATGATGTATTGTGATAATTGTATATTTGATTTATGCTAATCCTTGAATCAGTTATGATTGCATGCTTCTTGTAGTTTCCTTCTTTGTTATTTTGCAGGATCTCATTGTAGCTGGGCCAGCAAAAGAGCAAAGAGCTGGGAGCAAGCAGCAAAGAGAAGAGTTTGGATTCGACATTAAGTGCAAGGCAACGGTTAGTGCATTTCTTCATTCTCTCTTGCTTTCGTAAAGAAGTAAACCTTAAGTAGTTTTCTTTACAGTTGTTGCTGAGGTACTATCACCCTTAGAGTGGGATAGGGTCATCCGAGTCAGATACTTTTCCCTACAACAAACTGGCGACTCCACTGGGGAGCGTATCTGTTTGATTGTTTGTAGTATTTTGCTATTCATTTCCTGAACAAAAGAGTACCAAATCGAAAAGCTTTTGACTATATCAAAAGCGAAGTAGAGGGCAGCTACTCTAGCTCATTTCTGATCATGTTCATGATTTGAAGAGCTGATCTACAAGGATCCTTGTAAGCTCTTAGTGATAGCTTTTCATCTTCCTTGTCATCCCTTAGTGTGTGCTTGACTGATAGCTTCTGATTTGAGCAAAAACTGTGAATTTTTGAGAAAATTGTGACCCGGAAACTGAGAAAACGCAACTTTCGTTTTCCAAAGCAGGTAGTACACAGGCTACCTGCTTTACAACGTAGGTCCCGAGGGGGCTACCTGCACTGAGAGCCAGACTGGCTGTGCAGCACCTGCGTTGGCCCAATTTTGCCTTGTGCATTTGGGGTTTCCTCCCTTTTTCTTGCCTGTTTTCACTATAGATTTTGCAGCCAGTTACCAGTCTTGTACCTGTTCTGAAACCAACCTTACTTGCCATCATTCTGCCTCTGTTATATAACGAAATTGTACTTGTTCTTTTGTATTTCTTACATCATTTACAATTTCCCATAACGAAAGTGAACTAGTCTTGCTTTGGCCTCTTAGATCTGAACCTGTGTTAGGCATTTTGCTGGTCTAAAGAGTTAGCTTGTTTGTTGTCCATAGCTGATTAGTCTTTTTACTTTCGTCATTATGGTTTGATTTCATGCATTTCCAGTGTTTAAACAAGTAAATCTTAAGGTGTCTTTTGATTTTGGACCAGCTTGTTTACTTTCGCTTGAAATCGAAATCAAAGTTATATAACAACTTTCTTTTTGTAATACATCAACATTAAGAAAGGGAAAAGAAAATACATGCATTGTGCATTTTGCATTTGACTATTTGCATACTGATTTAGGAAAAATTGCATTAGTGTGTACTCTATGATCTGTGTGAAAAGATTTGTCTTTCTTTTCCTTCAGTAGTTAAGATTTTCAAAGTTGAAAGATTGAAAAGTTTGCTTCTCATCTTAGACTGCATTCAGGAATTTGTTACATACATCTCGTGGTGATCCTTAAAGGCAAACTGCTAAACAAGATCAACATTAAAATAAATTCAATTTACATAACAACGCTTTGTAACATAACGCAAACACATAGAGGTCTAGGTAGAGGCGTGTTCCGGCATCGTTAAACATAGTGACTGTCGATCTCTATGAAGGTGGGTGATTCCTCCTGAGAGTCGGTGGCACTAATACGGACTTGTGCTCCCACGTACCGTCGCGTATATATTGGGAGACCCCTATAGGAACAAAGCCTTTATCCATAGGATGCCATGTCGGCCGCCCTACTGATCGCGATGCAGTGAACACAGCATTCACGAAGATCAACCACCTGTACCGTAAAACGTATTCTGTGGTTTCGCGAAAAGTTTGGCACACCCTCTGCCTAGAACTCCAGAGAAGTTTCTTTTGGCCTTTTTCAAACTCTATAACTGAAAAAGTCCATCCGAGCATTTGTCACTTCGGGCTCGTTAAAACATCGAAGGAGACTAGAGTCATCTTTAGCTTTTTCTCGACTCTTAAAACATGAAAAAGCAAAGTTGTGTCTAAAGCGTCGTTATAAAATTTATTTTAAGCGGAATAATCATCACCCTTCCTTCGTTGATCTTCGAAGTTAGTCCACCACAAGTGGAAGTTCCTGTAGAATCGCTAAGAAATCTTTTGGATAGACTAGATATGTCTAAACAACTGTCAACATCTAGGACTGTGTCGTCCGACACAGCAGCAGCAGAACCTCCTGCTGCTACTCCAACGATGTTCGCTGGTATACCATCTATCCCGGCAAATTGTCAACAACAAGCCGGAGTCCCATCAGGGACGATGACATGGTTAGTTCCTATTTCTTCATCCGGATTATCATCTGGTATTTCTTATGTTGAAACTCAACAAATCAATCCAACGTGTCTTCAAAGGCCAATATACCCTTTAAGTACTGGATTGCCACCATATGGAGGACAGTATGCCTTTTCATTGTTCCCCCCTGGAGAACAACCATATGGGAGTTTACAACAAAATTCAGGTCAAACTGGAATTACATCCAGCGGTTGGGTACCAATACTGCCTCAGCAACCAAGAGTTGCATATTCAATGCAACCAGTCCACCCTGTGTCAAATGTTGCCACTATACCTGGTATGGTGATTGCGTCGCAAGTACAAGCGCTGCCTACTGTATGTCAACCCCAAGTTTCTCAGGTTGCCATACAACAGCCTCTTGTCTCGACATCTCAATCGCAACCTCAGGTCAGTGCCTCCTTATCCGGAGCGACTCAGGATCGAACAAGTACTGTGACTCCTCATCTTGGTCAATCATCTAGTATTGGGCATCAGCAAATGGTCCAACAACTAGAGCTGGTTCAAACTCAACAACCGCCATTCCAGCAATCATGTCAAGGACCTGAGCAACAAGTCTTTGTAAGTAATGGGCAACCATACTATAATGGTTATGCTCATCAACCTTGTCAAAGTTGCCAACATTATCCTGGTATGCAAAGACCCACTGCTCAGGCGATTCCATCTTATCCTGGATATGCTTCGCCTAACCTGAATCAACAGTTGCCCTTTGTAGCAACTTTAGAATTACCAGATCTAAACCGGCTGACGAATGATCCAATTGCTTATGCCCCTTGGTGGCCAGCGATTCCGCATAAACTTCCATCAGACATTCCTAAATTTAATGGAAATCTGGGTGAAGATCCGTCAAATCATGTGATGACATTCCATCTATGGTGTTCATCGAACACCCTAAATGATGATTCGATAAGACTTCGCCTCTTTCAGAGGACGTTAACGGGTCCAGCGGCAAAATGGTACATTGAATTGCCTAGAGCTTCGTTCGACAACTTCAGTACCTTAGCCACAACCTTTTTAACCCATTTTCAATTACCGATAAGGTATGAAACGGGAACAGAACTCCTTACCAATTTCAAACAGACGACTGCCACCCACATATCTGATCATATACATGAGTGGCGACATCGTCGTAGGATGGTAAAGACGTACGTTCCTGATCAACTATTAGCTGAATGGTTTATCAAGTCGTTACTTCCCGCTATAACGGAAGACGTGGCAAAGGGAGGAGTCGTAACGGAAGAGCAAGTTATCGCTCGTGCGCAATATCTAGACTTGGTCTATACTCAGTCTGGCACGCTCTACGACAAAATACCTGACGCCCCTAGACCGAAATTCTCTATTCCTCTTCCTCCTAAATCAAACAATGACACTCGCGCCGGTAGTGGCGTGATTGGAAAGCACAAAATTTCTAGTCAAAATGCAAATGAAGAACTTCTTGCCTCGGAAGTAAATGCCATGTCGACTGACAAGGGCAAAAAACTGAAGCAACCAGGGGGCAAGAAGAAAAAGACAGGGAGAAAAAGGAAACCCCCGGCAGGGTGTCATATATGCGATGAGGATCATTGGACGAAATATTGTCCACATATAGCTGAAGTTAAGAAACTCTTCAAGAGTTCAGAAACCCCAGCAGTATTGACTGATCCGTTTCCTAATCCAAGTCAAAATCTGGTTGCTAATCAAAATGCTTCCGGATCCCAAGTTCTTATGTTGTCTACCTCAAAACAACAGAATAATGCTTTGACAAGGAGTAAAGATTACGGGAATCCAAAGCTGTCGAACAACAAGGTTAATGAACGACCTAGTAGTTCAACAACAACTTTGACCGAAGTTGTGCCACCCATCGTTCCTGAGCCAATGATAAAGTCGCCAAAGGGAGTAGTACACAAATCGACATTTAATCCTCGTGCCAAAGGAGCACAGAATTATAATATAGTAAAGGACCTGGCCCAATCGCCGTCCACTATGTCGACACTTGAGGTACCACAAAATTGCCCCTCCCAAGAGCAAGCTTTATCATCAGCAATAGGTGGGATTGGCCCAATGGATTCCAATCTTGTGGCCTTTGATCATAAAGGATATGACCCTCAGTTACCAGCTCAACTAGCTTTCCTTATTCAAGTGAAAGCCCTCAACAAAACTGTTCATCGAACAATTATTGATGAGGGGGCATCTACATGTCTTATGTCGATGAGTTGCTGGAAAGATTTAGGCTCACCACCCTTGTCGAAATCGTCAACGACGTTAAAAGCATTTGATGGACGATCATATACTCCATACGGGATTTTAAGTAACTTGCAAGTTGAACTGGGGGGCAAAACAGTAGGAATTGATGTTGAAGTAATTGATGGAAACCTCGATTACAACATCCTACTTGGAAGACCATGGATCTATGCCATGGCCGCAGTTGTGTCGACCTACTTCAGGAAGATTGCATTTCCCTTCCAAGGAGGAATTACAATCGTCGACCAACAAACTTTTCTCCCCGGCAGTCCACAAGTTACGGGAAGCATTCCAATGATCCATGGAAGGAATCATTCGCTCCAAAATATCGGAGTAGGCCTCCTAAAAGACCCTTCCTTAATGGGTACTTTCGCCCTACCGCCTCCAAATAATCTGGCGAGAGTGGCCACGGTGGAAACCTACAAAATTAAATCTAATCCAATCTTCTGGTTGGATTCGGAAGATTCCTAAATATTTTGTTGGCATGGATCATCGCCCTAATAGAAATACTGTAAATACAGTGGGCTCCGAGGACGGTTCTTATCTTGTGTCAACCTCGTTAAAAAATGAAACAAGGAGTCAAGGATAGTTCCTATCTTGTATCAACCTCATTAAAAAATGAAACAAATCCCCGAGGTAAACCTTCATTCCAACCACCGAGTTGGATGCAATGAAGCTTGGGGGGCATGCACCTCGATTTGCATTATTATACTGGGGGCATGCAAACTTATCTCCGAGCAGTTTTAGCACATAGTTCATGCTCGTTAAAAAATAAACATAAGTTGTGAGCAATCTTCCCCTAGAGTTCAAGCTCACCCAGAAAAAATGAACCGGTAAATAACCTTGGTAAATGTAACCTTTGACAGCCATATTAAAGCCCTTGGTCATGTTCTTGCAGTCTCACCTCCATCTGTTCATTTGGCCAATCGTTCATCTCCATATGTTTGTTTACCCATTTTGAGGAATAGCTGCGAAGAGTGATTTCACTAAGCCATCCTTGTGACACTGCCGTGATTGGAATATTCCAACCTGTACCTGGAATCTGCTGCTGTCCTGTTCATCACTCGTTCCTCAAGAGACGAGTCTTCTTTGAGCTCTTTTTCACTGACTCGTAAAATATGAAAAGTTTGCCGAGTTTTGGCCTTCCAGCTCGTTAAAGCAACCGGAAGAGCTATCCCTCCTCTAAATTTTAATCTTTTTGGACCTGAGGGATTATTGCACAAAAAGATCGAGCGCTTGTTTTGTTCGGCTCGTTAAAGCAATCGAAAATTCATCCCTTTTGTATTGTTTTATACTTTTTCGGACTTAAGGGATTAGATGACGAAAAAGGAATTCTGGAGTTGACTTTATGTACCTTTTCAGACTCTCTAAAAATGAAAAGGACTGAGTCATCCTTGTCGTTAGACTCGTTAAATTCATTAAATAGCGACAAACTTGTCTTTAGACGAGAACGAGTTTCCCTATCGCTAGGCTCGTTAAAACATAGCGATGGGCTTGCCCGAAGGGTAGGTTATAGAACAAGCATATGTTATCCTCCTCAAGCTTGACAAAAATAAAGAGGTACTGGTCAGCAATGACTGGGGAAAAATTGGGAGAACCTCACAGCTTTAATGGTAGCAAGTCGCTCTTGAACATGACACTTTGTCCTCCGTATCACATCGGGTTGGGTTGTTTCATTCACCGGTCTCATCACCATGGTCCTCGCCACACCATCCACATTTGGGGTAATGCTACCGATCCATCACATCAGTGTCGTTATATGTTCAAGAGATGTTGTTCTGCAAAGAGTCAACCGTGTCCCATCCACTGCCATACATTTTCCTTCATCCATTTCATGACCGCCACCCTGAATCATACATCACAGTTTGTTTTCACCTCATCACAATCACTAGCTCCGTTCCGTGTCACTGATGTGGGATTCATTAAGGCCCTCCTTTGACGGATCGCTCCTTGTCGACATCAGCTCATTATCCAAGGAGTTGATCTAGGAACAACCCCTTCAGTACTTTGAAGCTTGCATGCCTCAATGGCAAGTTTCTCACTTCCGGCGACAGGTATACATCAATGAACTTCGACCAGAAGATTTTGCATGGTGGTCGACGCCAAGTCCTTTATTCCCACCACGTGAATTGTACTGCTGTACCTTGAGGGTCATCATCCTTATCGGTGATTCCTCTCGCGCTTGTTAACGGTTTACATCATTGACCGGTAATCAAGCGATGTCTTTCCATGTTCGACTTCAAGAAATTCTCACATGGATCGACTTGTACATCGAGTGAAGATCAGAAGAGATTGAAGACCCCAGATCTAGTTTCATCCATCTGGGTTGCGATATATATTCAGGATATAAAGACATTTGATGTGTACATCATTGCAGCAGATGATCATCCTTCTCAAAGGATGATAATTTCAGCAGAGAATTATCAGTCTACCATCAGACGATCGTCTGTTCTATGTACCAAAATGAATTTATAAAGCTGAGCATGGGAATGCCCACCTCAGCTAGATCATGAAAAAGTATGAAAAATAATGTATTGTATTGTATCTTATTACAGGACACTTCTCAGCAGATTGAATGAACTTCGGATCCTCCTAATAAAGCATTTCACCCGATAAACGACCTCATACTTTAGGGGGCATCTGTTATAGACAATTTTGTGCCTTGCAGCATCAGGCATGAATTGTCAAGGGATCCAAAGTCCCTAAACATGATGTTCCTACTCCTAGAGGAACAAGGTCAGCAAACCAACAGCTCTCAGATTAGTTCTCCACCTGAAAACACTCAAAAACAAGCAATCCTGAAATCAAAGCAGGTGCTCCACTAGGCTTCTGCGCTGAAACTCAACTCCTCCATGGTGTACCTGCGTTGCAAAGCAGGTAGAACAAAGGCCACCTGCGCTGAGCAAGATGGGACAAGTGGCACACTGAGTCATTGCTCTGGAATCTTCCAAAAATGACACTTGGATCAGGGATTTCGCCTTGTGATGAGTCAGAGGCTCTGTTTCTCCAAGTGGAAGCAAGGTTCTCCAAGTGGACTCAAGAACTGAAGATCAACTGAAGAGAGAGAGGACACAAGGCAGCTACACATCAGTTGCAAGCTGACTCATCATTTCTCAATTCATCTATATATTGAGCTCTCTCCTATGAGCTCAGGAGGCTGGAATTTTGTGCAAAGTAATGATATGTTGTTGGTTTCACTATAGAACTATTGGGTGATTGCCTGAAGGAGGTGAAGAGGAGAAATTCTTTCTGCTGGGAGGTGTTGCTGGATTGGGGCCTTCAATGGTTGTAACACTCTCAGAACTTTACTTCTTCCATTAATAAAAGCTATTGAGGTTCTTCTATATGCACTTGTTTCAATGATGTATTGTGATAATTGTATATTTGATTTATGCTAATTCTTGAATCAGTTATGATTGCATGCTTCTTGTAGTTTCCTTCTTTGTTATTTTGCAGGATCTCATTGTAGCTGGGCCAGCAAAAGAGCAAAGAGCTGGGAGCAAGCAGCAAAGAGAAGAGTTTGGATTCGACATTAAGCGCAAGGCAACGGTTAGTGCATTTCTTCATTCTCTCTTGCTTTCGTAAAGAAGTAAACCTTAAGTAGTTTTCTTTACAGTTGTTGCTGAGGTACTATCACCCTTAGAGTGGGATAGGGTCATCCGAGTCGGATACTTTTCCCTACAACAGCTGATATTCCACCAAAATATGGCATGTTGTTGTCTAGATATTGGGGTGCAAAGCTCCAGGGATATTTACAATTGGACATGTCCTATGCCACCATTTCAGTATTTGGCCAGCCAAAGAGATTGTACCGAGAAACTTTGATGAAATACATGGTGAGCAGCCAGGAGAAACCCTAGAATTTTCCCATCTATTCCATGCATTCTGACATGGACACCTTCATCCTATACAATGCCGAAGTTAAAAATCCAACTGATGTCTAAGCTTTAACATTAGTACAAGAAAAAATCATAAATGAAAGACCTAGTGCTCAAACCCAAGAAATTTATGAAATAATTGATATAAGAGACACTTAAGAGAAACTAGATGAAGCTAAAAATCTCGATTTCCCTAGTAAGCAAATTTCCAAGACTCCTGATACTAACTATGAACATGAGATCCTTTGGTAGTTAGAATTTGATGGTTCAGTTAATAAACTAGGAGCGGGAGCAGGAATTTGGGTACATAATATGGAAAATGATCATGCTGAAGGACATGCATACAGGTTGAATTTTAGATGCACTAAATAACATGGCTAAATATGAAGCCCTCTTACTAGGACTTAAATTGATCAAAAGCTTAGAGGCATTTAGGGTATCAATTTTGGGAGATTTTGATTTAGTAATTCAAAAAATGAAAGGGAACTTCCTCACAAATGATCTCAGATTGAAATCTTACAGAGGAGAAGCAATTGAAATACTCAATACCTTTCTGGAAACTCAGCTTGCCAAAATTCCAAGGAAACACAATTTTCATGCTTACAGTTTGGAAACATTTGCCAACACTTGTAAATTTCCATATGAGCCCAATCATCAGTTTACAGCTGAGATTAAACATAGGCCAATTGTACCTGAAAATTTAAAAAATTGGCAAGTGTTTGACAACGACACTCATATTAATAATTTCTTGACCCTAAAAGAATAATTTTCCAGCACTAATATGGACACGGGCACTGTTGGAGAGGTTGATCAAATAAACAAAATTGAAACACACATTTCAGCAGAAACTGCAACACGAATACTACATCCAACGAAATTTACCAAGAAAGAGTTGCAAGAGCTTAAAAAAATAGACATTGATGAGACTATTGGAGGAGAATATGAAGTTATTAATTTAAAAGACAAGTATTTGCCCATGGGATTAACTCCTTTGGAAGACATTTTCGATTCTAATGATATAACAAGGAAACCCAAAATGCAGTCCCTAAACGTAGACATTGAGGATTGTAACACAAGAACTGAAAAAAATCCTAAAATGATAAAATTGTCCAAAACTTTTCCTCCTGACCAAAAGCTTAAATATGTTGAACTGTTCAAGGAATTCCAGGATGTTTTTGCATGGAGATATGAAGATCTCAAATCTTATGATACCTCCGTGATTCAATATATAATACCCCTCAAAGAAAATCAGAAGCCTTTCAAGCAAAAACTCAGAAGGGTCAATCCTGTACTACTCCCTTTAATTGAAAAAGAAGTCAAAAGAATGTATGAAGTTGGGATAATTGCACCTATCAGATTTTCAGAATGGGTCTCTAATTTAGTGCCCACTAAGAAGAAAACAGGAGAAATCAGACTGTGTGTGGATTTAAGGAATCTAAATAAGGTTTCTTTTAAAGACCACTATCCCTTACCCAAGATGGACCACATTTTACAAAGGGTAGTAGGTGCCTCTAGAATTTCACTACTGGATGGGTTCTCAGGCTTCAACCAGATTTTAGTTCACCCTGACGATAAGGAAAAGACTTCTTTTACAACCCCATGGGAGACTTTCAAATATGTGAAAATGCCATTTGGACTTAAGAATGCAGGGGCAAACTTCCAACGTGCAATGGACATAGCTTTTGCAAAATAAATTCATGATTTTATAGTCATATACTTGGATGATCTCATTGTGTTTTCCAAATCATATCAGCAACATCTAGACCATCTGAGACAAGTATTTTTAACATGCAGAAAATATGGTATATCACTAAATCCAAAGAAGTCATTATTCGGCCTGGAGGAGGGAAAACTGTTAGGTCACATAATCTCAAAAGATGGCATTAAAATTGATCCTGGTCGAATACAAGCCATTTTACAAATACCCCATCCTAGAAATATCAAAGAACTTCAAGCTTTCCTAGGGAAAATTAATTTTTTAAAAATATTCAGACCCAATCTGGCTAAGATAATTAGATTGCTGAATAATATGCTAAAAAAATATTCCAACGTCAAATGGACAGTAGAATCTAAACAAGCATTTGAAGAAATCAAAATGGCCTTGACCAAAACACCAGTCCTTACAAGGCCAAAATTTGACAGAGACTTCATAATATTTTCATTTGCATTAGAACATACTATTGTTATTGTTTTACTACAGAAAGATGATCAAGGATGTGAAAAAACTATAGCCTTTTTTAGTAAAGCACTAAGGGATGCACCACTAAAATACCCAATCATGAAAAACAGGCTTATGCACTTATGAAAGCCATCAAAGATTTCAGAGTCTATATATTATACTCTCATATAGTAGCTTATGTGCCAAGCACCATTGTCAAAGATATCCTAACCCAAGAAGGGATTGAAGGCAAGAGAGGTAAATGGATTGCTACTATATTAGAATATGATATTGAAATAAAAACTACAAAACTTATAAAAGGATAGGGATTGGCTAAACTCATGACTGAAACTAATTACCAAGCCCTGTATATCAATGAAATGGATAATGAACGGGAGATGGTGACTCCACAAATCAGCTAGGCCTTCCTAGAACTACCTTGGTATGCTGATATACGTTATGTATTATTAAACCTGCAGGCTCCTCCAGGGTTATCTAGAACAAAGAAAAGGTTTATAAAAATGAAAGCTTCAAAGTTTTGTATTTTAGATGGTGCTTTTTTTTGGAAAAATCATGAAGGTGTTCTGTTAAATTGTCTAATAAAAGATGAAGCTGACAAGGTACTCAAAGAATTTCATGCAGGGGACTATGGTGGACACTTGTACTGGAAATCAACTGCTGATAAAATCCTAAGGGCTACATTTTACTGGCCAACCTTGTTTGCTAATGTCAAAAATTTTGTCACTACTTTCCATAGATGTCAGATTTTAGAAGGCAAGAGGAAACTTTTGCCTCTACCCCTTAAACCAATTTTCACTGAAAGACCATTCCAACAATGGGGTTTAGACTTCATTGGGGAAAGTCATCCCCCATCTTTTGGCCAACATAAATGGATCATGACTGCTACAGACTATTTCACCAAGTGGATAGAAGCCATCTCTTGTAGAAAAGCCAATGATTCAGTGATCATGCAATTCTTGGAAACCAACATCTTGTCCAGATTTGGTTGTCCTGAAAAGATTATAACTGACAATGCTGTTGCTTTCAAATCCAAGAGAATGATCAATTTCTGTCACAAGTGCCACATGACCTTAGGCCATTCCACAACATATTACCCTTAAGGTAATGGTCTAGCTTAGTCCTCTAATAAAAGATTGATCAATATTATTAATAAAGTATTGGAAGAAAACAAGAAAAATTGGCATAAGAAGCTTTTAAATGCATTATGGGCAGATAGGTTAACTACCAAGAGATCCATTGGAACTAGTCCCTATGAGCTTGTCTATGGTATGGAGGTTGTATTTCCTTTATCTCTAGGGGTAGCTGTAATAAAATTATTGCAAGAAGTTCAAGTACAGCCCAATGACATTCAAAGAAGGATAAATCAGACTATACATTTGCAGCAGACCAAAGAAGAGGTATATCAAAGATCTCAAATGCTACAAGAAAAAATCAAGAATATATTTGATAAGAGGACTAAAGCAGAAGATTTTTTCATAGGAGACAAAGTTCTAAAATGGGACTCCAGAAGAGAAGATAAAGGAAAGCATGGGAAGTTTGACTTCCTGTGGAAGGGACCTTTTATTATCCAGGCCTCACAAGGCAAAAATACTTACTTTCTGAAAACCCTGGATGGTACAGAAGCAGACGAAGGACTAGTCAATGGTCGGATGCTGAAACACTATTTTGATCCAGTTTTTTGATATATCAGGACTCTAACTTGTACATAAGGATGTTTAGTTTCTGCAGTTTATTACAGCAATAAGAATAGGAAGGAATGTGCAGAAATTTTGAGGAACAGTCAAGGAACTTTACCACTTTTTTGTTTTCCCTCATTATAGTTTATCATAAGTTGTAGAAAATGACTTGGGAGCTGAAAAAACAAGAACAAACATTTAGACAAACTATCCAAAATAGAGGTGAAATTGTTTGAATCAACTCATGAGAGAGGTGTATATTTTACATGGTCCTCTGTATAGTTTGTTTACTTACAGCAAAGGAAGATTTCAGAGTGCAGCAAGAGTTATACATAAGGCCATCTGACTTGCTGTCCTTAACTTTTCACCAGGAAAAGCCATCCCTAAGTTGAGCCAGTGTTATGCTCCTATACCAATAGGTGTCATATTTCATGATTGACTAGTAAAAGTCCCTAATATGTTCATCCTTTCCCTGCTGCAAAGGTTTCCCATGTTTTGGAAAAATCAAAAATTGAAAAATGTAAAGAGGGTATACCCTAAAAGAAAAATAAAAGGGTGAAAAGATAAATGGTCAAAAGAAAAATGAAAGAAATGAACCCCAAATGAAAGGACTATGAAAGTATGCTAGTTCAAAATGTCACTACTATTCTATTTTTGCAAACAATCTAATTGTGTGCAGTTGGTTAACTTTTGTCATAGTTGATGAATGGCAAAACAGCTTAATCTTGGTTGGTTCATGTTTCAATTTCCCGTTTTAAGAGATAGAGAATAAAATCTCTCCAAACTGTTCAATCTTGGCAGATAAATAGTTAGGTAGAGAAGCAAAGGAGCTCAATTGTTAAACCTGAGCCCTTGGATGTGATAAGGGTAGATCTAGATAGGTTTGCAGTCAAAAGAAAAGAAGAGAATGAGGATTTGCCAGTCCAAGTGCACCCAAAGAAAAAGAAGAAAAAATGTTAGGTACTGTAGGCTGGGTAGGTAGTTTTGATGTTGCAGAAAGAAACTTGTGATAAGTTTTGTCTCTCAGAATGATTAAAATCCTACTTCTATCATAGGTACTATGGCAGAAGCATGACTAACTCTCCTTCATCCTTTCTCTAGATCATTTACTAATTTTCCCCAAGGTGTTGAGATCTGCTTAATATCCCTCTTAAATCACTTCATCTCATTGCAAAAAAAACTTAAGTAAAATCACATTTTTCTTAGGAGGAAAGCCACATTTCTGGTGTTAAACCCTTTTCATTCCCTTTTGCCTAAATTTTGCAACATTATGCTTAGCGCGGATTTAATTTCAAAAAAGCTTCATATTAAAAAATTAACCGTTATTATATTAAATCCATTGTAATTCTTCCCAATCCCCGTATTATGTATATATAGATATATATAACCCCCAAACATTAATATTCCCCGCCCCGGTTTAAATATAAACCATATCACTGTTTAAAATTTGGAATTTATAAGTTCACCTGGAACTTATTAAATAACCCTCCCCGCGTGCAATTTTAAAAGTTAATTGACATCCAGTTAATTAAAAGTCTAATCACCTCTCACCCAATCAAACTGCACCTGATATCATTAACTTAACGTTAATTGGATGGGCCCCTGTGCCGTAACCCTCAGCCATCTCCGACATGTTGTTTACTGTCAGATCTAGGTCTGCTCATCCAATGGCCCATGATCGTATCGCAAGCCACTCCGCTGCTGTAATTTAACTCCCGGGGAGCCGGAGGTATTGCCGCTGTACCAGGGACATGCGTCCACCTCCCGCCATGCTCGCTGCCTCTCCACCCCAAACCACTCTGGCCCATAAGTGGTGCGGGCCAATATTGCTTACCGCCCTCCCGCTGACATCATCTCCACGTCACTGTCGCATCATCCTCCTGTACCACCGTGTCATGACAAGACGTCACATCTTGATGACGTCATCCGACCAAAAAGCACCAAAAAGTCATGCAAACACCAAATTTTGTTAAAAAGTCGAGAAAATGTCATTTTCGCCCATTTTCATTCATTTTTCTCCGCGAAATTGTTTCATGCAAACTACATCCAAGCAACTGCTTGAGCATACAGTTTGCCACCTGACCAAACAAAGTCTAGCACCCTGCTTCACAGCTCATCTGTCAACCTACAATTGCACTGTTCGCCTCTAAAATACAGGTATTTACCCCATTTTTCACTTCCTGAACCTGTAATTTCGTTTTTCCTCTGTGAATTTTACCCAACAAGGCTAAATTCAAGTAAAATCAGTCCATAACTCTCAAAAAAGACACCCAGAACTACTGTTTTGCACATTTTCCTACATAAGCCTGACCTCCAGTTTAAAAACAAAGAGAACTGAACATGGAAGCCCCTGTGGCCCTTAATGTTGCGCCCCTGAATGCGCCTCATAAAGACCTGGATTGGTTACCCTTGGCTGACAGAGATTTTGAAATAAAAGAGATATCTAGTGACATGAACCATCTCCAGGCATTTTGCCAAACTAAGAATAGTCATCTGAGAAACTCTGATATCTATGGAATATGGGAACCTAATCTCCCCAGGTATTACCTTCCCTCAGTCAATGTGTTCCCAGATATTATTCATCATTGTTGCGCAAACTATGACCCTGTCAGTAAAGCAGTTATGACCCCATCCCAAACTATTCTCTTCTACATCACTACTGAATCTATCAATGATATGTTACACTTCCACCCACTCAGCCCCTTGCTCCTCTTTCCATGGGATTTTTGCTTGAGCAAGGTTCTTAATTGCCCAATTCAGAAATAACCCAGATCGCTAAATTATTCATGAAACCAGATTGCCAGCCCTAAGGCCCACCTCCCTATGTGCATGCCTGGTTTACTGAAACTGGCAGGCTTATTCTTGACATGATATCATTTATCTTGGGATTCAAAAGCAGTGAATTTTTTGATGAGACCATCTTAGTTATGTTGTCAATGTTTACTCCAGGACATCCCCCTACTGTCAAATATGATTATGCCTCTTTCATTGCCAATAAAATCAATGAGCAATTCATAAATATAGACAGAGAAGGAGTCTTCAAGTACACTTCACTAATATACCACCTTCTACTATATTATCAGCCAGATAGTTTTTTATTTCCCATCAGGAAATTGGATTCCAAAGGAGAGAGGAGGTATGTGATCTTTTGGACCTCAATCTTCCACAATGTTTGTGAATCCCCTTATACCTACGGTGAATTCATTGACTGATTTATACATCCAGCCTCCACTTTATTGATAGGAGCTCCTCATCCTAGGCTCTCTGGGATATAAAGAAGATTTTACAGCTCTCCAAAAACTACAGAATAGGTGACTGGTACCTCTACCAGAATCATACTGAAATCAGAATATATGGCTGTGAAATGTGCCCTTATAAGCTGCCCAAATATGTGCCCATGAGACTATTTGCACTGGAGTATTTCAGGCAACTTATCAACGCAGATTTAACTCACTTTTGCATCGTAAAGAAAAAGGCTCAGCTGAGAATAAGAAACCAATTAGGCCCTTTTATCATTAACAAGAGGGAGGCATGGGAAGATGTTGATAAGATATTGGGGGAAGACCTTAAATTGAAGAAAAGTTTCTGGTGGGTGCCAAATGACCCAAATAGCTTTATAAGTGACAGAAAAGTGAGAAACAGGCTATCGGCCTATAAACATTATAGGATCCCTAAAATAGAGCAATTTTCTAATCAGGATGAGTGGGTAGAGGGTACATTAATATAAGAAATTACTCAGCAAGAAAAGATGGAACAAGCTATGAAAGATCTTGAAAAGACCCTTGACTTGGACTCTTTTGGACGGTATCTTTCAAGCTGCCTCAGCAAACCAGAGTGGGTACATCCTTTGTTGGAACTTCATAGTATCCTATACAAGAAACTAGTGCACCAGGTACAGGGTCTTCTAAAGGCAAGGAAGTGGCAGGCACAGAGCAGCAAGCAATGACTGATCAGCAAGGGAAAATTCCTTCGGTCCAGACCAAAGCAGCAAAGATTCCTGCATTACAGACTCCTCTAAATGAGGAAAAAGGAAAGAAGAGAGATAGAGAAGAGGCCACACCCATCAATGGATTTGCAGAACAGCCAAGTGCAAAAAGGCAAAGACTGAATCCTCTATCTGAAGAGGAAATCATGGAAGAAACAATAGAAAGTCTAAGAGGTGAGAGGGTAACCAGCCAACATACCTCCCCAGTGATAGAGACATCAACTAGCTCACATAGGCAGGAGCTAGAAAGGCAACATAGTGTGGAAGTTTCATCCACTCGGCCACCAAGTAAGTAGACCTCTGACATCAAAAGAACATTCATAGAGATAAAGGATAGAAATGATCCACTAAGGCTGCAGATTTATAATCAATATCTTAAGATGGCCCCCACAAAATAGCAAAGTTTAATGTTAGCGTATGACATTAAGGAGGACAAAATGATCATGAGTTAGTTTAAGCCCAAGGTGCATCAATCCCAATTAGCAGCTGATTATATCAGGATAAATCTGGAGGTATTGGCCAAGTACATTCATCCAATAGACTAGATTGAGCTGCATAAATAGACTGGAGAGATGGTATATTCCACGCTAGCTGATAAAGCAATGTTGGCTCATAAATTGCAAAATTCCTTAAATAATACCTCTGCTCAGTTATATTTAGAGAAAGCTTCTTCTCTAGCAAAGGACAATAGGATCAAAATCTTTGGAGGATATCATCATTGAACTGGGACATGATCCCAAAGATGCCAAAGGCATAAAAGCACTAATGAAGAAAATGGAAGAGGACATTGCTGCCCTCAGAAAACATCTTAAAATGCCTCCTTCTATGCATCCACGGATTGCAAATGTTGTACAACAGAAATCTGAAGAGGACATGATGGACCTACTCATGAGATTGAATGAGAGATTGAGTGAGACAGGGCAGGCATTGGAGAAAGCACTACAAGAAAAGCAGGGAGAGTCGACCTCCCAGCCACCTAAAGTAGTCCCAACAGTCACTGTTGCCCCCTCCACACTTATAACAGCGGTGCCTCCCACTGTCCCGGCACCAACAGCAGATATCACCACAGGTACCTCAGCAACAACAATAACACCAGGTAGCAGTACTAATATGACTACAAAACAATTAATAAAGGCCATGGAGGAATTGAAACTCCAAGTATCAAAGCTGAAGCAAGTCAAAGAAAAATTGGCAAAGGTTGAACAGAGTTATGATAAATCCAAGATGACTGTGTCAGAGAAAACAAGGGAGATCAAAACATTAGAGAACAAGGTTAGAGCATTAGTAAAGGACCTCTCTCTGCATAAACCTCTATCAGAAATCAAGGGAATTTTATGGACCAACATCACTCAATCCCTTAGTGATGTGTGGAGGTCTATCAAAACCATTTATGAGTAGATTGACTTGATAAGAGTGGCCCAAGTGGAGATTCAAAAAACAAGAGCCTTATTGGGACAGATGCCTGAGCAAGCTAACAGGCTAATACATTTTTTGAACTCCAAGACCAGCGAAGAACTAGAAGGACTGGAAATTAGAGATAGAACATGCACCATTCTAGACATCAAGAGAGTTCTAACCATGATAACTCTAATGAAAAATTTGGAAAGAAGATGCCAGGACATACAAGTAGAGGTTGATTCTTTCACAGAAAAGTTTACAGTCCTACATCAAAAAGGTTTTCCAAGTCCTTTGGGAAGTAATGATCGTCTGATGAAACACAAAGACTATGTATATAAATTGAATACATATGTTGTTAATCAAGTCAATACATCATCAAGCACTTGAGGAGAAAAAGCACTTCCATCTGGCTAGGCCCTTTATGACAGCCTGGAATATTTGTTCTACATAGAGCATGAGGTGAAGTATTTGTTCACCATGCCACCTAATTTCTTCAGGTACACAGAAACTGACGAAACTTTGAGGAAGTTGCAGAGACATAAATTACCAGGACCGGAATGGTGGCAAAGCATGTTAGAGATCCTATAAATTTATCTTTGTTCAATGCAAAATTTTGGACCATCTACTATAATGCGGAGAACAGAAATGAATCATAGTCATGTGGGTCAAAGCGCATCACATCAGAGTTAAAGAAAGTTCAGCCAAGGAAGAATAAATAGCACTGAGTATCAGCGGAAAATAACTGGGAGCGAACTCGCAACACCTACCTCCAGTACTTCTCATAAAGACGAAATAGCCAGCACAACATCAAATTTATTACATCAATTTATTGTTCCCCTGTTTTCGAGACTGTTTGTCTCTATCTTTGTAAAACGCATTAATGATCCCTAGATATTATTTCTATCAAATATTATGTAAGATATTTTGATGTTTTTTTATAAATACCCCCCAAATGAAGTATTTGGGGTTGGTTGAGTGGGAAGCATTCTCAGACTTCATTGTAATTCTGAAGTTTTTGGAATAAAAGGCTGTTGGAACCATTTTTGTCTGGCTTACTGAATGAAGAATTGCTGCTAAGGACCATGCTATAGAATTCTTGAATCATCTTATGGATCAATAAGTCCCTTCTAACTTGTGTTTTACAATTTCTATGTTTTATCATCTATGTTTCACGATCTGAATAATAGAGAGAAAGAATAACTCAGAATCTGCTTGATTGCACTCTGTGTTCAGTCTTTGTTATTATCAATGTTTTCTTCAGAATTAGAATAAACAGTGAATTCTTATTTGCTCTTGTTTCCCCTGATTATTTCATCTTTAATATTTGCTAAGGAATTCTTAACTGCTCCTTAACAGTACTCAACCATTTTCCCTCAATCAACATGATGAAGGATTCTTGATTACCCTTCACCCATTGGCCCCATTCCATCAGATTTCAGCCTACAAATTGTTCCATGTTTGAGTACCTTGCTCTATGACACCTTTCTCTGTTCAAAAACCTAATCCAGGAAGCTGTCCTCCTTTGACTCCATCATGTCCAATGGACTGAAACTCCTCAATTTTACTTCGTTGTTCTGTTGAATCTCCATTCCTCCAACCAAACACAAAACAAAACCCTTGTACTTCATAGCTAGCCTAATATACCTCAAAACAAAGCTAAATTATAAAGAGAGAGCCCTCTCTGGATGTAGATTGGCTAGAATTTGTATCTGAAAGATTGGTCTGTGGTTACCTCGGCTGTATTCCCTTTCTTACATCTTTGGGGAACAATCTGAGTGATAACATCATTGGCGACTCAACTAGGGACCTGAATAATTATTTGTTACTGTTGTTTATCTTAGAAGCTACAGATGGAGCCTGAAATTTGCTAAGTAGCCTTTGAAACTGCTTTTTCTATGCAATTTCAGGAGTAAATAAATGTTGCTTCAGTCTATCTCCAATCTAGTTCATATATTAAACAGTTGTCCCAAATACTTGATCAGTCCCTTGTTTCAATATACCTTTAGGAAAATTCAAAACTCCCATATTTAAAACTTCTTACAAGATAGTGTTAAAGTTGTATTACTAAAATATTTCAAGAAAAATCAAAAAAATATTCAGAAGCTGGCTCCAAAGAAGAAGATCCATTACACCAGATCAAATCCAGATCCAAATCCCCCACCTGTGTTTCAAAATCCTAATCGTATTCCTAATATCCTTAGAAGCTAGCAGAGCCAAGAGCATCCTACTAGTTCACACCTTGACACACATCAGAAAAACCCTATCCAAACTGAGCTTACTTATGGAAATCACAAATCCATTATGTCGTTGCTGTAACTTCTTCAAGCTCACCATCAACACTTCAAGCCATCTTTTCCACTCCTCCATATACAACATATATTTCCACTATTATCCTTGCTCTTCCAGTTGTTACACTTATCTGTGCAAACATGGCAAACCGATATTCTCCCCTGCAATTACCTACAAATCCAGGGGCTATGCTTCAAGATTATCAAAACAAAATCACCTATTTTGATGGTACTGGCACTTACACAGCTCAGCAACACACTAAGAAGATGACTGATTATTTTGAAAACTATGAAATTGATGTTGATGATGTAAGAATGAAAGTTTTTGTCCAAAGCTTCACTGGAGATGTTAGGACTTGGTTTAGATCACTTCCTGCAAACACTATCAATGATCCAGAGGCACTTTATAAAACCTTCTTGAACAGATGGGAAAAGAAGAAAGATCCTCTCCACATTTTATCAGAATATGAAAACTTGAAAAGAGGCCCACAAGAAACTGTTCAAGATTACTGTTCTAGATTTAATAATGTATACAATGTTATTCTTCAAAATCTCAGACCTCCTCCAGACTTAGCCTTGATCAAATGCCCTGATGTATTTGACTCTGACATGGCATACCAGCTTAGAGAGAGAGCTCCTCGAAGCTTAGAAGACATGCAGAGTATAGCTGTCAGTGTTGAGGCCAACGTGATTTCTAAATGAGCTCGAGCTAGAGCTGAAAGAAGGATACACATCAAAGAAGAACCTTCTGACTTTGAACAAAAATTAGATGCTATCATTAAAGGAATGGATGGAATTGGTGATATAGTAGAAACAATTGAGAGGAAATCCCCTTGGGATGGTCAACCAAGCAACACTGGAAGAAACCCAAATTTTAGAAGAAATCAAAATCCCAATACTAGAAAGGCTGGCCCTGATCAAAACATTAGACCCCCATTCTAAGAAAACTATGCTAAAGCTTTAACTTCTAGTGAACCAACAGAAGATACTCAAATTAACTTAATGGGGCTCAATAGTGAACAACAAATTTTCTTTACCCAAGAAGAACAAGAAGCTCACACTCTTAATCAGTTCCAAATTCAATCAGGTGAGTCATTTGATTTTAGGGAGGGATATGACACAGCCATCTATGAAGTTCACAAGCAATACAATCTGAGGAGTAGAAGGATAGATGTCCCTGAAGACAATAAATAGAAAGAAACAAAGCAACCTACCAAAGCTAAGGTTAAGAACCTCCTGTAAAAACTCCTCCTAAAGCAATTCCTAACCCAAATCATCCAATAGTTGAAGATATATCAGACAGTCAACAACCTAACAGACAGCCTTCAACTTCCATTCCTTCCAAAGAAACTGTGGAAGAACCTCCAAAAATTCACATAGAAGCAACTTCTGCTCATAACAACATTCCTGTAAAAGAGATAGACACAGAAAATGCAACAGAAAAAGAAAAATTTACTGCCCGAAATGAAAAACTGCAAACTGATAAACCTTTCAACCTTCAGACCGAAATAGGCAAAATAAAGATAGCAATTCCATTGCCAGAATTGGCTAAACACGATGTCTATAGAGAACAAATCAGTAGATCACTTCAAATTTCAGAAAACAGAGATGCAGTAAATGTCCTTGATGATCAACTAGAATTAATTTTTGGCCCTGAGGTAAATGGAAAATCAATAGATGGAGGGGTCCCTCCTTTCTATGTAAGCCTGAACGTTCATGATAAGATACTCCATAATGCAATGTTTGATTCTGGAGCTTCTCATAATTTAATGCCCAAATCTGTAATGGAGAATTTGGACCTAGATATTACTAGACCATACAAAGACTTGTTCTCTTTTGATTCAAGCCAAGTTAGATGTCTAGGTTTGATCAAAGATTTATGTGTATCATTAGTTCATTACCCTATCAAGGCAATTTTAATGGATGTAGTGGTAGCTGATATTCCACCAAAATATCGCATGTTGTTGTCTAGATCTTGGCGTGCAAAGCTCCAGGGATCTTTACAATTGGACATGTCCTATGCCACCATTTCAGTATTTGGCTAGTCAAAGAGATTGTACCGAGAAACTTTGATGAAATAAGTGGTGAGCAGCCAGGAGAAACCCTAGAAGTTTCCCATCTATTCCATGCATTCTAACATGGACTCCTTCATCCTATATAATGCTGAAGTTAAAAATCCAACTGATGTCCAGGCTTTAACATTAGTACAAGAAAAAATCATAAATGAAAGACCTAGTGCTCAAACCCAAGAAATTTCTAAAATAATTGATATAAGAGACACTCAAGAGAAACTAGATGAAACTAGAAATCCTGATTTCCCTAGTAAACAAATTTCCAAGACTCCTGATACTAACTATGAACATGAGATCCTTTGGTATTTAGAATTTGATGGTTCAGTTAATAAACTAGGAGCAGGAGTAGGAATTTGGGTACATAATATGGAAAATGATCATGCTAAAGGACATGCATACATGTTGAATTTTAGATGCACTAAAAACATGGCTAAATATGAAGCCCTCTTGCTAGGACTTAAATTGATCAAAAGCTTAGGGGTAGTTAGGGTATCAATTTTAGGAGATTTTGATTTAGTAATTCAACAAATGAAAGGGAACTTCCTCATAAATGATCTCAAATTGAGATCTTACAGAGGAGCAGCAATTGAAATACTCAATACCTTTCTGGAAACTCAGCTTGCCAAAATTCCAAGGAAATACTATTTGCATGCTCATAGTTTGGAAACATTTGCCAGCAATTGTAAATTGCCATTTGAGGCCAATCATCAGTTTACAGCTGAGATTAAACATAGGCCAACTGTACCTGACAATGTAAAAAATTGGCAAGTGTTTGACAGCAACACAGATTAATAATTTCTTGACCCTAAAAGAAGAATTTTCAAGCACTAATATGGACACGTGCATTGTTGGAGAGGTTGATCAAATAAACAAATGTTATGAAACCAGCTCAAGAAAAGATAGAAAAGATAGATCAACGCCTTAGAATTCAGCCTCTTCGAGGGGGCAACCTCCTTTACATTACATAAATGAACAATTCTTGGATGATACAAATGACAAAACCTCCTTTCTATATATAGGAGTCTAAGGAATCACAATATAATCCAGCCAACCTAACAATAATAATATAAAGCCACAAAAATAACAATAGAGGGATTCTATGGGGCACAGAAATAACAATATGGGGGTAATAGGGGCACAACAATATAAATAAGGGGTATAACTACAATAGTAATGGGGTAATCGCTAGTATTATAGGGACCCAACATGCCCCTCTCCTTCAAAAAAGTGTTGTCCTCAATGCTTGAGTAGTTTTGGATACTTCTGCATAAAATTCTCATCCTCCCATGTGGAATCTTCAGTGGATAAGTTCTTCCACTTGATAAGATACTCTGAAATTGATCGATTTCGTAGCTGTCGAGTTCTTGTTTCTGTGACTGCTTCCAGTTCCAATATAATTTTTCCTTCCTCGTCAAGTTCTGGCAATATTGTTTGAATTGGGAGCTTGTAACCTATAACCTTCTTTAAACATGAAACATGTAAAACTGGGTGCAATCGAGAAGCTGCAGGAAGCTCCAATTTGTATGCCATAGTACCAATCTTTTGCAACACCTTGTACGGACCATAATACTTTGGTGATAATTTATTATCCTTCTTAGCTTGCTTTAGGGGCATTTTCTTATATGGTTGTAGCCGTAGGAATACCCAATCACCTACATCAAAACTTCTTTCACTGTGATGTTGATCTGCTTGTTGTTTCATTCTATTTTGTGCCAACACGAGGTTATCCTTTAAGAGTTGGAGGACTTGTTGTTGATGTTCGATGTGATGTTCCACTGCCTGAACCTTAGAATTTTCTCTTAAATATGATGTGATGGATGGTGGTTGATACCCATAAAGTGCCATAAATGGGGTCATTTTTGTTGCTGTATGGAAGGAAGTTTTATACCACCATTCAGCCAGAGGCAACCATTTGACCCATTGTGTCTGTTTATCAGATACAAAGCAACGAAGATATCCTTCCAAAAATTTGTTTACTATCTCAGTTTGCCCATCAAATTGAGGATGATAAGATGAGCTATGAGCTAACTGAGTACCAAGACAAGAAAATAATTCTGTCCAAAAATTTCCAGTGAAAATGGGATCTTTGTCACTTACAATAATCTTTGGGTTTCCATGTAGCTTTTGAACTGTTTCCATAAATGCAGTAGAAACTGTACTGGCTTTAAATGGATGTGATAATGCACAAAAGTGTGCATACTTGGTAAGTCTGTCAACTACCACCATGATGACACTCTTTCCCTCAGACTTGGGTAAACCTGTGATAAAATCCATTGAAACCTCCTCCCAACATTGGCTTGGAATGGATAAAGGTTGTAATAGACCCGGTGTCTTAATTGTTTCAACTTTATTTTGCTGGCAAACCAAACATTCCGCCACAAACTTTTGAATATCTGATTTAAGGCCATCCCAAAAAAATTCCTTCTTAACCCTGTGGTAAGTTTTTAAAAATCCTGAGTGCCCTCCTAAGGGAGAAGTGTGCAATTCCATAAGAATCTTTTGTTTTAGCTGGGAATTCTTACAGAGGTATAAGCGATCTTTGTACCATAACGAATCATTTTGCCAGCTAAATGTATCATAAGTACTGGAATCTTGTTGTAGCTTTCGAATAAGTGCCCACACTTCTTCGTCATTCTTCCATTCCTCCCTTGCTTCGTTTATCCAATCTAGTTGGATAATAGAAATGTCACACAACAATGCTTCCACATCCTCATCCTTTCTTGAGAGTGCATCTGCCACCACATTTTGCTTCCCTTTTTTTTAGATGATTTCAAAGTCATAACCCAACATCTTTGTGACCCACTTTTGTTGCTCTTCAGAGGATAATCTTTGTTCTAAAAAGTATTTAAGGCTATCATGATCCGTTTTTACCTTGAAGTGTCTTCCCATTAGGTAGGGTCGCCATTTCTTAAGTGCATGGAGTATTGCCAACATTTCCTTCTCATAAATAGCTTTTCTTAAAAACTTTCCCTTGATTGGACAACTTTCAAAAGCAATGGGTCTTTCATCTTGCATTAGAACATCACCAATTCCATTTCCTGAAGCATCACATTCCACAATAAAGGTTTTTGTGAAGTCCGGCGTAGCTAAGACCGGTGCTTGGCACATTGCCTCTTTAAGATGTTCAAAGGCCTTTGTTGCATTCGGAGTCCATGAAAATGAATCTTTCTTCAATAATGTTGTTAGAGGTGCTGCTATTCTCCCATAATTCTTAACAAACTTGTGATAATACCCTGTCAACCCAAGAAATCCTCGCAGATGCTTTATGGATGTGGGGATTTTCCATTCCTTAATGGTTTTAATTTTGCTAGGGTCTACCTTAACTCCTTCATGAGATACAATATGACCCAAATATTCCACCTCCTGGACTCCAAAGAAACATTTGGATCTTTTTGCATATAATTGTTTCTCCTCCAATAGTTGTAGCACCCTGTCAACATGTTCAACATGATCCTTCCAAGACTTGTTGTAGATTAGTATATCATCAAAAAATACTAACACAAATTTTCTAAGAAATGGTTTGAAAATTGAATTCATCAAACCTTGAAATGTTGAAGGTGCATTGGTAAGGCCAAAAGGCATGACCAAAAATTTATAATGAACCTCATGAGTTATAAATTCCGTTTTCGGAATGTCTTCAATCTTCATTCTGATTTGATGATATCCTGAACGAAGATCCAACTTGGTGAAGTAAATTGATCCATGCAATTCATCCAATAATTCATCAATAACAGGAATGGGGAACTTATCTTTAATAGTGAGCTTGTTGAGCTCCCTATAATCCGGACACATGCGCCATGATCCATCCTTCTTGTGCACCAATACTACTGGAGCTGAGAAAGAACTTTGACTTGGTTGAATTATACCAGCCTCTAGAATTTCTGCAACCATACGTTCAATTTCACGTTTTTGGGCATAGGGATATCTGTACGGCCTGATGTTTGGAGGAACACTTCTTGGAATCAGATGAATAGCATGATCATGATCACACATAGGTGGGAGACCTTTGGGAGTCTCAAATACCTTGGAATGATTGTCCAGGACATTTTGGAGATCTGGAGAAATAGATGATTCCAATGTGGAAACATCTAGCGAACATAATTGTGCAATTACACCTCTTTGCTCCTTTTTAAGAAGCTTAGTCATGCCATTAGAGCTGATTATCTTTCCTGGTTTCCCTGCAATACCCCTTAATTCAACTTCCTTTCCTTCCGTAGAAAATTTGATGAAAAGTTCTTGAAAATTAAAAGCTATTGTACCCAAGGATTGTAGCCATTGGACTCCTAGTACAACATCAGCACCTCCCATTGGAATGGAAAGCATTGGGCTAGTCAATACATATTCTCCCATGGATAGCTTGATATTATGGCACTTTCCAGAGCAATTTATTGTTCCTCCATTTGCAATCATCACTTGACACTCTGGTGCTGGATATAGGAAGCAATTCAATTCTTTTGCTACCCTACAATGAATAAAATTGTGGGTGCTTCCTGAATCAATCAACACTATTACCTTTTTCTTCTTGATTTGTCCTTCTATCTTGATGGTTTGAGGAGTGGTAATTCCCACCAATGCATTACAAGATATGGTTGGATTTATTTGTTCTTCATCTAGGCTTTTTTCCTGGAGTATATCTTCTTCTTTTGACCTTTCTTGTTCCCTTTCTTCTTCCTCTTCACAATCTATGTAGAATAATTTCTTCTCAGCACACTTATGAACTTTAGTGTATTTGCTATCACAACTGTAACAAAGCCCTTTTACTCTTTTTTCTTCCAATTGTTGTGGTTTCAACCTTATAGGTTGTGGAATACTAGGGGCAACAACACTTTCGTCTTTATAGTTGTGAGTGGTATGCTTCCTGGTTGCCATAATTTTGCTTTCCATTTTTCTTGCTAACCTGAATGCCTTCTCTAATGAATCAGGTTCCCAAAGGCGAACATCATGTTGGATATTATCCTTTAAAGACCCTATGAACACATCAATCCTATGCTCCTCTAGAATATCTTTTACCCTTATGTTCAATTTTTGGAACTCCTCAATGTGCTCCATTACTGAACCCTTTTGTTTGAGACTTATCAATTGGATAAAAAAAGTGTTGCTTTTTGTATCTTCATAATGTGCTATCAATTCTTCCATAAAAATTGCCCAAGTGATAAATTTTTTATGAGAGCAAAGCCATTGATACCATACAAACTGATTTGGTTCCAAATATACAGTTGCCATACGTACCTTTTGTGCGTTTTGCACATTATTGAGATCGAAGAATTGCTCCATCTGTAATATCCATGTGGTGGGATCCTTGCCATCAAACTTCCTCATATCAATTTTTGGAATATGGTGATTCTTCGATCCAACATTAGCATCTATGGAATCATGATTAACATTTCTTTTGTTCTCATCATGAGTTTTTTTTACTACCTTTTTACCATTAGTGACCTTTTCTTGTAGCAACTTCTTCAATTCTTCCATGTTTGTCTTCAAATCTATCTTCAAATCTGCCATCGAATCCTCCATCTTAGCTTCCATGCCCTTTATCTTAGATTCCACGCCATTTATCTTAGATTCCACGCCACTTACCTTAGCTTCTGTTAGCTTTTGTGAGCGTGACATTTGTTGCACTTGTTCTTGTAATTTTGATATATCATGTAGCATTTCTTCCTCTTCTTCATGAGTCATGCTAGAGCTTTTAGGTTCCTTACTAGGTGTTTGCATTTTCTTTCCTCGGGGCATCAGTTACCGATAATAATGCTTTACTATGCCCTTTGAATTCTGTTAAACCAAGCTTACACAAAAATTTAAAAAAAAACTACACACCTTTTTTCACTTTATAGAAGCCTGATATTGAATCTGATGTATCTCTGTAATTTCGGATCATCTAGTTTTGAAATTGCTACCTGTAGTAACCTTCTGTGTCCTCTTTCCAATGCCACAAGTCTGAGCCAAATTGGATTCTCCAAGGAAGAGTTATGTGAAACCTCCCACAGTGACTTGCGTTTAGACTGGTTCAGTAGAGCGAACTTGTACGACGTGCCACGAGTCACTGTTTCAACCTTTGAATCTGAAACACACACATACGAAACTAAAGTCCGTCCTATTTTTTTACCTTCTTACGAAATTTCAATCCGATCCCCAGAGAGAAAGTTATGACGATTTTCCCCAGGTCACCTGTTTTGAATGTAATTCAGGAGTCTGCAAAAAGACCAACTTCCTCAGATCATATCTCCGCAAATATGATGCTAAAAGCTCTGAAATTCGGACCCAAGGTTCAGCACGATTTCTTCTCAAATGGGTTTTTTTTGAAACATTTGAAACGTCACAGAAAAAAAGTTATAGCGAAAATGCCACGATGACCTGTTTGGGGCAGCGAAACCCTAGAATCCAAATCTCTGATACCAAATGTTATGAAACCAGCTCAAGAAAAGATAGAAAATATAGATCAACACCTTATAATTCAGCATCTTCGAGGGGGAAACCTCCTTTACATTACATAAATGAACAATTCTTGGATGATACAAATGACAAAACCTCCTTTCTATATATAGGAGTCTAAGAAATCACAATATAATCCAGCCGACCTAACAATAATAATATAAAGCCACAAAAATAACAATAGAGGGATTCTATGGGGCACAGAAATAACAATATGGGGGTAATAGGGGCACAAAAATATAAATAAGGGGTATAAATACAATAGTAATGGGGTAATCACTAGTATTATAGGGACCCAACAATAAAATTGAAACACACATTTCAGCAGAAACTGCAACATGAATACTACATCCAACGAAATTTACCAAGAAAGAGTTGCAAGAGCTTAAAAAAATATACATTGATGAGACTATTGGAGGAGAATCTGAAGTTATTAATTTAAAAGACAACTATTTGCCCATGGGATTAACTCCTTTGGAAGACATTTTCGATTCTAATGATATACCAAGGAAACCAAAAATGCAGCCCCTAAATGCAGACATTGAGGATTGTAACACAGGAACTGAACAAAATCCTAAAATGATAAAATTGTACAAAACTTTGCCTCCTGACCAAAAGCTTAAATATGTTGAACTGTTCAAGGAATTCCAGGATGTTTTTGCATGGAGCTATGAAGATCTCAAATCTTATGATACCTATGTGATTCAACATACAATACCCCTCAAAGAAAATCAGAAACCTTTCAAGAAAAAACTCAAAAGGGTCAATCCTATACTACTCCTTTAATTGAAAAAGAAGTCAAAACAATGTATGAAGCTGGGATAATTGCACCTATCAGATTTTCAGAATGGGTCTCTAATTTAGTGTCCACTAGGAAGAAAATAGGAGAAATCAGACTGTGTTTGGATTTAAGGAATCTAAATAAGGTTTCTTTGAAATACCACTATCCCTTACCGAAGATGGACCACATTTTACAAAGGGTAGTAGGTGCCTCTAGAATTTCACTGCTGGATGGGTTCTCAGGCTTCAACCCGATTTTAGTTCACCCTGATGATTAGGAAAAGACTGCTTTTATTTGGACTTAAGAATGCAGGGGCAACCTTCCAATGTGCAATGTACATAGGGTTTGCAAAAGAAATTCATGATTTTCTAGTCATATACTTGGATGATTTCACTGTGTTTTCCAAATCAGATCAGCAGCATCTAGACCATCTGAGACAAGTATTTTTAACATGCAGAAAATATGGTATATCACTAAATCCAAAGAAGTCATTATTCGTCCTAGAGGAGGGCAAACTGTTAGGTCACATAATCTCAAAAGATGGCATTAAAATTTATCCTTACCGAATACAAGCCATTTTACAAATACCCCATCCTAGAAATATCAAAGAACTTCAAGCTTTCCTAGGGAAAATTAATTTTTTAAGAAGATTCATACCCAATCTGGCTGAGCTAATTAGATTGCTGAATAATATGCTGAAAAAAAATTCCAGGGTTAAATGGACAGTAGAAGCTAAACAAGAATTTGAAGAAATCAAAATGGCCTTGACCAAAACACCAGTCCTTACAAGCCCAAAATTCGACAGAGATTTCATAATATTTTCATTTGCATCAGAACATACTATTTCTGTTGTTTTACTATAGAAATATGATCAAGGATGTGAAAAAACTATAGCCTTTTTTAGTAAAGCACTGAGGGATGCACCACTAAAATACCCAATCATGGAAAAACAGGCTTATGCACTTGTGAAAGCCATCAAAGATTTCAGAATCTATATACTATACTCTCATATAGTAGCTTATGTGCCAAGCACTGTTGTCAAAGATATCTTAACCCAAGAAGGGATTGAAGGCAAGAGAGGTAAATGGATTGCTACTATATTAAAATATGATATTGAAATAAAACCTACAAAACTTATAAAAGGATAGGGATTGGCTAAAATCATGACTGAACTAATTACCGAGCCCTGGATATCAATGATCTGGATAATGAATAGGAGATGGCAACTCCACAAATCAGCCAGGCCTTCCTAGAATCACCTTGGTATGCTGATATATGTTATGTATTATTAAACCTGCAGGCTCCTCCAGGGTTATCTAGAACAAAGAAAAGGTTTATAAAAATGAAAGCTTCAAAGTTTTTTATTTTAGATGGTGCTCTTTTTTGGAAAAATCATGAAGGTGTTCTGTTAAATTGTCTAATAAATGATGAAGCTGACAAGGTACTCAAAGAATTTCATGCAAGGGACTGTGGTGGACACTTGTACTGGAAATCAACTGCTGATAAAATCCTAAGGGTTGCATTTTACTGGCCATCCCTGTTTGCTAATGTCAAAAAGTTTGTCACTACTTGCCATAAATGTCAAATTTTTGAAGGCAAGAGGAAACTTTTGCCTCTACCCCTTAAACCAATTTTCACTGAAAGACCATTCCAACAATGGGGTTTAGACTTCATTGGGGAAATTCATCCCCCCTCTTCTGGCCAACATAAATGGATCCTGACTGCTACAGACCATTTCACCAAGTGGATAGAAGCCATCTCTTGTAGACAAGCCAATGATTCAGTGATCATGCTATTCTTGGAAACCAACATCCTGTCCAGATTTGGCTGTCCTGAAAAGATTATAATTGACAATGCTGCTGCTTTCAAATCCAAGAGAATGATCTATTTTTGTCACAAGTACCACATTACCTTAGGCCATTCCACAACATATTACCCTCAAGGTAATGGTCTAGCTGAGTCCTCCAATAAAAGCTTGATAATTATTATTAAAAAAGTATTGGAAGAAAACAAGAAAAACTGGCATAAGAAGCTTATAAATGCATTATGAGCAGACAGGTTAACTACCAAGAGATTCATTGGAACTAGTCCCTATGAGCTTGTCTATGGTATGGAGGTTGTATTTCCTTCATCTCTAGGGGTACCTGTAATAAAATTATTGCAAGAAGTTCAAGTACAGCCCAATGACATTCAAAGAAGGATAAATCAGAATATACATTTGTAGCAGACCAGAGAAGAGGTATATCAAAGATCTCAAGTGCTACAAAAAAAACTCAAGAAAATATTTGATAAGAGGACTAAGGCAGAAGATTTTTTCATAGGAGACAAAGTTATGAAATGGGACTTCGGAAGAGAAGATAAAGGAAAACATGGGAAGTTTGACTTCCTATGGAAGGGACCTTTTATTATCCAGGCCTCACAAGGCAACAATACTTAATTTCTGAAAACCCTGGAAGGTACAGAAGCAGAAGAAGGACCAGTCAATAGTCGAACGCTGAAACACTATTTTGATCCAGTTTGTTGATATATTAGGTCTCTAACTTGTACATAAGGATGTTTAGCTTTTGCATTTTATTTCAACAATAAGAATAGGAAGGAATGTGTAGAAATTTTGAGGAACAGTCAAGGAACTTTAGCACTTTTTTGTTTTCCCTCATTATAGTTTATCATAAGTTGTAGAAAAAGACTTGGGAGTAGAAAACACAAGAGCAAACATTCAGACAAACTATCCAAAAGAGAGGTGCAATTGTTTGAATCAGCGCATGAGAGAGGTGTATATTTTACATGGTCCTCTTTATAGTTTGTTTACTTACAGCAAAGGAAGATTTCAAAGTGCAGCAAAAGTTGTACATAAGGCCATCTGACCTGTTGTTCTTGACTTTTCACAAGAAAATCCATCCCCAAGTGGAGCCAGTGTTATACTCCTATACCAATAGGTGTCATATTTCATGATTGACTGGTAAAAGTCCCTAATATGTTCATCCTTTCCCTACTACAAAGGTTTCCCATATTTTGAAAAAATAAAAAATTGAAAAATGTATAGAGGGTATACCCTAAAAGAAAAATCAAAGGGTTAAAAGATAAATGGTCAAAAGAAAAATGAAAGGAATGAGCCCAAAATGAAAGGACCATGAAAGTATGCTAGTTCAAAATGCCACTACTATTCTATTTTTGCAAACAATCTGATTGTGTGCAATTGGTTAAATTTTGCCACAGTTGATGAATGGCCAAATAGCTTAATCTTGGCTAGTTCATGTTTCAATTTCCCGTTTTAAGAGATAGAGAATAAAATCTATCCAAAATGTTCAATATTGGCAGATAAATAGTTAGGTAGAGAAGCAAAGGAGCTCAACTATTAAACCTGAGCCCTTGGATGTGATAATGGTAGATCTGGATGGGTTTCAGTCAAAAGAAAAGAAGAGAATGAGGGTTTTCCAGTCCAAGTGCACCCAAAGAAAAATAAGAAAAAATGTTAGGTACTGCAGGCTAGGTAGGTAGCTTTGATGTTGCAGAAAGAAACTTGTGATAAGTTTTGTCTCTCAGAATGATTAAAATCCTACTTCTATCACAGGTACTATGGCAGAAACATGACTAACTTCCCTTCATCCTTTCTCCAGATCATTTACTAATTTTCCCCAAGGTGTTGAGATCTGCTTAATATCCTTCTTAAATCACTTCATCTCATTGCATAAAAAGCTTAAGTAAAATCACATTTTGCTTAGGCACAAAGCCACATTTCTGGTGTAAAACCCTTTTCATTCCCTTTTGCCTAAATTTTGCAACATTATGCTTAGCGTGCATTTACTTTCAAAAAAGCTTCATATTAACAAATTAACCGTTATTATATTAAATCCCTTGTAAGTCTTCTCGATCCTCGTATTATGTATATATAGATATATATAACCCCCAAACATTAATATTCCCCACCTCGGTTTAAATATAAACCATATCACTGTTTGAAATTTGGAATTTATAGGTTCACCTGGAACTTATTAAATAACCCTCCCCGCGCGCAATTTTAAACGTTAATTGACATCTGGTTAATTAACAGTCTAATCACCCTGCACCCAATCAAACTGTGCCCGATATCATTAACCTAACGTTAATTGGATGGGCCCCTGCGCCGTAACCTTGAGCCATCTCCGACATGCCATCAACCATCAGATCTAGGCCCGCTCATCCAACGGCCCACGACCGTATCGCAAGCCACTCCGGTGTTGTACTTTAACTCCCGGGGAGCCGGTGGTATTGCCGCCATATCGGGGACACGCGTCCACCTCCCACCATGCTCGCTGCCTCTTCGCCCCAAACCACTCTGGCCCATAAGAGGTGTGGGAAATACTGCTTACCGCCCTCCCGCTGATCCCGCCCGCTGATGTCATTGCCATGTCACTGCCGCATCATCCTCCCGTACCCCTGTGTCACAACAAGACGTCACATCTCGATGATGTCATCTGACCAAAAAGTGCTAAAAAGCCCCGCGAAAGCCAAATTTTGTTAAAAAGTCAAGAAAATTTCATTTTCACCCATTTTCATTAGTTTTTCTACACGAAACTATTTCATGCAAACTACGTCCAAGCAACTGCTCGAGCACACAGTTCACCACCCGGCCAAACAAAGTCCAACATCCTGCTCCGCAGCTCGTCGGTCAACTTGCAATTGCACTGTTCACCTCTAAAATACAAGTATTTACCCCATTTTTCACTTCCAAAACCTGTAATATCATTTTTCCTCCATGAATTTTACCCAACAAGTATAGATTCAAGTAAAATCAGTCCATAACTCTCAGAAAAAGACACCCAGAACTGCTATTTTTGCCATTTTCCTATAGAAGCCCGACCTCCAGTTTAAAAAAACAGAGAACTGAACATGGAAGCCCTGTGGCCCTCAATGTTGCACCCTTCAATGCGCCTCATAATGACCTGGATTGGTTACCCTTGGCTGACAAAGATTTTCAAATAAAAGAGTTATCTGGCGACATGAACCATCTCCAGGCATTTTTCTGGATTAGGAATAGTCATCTGAGCAACTCTGATATCTATGCAATATTGGAATCTAATCTCCCCAGGTATTACCTTCCCTTAGTCAATGTGTTCCCAGATATTATTCATCATTGCTGTGCAAACTATGACCCTGTCAGTAAAGCAGTTATGACCCCATCCCAAACTGTTCTCTTCTACATAACTGCTGAATCTATCAATGAGATGTTACACTTCCATCCCACTCATCCCCTTGCTCCTCTTTCCATGAATTTTTTTCTTGAGAAAGGCTCTCAATTGCCTAATTTAGAAATAACTTGGATCGCTAAATTATTCATGAAACCAGATTGCCAGCCCCAAGGCCCTCCTCCTTATGTACATGCCTGGTTTACTGAAACTGGCAGGCTTATTCTTAACATGATATCCTTTATCTTGGGATTCAAAAGCAATGAATTTGTTGATGGGACCATCTTAGTTATGTTTTCAATGTTTACTCCAGGACAACCCCCTGCAATATGATTATGCCTCTTTCATTGCCAATAAAATCAATGAGAAATTCATAAATCTGGACAGAGAAGGAGTCTTCAAGTACACTTCATTCATATACCACCTTCTGCTATATTATCAACCAGACAATTTTTTATTTCCCATCAAGAAATTGGATTCCAAAGGAGATAGGAGGTCTGCGATCTTTTGGACCTCAGTCTTCCACAATGTTTGTGAATCCCCTTATACCTACTAGGAATTCATTGACTGGTTTATACATCCAGCCTCCACTTTATTGATAGGAGCTCCTCCTCCTAGGCTCTCTGGGGATATAAAGAAGATTTTACAGCTCTCCAAAAACTACAAAATAGGTGACTGGTACCTCTACCAGAATCATACTGACATCAGAATATATGGTTGTGAACTGTGCCCTTATAAGCTGCCCAAATATGTGCCCGTGAGACTATTTTCACTGAAGTATTTTAGGCAACTTATCAATGCAGATTTAACTCACTTTTGCAATGTAAAGAAAAAGGCTCAGCTGAGAATAAGAAACCAATTAGGCCCTTTTATCATTAACAAGAGGGAGGCATGGGAAGATGCTGATAAGATATTGGGGGAAGACCTTAAATTGAAGAAAAGTTTATGGTGGGTGCCATATGATCCAAATAGCTTTATAAGTGACAGAAAAGTGAGAAACAGGCTATCAGCCTATAGACATTATAGTATCCTTGAAATAGAGCAATTTGCTAATCAGGATGAGTGGGTAGAGGGTACATTAATAGAAGAACTTACTCAACAAGAAAAGATGGAACAAGCTATGAAAGATCTTGAAAAGACCCTTGACCTTGACTCTTTTGGACAGGTATCTTTCAAGATGCCTCAACAAACTGGAGTGGGTACATCCTCTGCTGGAACTTCACAACAGCCTGTACAAGAAACCAGTGCACCAGGTACAGGGTCTTCTAAAGGCAAGGAAGTGGCAGGCACTGAGCAACAAGCAATGACTGATCAGCAAGGGAAAATTCCTTCAGTCCAGACCAAAGCTGCAGAGATTCCTGCATTACAGGCTCCTCTAAATAAGGAAAAAGGAAAGAAGAGAGATAGAGAAGAGGCCACACCCATCAGTGGACCTGTAGAACAGCCAGGTGCAAAAAGGCAAAGACTGAATCCTCTATTTGAAGAGGAAATCATTGATGAAACAATAGAAATTCTAAGAGGTGAGAGTGTAACCTGCCAACATACCTCCCCAGTGATAGAGACATCAACTAGCTCACATAGGCGGGAGCTAGAAAGGCAACATAGTGTGGAAGTTTCATCCACTAGGCCACCAAGTAAGCAGACCTCTGACATCAAAAGAACATTCACAAAGATAAAGGTTAGAAATGATCCACTAAGGTTGTAGATTTATAATCAATATCTTAAGATGGCCACCGCAAAACATAAAAGATTAATGTCAGCATATGACATTAAGGAGGGCAAAATGTTCATGAGTTATTTTAAGCCCAAGGTGCAGCAACCCCAATCAGTAGTTGATTATATCAGGACAAATTTGGAGGTCTTGGCCAAGGAAATTCATCCAATAGACCAGATTGAGCTGCACAAACAGACTAGAGAGATGGTATATTCCACGCTAGCTGATAAAGCAATGTTGGCTCATAAACTGCAAAATTCCTTAAATAATACCTCTACTCAGTTAGATTTAGAGAAATCTTCTTCTCTAGCAAAGGACAACATGATCAAAATCTTTGGAGGATATCATCATTGAACTGAGACATGATCCCAAAGATGCCAAAGGCATAAAAGCACTAATGAAGAAAAAGGAAGAGAACATTGCTGCCCTCAGAAAACAGCTTAAAATTCCTCCTATGCATCCACAGACTACAGATGTTGTACAACGGAAATCTAAAGAGGACATAATGGACTGCTCATGAGACTGACTGAGGGATTGAGTGAGACAGATCAGGCATTGGAGAAAGCACTACAAGAAAAGCAGGGAGAGTCGACCTCCCAGCCACCTGAAGTAGTCCCAATAGTCACTACTGCCCCCTCCACACTTATAACAGCAGTGCCTCCCACCGTCCCAGCATCAACAACAGAGATCACCACAGGTACCTCAACAACCACAACAACACCAGGCAGCAGTACTACTATGACTACAAAACAATTAATAAAGGCCATGGAGGAATTGAAACTCCAAGTATCAGAGCTGAAGCATGTCAAAGAAAAATTGGCAAAGGTTGAACAGAGTTATGATAAATCCAAGATGAATGTGGCATAGAAAACAAGGGAGATCAAAACATTGGAGAACAAGGTGAGAGCATTAGAAAGGGACCTCTCTCTGCACAATCCTCTAGCAGAAATCAAGGGAATTTTATGGACCAACATCACTCAATCCCTTAGTGATGTGTGGAGGTCTATCCAAACCATTTATGAGTAGATTGAATTGATAAGAGTGGCCCAAGTGGAGATTCAAAAAACAAGAGCCTTATTGGGACAGATGCCTGAGCAAGATAACAGGCTAATACATTTTTTTAACACCAAGACCATTGAAGAACTGGAAGCACTGGAAATTAGAGACATAACAGGCACCATTCTAGACATCAAGAGAGTTCTAACCATGAGAACTCTAATGCAAAATTTGGATAGAAGATGCCAAGACATGCAAGTAGAGATTGATTCTTTCACAGAAAAGTTTACACTCTTGCATCAAAAAGGTTTGCCAAGTCCTTTGGGAAGTAATGATCGTCTGATGAAACACAAAGACTATGTATATAAATTGAATACATATGTTGTTAATCAAGTCAATACATCATCAAGCACTTCAGGAGAAAAAGCACTTCCATCTGGCCAAGCCCTTTATGACAGCCTGGAAATTTTTTTCTACATAGAGCATGAGGTGAAGCATCTGTTCACCAACCCACCTAATTTCTTCAGGTACACAGAAACTGATGAAACTTTGAGGAAGATGCAGAGACATAAATTACCAGGATCGGAATGGTGGCAAAGCATGTTAGAGATCCTATAAATTTATCTTTGTTCAATGCAAAATTTTGGACCATCTAGTATAATGTGCAGAAGAGAAATGAATCATAGTCATGTGGGTCAAAGTGCATCACATCAGAGTTAAAGAAAGTCTGGCCAAGGCAGAATAACTAGCACAGAGAATCAGTGGAAAACAGCTGGGAGCCGACTCGCAGCACCTACCTCCAGTACTTCTCATAAAGACAAAATAGCCAACACAGCATCAAATTTATTACATCAATTTATTGTTCCCCTCTTTTCGAGACTGTCTGTCTCTATATTTGTAAAATGCATTAATGATCCCTAGATATTATTTCTATCAGATATTATGTAAGATATTTTGATGTTTTTGTATAAATACCCCCCAAACAAAGTATTTCAGGTTAGTTGAGTGGGAAGCATTCTTAGACTTTGTTGTAATTCTGAAGTTTTTGGAATAAAAGGATATTGAAACCATTTTTGTCTGGCTTACAGAATGAGGAATTACTGCTAAGGACCATGCTACAGAATTCTTGAATTATCATATGGATCAATAACTCCCTTCTAACTTGTGTTTTACAGTTTCTATGTTTTATCATCTATGTTTCATGATATGAATAATAGAGAGAAAGAATAACTCAAAATTTGCTTGATTGCACTCTGTGTTCAGTCTTTGTTATTATCAATTTTCTCTTCAGAATTAGAATAAACAGTGAATTCTTAATTGCTCCTGTTTTCCTTGATTCTTTCATCTTGAATATTTTCTAAGGAATTCTTAACTGCTCCTTAACAGTACACAGCCATTTTCCCTCTGTCAACATGATGAAGGATTATTGATTGCCCTTCACCCATTGGACCCATTCCATCGGATTTCAGCCTATAAATTGTTCCATGTTTGACTACCTTGCTCTGTGACACCTTTCTCTGTTCAGAAACCTAATCTAGGAAGATGTCCTCCTTTGACTCCATCATGCCCAATGGACTGAAACTCTTTAATTTTACCTCACTTTTCTGTTGAATCTCCATTCCTCCAACCAAACACAAAACAAAACCCTTGTACTTCATAGCTAGCCTAATATACCTCAAAACAAAGCTAAATTATAAAGAGAGAACCCTATCTGGATGAAGATTGGCTAGAATCTGTATCTGAAAGATTGGTCTGTGGTTACCTCGGCTGTATTCCCTTTCTTACAACTTTGGGGAACAACCTGAGTGATAACAGTTGGAACCGGTTGTTGAACAGATGTTTGAATAGTAGACTGAACATGTGTTTGAGGACGAACCTAAATAGGTTGTTGAACAGGTGTTTGTGGAATTCCTTAGATATGTTGTTGGACAGGTTTTTGCAGAATCCCCTAGATAGGTTGTTAGACAAGTGCTAAAATACTTGGAATAGGTATTTGTGGAATAGATTGTCTAGTAGGCTAAACAATTTGATAAAATGGCACTTGTGGAGAAACTTGAATAATTTTTTGAGAAAAAGCAGGGTTTTAATTTGTATTCATCCCAGGGTAAGGAGCACCAATCAAGGGTCGAGACACAAAGGTTGACTTGGACCAACTTGAGGTACCTGACCATATGTTATAGCAAAAATTTTTCCTCCAACCATAGGATAAGATCTGATAATAGGTTTTCCTCTAGGTGGAGCATAAGGTGGTTGCCCCCCAGGTAGATAATAAACACCAATTTGGGTTACTTGTGGATTACCTAAATTACCATATACCATGTTAACATATTGGTTTGATGACAAAGGTGCTTTAGGCATGGAAGTCATGATATGAACAGTAGTGGTAGATAAACCAAATGACAATGTAGAAACTCGAGGGAAAGGCATATAGCTCTTGAAAAACTTCTAGTAAGTGACTAGTATCCAACAGGAACTGAAGGACCACCATACATTAATGACTCTGGAGAGCTAGTATGCATAGAAGTATTAGTGGGTTGACTCCCAGAGGAATTTGTAACAAGTTTCTTCTTGGTGAAAAGTAGAAAGGAGTGAAAACATGTGGAAGACCTTGACCTAAAAAGTATAAGGGGGTAGAATACTAAGGATCTGGTCAGAAAGGACCAAAAAGAAGTCTTTGAAAATTTGTTGGTTCACCAGTAGTAACAAGAGTACATGGTGATTCTTCGTTCTTAATTCTAGTAATATCTTCAATAATAATTAGACCATGAGGTGGTTCATATGTAATTATGTGCATCCTTCGAGGTGAAGGTGGTTCAAGAGTAGGGGCTATAACAACTGAAGGTGATTCAGGTTCAAAAATATCGGATTCGGGTCCTTCAACTTCTAGTTCAGTTAGTTCTATGTCTGAAATTTCTCTGGTATCAAATCCTCTTTGAATAACTTCGGTAACTTTTGGCCCAGATTGAACTAATCCTAATTCTACTTCTTTGGTTTTAATCACTTCAGTTTCAACTGTATCAAATTCTACAATTGCATATGTCTCAGGTTGATCTGAGTTCCTAGATTCCATTGATTTTGAATTCTTAGTTTTAATCTTTTCCAATTGACTAGGTGTACATTCAGGGGATAAACCTTGCATTCTATGTGAATGCCTCAGTGAATCAACCATGATGAATATTTATTAAGAATTCAAATAATATTCACAATCCACACCTAAGGTCTTGTAAAAAGTAAAGACAAGCAAATGACACATGCTAGTAAATATAAGGAATCAAGCCATGCAAACAAGATTTTCACAATGAAATCACTAGTTAGTGATGAAATCCAATGTTGTAGAGATCAATGTGAAAAGTGGTTAAAGATAGAGTGGGTGGAACTAGTTACACTAACAACCTACTTAATGTACATGATCTGGTGAAAGTAACTTCAATTATGCCAGCTCAAGTGAAGAATACCCTCCAAAATAGGTCCAAGTGAGTCTAGCCAATGTTTGTTCCAGGTACATTAGAGATTTCCCCTCCTCTGTCACCTTGGGTAATAGCCCTAAGATTATTGTCTCTAAGGTTACCACTTAATACAATTTAACATAGGGGGATAGTCACAGACCAGACATACATGCAAAGGTAGAATAGCAAAGTTGAATCCCCTTGAAAGTTCCTCAACATGGTTAATTTTTAGGTTTACTTCCATGTGACTCCTAAGTACCTTTCGACGCTTTTTGAAATACGTGAAAATCACTCTATCGTAGCTAATGAAGTGGGGTCAATCACTCCACTCGTTCAGATATGATCTCGTGCTTAAATCCTTTCTAAGGGGAGCTTCCCAGAGCCAAACTGTAATAAATGGATTTACGCCCTATCGCAAGATTGTAGTGTTTTTTTGTAGCTTTGGAAAGTTAATTCACTTCCCTATTCCAAATCCCTACAACCTAATCTAATAAAGGTGGAAAGATCCATAAAATAATAAAAATTCTAAATTGATTTTATTGGTGTTGTTTTAAATTGTTACTTACTCAAAGGGTAAAAGGATGTGAAATAGATGGCGTTATGACATGACACAAAACCTTAATGCAAACGAACTTGATATTGTGATATTTTCATTTCGATGAATTTCTAATTGAAGTAAGGAGAGAGTCTTTTCAAATTTTCAAATAAAATGCAAAAACTCCTAATCTCCCAATATCCCTATTCATGAACAAAAATTTTCAGTTTCAAATGACCGAAATGCAGAAATTAACCTTTAATTTTTCAATTCACCGAATAACTCAAAAACCTTTCCTTTAACACAATCACTCAAAATATTCAAAATGCACAATGAAACCAATCAGAACCTTAAAATTAATTTCTTCCAATGAATGTTATGAATTTAATTCTATTTAGAGTACAATTCTAAAAAACTTCAGAACTAAAAGAAGAATATATTTTCGTTTCAAGTTCAGCAAAAGAAGCACTTTCATAAAAAATACTCATTCTTGAAAATCATTGTTTTCATTAACAAAACGATATTTTCACAAATAATTAATATAAATACCAGATCTTATTTGTTTGAAAGAAGAAAGGCATGAAGACATAAAATCAAGAACAATCAATCCTTCTTTTGATAGATCTACAACACACCAAATTGAGCTTTTACCCTAATGCATGAAAAAAATAAATTTTCAAGAAGACCCATTCACAACACTCAATTAAACTCACAAAGACTTTATGAAGGTGTAAACAAGTGTAATCAAGCATAAAAAACAAAATTTATTAGACTTGCTGAAAAGAAAAGTGAAAATTTTAAAAAAATTCCAAGTATGTGTGCAATCAACAGTTTAATCCGTTGTTCATACGCATGGTTTCTAAAGGATCAGTGTGCAGATATACGCTTTATTGCTAAATATAAAATGCACACCTTGGGAAATTTTTAGAAAAAATAAAAATAAACCAAGAAAATCTCAAAATCCAAACTTTTTATATCTTTCAAACACTCAAATAGGGCTATGAGAAAAGTATCAAAAGTCAAAACAAGGAGATGATGAAGAATGAGATGTTTCCTAGCTGAGTCACCAATTTGTTAGGCAAACTAATACTCCTTGTAGACTAGATGGATCTCCCTAGATTTACAAAAAAACCTAGTAACAAACATGAAAAGAATTCTAAACTTTCCTTAGATTATGACTGATTGAAACAAGTAGTATGCAAAGAATCACTTACTAATTTAACGAAGTTCCTGTTGAATTCCTTTCAGTTCTTTCCACATCTATCTTCTCCTCGATGCTTTATAGGCTTTCTAAATGCTTTCCACAACTTCTCCATAATGATACAAAAGATATATGCATAGACAAAAACATCCAAAGGGATCAAAGCATCTAGCATATAAAATCAAAGGTAAATGAAGTCCTTAACTCAACATACATCATATGATTGAATCAATAACAAGTTATAAACCATGTGAGTGATAAAGGAATCTCACAACTAATATCAAAATAGACATGATTAAGAGAGAATAAATTTTTTGTATTGAATTTAAAGGAGAAAAAGCTTACAACCTGGTTGCCTTGATGTCACAAGCCTCTTCCCATGATCTCCAACCTTCTCCTTGGATGAAAATACTTCTAGCTCTATTTCTATAGCATAAGCCTACCTTCAGTAGTCATCCCCAACCCTTTAGACTGTGTTTAATTTATAGGCCAAAAGGAGGAGGTTTGAGATCCTCTTCATATGGGATGAGATCCTCAAATGGTGGGATATAGGGGATATACAAATAGAGGGAATTAACTCCATGATGAGAGGGATCAGGCTTGAGTAAGCGTCAACTCGGAGCTTTAGTTGGGAAATATTTTTGCAACAAAGCTTCTATATTTTACTTTTTATTTTTTACTTGCATTAAGTCATGTGCGCAATCCTCCGTGTAAGATAGAGTGCACTTTTGCACTGAATTTAATGGTTAAGTCTACGTATGTGCATAAACTAGATAGGGAAATGCGTAGGCAATCAAAAATAGGTTTTTGGGCCTTGTAATCTACAAATTTCATTTTCTTTGGGATTGTTTAGGTTCTAGTCTTGTAGGGAAATGCTTTGGAACACATTGATGGATAGCGAAAGATCCAAATTGACAGTCATTTGCCTAATAGCGACAAAAAGATGTGTAACACCTGCCTTAGAGATTTCACCTCTTATCCCTTAAGCTCATCCTCCCCATTAAGAGTGGAGATCAAGTCTATATTGGTAAATGGATAATAATTCCTAAACTACAACACTCTCCTATAAATCTACAACCATCTACAACATTGAGGTTCGATTTTGGAGTCTAGTCATATCACTAGTAGAAAATCATCAAATTAGTGACTAGGTGACTAAAACCGTTAGTTACCACAACTTTTCCAAGTGAAATACTATAAAAAAATTAGCAATATTAAGGGACCCAACTAAAAATGACTAATTTAGTCCTGAGTTAAAATATACGACTAGATAATAAGTAATACTACTAAAATTGACTAACGTGAATGACTAATTTGGTCTAGGAACAAAAATATGACTACCCAACAAGAACTACAATAATATGAATTAGTCATTTATGTTAGTCATTTTAAATGTGTCACTTCAACAATATAAAGTTACAAGTTACAAGGGATTCAAAGGTTGTTACAGATTGTATGAAAGGTTATACTTCCTTATACACTTCTTTATTGGATCAGAGGATGATTATAATTATGGAGATTATAAGAATCTGTAGGGTCATATCATTTGATCACATTCATAGGGAATTAAATTCAAAGGTTGACAAATTATCAAAGATGGGAGTGGGCCAACACCTCCTTTTAGAACACAACATGACCACCTATATACGATGCAACAACCTTGCCAACTTATTTAGTGGGTTTCACATCTATTTCACATTTCTTCTTCACCTTGCAAAGTGGTAGTGCTAAGGAGATGGTATGAACTTTGATCAAGGAATTTTCACTTAGCACCACTACCAAGTCTCCTTCGTGCAACTTGCAATCAAATGTCTTAAGTTTGCTTCACAACTTCTCATGGTTCTTAAATTACTTGTCTAAACCTCTAATTGAGACTACAACCCTCCCACATCTCTAACTATTCAAAATATTCAACCTTTGTTAGTATTCCTAGATGTGCACTCATGCATGAAGCAGAACCTAACACTAGCATCCTGAATGTGCATGCATATTCCCTCTTTTAATGCTTCATTGAAACCACATTATCTCACTGCTTAAAATGAAAGCTTCACACCTTAAGGAAAACCACCTACTTTGCTTATAACAACCTAAACTATGTGAATGACTAAGAGAGAACTCCATTTTCTCAAGATGAAAACATAGGGTCTTACAACCCCATTCACACAACAATTTAAATATATTTAACCTAAAGAAAGATGAGTATCCTACTCCTTCAAAATTTGACATATCAATTTTAATAAACTAAAACTTGTTTTTAACTATTAAATGCATTTACTATATACTCTATTTTATTTTCAACCACCTAATATGCAAAAACACCTAAATGTTTTCAATACAGCCAAGTTAAAAACAAATGTTTCCTTCCAACATCTCAGATTTTGCCTCCATAAACTTGAATACAAAAATAATTGCATAAAAACAAAACCTTAAAATTAGATTATTATTATTATTTTTATTATTATAATAAATACCACCTAATATCACAACCAAAAACATGTAAAAGCCTATTAATATTTCAAATAAAACCAAAAACATGTAAATACAACTAAAATATGTAAGTGAAAATAAAATATTATATCTATTTTTTTAGCATTGGAAAAATTTAACACTTTTTAAAAAATTAAACTTTATTTTTTCTTTACAATACCTCTCCCAACCACAAATTTTTCATAGGACTTATAATGACATCTAAGAGAGTTGTGAATTATGTTTTACGGCTAGCGGACCCAATATCCAATGCCACCATCGAATATTCAACCCATTGATCACATCGGACCCAGTATCGAATGCCACCATCGAATTTTCAGTGTATTCCATTGATGGCAACAGATCCAATATCAAATGCCACCATTGAATCTTCATTCAAAACTTGGAGGCATCTAAATATTCATTCAAAAACTGAGAGGCGTCTATTCTCATTGTGGTTGGAAATATCTATCTTCCTGAAGTAGTAGCCCTCTTCTGGATATATTCAAAACCTGGTGAGTCATTCCCAAATATTAGGCCATCTTTAAAAGCATGAGACTACCATTCTAGTACAAATTAGGGTTTGATTTATACTGTAAAAACTATCCCATTCTCGCTCCGAGACATGAAGCCACAGATAAATACCAAATATCACTTGTGTACATTCCATTTGGAGCCCAATATGACACTCAAAACTATTTTCTTGTGGAAACCAATCCCAAAAACTAAAATTTCCATCACATTGTGATCCCATATGGGTTTAGGCCCCCTCTCTCTGATAAAATCCTCAAGATTTTTGAATCCATTTCCATCCTCTTTCCAGAAGAGTGAAAGTAGATCGACCCCTAGCTAAGGGATAAGTTGAGGGTGCCTTGCATTGAGATGTTGTCAGTGGAGGTTGCCACATTGATCCCTCATGCGACTCTAGCCTTTGCTCAGTGAAAGCTGAGGAAACACATGTAAGGATTTCCCTTTTTGGTTGGGCTCCATTCCTCTTCATTTAGAAGGGCCTTCATGCCATTCCCAAGCTTTCCAAAGATGACATGGAAGATTTTCTTTCGATGGTAAGTGCATGTCAATTAGATTTAAACAATCATATTCAACATTTACCATTACATGATGCTCATTTTTGGTTACTTGAATATAACTCCCTTCTTGATTTCAAGTGTAAGAGGTATCTAGTAATGGCTATGCTTCTAGAACCATAAGGAGATCATGATGAACAACATGAAATTTTATTTCATAAATCTCAACTTATTGTGGATTCATTTGAGCCACTTTCTTATGTAGAAACTGATGTTTTACAATGAGAAATTCCTATAGAGTGTGCAACAATTTGAGGAGTTTTGCAGGAGTGGTTTTCACTAATATGCAGAAATTTTTTTGATCCTGCAAATGCTCTCTTTTTATGTTGCCCCAAATGATCATTGAATATTTTCCCAAACCTTGGTGAGTGTGTTATTGGGAAAACTAGTGTCTATACAGAGCTTCTAGTCCCACTAAGGCTGGTAGCTACCTTAGAAACAAACACACTAAAAACTACTTTCGTTTTCCTTTATGAGAAATAGATAAGAGAAGAATAAGGAGACCAACCTTTGTCTTGCGCTTGGTTCCTTGCTTGATTCCTCTCTCTTCTGGTAGGTCTTTGCCACTCGCTTCCTTGTCTACCCAGCTTCAAAGAGTACCTGTAGAATCAAAGCAGCATAACACTATCCAAGAACATAGATCTATTATCATAAACAATATAGGATCAGATGTACATTGACCACACAAATGCATAAATCATCAATCATACAAAAATGTGGAGGAAAACTTGAATAGATTTATTGATAATCAAGAAAGAGCAAAGAGGATTACAACCAATTGTTCTGACCCAGCATCATCCTCTCAGCAAGAAAGCCCTTCTTCACCTCATGAAAAGCTTAGATCACCCAACACTATGATATTGCACCAAGAAACCAACAACACTTCCTTACAAGATACAAAATTCCAACCTCTGGATCTCTGGGATGAGGGATCCATATATAAATGTCTGTAAGGGAGGTGAGTCAACTTTTGAGATTTGATTAGTGTCTTCTCTCTGATAGTTCCTGATTCCACTTGGAGATTGATGATCTCTTACTCATCCCTGGTCGAATTTAGAGAGGCAAGTGTCACAGGAGAAGTTTCTGGAAGATTCCATGCTCCTCCACCTTGCGGATTGACCCTGCCATTTGTCCCTTCTTGCCCATCGCACCCGATAGAAGGGTTTTTTGACATGCATCGCACCTACTGTGTGTATTTAGGTGGGATGCAACACACTTTGCCTATGGAGCAGGTGAAATGGTTCAGTTTTGATGAATTCTGAGTAGTTTTTCATGGAGAACTTCTGGGAGATGTTGTAATCAGTTGACCTTGTTCTTTTAGGGGTTGGAACAACACCTTTAGGGACTTAGGAGCCCTTGGTTTATGGACATTTATGCTTGGGGATGCAGTGCCCAAAAATGTCTATAATAGTTGCCCCCTAAAGCAGAGGTCGTTAATCTTTTGATGTCGGGTGAAATGCTTTATCATGAGGATTCAAAGTTTTTCGAGCTGGAAGGCGACCTATAATAAGATATAATACAATACATTATCTTCATATTATTTTCATGATCTAGCTGAGCCGGGCATTCCCATGCTTAGCTTTATAAATTCATTTTCATGTACATAGGACAGATAAGTGTCTGAGTGTAGACTGATGATTCTGGTAGAGCCATCATCCCTTAGATTTGATGATTATCTATGCAACAATGATGTACATTTGATGTCTTTATTCTCCTGAATATATATCGCAACCCGGAGGATGAAACTAGATCCGGGGTCTTCAATCTCATTCTATCTTCACTCAAAGTAAAATTCGATCCATGTGAGAGATGTTCTAGAGTCGAACATGGAAAGACATCGCCTGATTACCAGCCAATAATGTAAGTTGTTAATAGGCGTGAGAGGAATCACCGATAATGATGATGACCCTCAAGGTATTGCAATACAATTCACGTGGTGTGAATAAGGGACTTGGTGTCGAACACCACACAAAATCTTTCGTTCGAAGGCCATTGATGTAAACCTGTCGCCGGAAGTGAGAAACTTGTCATTGAGGCATGCAAGCTTCAAAGTACTGAAAGGGTTGTTCCTAGATCGACTTCTTGGATAATGAGCTGATGTCGACAAGAAGCGATCCATCATAGGAGGGCCTTAGTGAATCCCACATCAATGACATGGAATGGAGCAAATGATTTTAATGGAGGTGAAAACGATCTGGTGATATAAGGTTTAGGGTGGCGGTCATGAAAGAATGGAACGAAAATGTATTATAGTGGGTGAGACACAGGTGAATTCTCTAAGCGACTTCTCTTGAACATATCGGCGACACTGACATGATGGATTGGTAGCATTAACCCCAAATGTGGATGGTGTGATGGAACCATGGTGATGTGACCAGTGAATGGAACAACCCAACCTGACTCAGATGCGAAGTGAAAGTGTCATGTTCAAGAGCGACTTGCTACCAACAAAGTTTCTTCAAGTTTTCTTCCCAATTTTCCCCCAGTCATTGCTGACGAGTACCTCTTTATTTTTTCCAAGCTTGAGGAGGATAACATATGCTTGTTCTATAATTTTCCCTTCGGGCAAACCCACCGCTATGTTTTAACGAGCCTAGCGATAGTGAAACTCGTTCTTGTCTGTTATGGACAAGTTTGTCGCTATTAGGTTTTAACGAGTTTAACGACAAAGATAACTTGGTCCTTTTCAATTTTAGAGAGTCTGAAAAGGGATGTAAAGGAAACTCCAAAAATCCTTTTTTGTCATCTAATCCCTTAAGTTCGAAAAAGTATAAAATAATATAAAAGGGATGAATTTTCGGTAATTTTAACGAGCCGAACAAAACAAGCACTCGATCTTTTTGTGTAATAATCCCTTAGGTCCAAAAAGATTAAAATCTAAAGGAGGGATAGAACTTCCGGTCACTTTAACGAGCTGGAGAGGCCAATGGCTCGACAATATTTTAATATTTTACGAGTCAGTTGAAAAAATCTTAAAGGAGACTCGTTTTTTGAGGAACGAGTGATAGATTCGGGTAACAACTGATTCCAGGTAAGGTTTGGAATTTTCCAATCACGACATTGTCACAAGGATGGCTAACAAGATCACTCTTTGCAGCTGTTCCTCAAAAGGGGTAAACAATCAAGTGAAGGTGAATGATCGGCCAATACAGAGTGGAGGTGATGATGAGAACACGACCAAGGCTTCAAAGGCTGAAGTAATACATTCACGATGGTTATTTACCGGAAATTGGTTCATTTTTTAATGAGCTTAAATGCTGGTGGAAACACTTGCTCATTGCTTATGTTTATTTTTTGACGAGCTTGAATTCCACTTTAAAACTGCTCGATATAACAGTCATTTCTTGACTTTACCATTAATAACTTTGTTCCTTCAAAGATTGTACTGCATGCTCAATCACTTCATCAAACTAGTTAGAAATGAACAATATATGTTTGAAAGATGAGTTAAGACACTAATATTTTACTTGAATTACGTAAAAAGTAATTTAAAAGTGCTTTTACCCCTCATTTTACCATTTCATTTGAACTTTGGCTTGTTGGAGCTTTGGAGGTGCTTTCCCCTTTGATTTTCATCAGCTGATTCCGGGAGATTCTGTGGACGATTTTTGGCGTCGTCTGGACCAGGTAGGAGCTAAACCTGAGCTCTTTCATTTCATCCTTTCCATTTTTCATTATGAGCTTGATTTCTAGTTTTTCTGAGCCTCTGGGTTTTGAAAAACTCGCTATGGCTCCCTCGCACCCTTTCTATATCGAAAGGTGCGTTGCATGTTGGCCTACCCACTGGACAGTTGGCATGCAATGCACCCAGAACACTGCTGGGGGTGTGATGGGTGCAAGGAGGGAAATTTGTGCACAATTTTCAATGGAAAATTTTGCCTGTTTCTCACCAAATTAGGATCTAACTCTTCTCTTGTTTGTTTTCAGAGATTTATTGGAGAAAAATGCCTATTACATGGCGAGAATGTGAGCATGAAGAAGAGCACATGCTTGCTTTACATGATCCGGTTACGGTAAATGCACTGCGGAACTGTGGCCTATTCAAGTTTTTCCGCATCTCTAGCATGAGGCAACAAATCAACTTGTTGCAGTATTTTCTCGATGCTTGGGACCCTACCAGCCAGGTGTTCCAGATTAGGGGCAAATCCATCCCCTTGACTGTCGTGGACATATATTTTTTGACCAGCTTATCAAGGCGGGGTGCCCCTATCTCATTATCAGGTTCGGCCAGCGGGGGTGAAGCTGTGAGAGATTACATTCGCAGGTATTGCAAAGAGGGATATCAGCCAAGTAAAGACGGCAAGATCATCATCCGAGATGTCACTGACAAGTCCCTGAGGACCATCCTGTTCACCTTTGGTAGGATGGCTGGTAGTGCGGCTCTTCATGTGGCCAACCGGTATTATATGCAATATGCCTTAGAATGCCTCGAACTGAAGGTGTTCGATTGGTGTGATGCAGTACTCTTTGTGATGAAAGAATAGTTGACCAAGGTGAAAAATGGAAGATTGAAGAAATTTGGATATGGTTCTATTTTGACCACCTTTGCCTTGGAAAAGATCCCGCTGAAGCAGCCATAGTATATTTCACTTGGTTTACCTCCACCGACTGAACCACGGATGCAGAGATGGGTCGACCATATGTCTAGACATGCTGGTCAGTCTCAGGTTTCCTTTTCTGATACCTTCTTTGGGTGGTTCAATCGTCAGGAGATGGTTTTTTCCGAGTATCCATATGCTGGTATGGACTTCTGGGGTGACCCGGATTTGGTACTTCCGGCTAGCGAGCAATGGGGTGCCATTGGTAAATTCTTTGACCATATTTATGTTTATCGTTTCTCTTTATAATGTCCTTGTGCTTTATTCTATCAAGACTAATCAGAACTCATGTGCTCATGCAGATGTTGGTCCCGTTCGGCCAGTAGTACGCTTGAGAGTGCTCGCTGCCGCTCCAGCAGGAGAGGCTGTGGGAAGGGCTATCCTTCGTGACCTTGATGTGGCCGAGACTATTTCAGCATTACAGGATCAAGTCGAGGGCCTCACTCTCAGTATTCCATATGTGAGGACTGACGAGCTGCCTTTGAGGTTGCAGCGACATACTACTGGCTTGCCAAGTCGATGGACTAGGCTTTTACGCATGATTACACAGGCGGTGACTTGTTATCACCAGCATCATTAGACTAGGGTGCCCCCTAGCGTTTTGAGTTTTGGGTCATTTGACCAATTTTGTCTTGGTTACAAAACATTATGTGTAAACCATAAACAGTTATATATATCTTTTTGATTTTTGGATTTTTATTTTGGTTAAGTTACATGATCCGAATGCAAATATTGATGAAATGCTTCTTTTTATAAATGTTGCAAATGTCTATCTAACACATAATTTGCCAATGAGTCAGTTAATGTGTTTAAGCTTCTGGAAATATGCTGATATTGAATAAAATCAAATTTCCTTTCCAAAATATTGACCCTTAGGAACATGCGATAGATAGCTGGATTTCAGATGAAGTAGATACCAGTGAGTTGTAGTATGAAAAGCTGCGAGTCTAGCTTGACGACAAGTTAGTGTATGCCATGTGTGGTGGCATCAGAGATAAGTTCTATCAACGCGCTATATTCAGCGATGTTATTCGTTGATCGACCAATACATACCCCTCTGAAACTTACTAACTCGCCGCTTGGATCAAAAATGGCCCAGGCCGCAGAAGATAGGTTCCACGAAGTACGACTTGCTCCGTCGGCATATCCAACAAAATATTCCAATAGGTTCGACATCTGCGACAAATGTAAAAAGTGGATTTAATTGACCAAAACGATTACCCTTAGCAAAAACAAAAATGTAACAAAAGCATATAGGTTACCACACTGAATAATGCATAGTAATGCTTAAGGTACAACCCGTTACAAGGTTGCGCCAGTGGAATTCCGTCGTAATCCATTAACTCGTAGGCTCCTTTTGCTAATACACATTTAACAATATAGGGGCCCATCCATAAAGACTTGAATTTACCTGCTCCCAATTTATCAGATTCTTGGTCGTAAAGTAAGACCAGGTCACCTTCTGAGAAGACACGGGGTTTGACATTCTTGTCAAACTGCGCCTTGACTCGTTTCTTATAGGCTTCGTTAGCCAAAGCGGCATCACGACAGGTTTCATCCAATTGGATTAGTTCCAAGAAACGAGCCTCCTCTTCTGAAGTTCCGGGGAGAAGGTCAATTGCGAGTTTGAGGGACGAGATTTCACACTGAACTGGTAAGATTGCTTCTAGACCATACACCAGTTGGAAGGGTGTAAACCTGGTTGCATTCCTTACCGATGTTTGGTATGACCACAAGGACAAGTACAGGATCAGGTGCCAACTCCTTTTGTGGACTCCAATCGTCCTTTGCAGCATGTGCTTCAGGACTTCGTTGATTGCGTTAACTTGTCTGTTGGCCTGCGGGTAGTATGGAGTAGATCTGTCATGAGACAACCCTAATTTGGCAGCTAATTCAACCACCATCTGATTGCGAAAATGCGATCCATGATCTGTGACTATAGCCTGTGGAACACTGACTCTGGCGACTACATGATTGAAAAAGAAAATGGCAGCTATTTCACCAGTGTTATCTAATGTAGGCATCGCCTCGGCCCATTTGGTAAAATAGTCCACTACGACTATGATATATCCATTCCCCCTGGTCGAGGTGGGGTTACATGTCATGAAATCAATGCCCCATTTGGCGAATGGCCCAACAGAAACTATTGGCTACAGAGGTGCGGGTAGTCTTCTAGTTTTGCTATCGAAAATTTGACAGGCATAGAAACTTCTAACAGTGGTTATGCAATATTTGAACATTGTTGACCAGAAGTATCCTGCTCGTAAAAAAATTTGTGTCGTAGCGTAACCAGATTGATGCCCCCCACACGCACTTGAATGGCAATCATTCAGGACTTTTTCGGCTTCCTCATGGGTGAGGCACCTCCTCAGAACTGTATCGAAACCACGACGGTAAAGCGTATCACCGACAATCATGTAGTCTTTTGATTGGTATCGAATATGTTTTTGTGCGGAGCGGGAGGTATTAGGCCTATATTTTTGGGTTTGGAGATAGATGATTATATCTTCATACCACGGATTGCTCGAAGATATCAAAAACAAAAATTCATCCACGATTGTTTCATCTGATGTTTCATCATTGGACGATGATGGGAGATCGCATAGTAATTCCGCGAAAACCAGGGCTTTCTTTGACTTGGATTTTACAAATTCCAGATCAAACTCTTGTAGAATTGCTATCCATTTTGAATATTTGCCCCCCAGCAACTGTAGTGACAATATATAAGTCATGGGGTTGCAATCTGATAGAATGGTAGTTTTTCAAAAGAGGACATAGTGTCGAAATCTCTATATCGCTTGAACAGTTGCGAGTGCCAGCTTTTCATCATGAGAATATTTGCTTTCTGTATCATTTAATTTCATACTTAAATAATATATAGGATGTTCAATTCCATTGCCTTCTTGAACTAAAACCATTGCGATGGTTGTATCCGCTGCAGCTAGATACAGGTTAAAATCTGTTTGATAATCTGGAGCATACATTAATGATGCTTTCATTAGGGATTCTTTTAAAGCATCAAAGGAGGCTTGCGCGACCTGATCCCAAACGAAGGGCACTTCCTTTTTCAATAGACGTGTATAACCTTTAGCAAGTTCAACATAATTCAGAATGAACCTCCTCAGAAAGTTTGCTTTCCCTTGGAGTTTCTGAATTTGAAGCAAATTTGAAGGTGGAGGCAAATTTATGATTGCCTGAACCATACATGGGTCAAGACGAATCCCGTCCTTTGAGACTACAAAGCCAAGTAAATGACCAGAACTGACACAGAACACACATTTGTGTGGATTGAGTCGTATCTTGTAGTGTCAGCAATGTAAAAATATCACTCTCAAATGTTGCGGATGATCGGTCCGCTTTCGCGAATGAGCTGGAAGGTCGTCGAGATATGGTTGAACGATGTTTTTGATGTCATGGAAGGCATAATTCATTGCCCTCTGAAACATTTCCCCTGCATTCTTTCAACCAAAGGGTAATTTGCGATATGTGAATGTGCCCCACAGACAAATAAATGCAGTCTTTGACTGGTCCTGTGGGCGGATATTTATTTGATTATACCCGGAGAATCCATCCATGAATGAAAAGATTTCACATTTGGCACATTCATCAATTATCTAGTCAATAAAGGGTGTATGGTAGTTGTCTTTTGGACAAGCTTGATTTACATCCCTATAATCGACGCACACTCTGATCGTTCCTTGTTTTTTCATAACAGGAACAATGTTCGATACCCAATCGGTTAGAGGAATCGGGTAAATGAAACCAGCATGGAGAAGCTTTTCAACTCATGCCTTGATGGAAACAGCTTTCTTGGGGTGCACCTGCCGTAGCCATTATCGTACTGGTTTGACATCTGGATACATTTTGATTTCGTGTTCAACTATACTCGAGTCAATGCCTGGCATTTCATCATATGACCAAGCAAAGACATCTCTGAATTCGCAAGAAAGAGCGTTATATATTTCTAGTTCTGAAGGAGAACAACATTTGCCAACATAAATATTCTCTACAACATCTGTTTTGGTCGAGATATTTATGGCGATAGTCTCTTCAATGTTGGACAAGTTTCGCTCGGAATTCACCATGTTTACAGTATTTGATAGGAAATAAAAAACTGAAGGATGATGAAGGTCATCAGGAGTATCTTCTTTACAATCCGGAAGATGGGAACGGTGGTGGTAATCTTCCCATGGTGCCCCTTCAATTACCATTGATTGAATAATTCCTTCGTCGGTGTAATGCACTTGTGACCAAGGATCTAAAGGGGTACCATATTCCTTAGACCTATCTATCCAAACACTTGATGAGTGTTGATTCGGGTCTGCCTCCCATGCCAAAAACATTGATTGCTACAATATTTCTATTGGGCTTGGAGGCAAAACCTGTGTATGATCCATGTTTATATCGTTTTCTGAGATCTTTTGAATCGAATATATCATATTGCAAGTTCCTACCATCGCTACTTCCGCTAGATTGATTAGAGGTGGAAGGGCAAAAGTCTCCATTAATATAGGGTCTTTTAGTAGGCCTACTCCGATATTTTGAAGCATATGGGGGCTTCCATGGATCATCGGAATGCTTCCCGTAACCAAGGATAATTTTAGGGGCGAATGTTCGCCCTTTGGCGAAATTAAGGGGTTTTAAATTTTTAGTGGGCGAATATTTTGTATCATAGTACATTTTTACAAATCACCTCAAATAGCCCACCTTATTTTAAGGGAGAGGGTAAAAAAGGTAAATTTAGCTCTTGAAATTAGGACTTACAACCTTCCATTCGCCCATTTTCAAGAATAGGTTTTATTTAAGTGAATCCATTCGCCCATTTTCAAGAATAGGTTTTACTTAAGTGAATCCTATGGGCCAAATACCATATTTATAAAAGAGGTATGGTAAATTAATAAAAATATAAATAAATGAGAGGTATGGTAAATAAATAAAACATTTTTTATATTTACTCCATAAGTCACCTTATATACATGTAAGGGTGTAAACAAATAAAAATATAAGTAAAGTGGAGGTATGGTAAATAAATAAAACGTCTTTTTATACTTACTCAAAAGGTATGGTAAATAAATAAAAATATAAATAAACTAGACGTATCGTAAATAAATAAAACCTATTTTTATATTTATTCCATAACCCTCGTTCTATTTATGAAGGCTCAAGAAAGAGGTTTTATTTAAGTGAATCCTATGGGCCAAATACCATATTTGTAAAAGAGGTATGGTAAATTAATAAAAATATAAATAAACGAGAGGTATGGCAAACAAATAAAACATTTTTTTATATTTACTCCATAAATCACCTTATATTTACAAACACTCAAAAAATGGGTTATATTTAGGTGAAACCTATGGCCAAAATACTATGGGACAAATACCATGGACTAGATTGTTATTAATACCATGCAAAAAACCATTATTAACCGAATTAATAAAAATAAAAATGGCACATGGTATTGACCCATGGTATTCACCAAAATGGCACATGGTATTGACCCATGGTATTCATGTGGAATGTAGCCTATTTAAATGGGGGAATTAAACCAGCATGTAGCCTATGCTAAGATTCACTAGGACATTACAAAGTTTTATTATTTAGTGAAAGACTCACCAAGATCTTACAAGATTTTATAATTGAGTAAAATATTCGCCATGCCTGGTGAGAGATTTGCCAAAAAATTATATATACATATTATATTATTGATAAAATCGCCTTCCATTTTTCCTATATACCATGGAGATTCGCCCATTTATTATATTTATAAATTTAGGGGGGGTTCTTAAAATTTTCCTTGCCCGTAACTTGGGAACTATTCGGGAGAAATGTTTTTTGGTCGATGATCGTAATTCCTCCTTGAAAAGGAAATGAAATCTTCCTCAAGTAGGTCGACACAACTACAGCCATAGCATATATCCATGGTCTTCCTAGTAGGATGTTGTAATCGAGGTTTCCGTCGATTACTTCGACATCTATTTCTATTGTTTTCCCTCCTAGTTCAACTTGCAAGTTACTTAGAATACCATATGGGGTATACGTTCGTCCGTCAAATGCTTTTAATGTTGTCGAAGATTGTGACAAGGTTGGAGATCCTAAAGTTTTCCAGCAACTCATCGACATAATACATGTAGATGCTCCCTCATAAATAATTGTTCAATGAACAGTTTTGTTGATTGCTTTCACTTGAATGAGGAAAGCTAGTTGAGTTGGTAACTGAGGATCATACCCTTTATGATTAAAGGACACAAGATTAGAATCCTTTTGGTCTATCCCACCGATAGCTGATAATAAAGCCTACTTTTGGGATGGGCAATTTTGCAGTACCTCAAGTGTCAACATAGCGGATGACGATTGGGCCAAATCTTCCACTATATTATAATGTTGTGCTGCTCTGACACGAGGATTAAATGTCGAGGATTAAATTTCGACTTGTGTACTACTCCCTTTGGCGGTTTTATTATTAGCTCAGGAATGATGGGTGGCACAACTTCTGTCAAAGTTGTTGTCGAACTACTAGGTTGATCTTTATCCTTGTTGTTTGACAGCTGTGGATTCCCGTAATCTTTGTTCCTTGTCGATATCAAAGCATCATTTTTCTGTTTCGAAACCAACAACATCAATACTTGGGATGGGGAAGAATTTTCACTAGCAACCAGATTTGTTCCTGGATTTGGAAACGGATCAGTCAAAACGGCTAAGGTTTTTGAATTCTTGAAGAATCTTTTAAGCTCAGCCTTATGTGGACAATCTCTTGTCCAATGATCCTCATCACATATTATACATGGATTTTTTGGTTTCCTATCTCCAGGAGGGTTTGCAGAAGATTTTTTAGGTGATGATTCCTCCTATTTCTTCTTCTTCCCTTTGTTTTTCTTCTTGCCTCTCGGTTGCTTGGTTTCTTTGCCTTTATCTGTTGAGACAACATTTACTACAGAGGCAAAAAGTTCTTCTTTTGCATTTTGACTAGAAATATTAGGGGCCTTTTTAGATGTAGCCTTTGTTGATTTTGTGTCTGTCGTACCAATCACGCCATCTCTGGCATGAGAGTCATTGTTCGATTTAGGAGGAGGGTGGACGGAAAATTCCGGTCTGGGAGCGTCAGGGATTTTATCGTAGAGCGTGCCAGACTGAGTATAAATCAAGTCTAAATATTGCACACGAGCAATAACTTTATCTTTAGTGACAACTCCTCCTTTTGCCACATCTTCTGTAATGGAAGGTAATAAAGACTTAATAAACCATTCAGCTAAAAGCTGATCAGGAACATACCTTTTTACCATTCTACGATGACGTCGCCACTCATGAATATGATCGGATATGTGAGTGGCTGTTGTTTGCTTGAAATTGGTAAGAAGTTTTGTTCCTGTTTCGTACCTTATCGGTAATTGAAAATGGGTTATAAAGGTTGTGGCTAGGGTACTGAAGTTTTCAAACAAAGCTTTGGGTAACTCGATATACCATTTTGCTGCCAGACTAGTTAACGTCCTCTGAAAAAGGCGAAGCCTAGTCGAATCATCGTTTAGGGTGTTTGATGAAAACCACAGATGAAATGTCATCACATGATTCGATGGGTCTTCACCCAAATTTCCATTAAATTTAGGAATATCTGACGAAAGTTTATGCAGAATCACTAGCCACCAAGGGGCGTAAGCAATTGGATCGTTTGTTAACCTATTTAGATCTGGTAACTCCAAAGTTGCCACAAAGGGTAACTGTTGATTCAGGTTTAGCGAAGCATACCCAGGATATGACGGAATTTCCTGAGCAGTTGGTCTTTGCATACAAGCATAATGCATTTGATGCTGGTAATTTTGGTAAGGTTGATGGGCATAACCATTGTAGAACGGTTGATTTTGACCGTTTTGAATATATGGCTGCCCACTATTTGCAAAGATTTGTTGCTCAGATCCTTGGTATATTTGTTGGAATTGCGGTTGTTGGTATTACACCAGCCATGGTTGTGAAGCCATGTGCTGTTGTCCAATACTGACTGTTTGACCAAGATGAGGGGTAATTGTACCCGTTTGGGCCTGTGTCATTCCACTAGTTGGCGATTGTGGTTGAGTCGTAGGGACAAGAGGCTATTACATTACCACCTGAGAAACTTGAGGTTGGCATACAAAAAGAAACGCTTGTACTTGCGACACCATCACAATAGTTGGCGTAGTCGGTATATTTGACATAGGTAAGAATTGTTGCATCGAATATACAACTCTTGGTTGTTGAGGCAATATCGGCACCCAACCTCTAGATGTAATTCTAGCATAACCTAAATTTTGTTGTGAACTCCCGTATGGTTGTCCTCCCGGAGGAGACAATGAAAGGGTATACTGCCCCCCATATGGCAGTAATCCGGTACTTAAAGGAATTGTTTTCCGTTGAGGACCGGACTACCCAAATTGACACCCTGAAGGATCAATTTGCTGAGACTCAACATAAGAGTTCTCGGATACTATTCCGGATGAACAAACAAGAACGGACCATATTGTCGAAATAGCCCCTGAGTGGGCCCCGTCTAGTGATTGAGAGCTAGTTGGGACAGATGGTATGCCGGCGAACATTGTTGGAGTGACAGCAGGGAGTTCTACTATCGTTGTGTCAGATGACATAGTCCTAGATGTCGACGGTTGTTCAGACATTTCTAGTCTATCCAAAAGATTGCCTAACGATTCTATAGGAGCTTCCGATGGCGGTAGACTAATTTCTGACGAAGAAGGATATAGAGTGATCCCGACCCCAAATCGCGATGGAGTACTAGATGGAGGATCCTCCACAATCTCTTCTATAGAAATCAGACCAGGTGGAAGAGGTAGATCGTCAGGTCCATAAAATATTTCTGGTGCCGAAGAAGGTATATAATCTGCAGCAACAGATGTTTGGGGAATAACACCTTCCGAATCAGCTGTAGATGGAGCTGGCTCAGTAACACAATTGTTTACCTTCACACTAGGATCAATTCTACTATCCTTTGGTGGCTACTGAACTTCTTCTGTAAAGGTAGGGATACCAGAAATGTTTGGAGTAACCGGGGTCTCCAATGATGTCGGAACACTTGTTCTAACTTTACCAGGGGATTTGGAACCAGTTAAACGAGTTCGCTTTGTCCGTAACAGTTTCGATTCTGGAGACAAAGACGGTTGACTCGTAAGCCTCCACAAACGATGGGGTTTCAATTGACTTTCTTCCACGATTACGGATTACTCGATCAACTAAAAATAAAGGGGAAGTATGTTTCCGAATTAGACGAATTTTAGACGCTTTGACACAACTTGTTTTTCAATTTTTAAGAGTCGAGAAAAAACAAAAGATGACTCTAGTTGCCTTTGATTTTTAATAAGTCTGAAGTGACAAGTGCTCAGATGGACCTTTTCCGTTAAGCAGTCTAAAAAGGAACGAAAGTGACAGCTCTGGAAATCTAGATAGAGGGATTACCAAACCAATCGCAAAACTGCAGAATACTTTTTACGGTACGGCAGTCAATCTTCCTGAATGCTGTGTTCAGTGCATTGCAATCGATAGGGCAACAGACACGGCTTCCTATGGATAAAGGATAAAGCCTATTGTGGTCTCCCAAAATATACTCGACAGTACGTGGGAGCACAAGTCTGTACTGGAACTTATCGTCTCAAAGTGGAGGAATCACCCAACCAATAGTGAAAACAACAGTTACCAGGCTTTACGACGCCGGAATACGTCTCTAGCCTAGACTTCTAGATGTTGTGCGTTAGGTTCCAAAGCGTTTTTAGATTCATTAAATTTATTTTATGGTTGATCTTGCTTAAGAAATTTTCCTTTCAGGTTCACCGCGTGATGTAGATGTACAATTCCTAAAATGCAATCTAAGATGATAAACAGTCGTTTAATCTTCTTTTTGCAATGAAAATCCTAGCTACTAAGGAAAGAGAGATGGCGTTCTTTCAACAAAGAGCAGAGAGCACACACTATATGCACTGTCCTAAATCGAACCAACAAATAGTCCAAATGCAAATGCACATGCATGTATTTTTTTTCAGCCTTCTTAATGTGTGAATGATAAAAAGAAAGCTAAGCACAAATCTGAATTATTTTCCAAAGCGACAATTACTAACAAGTTTCTTTCAAAACAAAATGAGGACAATGACGACACTTTGTTATTTGGAATTGAAAACTTGCTTTCGACAGTTGAAAAACTACTAACTCAAATAAAATACAAGAGTAACAGTGTAATTGACTATCAAGAAGAATCAGATTCTCTTCTATGACTGAAAACGACACTTGCGACACTTTCAAATCAAGAAACGACAGTACAATTATGCTACTTCTTTGTAAAGGAGAACTGAAAATGACTCAAAAATACATAAAAACATTTACAGTTCTTTGCACAATGGAGGCGGAATAACAGCAAGGAAGGGGGTTTCAAACAGAGGTGTACTGACTACAGGCATCAAAACTCCTTAAAAGAGCTGAAAAGAGTGAACACAGAAACCAAAATTTAGGAACAAGGCCTTGTCTGATCAGCGCACCTGTAACACAGTGAAACTGAAATGCAACGCACATACTACACTCGGGAAGTGCGATGCATTTGAATTTCACAGAACAGACAGTGCGCTGGACCAAGGATGAGACTTTGATTGGGTTCCAGGTCACAGTTTGCAGTTCAGTTCAGGGATTTAGGCCGAGCAAGTGGTAATCAGTAAATCAATCACAGGGGTAGATCTAAAGAGGTTACTAGAGCCACCATGAGGGAAATTAGAGAGCTCGTAAATCAATCATTTAATTCATAAACAAAACCCGGAGATAGACTGAAGCAGCATTGATCTACTTTGCACTTGCATAGCAAATGCAGTTCGAAGGCTAGCTGGCTTGAATTCAGGCTTCATTTGTAAGTTTGTAAAGTAAACAAATTTAGATGAACAAACAATCTATTCGATCCCCAGCAGAGTCACCATTTTGTTATCGGGAAAACTAGTGTCTATACAGAGCTGCTAGTCCCACTAAGGCTGGTAGCTACCTTAGAAACAAACACTAAAAACTACTTTCGTTTTCCTTTATGAGAAATAGATAAGAGAAGAATAAGGAGACCAACCTCTGTCTTGCGCTTGGTTCCTTGCTTGATTCCTCTCTCTTCTGGTAGGTCTTTGCCACTCGCTTCCTTGTCTACCCAGCTTCAAAGAGTACCTATAGAATCGAAGCAGCATAACACTATCCAAGAACATAGATCTATTATCATAAACAATATAGGATCAGGTGTACATTGACCACACAAATGCATAAATCATCAATCATACAAAAATGTGGAGGAAAACTTGAATAGCTTTATTGATAATCCAGAAAGAGAAAAGAGGATTACAACTAATTGTTCTGACCCAACATCATCCTCTCATAAAGAAAGCCTTCTTCACCTCATGAAAAGCTTAGATCACCCAACACTATGATATTGCACCAAGAAACCAATATCACTTCCTTACAAGATACAAAATTCCAGCCTCTAGATCTCTGGGATGAGGGATCCATATATAAATTTCTGTAAGGGAGGTGAGTCAGCTTTTGAGATTTGATTAGTGTCTTCTCTCTGATAGTTCTTGATTCCACTTGGATATTGATGATCTCTTACTCATCCCTGGTCGAATTCAGAGAGGCAAGTGTCACAGGAGACTTTTTTCTGGAAGATTCCATGCTCCTCCACCTTGCGGATTGACCTTGCCATTTGTCCCTTCTCACCCATCGCACCCCATAGAAGGGCTTTTTGACATGCATCGCACCTACTGTGTGTATTCAGGTGGGATGCAACACACTTTGCTTATGGAGCAGGTGAAATGGTCTAGTTTTGACCAGTTTTTCATGGAGAACTTTTGGGAGATGTTGTAATCAGTTGACCTTGTTCTTTCAGGGGTTGGAACAACACCTTTAGGGACTTAGGATCCCTTGGTTTATGGACATTTATGCTTGGGGTTGCAGTGCCCAAAAATTTCTATAACAGAGTGGGAAATTTATTATTCTATTTTTGTTTAACCCACTAATTTTTTCTATGTATTGCTATACAAGATGTTTGAAACGTGATGTAAAAGTTCCCTTTCAATTTTAAGGACTCTGTAAAAGCGTTAGGTAGATATTGAGCTTAGTGAATTTTAGTGCAATATGTAGCCATGAAGGAATTCACATCCAATATGTGGTTTTGAAAGCATCATTATCCTTCAACAAGTTATCTGCAATTATTAGGTAAATATTGACCTTGGCAAATTTAGTCCATGGCACAGTTTTGAAAGCATTAATGTCCTTGTTTTTTTAAATCAAATTTCCTCTAATGAAAATAAAATATCAATAGATTCTCGAGAGCTGAGAGCGTGGGAGATTAGCTAGGGTTACAGGCTTCTGCAGAGGTTGTTCTCCATGGAAGGATGCAAAAGAGGGAGCTCCACTCCCTCCTACAAGCAGGTTGTGGCCAAGAGAGGTAAAAAACCAATGGAATATGATAGAGGTCCTTCAGAAGGGAGGAAAAGTAAGAGTGAAGAGGAGAAAGATGGTACTAAATCAAGGGAGAATAATAGCACTAAAGAAAATGAGGAAGAAGACAAGGAACAGGGAACAAAAGACAAAGCACAAAAGGGACCATGTAAACCCAAAGCTATGATCACACCTAGAGTAGTTTTAAATGATCCTGCTCTGCAAGCGCACAAGGACCACATGCAGACATATGCAATCACTTGTAATTTCATGGGCTTATGGCCCACTGAAAAATATTTACAAACATGGATCAAATACCACTGGAAACCAAAAGGAAGCATAGACCTACATCTTGGGTCAAAGGGATTCTTTACTGTGGTCTTTGCAAATATTGAAGATAAGGACAGAGTGTTTGAAGGAGGGCCCTACTTTTATGCAACAACAGACTTTATATGTGACCATGGATTATGAATTTTGTCCCAAAGCGTGAGACTTTTACCTCGGTCCTAGTTTGGGTTAGACTCTACTCTCTACCTCTTGATTACTGGCAAACAGAATCCTTATCTGCCATAGGAAATAAGTTAGGGAATTTTGTCAAAGCTTATGAGGCCACTAGAAGGGGAAAATATAATTCCTTTGCAAGAATATGTGTGGAGATGGATCTCTCTGGAGTGCTACCAGATGAGGTCATCTTGGACGTGTTTGATGAAGAATGGGTGCAAATAGTGGATTATGAACATATTCCATTCAGATGTCGCAAATGCCATGAGCATCGACACCTTTTTAGAGACTACCCTCTCAGTAAAATAGAAAACAAGAGTAAAGCTAACACCATGAAAGATACTGAAAGCTTTCACAAAGTGGTACATAAAGGAAAATGAGGCAAAACGGGGTCAAGGCTACATCAAACGGAAGGGTAACAGGCCAATCAAAACAGGTTCCAAGTACTAGAAGTAGAAGAAGAGATAACGAAAGCAGATCAGGAAAAGGGAGGAAGTCCAGGGGAGGAGGAGAACGAAGAAGATGGTAAACAAACACAAGATATTAATAAATAGGAAGAAATTATGATGAGTGACATAGAACTAGAAATGGACCAATAAATGACCCAAAGTGAGGTGGAGATGGAGGACCATGAACTACAGGAGATTCTTGATAAAGAGAACCTAGATCTGGAAGGATTCTGGAAACAAGGAACCAGGGACGGAGTAGACTCATTACCTCCAGAGGAGTTCAATAGAGTTCAACAGCTTCTTATTTGGAAAACTCAGACTAAAGGGCTGGAGAAGCAAAGAAACAATGAAAGGCAGGGCAACGAAAGGGTGAAAATTATGAAAACCACACTAGGATTAGCACCCAGAAACCCAGGAAAGAAAAGAGGTAGGAAAAAGTAGAACGAGCTATTGATGGAATGTGGAAAGCTAATGATAGATTCAGGTAAAATGAAAGACCTAACCAGCTACTCCTTTACAAATATTTAATAATGAAGTTCACTTCTTGGAATATTAGGGGTCTAGGCAGTAAAAGAAAACAAAGATTACTTAGCAATAGAATGAAACAAGTAGCACCAGATGTGATCTTCATCCAGGAAACTAAATGTTCCATTCAAAAATTGAAAGAAATTCATAGCAAATGGCTCAATTGATTTGAGTTTTTGGAAGTCAAAGAAGACAATACAACAGGAGGCATACTCACTCTTTGGAACCCCCAAAAAATTGGCATTATAGATGCTGAAGCATCTAGGGAGTATTTATCAATGGTCATTCAGCCTGTGGGAGATAAGGAAACCTACCTGGTCACGAATGTGTATGGCCCCCAAAGAATGGATGGTAAACTCAAGTTTCTAGATTCCCTGGAGAATCTCAGAGATAGACATGCAGAAATACCATGGATCTTGGGGGGTGATTTCAACATGATCAAATCACTTTCAAAGAAAAAAGGGGGAACCAGAATTCTAAGTAAAGACTCTTTGGAATTTCAAACTTTTATAGATAATATGAAGCTAGTGGACATTGTAACGAGTAATGGTATCTTCACTTGGAACAATAAAAGAGGAGGAGAGCCTCAGGTGGCCTCAAAACTGCACAGATTCATAATCTCAAAGGACCTTATGCTCAATGAAAAGGAAATGGTAGTAAGAGTTCTCCCCTTTGGAGGCTCAGATCACTAGCTAGTTCAACTGGAGGTTCAGGGCATTGGTACCCTCAGGAATAGACCTTTTAGATTTGAGAATATTTGGCTCTCCCACCCAGATTTCATCAGCAACATTGCCAAATGGTGGTCAGAAGATTTGAATATTTAGAACACAAGAATGTTCCTTCTTCAAAAAACACTAAAACATATCAAGCTCAGGCTCAAATATTGGAACAAGAAGGAATATGGAAATATTTTTGAAGCAAAAAAATCTGTTGAAGGTAAAATGCACGAACTCAACCAAGCCCTTATCACGAATGGCTTTGATAAATTCAGAAGTGATCAAGTCACCAAATATCATCAAGACCAGGAGAATTTATGTAAACAAGAGGAAATATTTTGGAGACAAAAATCTAGATTTCAACGGCTAAAAGAAGGAGAATGCAACACTAGGTTTTTCCATAGATCCACTATGGCGAATAGATCTCACAATAGGAATTCTTCAATCAAGGACAAGGGAGGTAATCTTCTCAATTCTCATGAAGAAATAGAAGTTGTGCTAGTTCAGAACTTTCGAGGTATAGCAAAGGAAACTTGTTCAGATAGAGAACACTCCATCAGGGATTTAACAAGACATATACCCAGGCTGGTGTCTAGAGAGGACAATTTCAACCTCAATAGGCCAGTAACTGAAGAGGAGGTTAGTGAGGTCCTCAAAGAAATGCAAAATGGTAAGGTGCCAGGCCCGGATGGTTTTAATGTAGATTTCTTTAAAGCTTGCTGGAATATAGTCAAACAAGATATTCTAAATGTAGTAGAAGATTCCACGATGAATAGAACTATTTTGAAGGTGCTAAATACCTCCTTTATCTCCCTGATCCTTAAACAAGATTTGGCTCAAACTCTTGACAAGTTTAGACCCATAGCTTTGTGCAATGTGGTTTACAAGATAATATCCAAGGTTGTGGCCAATAGACTCAAACCTCTTCTTCCTACCCTAGTGTCTGTGGAACAATCTGGATATGCGGAAGGTAGACAAATTCTCAATAACATCATTCAAGCACATGAGGTGGTGCATTCTATGACTAGAAATATGAAGGCTGGAATGATCATGCAACTAGACATAGCCAAAGCTTATGATAAGCTGAATTAGACCTATATCAAGAAATTTCTTATTGTTTTTGGGTTTGACCACAACTGGGTTAGATGGGTCATGGCCCTGGTTACTTCTTCCAGCTTTTCAATTTTGGTTAATGGCTCTCCCTCGGAGACTTTTATTCCTTCAAGAGGCCTCAGGTAGGGAGACCCACTCTCTCCCTTTCTCTTCATCCTCATGATGGAAGCACTGGGTCGGTCTATCAAGCATGCAAAAGAAGTGGGTAAGATCAAAGGTCTCCAACTTTCTGATAATGGACAGGCATTGACTCATCAACAATTTGTTGATGATACCATGCTAAAGAGAACCTCCATGGTCAAAGAATCTATTGCATATAAGCAAATCCTGAGTGACTTTGCCATGGCTTCAGGTATGGAAGTTAATCTCTCCAAATCTAAGATTTTTTTCTTTAATACTAATATTGTTATTCAGAGGAATATCTCCAAAATTTTGGGCTTTCAAAGGGATATCCTACCATCAAAATATTTGGGCATTCCTCTAACTGCTAAACCTTTACACAAGAGCATCTAGGAGCCAGTGATTAATAAGTTGCTAGATAAAATCAGGAAATGGACTATTAGATCTTTAAACTTGGCTAGTATGTTGGTGCTTACAAAGGCTATCCTTCAATCAATCCCAGACTTCATGCTATCAGCTCTTCCAGCACCAAAAGGAGTCCTGTAACAATTCAGAACCATACAAAGATACTTTCTTTGGGGTAAGGGGGAAGAATGAAAGAAATGGGCCTTGGTAGCCTGGGAAAAAATCTGCAAACCTGAAAACCATGGGGTTCTTGGATTGGATGATCCTGAGATTCTAAGCAAGGTTTTAAGAGCAAAATTATGGTGGCACTGGCTGCGTAAAAGACCCAAAGGTTCAGTGGGCTATTACTTGGAAAGAAAAATATGCCAGCTCTTGGAAAAATAATGAACACATAAGGATGTCTGGAAATATAAAGGGCTCACACATTTGGAATAATACCTGGGAGAACAAGGGCTTAATTAAAGAAAATAGCTTCTGGGAAATCAGAGAGGGAGACATAGCTTTATTCTGGGAATATCAATGGAAACAAGAACGTATATTATTAAAAGAGAACTTGGGGGACCTCAAAGAAGAGACAAACACTTAAGGGTTATCTAAGGTAAAATATTTTTGGGACCAAACCAACAATATAGGAAAATGGAGAACCTGGAGAAACTTTGATTTTAGGGATGATAGCCCCCTGAAAGCTAAAGCAGAGACACTAAGGAAAATGTTAGAAAAAAGGAAGAGTTTAGTGTCAGGGGGGCATGAACAACTGAGATGGGACAACAATAATGAGGGAACCTTTAATCTCAAGGAGGCAAAACTCATACTCCTTAAACTGGATTCCCATGTTTTGGATAGGATTTGGCAAAACCTATGCAGGCATCAAGGCTGGATGAAAATTAAACTCTTCATGTGGCTGGTTCAGCATAGGAAAATTTTGACTTGGGATAACATTCGAAAGAGGGGTGTCCTAGGGCCTTCTAGATGCCAGCTCTATGAAGCCCAAGAGGAAACAATGGAGCACCTTCTCAACAATTGCATTTTTACCTCTAGGTTGTGGGATTCTTTTGCCACCATTTCCCAATAGACTGATAGGGAGAAAGGGAGTATTATCAACACCCTAAACAACTGGAGAAGAAACTTTTCAAATTATGAAATTCTTGGCTCAGCATGGGCTCTTATGCCAAGCTTCATCATATGGAATGTCTGGAAATAAAGGAACAATATAATCTTCAAGAATGAAAAGAAGCCTTCCCAACACCTTCATGAACAGATCTTAAAACAACTTAAGGAGACAGTGGGCTCTATAGTGCGAAATCTCCCGAAGAACCCACCTTCAGCAGCAGAATCGAGGATTCTCAATCAGCTGGGTTTGCAAGGTCTTATTCCTCAGCCTAGATAGGAAGGTAATAACAATGGAATCTGAACAAGATTGCTGGCATCCTCTCCCTAAGGGTTTTTTGAAATACAACATTGATGGGGCTCCAAAAGGCAACCCGGGCATTGCCGGATATGGAAGGGTGTTAAGGGATGAGAACAAAAGTATTCTTTTCATATTCTATTGCCATTTAGGAAGAGCCACCAATAATATGGCGAAATTAATGGCTATGGAGAAATGTTTAGATTTCCTGGAACAGGATAACTGCCAAAATGTGATCGTTGAATCTTCAAAGTTAATCATTAACTTAGTTAAGAGAATCAACTGGGGTACGAAGCCGAAAAAAGCCTCAAGAAACTGGAGGCCGATCCAGGTCTTTCAAAAAATTCAGTGAGACCTCTAGTGCCTTAGAATGGTAATTTTTAAACATTTGTGAAGAATGGCCAATAAATTGGCAGATCTTCTGGCCAATCAAGGAGTTATCTAGTGTGCATGCGCCTAGCTAAACTTAGACTGAAACTAATGGCCCAAAACTAGTGTAGCTCAGATGCTTACTATTCCAGATCTCAAGTTAGAATCTAATTCAGCCGAGTCACCTTCATATGGATGAGTTAGAAAAAATATAACTTGGTTGAGTCTATTTAGCCGATGCATCAACATAATTAAGAAAATAAAAAAAAAGAAGAAAAAACTAGAATAATAAAACAATAAGCTCTCTATATGTATAGAAGAGGGAGAACCTTGGATGCTACACACCATTCTAAAGATGATACACCAAAAAGTGTGCAGCATAACACACCAGTCTAAAGCAATGTTTACCATGAGTTTGACAATGAAATTTCAATAATTTTTACTTTCACTTTTTTTATTGCCTAATGTTTTCATTCTGAATGAATAACAAACATTGTCTTGAAGCATGGCCAAAAGTGTAATGGAATATTATCTGGGCAATTATGTGACTAAGATGTATGATAAGGATAAAATTGCAATGTGGCAGAAGTTAGAAGAACATAACCGTGACTTCTTGAAATCTTATTACACAAGGTTGAAGTTAAAGAAACATATCATATTATTCAATCGTTTGCTAGAAAAATGGAGAACCTGGAGGAACTTTGATTTTAGGGATGACAGCCCCCTAAAAGCTAAAGCAGAGACACTAAGGAAAATGTTAGAACAAAGGAAGATTTTAGTGTCAGGGGGGCATGACCAACTGAGATGGGGCAACAATAATGAGGGAACCTTTAATCTTAAGGAGGAAAAACTCATACTCCTTAAACTAGATTCCCATGTTCCGGATAGGATTTGGCAAAACCTATGGAGGCATCAAGGCTGGATGAAAATTAAACTCTTCATGTGGCTGGTTCAGCATAGGAAAATTTTGACCTGGGATAACATTCGAAAGAGGGGTGTCCTGGGGCCTTCCAGATGCCAACTCTGTGAAGCTCAAGAGGAAACAATGGAGCACCTTCTCAACAATTGCACTTTTACCTCCAGGTTGTGGGATTCTTTTGCCACCATTTTCCAACAGACTGATAGGGACAAAGGGAGTATTATCAACACCCTAAACAACTGGAGAAGAAACTTTTTAGATTATGAAATTCTTGGCTCAGCATGGGCTCTTATGCCAAGCTTCATCATATGGAATGTCTGGAAAGAAAGGAACAATAGAATCTTCGAGAATGAAAAGAAGCCTTCCCAACACCTTTATAATAGATCTTAAAACAGCTTAAGGAGATGGTGGAATCTATAGTGCGAAATCTCCAAAAGAAACCACCTTCAGCAGCAGAATCGAGGATTCTCAATCAGTTGGGTTTGCAAGGTCTTATTCCTCAGGGCTTGGATAGAAAGGTAATAACAATGGAATCTGAACAAGATTGCTGACATCCTCTGCCTAAGGGTTTTCTGAAATACAACATTGATGGGGCTTCAAAAGGCAACTCAGGCATTGCTGGATATGGAGGGGTGTTAAGGGATGAGAATGGAAGTATTCTTTTCATATTCTATTTCCATTTAGGAAGAGCCGCCAATAATATGGTGGAATTAATGGCTATGGAGCAATTTTTAGATTTCCTGGAACAGGATAACTGCCAAAATGTGATTGTTGAAGCTTCATCGTTAATCATTAACTCGGCCAAGAGAATCAACTGGGGTATGAAGCTGGAAAAAGCCTCAAGAAATTGGAGGCTAATCCAAGTCTTTCAACGAATTCAGCGACACCTCCAGTGCCTTAGAACAGTAAGTTTTAAACATGTGTGAAGAACAACCAACAAATTGGTGGATCTTCTGGCCAATCAAGGAGTTATCTGCACAGAAAATAGGGTTGCGATGAGTTGGCAAGAGTTGCCTCAGAACATATTAAAGGTGAATTGTTATGACTAGGTAGATGAAGATAACATGGTGTTTCAAAATAGAGCCATGGAGGCGGGGTCCAGATGACTCAGTTGCTTATGACTAGTGGTTTTCTCACAGTCGGTTCTCTAGAGGGCTACAAACCATTGTCGGCCTTTGCAACCCAGGTAAGTACATTCATAGAGGCTCCAGGTGGTAGCAGCCTGGGAGACTTTGTTTTTTGGATGATCAACAGGATGGTAGGAGTTACTTCTTTCATTGGTTCTAGTAGAGTACATGCAGTGAGAGGCCGGAATCTGGGAACTCTCGATGACCACAAAACCTTGGGTTTTCCTTCTTTGTTCGCAATACCGCGTCTGGGGCGGTTTTTCGGTGATCGCAGGCCTTGCAAGCGGGAAATGGTTTTTTCTGAATTGCGAGCAATTCCATTCAGCAAGCTACATGTGGCAGTGGGATTGGATGGAATACCGTCCTCATTGCGCGCTATTGTTCAGTGATGTAGACATGTGCGATATGATCCTCAGTCGTAGGATTAAGCAAGGCAGATCTATGGTTGGGATCAATCGAGCTTGTTGGTGCGTCCATGTGGGTAAGTGTCGTGCTGATAAGTACTACGAAATCGGCCACAGTCGTTGGATCAAGCGAGGAGTTTCAACGGTTGAGATGATAGATGCAAGTCAGGAAGATGGTAGGGGGCGCTAATGCATTTTATTCTTGGCGGGATTCCTAATGTTCTTGGCAGGAACCGTTGTTTTTGTACATTCTAAGGTTCACAGATTTGTGAGTTATTTGGACTTGAAATCCTTATAGTTTGGCACATTTGTTCCTTTTCGGGTCCGATCCTTTATTCTCGTTAGCCGACTTCAGCATTGTTTTTCTTTTGAGAGTTTCAAGGTTTTGTTTGTAGGGGTCGGGGCTTTTGCCTTTGGCCCGGGAACAGTTGGAGATTGGTTTTTCCTTGGTCCATAGCTCCACGTGGAATGTTGTATTTTATGTATTTTATATTCATATTAATGAAATAGAAGGTCTAACTATTGCTTCAACAAAAAAAGAAAGCATTAATTTCCTTTAACAAGCTATACTCTATTATCATTTAATGTTTCTTTATCAACATGTGTCTAACAAAATTGTTGGATAAATATGTTCCACTCTCTGATATTGCCTTATTAATGAAATTTTTTTCAATTTGTCAGGTCATTTGACAAAGTATTCTCTGTGATCCAAAATTAGTGTTCCAAGATGCGTGTCAAATACAAATAAATTATTCACAAATGTTCTTTCTCCAGAGATTGACCTCTATTCTCAACACATCCTAGGTTTGAAACTAATCTCTAGTCCACTTGATTACATTTGAAAAATATAAATAATATATTATTATAATCTTGAATTGCAACACTCATTCCCATGAACTTCAAACACAAACACAATAAAATTGTTATAACAAAAAAACAAAGGGATTAATGGATAAACCCTTGTCCTTCTCTTCACAGTGGTTCAGGAGGAGGCACAGAATCTTGTCTAGGACATTTATGTGATTGTTTACTATTTTTTTAATTATGACAATCTTACCACCAATCTTCTTTAATTTCAGATTGAAGCAACATGACCAGGAAATCCTCGCTCGGGATGCTAATTTTGGTTCAATTTATACCCAATTAGGCTCCTCTCTAAATTGTATTTGCAATTTACAGATCTTGTATTTGTGTCATGAACTCTAATATCATTTCTGCAAAATTTAGCTTGTTTCAGAAGTGGGTTTGTAAGATAGAAGATTCCTAAAAATGGGGTGCCAAGGATGTTAACCATTTATGGTGTTTCTACTGAAGTTCTTAAATTTCATTCAAGCTTTCATTGGATTCTAACCACTGAAATTCTCATGTTCACCCTCCTCTGATTACATTTGCACCCAAAAATGTTGGTGGGTATAATTTACCAACAAAATTAATGTCCTCTCATTCCTCTGTGGGGCAACAACTTGATGTTCCATTTTCAAATCCTCAAATGATCTAGAGGGAAGATCAACTCCAGTTACATAAACTTGGGCAACATTTTTGATATAGTGGCTATAGTGGATATGGATGCTTTAAGTCTTCTAGATCCTTGGTAAGTCCTTGTTTGTTTATTTGTTGTTTCATTAAAATTTTGTTTCAAAATTAACTTTATAAGATAGGTGTCCATGTTTGTGAAAAAATACTAAGTAAAGGTTTAAAATTAGTGGTATTATTATGTGTGCATTCATGCATTTTTATTTTTCCCTTACCTTGAATGCAAGTCATTTAGAGTGGTACTCATTAGGTTTGGAGACCTCAGTTCAATATTGTTATAGTTTTCTATTGTTTGAGGTGTCATATATTTGTTTTTTTATTCTTTTCCCTGAAAAATCTTAGGTCTTAAGCATAACTCCATGCTTATCTTAGGCACCCATCTTCCAATTTTGGCTTGAAAGGTCCTCACTAGCAGCTTAAAAATTTATAATCATCACATTATATCTCTTTATTATGTCACTGATAGCAATTTTGGTGAATTGGGGCACTCTTGAAATTGCTTTTCTTAGAAAGATCCAACTATGCTACTTGAAATAGGGGGAGCGGATGGTTTGGACTGTAAAAAATGATACCAGTCCTGGGGAACTAGGGCACTCTCTAAGTCACTTTCATATAAGGATCCAATTGTTCTTCTTGAAAGATGGGGAGGGGGACTATTCGAATTCGCAAAAGGAAATAGTAGTCCCAGTGAACTGGGGAACTATCCAAATTAATTTTATTGAAAGGATCCAACTATGTTTCTTGAAAGAGTGAGGAAGGGGGATCGTTTGATTCATATTGGTTTGAATCAAAAGGAAAATTGATTTTGATTCAACAAGTCTTCTGGTTTAGGAAGAAATTCCAACTTAATATTTATTTCTTGTAAGTCATATTCAAGGTGAGACTTCAGTTCTCTCTATTTAGTATTTTTATCAACACTGCTCTCAGTATTAGCTAGCAATGTTTACACAGTTTTTTGTAGGTCTCCACTAGCTGAAGCTACTGACTATTGGCATTCATGTTGTCTAGCCATAAATTCATCCACAAGGATAGATGGTGGCATACCACTAATAGACCCTCCACACTTAACATTAACAACATTGGAGTTATTACTCATGCCATAATTGTTTCTATCTCTTGCAACATAATCATCAACATGCATAGAAGGTGTTCTATAAGTATTAGCTTTGCATTACCGAAATGTGTCTCTTATAGTTGGACCAGATGAGGAAACAATTAAACCTCCTGTACGAACAAACAAGTCAGTGGCTTTGGCTCCTGCCACAACTCTTGAACCAATTCCATTAATTCTCTTATGCCTATTTGGGCCATCCACTTAAGCCAATTTTCTCTTTAATGAAGACACGGGAAATGTAGGCCTATCTGGTGATGAATCTAGGCACTCCCACATAAATTTGTCTGCAATACCCCCTACAAAATAAGAATCGTCAATTGTTTCAATACTCTAGACTCATTCTTTGGTTTTTTTCATTGGAGGATGCTGACTCTTTTTAAATATTCATTAGGATTAATAGATCGATGGGGTGGAAACTCCCAAGATGAAATTGTAATCTAAATTGCATAATATGGAAGCTTTTGTTTTTTGCACTATCTCTAATAGTTGAATTATACCTATAGGTTTCTTTAACAAACAAATGATTGCTCTAACAGTTGTCCGAGTCTGCCACCATAAACTATTAGTTAGTGGAAATAAATAAAGACAAGAAAGAACTAGATTAAAATGAAAAATGCTTAAAGAAATACATTAGCTTCAAGGTTTGTTACACACTCTAAGGTAGTCCTTGTGTGTGATGAAACATTTGTGCTATGGTCATTTATTTTCTTTGTATGAAGGTCCATCATGGAAAACACATATTTCAAATTTTCTTCAGTTTGATGGTCCGATGACCCAAAATCAAGTCTAAAAGGAGACTTCAAGGCTACAACACCATGTGCACTTCATGTTTGGCTAATGGCATTATCGATTATGAGTATCCAGTAATCAGGAAAAAATAGTTAACTAGCTCATGCAGGAATCTACATAGCACATACTACAAAGATTAACAGTCTATGTGGTCTTTTTGATGTAATGGCGAACATGTGATGCAATCCAAATAACACATACAACGAGGAGATGCAACAAAAAGCACGTGATATAAATAACAATGTGAAATTGTGATAGATGACAAATATGTATTGCTACATATGCACCTATGAAATAAATAGATTATTAACCAAGGAATGTGAATATATCAGTTGAAGAAAACAAATGCAGATGTTACAACCAAATGTAATAGTGAGGATTAATCAAATAGCACAACCGGGAGCATTTGCATCAATTTTGGGTGTTGTTCCAAAAGCTGGTGAAGTCTTTCTTGATCACTCAATAGGGCCCAAGTGACAGTGGTAAAGATTCCAATTTACTAGAGGTGAAAACGTTGGCCCTTCTACATCCACTTTTTCAAATAAAGAAAATATCTAAACATTTATACATGCCTCAATGGCTTCAGGAGAACAATGTCAACTCCGATAATTGTTGTTGACCATTTTCAACCTGTTGGCAATAATATTGTGCGTGAACATGTTCCTCTTGATCATGGTGTTGTTGCTCTAGATATCATAAAATATATTACATTCTAGTATTTTGAATTTTCACATTAGTGATCTTCCAAATAGTATTTTGCACCTTCTTTCATTTTGCATGACTCTAAAAGAATTGTGTACTCTCATCTTCATCCTTGAGCTAAGATGCGACAAGGTGCCCTCTCTCTTTCTCCAATGTAGCTAAAGTGACCTTGATGTCTTCTTAAAATCTAACATTTGGAAATACCATATATAATTTATCAATTCTATTTTCCGTGAAAAGAATATTAGCACCAAAAACGTGAAAAGTCTTCTTTACCCAGGATTTAGTGATACTTTAATTTTGATGAATATTTTTGGAATGACTTGCATGTTACATTTTCCATCACCATGAACATACTTAACACAGGAAGTAAAATTAAAGGGTGGGGTGAGGGGTTTAAGTCCCAAATTTCCACTTGGAAAAAAAAGGGAAGGAGATCATATCTCCTCCCTGAACCCGTCCAAGAACTAAATCTTCTATAATACATTAAGAACCCAACTCCTTTTGAAGGACTCTATCTAGGCACTTAGCTACTTCCTCTCTCCCTGACCCCTTATTTCTCTATGATAACTCCAAGAACTTCGCATGTGCCAATGAGTTATATGAGATTGTGTTACATGCCTTAATATTTCGGGGCTTGTTTATGAAGAATAATTTTAATAACACTAAATCTTTCTCTGTATCTGACATTAGGCTCCCATTTTTCACCAATATTTTGCTAAATTTCTGGAAATTAAATAAAGTTTCAAAGATCTAGTTAGCATCATTATAATTGTGAATTATTTAACAAGAATCATGTTGAAAATAGCAACAATAAATGCTAAAAATAGCATTGCTAAAGATAGCATTTCAAGATATATTCCAATTTTAATTTGTCCTTGAATTAAAATTCGAATTTAGTCTCACTAGCTGTTTGAAAAATAATTAATTAATTCATCCTGAGTTAATTAGTTGGAGAAGTTCAAACATGAAGTATTTGTGAAGTCATGCAACAATTATCCCTTTGATTGAGGAAGTTATCCCTTAATTAAGGAGATAAGGTTGAGTTGTAATTAGTTAGCTCAGTTAACTAAGTTAAGTCCAGTTAGATTAGTTCCAAACAGTTTGTGGAACTGATTGTGAGTTTAGTCAGTTAATACATGCATGCATGAAACTAGTGTACTCCAGATAACTGAATATTATCTCATAAATAGCTCATGCATGTCAGTTTAGACAAAGGCCTAGTTGAGATTAAAGGCAGGGGCAATTTACTATCAGTTGCTAGAATTTTCCTATAATAAAATCTCTTGCATGCAGAAGGAATTCATTCCTTGAGGATTGCACAGTTTTATAGTGTGTTGGAGCAGTGTGTGGGACCAGTGTCACACAAGGTTACAGTAGGAGAACCCAGAGAAAATAGTGCAAGGAAATAGGAGGCTTGGAGGACATAGGGAAAGGAATATGAGTTGTCTAGTATGTCTATGAGCAGTGAGAGGGATTGTACTGGGATCTGGATAACTGTGAGAGCTAAAGCATTGTGTAATCCTGAGATATTTCCACTTGTACGATAATACAGATAGCGGGGTTTTTAGCTGAGGCTTTCCCCAGAGTATTCTTCTGTGTTTCATGTGTGATTAATTCTTCTTATTTGTTATATGTGTTTTGTTTGATCTTGTTGGCATTATGGCACAGGTTTGGAGCTATGGCACAAGTGTTGTCCTTGATGGAAACTCTCTTTGGTGATAGATCTCAGTACAGGCTTTCAGAATGAAGAAAAAGACATATACGCAGGTTCATCTAGACTAAATCATGTATACACGTGGGTTAGACGTTACAAAGGCATGTGTGTGTATACATGCACTTTCACACAAGGAAAAGCGCGTATATGTTGGAGAACTTACTTTTGGTCCATGGTAGTTAGTCCTTGGTATTTGAACCTATGGTTTTGGACCATGGTATCTCGTCAGAAGTGTTGATCCCAAGTATTGGGTCCATGGTATTGTTTTATTATGGTTTTGGACCGTGGTATTGTGAAAGGCCTAAGACTATAAAAGAGGAAGGAGATCATTTGGCAAAGGATCATCTGAATTAATTGAATATCTAATAAGTGCTAGATCTGAAATTGGTGATTGAGGTTATGGTGCAGATCTGGATCTGAATGAAGGAGGAAACTTAGCGCAAAGAGAATGATAAGTTCTATTGATGGGTCATAATATTTAGCCTTGAATGGTAGTATCTTTGTATGATTTTGATATGTTATATGTGGTGCATGCTTGATCTATAAATCTGATAATCTGGGTCTGAATATTTGAAAGAGTGAATTATCCTTTATAGATCTGTATGCAGCTTCAGTAAAGCGAAGGCGTGTATACACGCTGGTTCAGTGAATAAAAACAGCGTATACGCAGGTTTCTCCAAACACAGAAGCGTATGCACGCAGGTTTCAGGTTATTGAAGTAGCATATATCTTTTGAGTTGTGATCTAGCTGCTTCTGTTTATTGCTGCAGTGTTCTAGGTTCAGAATTTGGTGTGTGGTTATTGTTACTGTGTTTTGGGTACAACTGTCAGAGAAGTATCTACTTGATTCAATTCTAATTGGTGAAAAGGAGATTGTTTGATGATTGATTGATGTTCATGGATCCAGCCTGAAAATTTATGAAACGTGGTCCCTAGAAGAAAGAGAAGGTTGTAGCCTTATGTAGGCCAGCACCTACGTACTAGTATCTTGGCTAGTGCAAGAGCTAAGAGGGTTGTAGCTCCCTTCCAGGAGAAGCTGGAGAACGAGAGAGGGTTGTAGCTCTCTGCAGGTTGCAGCTTGCGTACTAGTAAAGGACTGCACCAGTACATTGTAAAAAGAAGTTTCTAATTAAATGAAGATAGATATGAATTGCAGCAGGTGGTTTTCACCCACATTGGGTTTCCACCTTATATCTTGTGTTCTTATGTGTGTGATTGTCTTCAGATCTGTTTTACTGTTTCTGGTTACTGTTTATTTGATCCTAATACACAGATTAATGATCAACATCAGTAAGATAGATTAAATTATAAGTTTGCATTGCATACATGGGTTTCCTTCTCTGTAGTTGCGTATATCCGCGGTTTTATCTAACTGAAGTAACGTATATGATCTGGGTTTGAAAAATAAAATAAGTGACTTGATAATACTGATTCACCCCCCCCCCCTCTCAATATTATTTCCAACAGATCTTACTCAAATCGATTAAGCTTCCGCAAGTTTGATAGTAGAAGTAGATCAAATATTTTTCTTTAGTTACATTACATTATCAAGGGATCTATAGTGAGAATTTCTACAAATCATTCAAACATATTATTACCTTATTTTCAAGCTTGAAAGGTGTTTCTTTAGCATCAAATGTAGAATGAAAAAATACAGTGATCTCAAAGCTATGAACTTTGAATTCATTTCAAAAAATCCATAATGGATACCAAAAGAATACCAATATAGCCTTCAAAACCCATGAAAGTAATCAACTTTAATCCGCATGTAGTATAAAAGATGTCAAATATATCACTAATCTAGCTCTGATCATAAGAAAATGGTAATAAAAAACTATGTTGAATCCCCTACCTTTTTCCCTAGACCATACATGCTTTTGAATTCCATTTTTTTCACTTTGCATCACCAATAATCTCCAGAGGAACACTGCCCATCCTTGAAATGATGGAAATAGTTCATATCTCTTAGAACAATTTCTCGTGCAACTATCTTAGAGATGAACTTTTCTATAGAGTGGAAGTCAACACAGACTCTAAGGTTCTCGATAACTCAAATCATAGTCCTTGGTGATGTTTTTGATGAGTCCAAATGAAATTGCCAATTTTTCACTATGCTAACAAAGAGCCTATTCTTTCTCCTCCTCCTCCACATTACTCAAAACAAATTTTGTACTAGGGACATATCCTGCTGCTTTCATCTTTTTAGATAATATCTTCAACTCCACATAATTTGTTCTATTTGTGGATAAAGATAGTTCTATATCTTCTAACCTAATTAGAAACTAACTTTTGGACATTTTTTTCTGATGGTTCTATGTTATAAGAGCGTGCAGAGGAATATTGTAGATTGATTGATCCCTAGAAAAAACATACCCTTATTTCCTATAGGCCTTGAAAAATTTCTTGATTTGAAGGTGAAACATTTAAAAGTATTGGTTTGAAAATAATATTATGGAAGGTAAAGACTTCCATCCATTTTCTTTTGCTTCATTTGGAAGCCCAAAAACAAGCTAGAACACCAGAAATAAGCTAGCAATATAAAAACTCTAGATAGACATGTGATATGTACATTTTTTTACTATATAAAAGGAGCATGTTTTGTTGGGATTATTTCTTGTTTAGAACACAAGGAATATATGAGGAAATCAAGACGCACAGTTACTAACTTACCTCATATCTACAACCTCTAGGTTATTCAGTTGTTTGGGTGTTGACTTTTTTATGGTACAAATATGAAGCTAAAGAAATTACAGCTAGGTGCCAATAGCATTTATAATCTGATGTTGTTTGAAAGCACTCAAAGCTTAGTGAAAGATCACTAACCATCATATTAGGGGATTGAATTCCCTCCTCCATTCCTTCCATTGTGAATGATGCATATGTTTCTCACCTTAGCCTTTCTTATTGCACAGTCGTAGTGTAAATACATTGGGACTGTAGTGGCATCATGGAACATAAAAAAATTCTTCTAGCAACATATAGTATAATCAATCAGAATGAACACCAAGGATCCCTACACTTTCTACACAAGCTGAGAGTTTGAGGGAATATTATGGAATTTTCTTCATATTCTTTAGGAAATCCATTTCTGAGGGAAATAATGTCATTTATAACTTGCTTTTGGGTGATAGGCCTGACATTGAGGTGGCCATACTCCTATTTATGGAACTTCTTTCCATTTCTATTTCTATGATTGTGTTGCTAAAATATACAAGGATGGTGAAAGCCATATTATTAGACTTGGATGAGTCAACTTAGCTTGGCATATTCAGATGGTTTTTTTAGGCCAAAACCAGTCCAACTCATATGCCAATTATGTGATTTTCCTAAGTTAGACTTAAAATAAATTTACTCAATATATTGAGAAAGTATCCTAAGGAGACTTTTGATCACCGTTTGCATGCTTGAAATCGAGACAATGGAGAAGTACCTATCAGCTTCTACAATCATCAACAAAGTCTCACTGAGTCACCATTGAAAAGAGTTACTCACATAGAATCTTCTATAATACTCTCCACTCCCCTAGACTCCTATGAAACTCCTCAGGGCTTGTGGAACTCCTTTGAAATTTCTTAAGACTTACCAAAATCCTTTGAAACTCCTCAATATTTTCAAATGGGTCGACAAATTAGAGGAGTATAACAATCATCAATATTCTTGTGGATCTCCCTAAATTAACGAAACTCTTGAAACCTATCAATGCGTCGTCACATGAAAAGGATGGAAATATAATATATTCATTCTTGAAGGATGTTATGGAAGAAGTTGGGGTTAAAATGTTATCTAAGTAATCATGGACAATTCTACAAATTATGTGGTAGATGGAAAATTACTATGTCCAAAAGACCATACAATTCCGCCCCTTGCATTTTTGGAGGACATGTGAAAGTTCGAGTGGGTGCAAGATATTGATCACAAGTGAAAAGGAACAACCAAGTACATCTATAATCATGCCTGGGTGTTGAACCTTATGAGAGATTTCATATAGGGTGAGCTTAGTTGCCCCATTGTGACATGCTTTATCACATACTTTTTCTCCCTCAGCCTTCTAAATGAGTACCAAGCATTGAAATGGATGTTTTGTAGCCATGGATGGCTATTTTGGAAAGAGAGAACAAAACTGGATGCAATTGTTATGGAAGTGTCTCTCTTTAAAGATAATTTAGGGGATAAAATCACCAAGGTTTTTAGCATGCCCGATTCCCTTGTGAAATTGTTTAGGATCATGGATGGAGACAAACCTCGAATGGATAAATTTATAATTGCATGGACATGGCCAAAGAGGCCAAAGACTTTCTATAAGGCAACCTATGGGAAGAATGATTAGAAAATCCCCCACAAAAACCACAAGTCTTGGATTATATTTGAATGGTCACAACTCACCACATGTCTTCTCGAGAATCACATGTATCTCACTTCCCCACCAACTCCAAGGTTGATATGGTTTAGGATAATATGAGGTAGGTACCTCAGGCTTAGAATAAAATAATATTCTTTCTCTTTGCCCCCTTTTGAGCCCCCTAAGCCCCTTTCTTTCCTCTCTTGTGGAATGGTAGCCCCCTATATTTTTTCCTCCATTTGCAACCCGTGTTATATTTTTATTATTATTAACCCTCAATGTGTGATAGTTATTACATCATTTAACACTCATCCTTCCATTATATGCACATGTATGCATTGCTAATCCAAGGATCAAAACTGGGGTATTAGATGGTACATCATCATCATCCTTGTAACTGGTTGAGAAATGTGAACTAGTTCATCATCCTCAACTGCGTGCCACACTGCAACAATATGATCTCTCAGCTTTTCTACTTTCATGAAATAGCTTGCTACTATATTTTTTTTTCTCATTCAAGTAGTGGTGGACTTGTTCCTTAGGAGCATCTTCTTGGATATGTTCACACTTTGATACATGGTTCCTAAGGCATCTTACATACCTTTGGCAGTCTTTGTCCCAATGATATGAGGAATTAGGGGATCCTTAATTGAATCCATCAGGTTTTGCTTCATACCTACTATCTTCTTGTTGTCTTGCCAGATCTTTGCAATCTATAAGCGGTGCAACTTCTCCATATGATACCATAAATCTTCCATTTCCGGAGGTTCTTAAAGTTGGACACTGCCTCCAACAAGTGACTCTCTTACATATATGGAATTTCCATTACTGCAACTCCATTGAACAAACTTCAATCTTGTCTAACTGGTTCAACTAGGGTTTCACACCCCAAAACTCTTCTCAGTCACATATGCTGAACATTAGCACATATCTTTCAATCATTGAAGCTTGGAAATACTGCACACTGAACCCCTCTCACAAATGAATATTGGCACATATCTTTCAGTCATTGAAGCTTCGACATATTGCACACTGAAACCCTCTAACAACTCTCTACTCTAGACAACTTGCCTCTGCATACCTGGAATCTGGAAGATTTCAAAAATTGTGCTCTGATACCATTTAGATTTTCCAAACCATGGGAAACATATTCTACACTCTAAGAGAATTCCTACATGAAACTAAACATCTAAATTCTTAAATATACTAAAAAATGCACCCTGTAATTATTGCTAGAACCTATAAACACATAAATATATATTGGAAACATAGTAAACTGACTAGAAAAACCTATCATTGATTTTCATTACTTTTGAAAATGATTATCTACTGTAGAAAATAAAATTACTGCCAACTGTTGAATTGAACACTTAATGAATAAACCAATACCTTTACCTTTTCTTTCATAGATTGAAGAGAAGAGTAGGTACAATAAACATAAACACAAGCACAACAATGCCTTAATTGAAGATGATCTTAGGCATGCAATCGTGCTCCCTATTTACTAGTGTGCATGCGTCTAACTAATATTAGACTGAAACTAATGGCCGAAAACCAGTCTAGCTCAGATGCTTACTGCTCCAGATCTCAAGTTAGCATCTAATTCAGCCGAATCACCTTCATATGGATGAGTTAGAAAAAATCTAACTTGGTCGAGTCTATTTAGCTGACGCATCAACATAATTAAAAAAATTTAAAAAAGGAAGAAAAAATTAGAATAATAAAACAATAAGCTCTCTATATTTATAGGAGAGGGAAAACCTTGGATGTTACACACCAGTCTAAAGATGATACATCAGAAAGTGTGCAGCATAATACACCAATCTAAAGCAATGTTTACCATGAGTTTGACAATGAAATTTCAATAATTCTTACTTTCACTTTTTTTAGTGCCTAATGTTTTCATTCTGACTGAATAACAAACATTGTCACGAAGCATGGCTAAAATTGTAATGGAATATTATCTAGACAATTATGTGACTAATATGTATGATAAGGATAAAATTGCAGTGTGGCAAAAGTTAGAAGAACATAACCGTGACTTCTTTAAATCTTATTACACAAGGTTGAAGTTAAAGAAACATATCATATTATTCAATCGTTTGCTAGAACAACAATATCATCTTATGAGACTACAGGTGCAACCAACTGCTCCTTTGGTTCCTATGCAAAATGGCATGCACCCTTACCTAGTAAATTTTCATGACCTCTTCTATCTCGTTGTTTTGTTTCCCCTTTTATTGGCATATGATTGTTGAAATTGTCATTATGCATTTTCACCCTATTTGAAGTGTAGTCCAACATCTACCCATGGGGGTACCCTGTCTTGCCACAACCCTTCTTCCAGGAACTGGACATCCCCATCTAGTTTCCATTTCATGTATATTATCTAGTCTAGTTGTTATATCTAGCTACTTATCTTTTCCTACTTCCCTCATTCACTAGCAATGGAAAAAATCCCATCTTCTTTCCAACAAACTATGGGAAGAGATGGAAATCAAAAGCTAGGGTGTGTGGAATGGAGTTAAAGTGGTTTCTATTGGCAACACATAGTTGATTAACCATGACTACAATAAGACATTGGGACTTTTAGGGGTTTCATTTTTAGTAAATTAGACCTCTGTAGTTTTGCACACATGGTGCACAGGACCTCATAAGTTTTCATAATCCCTGGATGATAATTAATGTGAGCCATGGAGTTCAGTAAAATATTGTTGTAATTATGTTGCCAACATATAGGGCTTGGTGGGATCAATGGACCATAACCAAGAGTTTAAATGTGAATCACGTAGATAAGATTATGGTGGATTTTCAATTGCCTTTATTGCATTTTCACACCTCAACCCTGATTTGAATCTAGTCTAAAATTTAACCCTCTAAAACATGTCATTAGAGAGAGAGAGATCCCCAATCATCCCTTGACAAATTTAGGGGTGTCCTCTAGTCATTCCAGAAACTTGTCCCTCCACTTGGTTTTGCCCATCCCAAAAAATCATGCAACGTAGCTAACAAGTTGAGGAAGTTATTTGCAAAATGAAACTAGAGGGGAAATGTGTTCAGATAATTTAGGAAATCATGGGTAAGGTGAGAGAAATCTTGGAATCACCCCACCCAATGGAGACAATTCTCTTCTTAAACCATCACTGGTTGGGTCCTAATTTAATCATTCCATAATAAAGTCTATCTATTTTCATGCTTGAGAGCGGCAAGACAACTCTATATTAATCAAAAAATGTTCAAACTTCCAACACTTAAGTTTAACGATGACAACATCAAAATGCAAAATGTAAGAGGGTCCCCCACTTTAAACAAATAATATACGACAAATTGACTAATCCAACTCATATGTGTTTCTAAAGATTTCACTGGACCGATGACTTAAAAAAGAGAGTCTCTCTTTGTTGTTTCAAAATAAGCATCTTCATGCTCATCCAATTCCTCCTTTCATGAACTACAAGGGTAAACTCTAACTTGCACATATTTCCCTTCAAATTTTTTTTCGAAAACTAATATTCTCTTTGCTAGAAATATTTTTAAACAAGGCTACTAGTTCTATTTTAGAAAAGCATTTTGTCCTTTCCACTTATAATATGTGCAATATTCAATAAATCCTTTATGTTTTCACCTATAATGCACAAGCTATAGATCTAGAAAGATAATATTTTCACGAAAGTATTAGTGTCTATACAAGCTCTAGTTTGTTCAGGAAAGAATATAACCAAAATCCCTAACTAGTTTTCTTAGTTACACTTTGCAATGTTGTTAAATGGCTATAGTATTTTCGTAACCTGGTTCAATTAACAATAGTGTAATTAGGGAAGGAAATGTCAAGAGGTCCATCACAATTTAGGCTAAAATATCAATTAGATAGAAAAACAATACATTATGCATGACTTTTGATTTGTTTAATCAGCCCACTGGTCCATGGGTCCAGGAATCTAAAACAAAATAAAAAGTTAACAAAGAGAGATAGATAAATGAAAAGAGGATGAACAAATAAGGCATACAATATGTAGGGCATACAAAGAAGAAACACATGCAAAATATTCTTCTTGAAAGAAGAAAGGCACAATACAAAGACACAGAGCTAGATTGGAGATATATCCTTTTAAGAGGAAAAAACACAGAGAGAAAATAATGATTTCCATTTTCTGAGGATGTCTTCCATGAATTTTATGACAGATATTTTTAGTTTTTTATGCCTTTCTTTCGAAGGGCAGTTTCCAAGAAATAAAATGCTTATGAAGCAGGTGGTTAGAACATTGAATTGATATCCTATTGGAAAGAGCTTTCTTTTTATGAAATAAGATGCATAAATTTTCCTATATGCAAGTATTTTCAAAACCAAAATAATTTGAAAATGTTGATTCAAAGGTAAAATAACACAAAAGAAGGAAAACAATTTGTTCATAACTTTTGTTCAATCCAAAATTGCAAACTCCACAAAGAGCGTGGACAAGTTCCTTAAAATCTTATGTAATAGGCATCATTAATAAGATCAAATTATAAGTGTCCATTGAATCCTGGTGGGGTAGCACATCACTTATAGTACATGGAAAAAGATAGAGGCCAAGGTGTTAACACACATTAAGCAAGGTATATGAGATATAATGCAAGATGATATTTATGAATCAAGAACTAGTAATGGTGGAAAATCAAGCCATCATATTCCACAAAATATTTGATGTATAAGTATTAATAAAATGCAATAATCAAGGCTGGAAATAAAAGAAAAGATATATGAAATCTCCTCATGAAGGGAAAATAATCATTGAGGGAGGGGAATTTTGTGGTCATTATGACATTTGGGGCAGGTGAAGGATGGAGAAATTCTATTCTTAATTGGTAAGCTTTGGTTGTTTTCATTGGATTCTAGTTCTCAACTTACACTATACAAAGCTTTGGATTTCCATGTCTATCTCTTCCCTATCCATTTGTTCTGCTTTGAATCTGAGTGGGAGGTATAACACCTGAAGGTGCCACCATGGATAGTTCTTATGTTCATGAGACAAAAAGGGTAAGATGAGAGGGGGGTAGAAGTAGACAAAGAGACTCTTTCTCCTCCACTAAATGTTATGGGCACAAGAGAAACTCTAGGGTGGTGGTTTTGAGGTCATCTGTCATCCACTCTTCATCCTAGTGGGAAGAAATGAGGTCATATATCATCCACTCTTCAAGTATGGAGATCTAGTGGGGAGACATGAATGGGCATTTAGAATTTTCCATCCAACACCTCAAATTTACACTTGGCAACATGACAACAAAATTATGAAGGAACAAAAAACTAAAGAAGACATGAGGAACCCTTCTAATTCTCACCAAACAACCCAAAAAATATTCCAGGATATAAAAATGTCTTCAAGGTGCCTATAGATTCCCAGTGGTCGGTAAAGTCCTCATGGGATTTTTGGTGCAAAAAAAACCAACCTGAAGACTCTGCATCAGGATTGCCATCAATGAAATTTTCCATTATCTGAACGATAACTGCCCACTTCAGCAGACGTGAGCTTCCTGAAGAAAAATTTAATAGCAGAAGCATGCTTTGGAGACGAATAATTACTTGAACTACCTGATCCAAGAGACAAGGACCAACCAATGTGGAAGCTGGAATGAGGTCTCTGCAATAGTTCAAAGCAACCACCCAAGTGACACATTCCCTATTTTTGTTGACTGAAAATGTTGCCAAATTCACTAAGAATTCTATTAGTTGTTTGATCTAGGATATCCTTAAACTTTGCACAAAAACATATATATAGGATTCAGTTTAAAGATTATAGTGGGATCTATGGGTATGCCCAGTAGTCCTTTCAGAGATTTGAAATTTTTTTTATTTTATTCTTCTCTATAATTAGTAAATATCAAATCCTAAAATTGAATCTATGATATGGTCAAGCATGGTAAGGCAGAGTCTAGCTAGTATGGACAAGGACTGCGACTAATGTTGTCAAGAAAAGTTTTTTTTCTTTCTCATCAAACAATGAAACTTTAATTTTGAGGCAGTGAAGCCAGAGTGTGAAAATGCACATTATTGTATGTTAATATAAAAATTATTTAATTTACCAAAACAAATAAGGACAAAATATCTGGAAATCCTCCAACCCATCAAGAATGCCCCTGACAAAGCCACAAAATTTATTTCATGCCTCAGCATTCCCCTACCACACTGGTGGATCATGCTAACATCCAAACACCTTAAAATTGTAGAAAAAACACTTTAAAGATTCAAAATTCTAAGGGTACCAAAACTCATGTGAGAACACCCCACGGGTTGACTAAAGGTTAGATGAATCTTACAAACACATTGACAACATAATATCCAGGGTCAAGGGAATAAATCTCCAAGGAGCAAGGATAAGTGAAGTCATTAAAAAATTCAAATGCCAACTAAAAGAATGATGTTTTAGTGCATATTCATTTATGTATAGTAGCCAGTTAACCCCTAACAATTAGCTTGATTGGAAGATGCTTTGTCCTAATTAGTCTACAAAGGTCTCAGGGTCAAATATCATAGGTCTTTTGGGGTTACTTATCTATGTGACCTATGGTAGATCTTCCTTCCATCCAGAAATTCTGCAGAAGGGAAGGGAGAGCTCTACAAGGAGGATACAAAAACACCTTGGAATGAGAAAAATGACTATTATATAGATGTTTTTCCTACCCATACAAACTGTATAGACACAAGTATGGATACCAAACACACATTGGGCTGAGAAAAAAGACTTCTATATAGATGTTTGGCCTGCCCATACAAATTGTATGGACACATGTGTGGATTGTCTATATAATTTTATGGATCCAAACAATATTGTCTATGTGAATGTACAAATCCGTATTGTGCTATCCATGCAACCATATGAGGTTGTGTGTTGTTGGAAACATCTCTTTCCTAGTTACTTGCTCTCTCTCCCTCTATGTTGCTCAACCTACTCAACTATGTAAGTGTGTTGAAAGCCTCTACCTTGACCTATCTATATACTTTTAGTAGAGAATCTATTTTTAAGATTCCTCCTAGTATAAGTTATGCATGAGATACAGTCTTAGGCTCAGGTACTAAACATAAGAATTTCACTTTTTTTTACTAAAGTGAATTACAAAATATAATTACTTTTCCAAAAATAGAATTATTTTTCAAAATTATCTCAAACTACTTCTTATGTTCACACTAAACTTGTGCATACTTTCACGTCCGAGCTATAATTCTCAATAGTGAGATTTTTAGTACCTCAAAAAGTGTCAAGTAAAGCACCATTAATGGCAGCAATGAGCAGAAAATATCTTGGAAAAATGCATCTTGAATGTCAAATATGGTTAATATGATTGATTGGCCATCATAGATCACAAATCATTTAAGTTCAAAAATTATTTTTGACAATTTGTTTCTTTTGGAAATTGCCTTAATAGTTCATTGTGCCATGTAATTATTACATGTAACCCCTCTAAATCAACTGGTGTGTTTAAGTTTAAGAGAGACACATCACATATAGTTAAGTGATATACTTGTGTAAACTGATCCCTACACAGATGAAATGTAAGGGATACAGTGCTTGGCTAAACTCCTCCATTATGTATTTCTTTCCCTAGTAGGTTGCTCAACATAATTTAGATGTGAGCTTCAACAATATTAGTCCATTGTCTCAATATAAATTTTCAAATTTTTTTATGTAATTCTTCATGGACTCTTTGCAGTCAAATTGAAGTTCCTTCACATTTTTCTCTATATTTTCCATGAACTCTTTGCAGTTATATTGAAGTTTCTCTGAATAAAATTGCTAAAACATTGATGATGGACTTTTAGTGATTTAAAAAATCCAAAAGCATTTGATTTATGTTTTTTATTGAAGCCCAACTCTATTGAATGTTGGAAAAAATGGTAAAGAATAGAATCACTAAAGCATGTGTGCATTTTCATCATTTTTTGCAGCACCATGTTTGCCTCAATGGTGTTTTATTAGTAATTTTGGGTGTTTTGTCCTGGTTTATTTTTAGAAATTTTGATGTGTGTTTTGTCCTTGTTTATTTTTAGCAATTTTGTCGAGTATTTTGTCTAATTTGCAGAGAGAAATATCGTAGACTGGAAGCTAACAACTATATTAATGCTTTCATGGAGCATTAAGCCTATCTCAAGTTTCAATTGTTGGCTAGGACCCTTCCCTCCCTTCATGGATTGTTCCCTCTTTGAGGGTTTTAACCACATCAACAATACTGGTGTATTGATCTATGATCTATTTGTGAGTGGTGTAGCATAAAAACCTCTAAGATAGGAGGGAGTGCATTGTTCAAAAGCTAAGTAGTAGGAAACTCCTCCCACACCAATATTTCACCATAAGAAATGTAAACCAAAACACCTTAGAAATGCCTCAAAAACTACTAGAAATATTTCGAAAGCACATATTTCTCTTTCCAACCTATAGGGGTGTTTCTAGTCCCCCTAATTGTTTATTATGCCTTTGTTTATAAAAAGAAATAAAAATAATAAGAAATAAAACCAATTATAATTTTTAATGATAGGAAAAATACCTTGCAAGCTAGTTAATCTCAAGAATTTTTGGCATCTTTTGTTCATTTATGTACAAATACAACCTACATAACTACCACAATGCTCTACATATGAGGAAAACGAGATACATATCATGGAAAAAGTCAGCCCTTAAGTGTGGCAATGTTTGTAATAAAGTAGGGGAAGCACGTTTTGGATATTTTTCAGTGGAATTTAGTCCTAAGTTGGAAAATTTTAATGAATATAACACTAAGTTTATTGTTTTCTATTTTTGAGTAGCCAAATAATCTATAAGGTTAATTTTGGACATTGTAAAATGAAAGGCTATATAGGACTCAACATATAAATGAAATTTTTAATATTTTGTTGACTATGTTTATATTTCTAATTTTCTTGACAAGTTTCTATTATAAAATATATACAGTCTACTTTATATTATATTCTAGTGTTCATCGTCTTTCATCGTCTTATACTTTTCATTGTATCTTCTTTCATTTTCAGAAGTGGAACTCAGTATTGATGGGAAGAAGCAAGAATTGAAGAAAGAGGAGAAAAATGTCTTGGTAACATAGTATGAATTCATTTGCTAATCCGCTTTTTTTGAAATTCATATTGTGTTCATACTGTGTTGCCATTAGCAACTAATATGCTTGTTTTGAAATTCATTTGCTAATATCTTACACAATTTTTTATGTATGATGTTTTAAATTTCTACCATCATATCAATTTCATGAATAAAGGATTGCTTATTGTTTTTCAATAGATGATTGTGCAAGAACTACCTCCAAATTCAACTATGAAGGATTTGCCAGAAAAAATAGCTTATGGTAGTTCACTTTGTACATCATATGGTTTTCCAATACAAGAGGAGCTAAGGCACTTGACCCATCGACTTTGGAAATGTTTCGAGTAGGGATTATTACAGTTTTTAATGTTGTGATTATTTCACCTAATGGTTATTTTAGGCAAGCAAATGTTTTAGGAATGCTAGACAGGATAGTGGTGGACAGGTTAACATATTTTTTATAATTTCAATTTTCATTCCATGATATCCTCTATTTTTTGTTTGACTATATTTTTAATGGTTCCTTTGATTTTTTTATGTATTTTAACTATGAAATTGAAAATACTTGGTATCATGTCCATTTAAACAACATCCAAAGCTTGAATATGAGATTAGTATTACATGATATTAATTGAAATCCTTTTTGTTGTTTTGTGTTAAAATATTTTCATGACTATTAGAAAAGTTTACTTTCATGTTGTTATTTGAGCACAATTTGTCTATATACTTGACCAAGTTCATGCGTTAGAGAATGAAATGTTGTTGCGAATAAAATGACAAGGATTAGACATCACACCTCATATTAGTTGTTTTCACAAATTATCCACATCTTGCGCCTTTTAGCATGTAACTTAGTTGGCATGATTGTGCTTAAGCTTTCTTTGAAGGTTAAATACTAAGTTATTAAGGTGTTCTTTTCTATGGTGACGTTTTATTTTCTTTGTTTATACAGGTCATCTGGCCACATAGTGGCCACTATCACCCATCTGAAAAAACTTTTTTGAGTTTCTTACTTTTATGGGAAAAATGGCGTTGACATTACTGATGTTGAGGTATATGTTGTGTAAATATTTTATAGTCTACTTTAGTTTATATTCCAGTATTCATCATCTTTCATGTCTTATACTCTCCATTATATTTTCTTTTGTTTTCAAGAGAGGAACTGATCAATATTGATAGTAAGAAGTAGGAATGGAAGAAATAGGAGAACAATAACACTAGAGCGACAAATGCAAAAAGAGAGAGAGAATAAAACCGGTCTGGTGATACTCTTACAGCCAATGTCTCGCATATGACACACACATAGAGACTGATGGTGATGGTAAAGTCTTCAGAGTTGGTGAATTAACTTGCAATGCCTTGGAAACACAGTGATAATGTTTTGAAGTGATGAAACAATATTCCATGTGTAATTTGTAGTCCAACTAATATTAAGTTGGAAATTTATATTGTAATACTTGACATTTTATACAATATAATTTGTGGTTGAAACTATTTATAGTACACTTGATATTATTTAGTATTGTAGTTAACATATGTAACTTTGTGTTTTTATATTAGATGAACATGCGCATTGTATGACATTTTTTTAATTTAGTCGCAAAATCATACTAATTAATTTATGTTGATTAATAATGAATACATAAAATGACTCTAAAACTACCAATTAGTTTTTTATATTGATTAATGATGAACACAAATAAAATGAATACATGACTAAATTAGTCATTTATAATGATATTAATAAAAGTAAATGAAATGAATATAAATTACTGAATTAGTGATTTATATAATGAATATGAAACTACCAAAAAAAGATAAAGGACTACTGCAAATGATAAATTTGTGATTACAAATGATGACTAAATTTTGTATATATATGATTATTAGTAGCTAGTTTATATTATCTTATAACATGACAAAAATCTAGTCATATTTCTTTAGTCATTAATTAGTTTCAAATGATGGCTAAAATTTGCATATATATGAATATTAGTAGCTAATTTATAGTATATTATAACAAGGCTAACATTTTGGTCATATTTCTTTGGTCATTAATTGTTTTTTTGAGGTGATCATGTAGTAATATATTTTGTTGTATATTTGGTAATTAATTATGACACTTAATGACTAAATAAACGACTAAATTAATAACCAAGTTTATGACTAAATATACTACTAAACGATAAAATTGAGACAAATAATTAATGACTAAGCTAAAAATGACTAAAAGTTGGTCGTATTATAAGATACTGTAAATTAGCTACTATTGGTCACCGACTAAAAAATGGTCATTTATATGCAAATTTTAGACGTTTTTTAAGTAACTAATAAGCCATTTTGTACTAGTGAAAAAAGAGAGTTTGAAACTACTATAGAAGGGTTTTAAGGGTTAATAATAATTTGTTCCTCACATCTTAGAGAGAATGATAAACTACTGAATGATAAAATTGAGACAACCAATTAATGACTAAGCTAAAAAATACTAAAAGTTGGTTACGTTATAAGATATTGTAAATTAGCTACTATTGGTCACCAAATCAAACATGGTCATTTATATGCAAATTTTAGTCCTTTTTTAGTAACTAATCTGCCATTTTGTACTAGTGTACCCTCATGTTGCTTCTTTGATCCTAAGAGAGTTATCATTTCCATGCTTTAGGGTGATATTGAGGTGTGCCTTGTGACAATGAAGGACAAGTCAACTTGGGGAGATATCTACAAGATCAACTTCCACTTTTGGTTGTAAAATTTCTCCCTTTCATATTAATACAAAGAGTATATTGTTTTCCTATATGTGTTATGTTATGTTTACGTTCATATATTTCAATGTTATGTTGATCTATTGAATAGAGAGATTAGATAATTCTACATAGATGTTGCAGATCTATGGCTTGTGTTGATTGTTTGTGCAGGTTCTAATTATCGCAATCAAAGCTACGATTGGAGGTTAAAAGACAATAGGAGTGAAGAGCTTATGACGTATCACAAGTAATCATCTTTCCATTCTCCAGTTTTTCTAAGGGGAACTTTATATTCTTTTCTTTTTGTTGTTGTAAACCAAGCCACTAGGTCTAGGGAAGATACTTCGGTATGCGGTCATAGATTTTGTATAACACCCATGTCCCAAAGTATGAGAAAAACCTCATCTAGGCCTTGGATCAACTACCTGGCCCTCATAAAGTGCTAAGTCGACTGGGGTCGTGTTGGTCCACGTGGATCATCTCATGAATAATATAGGGGAAAATGCATAAGCTATGGGTGCTGAGGATTCCCATGGCTATGAATAATGCTCTAAAATGCTATGCAGTCCCATGGCTCTCAATTCATCACTTGTGGGCATCAATATGTCCATCTAAAGGACCTAGACCCAAGTTAAGTTAACTATACCCAAGAACCACATATCAATCACACAATATCTAGCACTATAAATTTGATCATTAGGTACATTAATCATTAGTGCATATGAGTGGACCAAGCTTGAAATAAATTGTCATAGTAATACTTCATAGGTGGCTTCTCTTCAAAAATTGGGGCCTTAATCACGTGATAGTGTTACCTCCCTAGGTAGGAGTGGCTAATAGACAACCCTATTAGGTGTTTCCAACCCCCAAAGGGAAGCGACATGTCCTTATTCTTCACTTCTATAAATGGATGCCACATGAATAATGATGAAACAAAGAATTAGGGAAAAGGGAACTCCATGGCCATGTGTCATGATCAAAGGGACCAATTGTGATGTGATATATCATCCTAGGTGTATAGATGTCAGTAGAGAGAAATTGTCGATGCATGGGCTACCTCAGAATTTGTTTTTCCACCCCTTTGTATTTCCTTTTTCTTTTTCTTCATTTTTTCTGTATATTACTTCTCATAGCTTGAGGAACGTGAGCTTTCTTTGTATGGTGTATAATAATTATTACCCCCTGTAGGATGGGGCATCTCAACCCCCATCAAGGGTTGGGACATGCAACAGTTCCTTTTATTCTATGAGATAGGGCAACATTGGCATAGGAACAGGGAAATGGCCATATGATAGAGGTAGAGCTCATGCTTGGCATTTTACCATGTGCTAATTTATAAGACCCAACCATATTTTGCATTTTAATTTTTCTTTTGCTTGCATTTTAACTTTTTCTTTTGTTTTTCTTGTGGCGATAATATACTATTTTGTCTTAATTTTAGCTGCATCAACCTCCCAGGTGCATTTCCAAGCCCTACCTAAGATATGAGGATGTGTGGGTACCGAATTCCAATGAACCAATAGTTAGTTGACCTAGAGAATGAAGGTGGAATAAGGGCTCATAATATAAGATGGAAAGTGGTAAGTATGTAATAAGGATTTATGGGGCTACACTATCTCAATCATGGATTCCCAAGTAGTGCCCCTTCCTAAAGCCATGGGCGATTAGGGGAGGTCCCACTATAATAGGATATAAAATTAACCTCCCATTTAAGGGGAGGGAACAAGACTACTTCCAAGAATCTTCTTTCTTCCAAGTTACCAAATAATCCTTGTCAAAATGCCCAAATACAAAATGGCATAAGCACCAAATTTCATAATGAACAAAGTAATTTTTTATCAGAATCCCACCTTCCAACATGTGCTCTTGACAAATGGGTAAGGAAACATAAGCTTGATGCAGATGGTAGAGATATTTATGGCAAGTTGAATCGGCTATAAATTGCTCTCAAGGGTTGCTATTTTCCGAATTGAATAGATGAATAGGAGAAATGTTTCTCCTAGTTCTCACCCATTTTTGGTGGGTAAAATGTACAATGTTGGTTTGGTGAGAAAGTAAACTTCAAGAATGTAGAAAAAAAACGGTAAGCTCCTTTCTTCATGGTCAGAGTTCACTAATGCATTAAATAAACAATTTTATCCTTTAGCATACACCCCAAAATAAATCATGGAATGGAAAATTTTAAGACAAGGAAATGGACAAAGCATGGAAACATTTATTGAAGGATTTAGGAATTAGGAATTGGATTTGAACATTCCATTATATTCTCTAGAAACTCTTTTAAAATGCATTGGTGAATTGCATAGTTATATTCCTCCATACTATTTTCTTATTTAATCCCACTAATTTGGATGAATTATGCATCCAAGCTACTCATGTTGAGTCTAGGGCAAAGAATGTGCAAAGTGATTTATCAAAGAAGAAATCGTCCAAGTTTTTTGAAATATAATTCAAAGGAAAAGGGGAGGGAAAGAAGGTTGTTACAGTGAAGAAAGAAGAGGAAAATACTACATTCTCTCATTTTAAAAAGGAAGGGTGTGGTGATGCTCACTATTGGAAACTACATCATGAACTAAGGCATAAAATGTTTGGAGGAAAAGGAAGGAAAAATAACGTTCCATAATTTACAATGATTTAGGATCTTATTCAAGGTATGAAAATCAGATCACAATTGTAGGAGTGAAAGATAAAACATCTTCCCATGCCATTTTTCAATTAATTTATTCCATATCCTAGTTTTGAAAGAAAAAGAATTGGGCCTTTTCATGTAAGGGTGATAATTAAGCATACAAAAGTTGATACTCTTTATGATATTGGTTATGTTGACGGTGCTGGAAGCCACAACAAAGAAGGGGTTTTCCCTGATGTGAAGTCCCAATTAGACCCCACACCATTTGGAGTAGGAGCCCCAAATGGAATACAACTGATTACCAAATTGGTGGTCTCAAAGATATGCCTTGGTTGTGATGAACACACAATATGACATATGCATGGCTTTGGCGATAGCAAGTGTATGAAATTTGTGAGATATCAAATGTGATATATGAAAAGTTAATTCACATAAAAGGGAAATAGGTGAGCCCCTTGGAAGAAAGTAATAGTACTATCTTAGAAGAGACACGAGAGAAATACAAAGAATCATTAATTAACATGCAAAATAGTTAACAAGATAACAATGATCATGATAGCATTAAAAACATGAATTTAACAAGATGCATACTAAAGTAAATGAATTAGTTCATTAACATTAGTGTAAATGAAATGACATATATCACAAACATATAGAGACTAGTCTTACAACATTCACGACATATGTAAGAAGGCGTGTCATCTCTTAGAGCTTCTTATTATTAAGTGAAAGTTCCGAGCATACAATTACATTGATATAACACTAGCCACAATAGAGTAAAATGAAGCCAATACTTCTCCAAATAATGATAATCTTCCTATGTTATACTAGAGATGCTAAGGCTCCAAATATGCATTTCCAAGCCCTTTGCTTGAGTTATGAGGGTTTATTTATAACAAATGAGATGACTCTTCATCTCCCTTGGTGACCTATTAACTTCCCTCATGACTCTTGGACTTATTTTGTCTTCACTCTAACTAATGACTCTTCACATTCCAGATTTATCCCTTGGACTTGTACTTACAAATACGCTTTATTATTTTCAAATAAAAAAAGAAAAAACTCCATGTAGGACAAAACTGGTTAGAGCCTAATAACACAAACTAAATACATTAAGCATGAGTTTGAGGAAACTCTAGCTCAACAACTTCAAGTTATAACTTTGTAGTGACATATTGATGCCAAGCTCTGTATTATGAAAATATCTCTTCAAACTTTGTCAGAAAGTTAAACTGATATCTGACTCTAACCTCCATAGCATCTGGATAAATGGTTTTGTAGTAGGTATATACCTTATTCTACAACAAGAATAGTTGCATATTAACCTTAGTAGGTCTATCTATGCATATTATGTCTATTGATCTCCAAGTCCTCCTTGGTTGTGACCTACTTTAGAATGTCCAAAAACTCTTCAAATTTCCTGCTAGATGATGTTTCCACCCTTTGCCTCTACAAATTGTCCAACTGAAGGGATCTTGTGTGCTCTAACCAAAGAATCCAAACTATTGTAAAATTGTGCATAAGAAACTATTATGTTGGCCACAAAAGTGTCAAATTTTTTGTTACTCTAAATAAGCATTCTAACCTCGACCTTATCCAATTTTTCTCCTTGTCGTGTCTTCCTAGCCAACTCTACATGTGCATCCCTGTACTTACCACCCCATTTCTGGATCACGCTAATGGTTTCATGGATTACTTTAAAAAAAAAATATTTTCTCACAACCGATTTTGCATATCATGTAGGGGAACTACTGCCTTATCCAAGGTGATCATCTCCCCGTAAAGCTACCTCATTATGTCTCCCAATGCTTGGATTTCACCATATATTTCTTCTTGATGCTCTTTCAAGTAAGGATCGATGGAAGAAAATCATTAGATCTTTCTTAGAGATGTTCTACATGCTATCTTGCAACTTCCATATCTTTATCCATTTGTCAATTTTCTATCATCAAGAAATTTGTATTCGCTTTTGCATCTCTTGCAAAGGCCAATTTTGCTGCAGTAATTGTTTGTGGATTCCTCCTGGTGTTGGTAATAATCACCCTTTTAGTGTGGATGAAAGAAAGATAGACTATATCATTAGGGAATTATTTCCTCCTTTCCTGTACTATTTTGTTCTAGAGCTGGTTAAAGGTCAGGTTGGAAATATCCATGATCATCTCATCATCTTGAGGAGAGATTCCCATTTCACCACCTAGGATATGCCTATATGTGACAGGAGGTGAAGTTTGATTGGTAATATATTCTACAATGGGAATGATTTTAGCCTCTTAGTTCTACTCCACCTATTCAACATCCATGTCCTTGGCCAGTATTTTCTCCTCAATTTCTTGTGCAAATTCTTCATCCAAATTTCGCATGTTCTCTTCTTCTTCTAGTTGTTTCTACCTTTCTTCCTCTACTTGCTTCATTATTTCTTCTTATTACTTTTTTTTTAGTTCTTATTGTTCCTTCATTTCCTCTTTTTCTTTCCTTTCATGCTCTCCCTTCAGCATTGGCTCTTCCTCCTACTTCTTCTTTGCTTCTTGATGCTTCCTCTTCCTTTCCATTTCCATAACCACTTTTAGAATGATTGGATCGGCTTTGAACTTACCACTGTACTCCTATCCTGAGCTATGGGAAAACTTCCTCTTGTACTTAATGCTCACTGGGGTACAATCCTCTGGCTATTGTGCTTCTTGGGTAACACTTTGTTCTATAATTGCACTGGAAGGGCCTACCTTATTGCTTGGTGCATGTGACGAGGCATTACAAAAATTCTTGATATTTTCTTCCTCGAGCCTGGCATAGGTAACATACGGCCAGACAAAGTGCAATTTGGCATAGTGTGCTTTGCAAACTCTTTTGGGATCATACCAATGAAAATCCATTGTACTAAACTTAAGGCTTTCCAATTCTTTAACTTTAGCTTCTGTGACCTTCAAGTTCTTATCTCATAAGATCCCACCTGCAAAGGAAAGGAAGGCCAAGGTTCCTTTTTATTTTTCTGCAATAGTGAAGATAGACCTGTGACAAGATGATAGGAAACCTCTTTCCTGACAACTTTATCCGTGGCATTCCTTGGCAAGAAATGAGGCGGTTTTTGACAACCAAACACTCTGAGGTATGTACCATCTGGTGAGGCAAACTAATCCACTACATCCATTACTGAGTTAATTTCCTCACAAGACATGCAAGGGGCCTCTTCTTCAAAGATTGTCTAATATAATACCATGAAGAACTACTCAGTAAGTTTGTAATATACTCCTCGATAGCTGCATTCTACTATTAGTTTGTAATAAATATGAATAGAATCTTGTTTACGTGTCAATTTCCATTCCAAACTAGGGAATTCATTATGTGAACATATTCCATCTAGAAGGTAGGAAAACATGTATAATTGTTGTTTCTTTCACTGTGGTGTTTGTTTTTCCTTTTTCAAGCTAATTTTTAGTTGTTAGGACACTAGATGAGACTAGTTAAATATCTTCCCTTTTTAGGCAATCTGATATAGCATGTAGACCCATCCTTCAAGGAAGGTTTTAGTATTCTTGTTTCCATAAAATCAGCAACACAAAACCATCAAGTACTGAAACACCATTCTAAGTGACTTGGTCTTGTAAGTATTGTTAGGTGTCTAGAGAAATTTTGGTAGTTCTTTCCACCATGAATTAACCACTTCCTTAGTGTTAAGATAGCTTGAGGTTGCATAAAATTATGAATCCAAATGTTGCTCAGGATTAGGCAAATGGAAGATCAAGTGGATGTAATGTGGTTAGTAGGAGGAAAGCTACTACCAACTAACACTAGTCAATGAAATTCTCTTGGTATCCAGGCCTTGCAAAATCCATCTAATAACATATGCACATGGTAAAACTGGGAATCTGCAAGTGACCCTTTGGAACCCTGATCATTGAATGTTGATGTAAACCTGCCTATCCTCCATATCTTATTTAAAATTTGTCGCAGTGAATGCATCCTTGATGGTATGCCAAGTGACAGTGGAATCCTTTTCAATGTAACACTATGTATCTGACAAAATAGGAATTGATATTGAGGGACTATCAATGAATTCCTCAATACTTCTTTTAGTCTCCTCCTTTGATGTTGTCTTGTTTGGAGGCATGGTGCTATCTAATGATAAAATAATTACGTTTTTAGGACCTGTAGTACCTATTACAAGAGATGCACTCATGGTGATAACAAGTTAGCTTAAAAGATCAAAGCAACAATCAACCTTAAAGTAATAAGACAACCATTGAGGGGAAATATTGCACAATGTTGAGCTGCAAGGAGGCAGAATGGGCTCTGTAATTGCACAATGCACAACAAGAGAGGGAGATTGCATAGTTTTGGTTGACAAGAGATTGGATTGTGGACTAGAACTACACAATGCATAATCTTAGCTGGAAGAGAGAGAGAGGGATTGCGTAGTGTGTAGTTTCATTGGCCAGGAAAGGCCACTTCTACTTGGGATTGTGCAATGTGCAACTATAGAAGGCATGTTACTACACAATGCACAGATTTAGATGGCAAGGGGAGGGTCTTGCTACTTGTGATTGCATAATGTTCTATGAGAGAAGCCAGTAAGCCCTTAGGATTACGTAATTCAACTCAAGAGGGAGGAAAATTTTGAATTTGGGACTAAGGAAGGAAAGGTGTAGATAATTCTTGTAATTATTTACATCAATCATTATCATTTCCAAGATAAGATAACATAAAAGGATGAACATGCATGCATAAATAGACCCCGCAAAAATAATTACTAGTAGGCGAAAAGAAAAGAAAGTGATGTGACACTTGGAAAAGTAACTCAAAATACTAAAAAGACATTTGTACAAGCTAATACTAGAAAAAATACCACTTTCTACAAGAAAAAATAGGCAAAACAATGCTTGAAAACACAAAAGTGACAGAAAAATCAACAAAAAGTGACACTTGAGAAACTTACTGCGAAAAGCTCTACAAATCGAATCCAAAGCTCCTTAAGCTCATGAGAATGGCTAGATCTCCCATTTGGAATGTAAAAATTAGCTCTACAAGCCTATATTATATATATTTTCTCTCACAAGATTAGGGTTAGGGTTTCTGACGCAGATGCCTAAAATCAAGGAGAAAGCGACACTTGTCTTCAGATTATAAATGGAAACTTATGCCACATTGTTAATGAGGGATGTGCACTCCCTATTTTCTATGGATTCACACTTGGATGATCCAGGGGATTGTGTATCCCACTAGTGGAAAAGGCTACACAATTCCCAGTGATAAGGGATTGCACAGTTTTGAGTCACGGTGAAGGATTGTGCATTTGGCTTGCTCAAAGACTGCCTATCTAACAGGATTGCACAGTTCATTTCTTCAAGGCATTGTTTTGTCTCCAATGGAAGAGGATTGCACAATTATTGGGAACAAGACAAGAAATCAATGCTAGATCAGAATAAGACATAGCTTGTGTTGGAGAGAGAAATTACTTGCTTCAAAAGTTGTAAAACCATTGTCGACAAGGTTAAGTTGTCGCCATGACAACATAATTAAAACAATATACAAGTGACACATCAAAAGATAATTCAATGCAATACTAAATAATCATTAGGAATGGTTGACGACAATGAAAAGGCCAATTCTTGTAGACAAAGGTAGGCTCCAAAATCAAAGCGGAGGAAAAATTTTGGAGGGGGATTGTAGCAGCTACAACAAGTTCCTAATTGAATTTAAAATCTAAAGAAATTTTTAAGAAACTGGGACTAGAAATAACAACTCACGAGAAACCTTATGCTCTCAATTGGGTGTGTGATGTTGCAAAGCTAAAAACAACCAAACAATGTAATCTCAAACTTTTTGTCACCTCAAAATATGTTGACAGGGTTGAATTAGATGTGGTTCCTCTGTATATTTGCATAATTGTCTAGGAAGCCCTTCTTTTTATGACAAGAAAGCCATATTATTCACAAAGGATAAAAAATATCACCTCACCAAAGATGGGATTGAGTATATTATAAGAGCACACAACATGAAGACTATGTTATCACTTGTTAGTATAGAGAAAATGAAGAGGCTCATAAATCATAGTAAGAACTCTGTACTTATGGTTGTGAAAGAAAAATATGTCAAAAAATATGACGCTTTTAAGGGTTGTGATCCTTCTCATAAGGATGAATTAGTTCATCTCATTTTTAACTATGATGAGATATTTTAGGAACCTGAAGAATTGGCTCCCAAGAGGGAGATTTAGCTTGGGATTCAACTTCAAGAAAGTTCCCCTCTTCCTAATGTAGGTATGTATATGATATTTTTGTTTGAGAATGCAGAGATAAAAAATAAAGTTCAAGATATGCTTGAAATGGGAGTCATCAAGCCTAATTCCTTTCCATGTGGATCTCCTATTATGATGGTATCAAAGAAGGATGGTACAAGGAGAATGTCCATTGGTTTTCGTGTAGTAAAAATATTCATGGTAAAAAATTGATACCCTCTTCCTTGTAACGATTATTTGTTAGATCAGTTTAAAGATGCAATTTATTTTACTAAGTTAGACTTTCAAAATAGTTATCATCATATTCAGATTTGCAAAAGGTGATAATTGGAATTACTTTCAAAATAAAGCAGGGTTTGTTTGAATGGCTATTGATTCCTCTTGGCATTTATAATGCCCCAACAGCTTTATGTGTGGGATGAATGATGATTTTCAACAATTCATTGATAAATTTGTAATTGTCTACTTAGATGATATTCTTTTATTTAGTAGAACTTGGGATGAGCATGTCAAGCATGTTAGACAAGTATTTGATACTTAAAAAAAAAAAGTTGTATGTGCCAAAGTGTGAATTTGGAAAAACACCATTACTATACTTGAGTTACATAGTATGGGGTGGTGAATTGAAAATAGATCCCTCTAAATTTGAAGTGATTGTACACTGGCCCAAGCCTAAATAAACAATAGAAGTTAGGAGCTTCTTAGGAGCATTCTAGTATTGGAGAAAATTTATTGTTAACTTCTCATTCATCACATCTCCTTTACATGCTTTGAGTAGCATGAAATGGGTCTTTTAGTGGGGAGGAAAGTAGAAAAATTCATTTGATACATTGAAAGAAAATACCAAAACAACACCAGTGTTAGCATTTCCATAATTACAACAAACATTTGAGATAGAGATTGATGGAAGTGGATATGCCATGGGAGCAGTTTTGATGAAGCAGTAAGCCAATTTGTTATTGCTTTAAGATCTTTTCTAAATTTGTTGTTAATTATCCTACATCTAATAAATAGTTGTATGCATTAGTACAAAGTGTTAAGTGGAATAATTTCTTAATGGAAAAATAAGCAATAATACACTAGGATCATCAACCATTACAAGTGGATGGGTTTTCTACGTTATTTTCATTTGGTTGTCAAATATAAGAAGGGTGTAGATAAGAAAATGGTTGGCATGCTATGTAGACTGCCTATCAATGCATATATTATCTTATATAATGATTCCTTAGCATTTGACAATTATGTTAAGCAATCTACTAGAGATGATGACTTCAAATATGTATATGAGAGGTTAACTCACGGTTCACAAGTGGAGAATTATCATTTGCAAGGAAATATTCTCTATCATATTAACAAACTATGTGTTCCAAAATATGAAAGAATTAATGCAATCAAAGAAGCTCATACTTATCTTATTTTAGGGCATTTTGGGATAGAAAAAATTGTAGCTCATTTACAAAGATTTTGTTATTTTCCTAGAATGGGAGAAATTGTATCCAAATATGTAAAAGGGTGTGTATTACGTGCCACAAGTAAACCCTCTAATAGAAAATTAGGATTGTATACACCTCTTCTAGTTCCTTCTCATCCATAGGAGAGCATCTCTATGGATTTTGTAGTGCATTTGCCTATGTCCAAAAGAGGTCATGATTACTTGTATGTAGTTGTGGATAGGTTAAGAAAAATGTGTATTTTAATGCCTTGTTAGTAGTATGTGACAAATGAATGTAATGAAAACTTATTATTTTAGCATCATCGGTTTCATTTTGGGTTTCCCACTTCCATTATCTCATATCAAGATTCCCACTTTCTAGGATAATTTTGGTTGAGCCTATGGAGATTGATAGACACCTAGATAAATAGAACTACTTATTTTCATCCACAAACTGATAGGTATATAGAGATAGTCAACAAAACCATGGTACAATTACTCCAAGGATACTACAGTAACATTCTAGGATTTCCTATGAACAACTACACTATGTGCAACATGCCTACAACTAAGTCTTGAATTATTCTACGTAGAGATATCCATTCAAAACTTGTTTTGGGTATGTGGTCCTTTGAGATGACTCTAGGTCAGTTAGTCATGCCAAAGCATCTAAAATGTTTTGTTTGTCTTTAAAGTTTTTGTATGACCAATTTTATGAATAATTTGAAAACAAGTGCTTAAGGCTTAATAGTTACTAAGTTTGATGAAAGGGTTGCTATTTTTCTAGCTATAGTTAATTTATTTTAAAAAGTGTGAATAGCAAAGTTTTGATGAAATATAACTTGATAAATATTCATACAAAATATTTGATTGGTTATAAGAAAAGAATACAAGCAAACAACATTTCTTGTAGAACAAAATATATTTAAACAAATGCATATGGGTGTGACAATTAATTGATGTAGAGGAGTTTATAATAATAGATAGTCTTATAAAATAGTCTCTAATTATTGTTTATAACTTCACAGGGGATTTAATACTGACTGATACTCAGTATGATCTTACCCAGATCTCTACATAAAGACTTAAATATATGAAGAAAGACATAATGAAATAAGCACATAAGAAAAACTTACTAGGAGACAAACTATAGAAGGAAAATTCGTAATCCTTTCATTAACTTAAACCAAATCTCCAACTCAGTTACAATTATGTTATCTAAGCTCATCGAAGGGTTCAACCCTTAATAAATCGAAGGAGGCGTTATTAATACAAAAATTTCTTTTACATATTTTCAAAACAAAAATACAAAAATAGTACAAAACTATAGGAATTTCAAAACTGCTAAGTGTTGGCATTATTCTTTAGGAATCTATTGATGATGTGGTCCCCAAAAAGTGTTGTCCAATTGTCTGTTAGTTGTTGAAGAAAGTTAATCGATAAATTCACACAAGTGATTCCATCTGTCTTCACTTGGTATAGCAAGATTTACCGATTTCCTGTAAACTTCATCAACCTCGGTGTACTTCTCAAAAGTGGGCTTATTTACAAAAATTCATTTAATCTCATGATTAATAGTCAAGTCAAAATCTTAAGTTTCTAACATTTGTTTTCCTGTAATATGACACTTTATGACACTTTAGTTCCTAGGAGTCCTCTCTGACAGAGTAAATTAAACTTAAAATGAAATATTTGGACATAAATCTTCAAGGTTTGGCACTTAGTCTTTAACTAAGTCATAAGGTTTTGTTTGTACAAAACCTTCTTGATCTCCAAAATGGATTTTGTTCTGTCTAGAATCTTAATCTACTCCAACTCGGCCCTGGTTTTTGAATTAAGAACTTTGATCATGTTTGTAGCTTCACTTGGTTTGTCTTTAAGAAGTTGCTTCACTTCATCAATAACCATCTAACATATGTTTATAAGTTCCTCTTGCTAAAAAATGATCTGAATCGAGGGCCATACTTCAGTTATGGCCTGACTAATATCTGCCCAAATTCTTTCCTTGGCTTGGGCCAAGGTTTGAGCCATTAATGACTCACTCTGAAACACTTCTATTCTTCTGTTTAACCTATGGGTCGTCTGCATTTCTTCAACATACAGATTGTAATTTTTTATCTTTCGAGCTTCCAAATTATTAAATTTCTTATCAAGCCTTTCATTTTCTTGTTTCTAGTGAGTCATCTCCTGTAAGAGTTTGTTCAAATCTCCTCTTGTTGATGTATATTTTGCTATGGTTCATGTCGATTCCCCTGTTGTTTTGGACACTGTAATAGGAATAGTTGTGATGGGAGCTATAGCTAACTGAGTAAATTGCTCTTTTTCCTTAAGCAATTTCTCAATTTGTTCATCCATAGTCTTTATCTGTACATTCTTCTCAAAGATCAGTTTGAGCACTTATTCCTTGTGGTGTTCAATTTCTGCTATCTCCTTACTCTGAGGGTCCTTTGTACAAGACAGTTTTATCTACTTCCTCAATGATGTAATATCTGCATTTTCCTTTTGGTAATATTTTTTCATCTTTAACATCAGTAGGGTCATATCCAATTTTAATGACTAATTCTTCTAATGACTTGAACCTATTATACTTTGCTAAAGATGATATCTTTTTAATCTTCAATTGTGACTACACAATTGACAAAGCAGTTCTGATTTTTGACATTGACATATTAGTATTGGTCATGGTAGAGAAAAGCATCTCAAAGAGACTGCCTATGCATGTCCATTTGATCAATTGGATGTATCTAATTATCATCAAAAGGAAATACATTATTCTTGTAAGCAGAAGAAGAAGCCTTGGGAAATGGCACTTGAGCCTGTAGAAAATCCATTTGTAGTCTACCATTTTCACTATCAAAAGATGTCAACATGTGTTTTGAAATAGAAGTCTTCTTCCAAAACTGTGCATAGATATTTGCCTTTAAAGCTTCATTCTTCTCCTTAATTTCAAGGAAATTAGTGAAGATGTTTGGCTCCTCTATTTCGCTTGCTCCTACAGATTGAGTGATTTATAAAAAAAATTGTGAAGCAGAAAAAGAAGATGGAGTAGTGATTACAGGTTCTTCTATCCCTATGGAAATGAGTGAATCATCCAAATTGATGATGACAGGCTCCTTTTGACCCTGAGTAGTAGTAGTGCCTTTGGATTCAATCCTTTATTTCTTCTAATAATGAATGAATTCTTTTTCCTCAACTGTTGATGATGAAGATCCTTCTTTGGGCTTCTTGACCTACTTGGTGTGAGAAGTAGGAGTCTGAAGAGTAGAAGGAGATAAAACCTGTTCTTTTTCTTCTTGAAGTGTATTCTCCTTCCATTGTCTTTCTATACTTGTCAATCTCTGGTCTTGGTGAATGATTAGAAGGTGTGGCTTTGAGTTCCACCCTTAAGTTTGATATAATACTAAATGGGTCATAAGACCAAGTGAAGCTCGGTTGAAAACCCATCTATTTGAGTATTGCAACTGCTTCTAAACCTGTTGATCTAGTATTACAAATGAATGATCCTACTTGTGCCTTTATCTTGAACTGACATTTTCTCTTCCCTGAAATAAAATGAAGTTCACCCATATTAATCATTTTCCTAATATATTCCAAAGAGAAAATTCGCATTGGAACATATTTTGGCAGTTTATATGGAGCTAATTCACAGCCATATACTCTAATATCTATATAGTTCTGGTAAAGATACTAGTCTCCTATTCTAACTTGATCACTAAGATGCAAGATCCTTTTGATTTCTGCACTGATCTTGGGTTCGCTCTGGATGCTGAGAAGCTATGCAAATAGGTGAATGAAATAATCAATGAAGTCTGAGTTGAGTTCTTCCTAATCAATGAGGTTCATTGTGTGACTACTCGATTCACTTTTTGATGATCTTGCTTGTGTAGAACAATAGGTAACATGTCTCCCTACTGAAAAATAAACATATGTACTAGCACAAACGAGTATTTAAACACTCCTTTACTAGCTATATTCATCAATTTCTTATGCATATCTTCATCCAGAAATTGTCTGTAATTATACATGAAGGCAGGCTTGTTTTCTTTAGATAAAATGGACAGATAACCTAAGATAGCTTCATCTACCCATTGATCTGTTTGGTAGCCTAACAAGCAAGAAACTAGGGAAATTATGTGTTTAGCTCTCTCAGGGAACATGGATGTTGGATAAGGATGATTCTTTTTAGGGAGCTCAGCATCTTCAGGGAGAACGATCTCAAAAATATGAGGTATTTGAGGGAATGTGAGCTTTTGATATACTTCCATTAATACTGCAGTGGAGAAAAAGCTAAGGGAATCATTTTCAAGGATCATAAGCATTTTGTTGTTGATTTCTGGGGTGATGGATATTATAATATCTCCATTCTAAGCTACCACGATTCTCTGCAATGGGTTATACTTAGCTTGGCACCACATGACTAGATCAGGAAAAGCATAGGTTTGAGGGAACATGTATAGAGGTAGAAGGAATTCCTATAGATTTATGTCATCTTCAGAGTCAATGTAGGTTTTTTTTAGCCAATTATGTAATTCGAACATGTCGAATTCACATTCTTTATCTGTAATTTTAAAATATTGGTTAACTAATGGGATGTGGTCCAGGTCTAAGGCATCAGAGGCCTTGGGGTTTTCCTGTAATGCACAATAACTGCCAGATGGCTTGTATTTCTTCTTAGGAGCCATGATAATAGAACTGAAAATAAGGATAATAGAAAAAGGAGCAGAGATACCTTCAGGGCATGAACTGTAAAAAACAGGGACAATGAATTCAACAGTGAAATACCAGTTTAGGAAAAGGGTGAAATGGGGCAAAGGGATTATTTATCATCAGGATACACTTACCGCTACAGAAAGTTGTTACTTATCGGAAAATTGGGCATTTAATGGAGGGGGAGAACAGTAATAAGAGGCAATAAATTGGTGGAATGGATAGGTGGAAACGGGCACGTGGCATGAAATGGTTGGAGGCAGAAGGTGTGGGATATGTTACGATTGGCACGGTATCGGGAGGAGCGGGAAGATAGATAGGCAGATTTCAGGGGGGGAGCCGGTAAGTTGAAATGCGTGAGGGGGGTGTGAAGCATGGAGGCGGTGAAACGTTAATGGGGGGCACGCATGGGTAAAACAACTTTTAACACCCCCCTTGCCGTTGTCCAATATCATAGTGAGGGGGTGTGAAGTAGCTTCCCTGTCGTTGATCTAGGCAGGGAAGCAGATCACGGTTCATTATTGCTTGCCTTTCAGTGCTTGACAACAGATCTTGACCTAGGTTAACTACTCATACCTCTCTAGCTTTTGGCTTTGGGTCTGGATCTTGACCTGAATATAATGTTTAATTACAAAAATTAATCACCATTTTAAAAGGTAATTAAATGCTAATTAAAAACTAATCTAATTTTGGTGCATTTACACTAGCATCCATTATTTAACTATTTCACTAATTAATCCTAATCCAACACTACTTTGGCCAAATTTTGAGCATATAAGGCCATTAATTTATCCTATTCTAATACAACTTTGGCCAAATTTTGAGCATATTAGGCCATTAATTTATCCTATTCTAATACAAATTTAACCAAATTTTGAGCATATTAGGCCAATAATTTATCCTATTCTATCCTATCTTCTAGTGTTTGACCAAGATTAAACAGTTTGATGAACTTATTCACTAATCTAATACATAAATTTAAATGATTTGATCAGGATTAAACGATTTGATCCAAATTAGAAGAAAATGTCATGGCATGAAAACAAGCTACACACAAAACCTTGATTTATTACAATGCAATTTATTTCTATGAAGTGGCATTTAAACAAGTACACTTATACAATTTTTTTATTTTATTTTGACGAGGTTTTATTTCATCTCTTTTTTTATTTTCTATTTTTTCATATTTACAATTTTTTCTTTATTTTTTCATACCCTATTTTATAAAATAAAAACTAACTTATCAAAAATAAAACATGTTACAACATCGGCTCCAACTAGGTATTGCATCCTCTTGCAGATTGCAGAGAACTTACAAATCCATGTGCCTTCTCCTCAGGCTAATGGGGTCTCTATTGAAACAAATATACAATGCATGTAAAATAAACTCTTTGATATTATACAATGATGAGTGAATGGAAACCTCTCAATATTGAATGTAGTGCTTCAAGTGTTTCCCATTTACAAGAAATGAGGAATGCTCTCCCTCCAAATTCTACAGAATGAAAGTGTTATTGCCCTTAACCTCAACAATGCTAAAAGGTCCCAACCAGAGGTTGTCAAACTTGCCATGTTTCCCTTTGTATTCTCTTCTAGCATCCCATCTTAGTACCAAATCACCTTCCTTGAAATCTCTTTCCCTAACTTTCCTATCAAGCAAGCTTTTCATTTTAGTGTGATACTTCTTAAGCTTATAATGAAATTCGTCTCTATCCTTTTTTAATTCTATGATCTGATTTACTCTTCGAGAGAAGTCATCAAGCTCTTAATTTGACTCTTGCAAAAAACTTCATAACAGGAAAAGATAAATGTGTGGGAAATATAGCTTCTTTACCATAAACAAGTTGAAAAGGGGATTTACCTGTTGACCTTTTGGGTGAAATCATGTTGGCCCAAAGTGCATAAATGAGATGATTGTCCCAACTCCTTTTATGATCCTCCAATGTTTTATTTATAACTTTAACCAAACTTTTATTTGAGAAATCTATCATTACATTTCCATGTGGATAGTATGGAGTAGAATGATGCAATAAGATCTGATATTTCTGATGGAACTCAATCATCTTATTACTATTGAACACTGCTACATTGTCTGTGACTATTTGCCTGGGGCATCCAAATCTAGACAATATATATTCTTCAATAAATTTGATAACAATAGTATCAATTACATTTCTGACTAGGATGGATTCTACCCATTTGGTAAATTAATTTGTAGCATTCAATATCCATATGTGTTGATTTCTTGATGGAGGGTGAATTTCACCAATGAAATCCAATCCCCATTGAAGGAATGGTGCTTGGACTAGTACTGGAACCAATGGAAGAAATGTTAATCTCTGCTTTCCAGTAAAAATTTGACACTTTGTACAACTCCTAACCTTTTCTCCCACCTGTACAAACAGAGTAGGCCAATAAAATCCTACCCTTATGATCTTGTAAGTTGTATCCCTCCAAGCATAGTGCCCCAAATTCCTGCATGAAATTGATCAATGATCCCTTTTGTCTCATTTTCTATTAAGAAAAGTAAAAGGATGTTAAGAGGATCCTTCCAATATAGATTTGCATTTACCATACAATACTTTACAACCTTCAACTTTAGAGTTTTACATTAATTTTTGTTGAATTCAGGCAGACATTCAAATTCTCTAAGAAAATTCACAATATCAAAGTACCAATCTGACAATAAAAATGTTTCATCATGTGAATTAGAATTGAATGATCTGATGCAGAAGGTTCTGGTGGGTTCTCCTGTGTTGGAAATTTAGAAGGTTCTTGTGGATTCTTCTCAGTTGGGATTTCAAAAACAAAATTTATTCCTAAGATCTTGCAATTGGATTCAACAAGGAGCTTAGCCATGCCTTGACTTTTTACCAGCTTGGTAGTCTTGATGATGAGATCATACTCTAAAATCTTAGTTATCCATCTCCCTCTCCTTCCATCAGTATCAGGCTGAGTTAAAACAATTTTGATAGTACTATTGGGTACATAGGAAATGATAGAAGAGCGGAGGAGATAGACTCTAAACGCTTTCAGAGCTTGAACTAAAGAATAGGATTTATTTTCAACAATTTCATACTTTATCTTAGCATCTCTCATTACTTTGCTAAAAAAGGCAATGGGTTGGTCATCTCCATCTTTATTCTTTTGCAAAATAACAATAACTAAGGTGGTTTCAGAAGCAAAAGAAAAGACACTAAAAGGTTCAGAGTAATCTGGACTGGCTAAGATGGGGGCTTCCGCAATGGCCTTTTTAATTTGATCAAATGCATACTTAGTAGGAATAGTCCATTTAACTTCATGGTTATTTTTTAGCATATCAGTTATGTCCTTAACTATTTTAGCATAATTAGGGTTAAACCTTCTTTAAAAATTAATTTTCCCAAGTAAAGCTTGAACTTCCTTCTTGTTCCTCGGTAATATGAGTGCTTGAACTATTGAGACTCTTTTAGGATCAATGAATACTCATTCTTTAGAAATGATGCGGTGGAGCAGTTTTCCTTCTTGGAGTGCAAACAAAGACTTCTTGGGATTAAGAGAAATCCAAAATTTTCTACACCTGCCAAAAACCTTTCTCAAATGCTTTCAATGCTTTTCATCAGAGTTGGAAAAAACAGTTAAATCATCTAAATAAATAAAAACAAATTTGTTGGTCTTACCTACAAATGCTAGGTCCATAGCACATTGAAATGTATCTCCAGCGTTAGTTAACCCAAAAGGCATCTGGGCATACATGAATGTGCCCCAAGGAGTTGTGAATGCAGTTTTTTCTCTATCCTATGGACTAACCATAATCTGAATATATATAGAAAAACCATCTAACATGGAAATTCTATGGGCTCCTGAAAATTTCTGAAGTAATTGATCCATCTTAGGTAATGGATAATTATCTTTCTGGGAAGATTTATTCAAATTCCTAAAATTCACACATAATCTAATTTCACCATTCTTTTTTCTCACTAGAACTATATTGGCTACCCAATCAGAATATCTCAATGGAAGTATTATTTTAGCATCAAGTAGCTTCTTAAGTTCTTTTTTAATAACAAGTAGAAGGACACGATTAATTCTCCTCAATTTTTGTTTGAAAGGTTTTGCCTCTGGTTTTAATGGAATTTTATGTTCAATAAGAGATGTATCATATGTTTTTAGTTCATTATAAGACCGCGAAAAAATATCTTTGTAGGTTTTAAGGAGGGCTAAATATTTGTCTTTGGCTTCCATTGATAGGGATACAGAAATTTAACATTTCTGATCTCTTCAGAACTTCCAATATTATAAATTTCAATATTTTCCTCATGTGAATTAGATATTGGATTTTTGGGGACATCATTATGATCAGAGAGCTTCTCAAGAGGGATTAAACCTTTTGGAATAAAATTGTTAGATAGTTGGATAATGCTATGATCAACAATTTTAGAGTCAAATTGTGGTGTTTGATTTTCGTTGTCAACTTCAAGATTATCAAGTTCTTCTTCCTCAACTTGCATGTTTGATAATTCATCAATGACTTGCAAAAAGGATTTTAGTTGCTCGTCATCATCAAATATTTTCAAATGCTTAAGATTGTTAGGAATAAATTGTCTATACTTGACTTGAATTTGATACTAGACAAGAATTTTTTCGGGAACTTTAAAGGAACTTGCAGAAACAGCCAAGGAATCTACATGCATGTTTTGATCTCTAAGAATAATAGTAATATTGAATACTGAAAAGAAATTTTCAATTGAATCCCAAATCTCATTTCTATAATATCTTAGTCTGGGGTGCTTAGTTTGACACTGATTCCTAACTTTTTTGACAATAAGTTCAAAATCATTGTATACACTTAAATTTTGCACCTTAAGACTTCTTGTTAATTCCAATCGTAGTAGAAAATCTTCATACTCTGCTACATTACTATTTACATCGAAACCAAGTTTATATTATTGGGTAATGTTTTCTTTATCTGGTGAAATTAATACAATTCCATCTCTTGCTACTTCCGTTGAGCAAGAACCATCAAAGTACAATTTCTGAATATCAGTTTCAACGGTCTTAGGTTGATCAACAATGTTTTTAATAGTAAGTTCAATATTTTGTGAATTATTAGCTGATAATTAAAAACACCCAAAGCCTTGGTCAACAACATAAATAGGATGATTCCTAGCTTGATCATATTTACAAACAATATTCATAAATCTAACTTCTCTGTATAACCTAAGATGCTCACCCCCATATACCTTAATAGTGACATACGACATATCCATTTGTAGCCTTCCTCCTAATTTAGCACATCAAGATCTTGATAACAACATGCCCAATTTGGGAGGGATGTCAATGACTACAATGTCTAAAACCACACTTTTGATAGGGATCTGAGCTAAGGTAACCACCAAATCTTTAATAAGTCCAAGACAAGGTACTTTCTTAGAGTCAAAAGTGTAAAGATCATGGTAAGTTCTAGTGACTTCTAATTGCAGCTGGTCCATGATTACTTTAGGCATCATATTATGGGAAGCCCTATAATCTAACATAAAATTATATAAAAGGAAATCATGAATTTTTAGAGTCACATAAAAAGGTGGTACATTCTCATCTATCATGTCAGAGCTAGGACCAAAAACTACTAAGGGTTTTTCCTCATGCAGGCCTATCACATCCCATTCAACATCCACACTGGATGACTGAATCCATTTAGAAACTTGGTTCTTATACCCTGGGTTCTTTCATAGTTTAGCTAGGGGAATTGGTATTTTAACTCTTTCTAGTTCTCTTTCAACATTGAAGGTTGTCAAAACAGTTTTATCAATTTGGCTTGTTTTAGTTGTTTGATTCAATGGTTGAATGATTGTGGTTTGGGTCTAAAAAGATTTTATCTGAGGTTCATTTATAGTGGGACCTTTTGGAGGTCTACCAAGCCCTGACCCAGGTCTTAGATCATATCTCCTATTCAATTATGTAATTAGGTATTCAGAAAAGTCTTGATATTGAGAATTTTGATGGTCTTCTTGATCTTGAGAAGGTTGATTTGAAGAGTGAGAAACAATAGCATTATGTATATATGAATAATCTAGATTATTTATATCTTCAAAAACTAAAGGTCCAATGTCATCTGGTTGTTGGTCATCACTCATCAGAGGGGGTTGGATCTATTGATCACTGCTCGATCTCTACAAAATTTGAGTTTGGGGGATTCTTCTAAACCAAGTCTATGGTCTACAAGCAATTTTTTGTATCATTATAGGCTGAGTTCCAATCTTAGAAATACTATTAGAAAGGTTTCTAAGTAATGATGTTATCTCATCTATCTTTTTATCATCGTTTTTGGTTTTCAGATCCTTCTTCCTTAGCTTTCATTTTTATTTCAGCCTTCTTATCCTTGGCTTCGAGTTTAGATGATGTTGCTCTATTAGCCTCAACTTCTATAACGTTGGTTTGCATGTCTTGTAAGGTAGGGGATGTCCTTTCCCTAAGCATGACTACAAATTCATCATCAAAGGCTTTGGAAAACCTAACTTTTTATGTTGTAACTAGAGGTTTACAATTAGGAGGCATCTTATGGTAAAGTTTGTTGAATCGTTTAATGAAATCTACCACTAGTTCTCCATGGTTTCTTTTAAGCTCTTCAAACTAAGTAAGATAATAAATTGGATCCTTTTTAACACCCCACTGATTCTTGAATATGGTATTTAATTCATTCCAAGAATGAATTGAATCATCTATGAGTTTTCTAAACCAAATCCTAATGTTTCCCTCTAAATACTGAACAAATAATTGCATATATACATCCTCATGCTCTATGTTCATATTATTTGCAAAATCTAAAAAAGAAACTAGAAGACCTTCTGCAGACAAACTAGTTTCCTCATTAAAACTAGGTAGGTGTTTCAAATACCCATCAGGAAAATTTTGGAGTTGGTTGGGGAGATGCAAGGTAGCATACCTAACTTGAATAATAGGTTGAAAGGCCATATTTGAAGATGAAGAAGAAGATTATTCAGTAGAAGAGGTAGGAGATGATGTAGTGGAGGATGAAGAGGAAGATGGTGAAGTAGTGGGTGAAGATGGAGGTGTAAAAGTAGGAGGAGGAGAATGGGAAAGTGGAGGATCCATAAAAGTCTTAAAAGGTGTTTTAATAACTAACTTCTAAACCTCTGATTCAACCTGTTGTTTATTTTCAAACAAAGGTTTGAATATATAGAGAAGGTTTCTTCAGGTTGGGCAGCAGTATACGGAAATGTATAATGTGTGGGGGAGAAAAAATTAGTTGGTTTTAGCTCTAGTAAATGTACATCTAGTTCTTCCTCTAACTTGGGTGAATCTAAAAATATTTCAGGGAGTTTCTATGATTCCAAAGATTGGACTAAGAGAGCTAATTGTAGATCAACTCCTTTAGATAATAGTTATAAAACCCTAGGTGTTAGATTAACGAAATCTAATTGGGATGGAACAGATCTAAAGGGATCATAAGCTGAAATATCTTCAAGTTCTAATGGTACAAAAGAAGAAGTAGAAGCTTCAGGTCTCCTTCTAAACAAGGCCTCTCTCACTAGTCTCTCTCGATTAGATAAAGGAGAAACAATTTGAGAGTCAAAGGGAGATCTGGTATGTTTTGAAGGAGACAAATTGGCCTTGTGGAGTAACTAGGTGAATGATTTTAGCCTACAATTTCTTTATTCACATTAAAGAGAAAGTCTTAATCGTTGTCCCAGGGAAAATAGTTCAATTTTTGCTCCCCAAAAACGATGCCAATCTGATTTGGTCCTCTGAGATGACTCTAGGTCAGTTAGTCATGCCAAAGCATCTAAAATATTTTATTTGTGTTTAAAATTTTTGGATGACCAATGTTATGAATAATTTGAAAACAAGTTCTTAAGCCTTAACAGTTACTAAGTTGGATGAAAGGGCTGCTATTTGTATATTTATAGTTAATTTATTTTAAAAAGTATGAATAATAGAGTTTTAATGAAATATAACTTGATAAATATTCAGACTGAATATTTGATTTGTTATAAGAAAATAATACAAGCAAACAATGTTTCATGTAGAACAAAATATATTTAAACAAATGCAGATGGGTGTGACAATTAATTGATGTAGAGGAGCTTATAATAACAGATAGTCTTATAAACTAGTCCCTCATTATTGTTTATAACTTCACAAGGGATTTAAGACTGACTGATACTTAGTATGATCTTACCCAAATCTCTACATAAAGTCTTAAATAGATGAAGAAAGACATAATGAAATAAGCACATAAGAAAAACTTACTAGGAGACAAACTATAGAAGGAAAATTCAGAATCCTTTCATTAAATTAAAGAAAATCTCCAGCTCAGTTACAATTCTATTCTCAAAGTTCATCCAAGGGTTAAACCCTTAATAGCTCGAAGGAGTATTATTTATACAAAAGTTTGTTCTAGATATTTTCAAAACAAAAATACAAATATAGTACAAAACTATAGGAATTTCAAAACTTCTAAGTGTTGGCACTATTCTTTAGAAACATGTTGATGATGTGGTCCCCAAAAAGCATTGCCCACATGTCTGTCAGTTGTTAAATAAGGTTAATCGATAACTTCACACAAGTGTTCCCATCTATCTTTACTTGGTATAGCAATATTTACCAATTTCCTATAAACTTCATCAACCTTTGTGTACTTCTCAAATGTGGGCTTATTTACAAAAATGTGTTTAATCTCATGATTAATAGTCAAGTCAAAATCTAAAGCTTCTAATATTTGTTTTCCTGTAATATGACCCTTTATGCCTACAAAATTTTCTTTATCAGTTGTTATAGTATAAATCTTTTGGAAGTACTCTTCCAAACTGATCAACCTGTCATTTGGGGCAACTAATCCTAGCAGTCTCTCTTATTGAGTAAATTAAACTTAAAATGAAATATTTGGACGAACATCTTCAAGGTTTGGCACTTAGTCTCTAACAGAGTCATAAGGTTTTTTTCTGCAAAACCTTCTTGACCTCCAAAATGGTTTTTGTTTTGTCTAGAATCTCAATCTGCTCCAACTCGACCCTGGTTTTTGAATTAAGAAATTTGATCATGTATGTAGCTTCACTTGGTTTGTATTAAAGAAGTTGTTTCACTTCATCAATAGTTATCCAACATTTGTTTATAAGTTCCTCTTGCTCAAAAATGATCTGAATGGAGGGCCATACTTAAGTTATGGCCTGACTAATATCTTCCCAAATTCTTTCCTTGGCTTGGGCCAAGGTTTGAGCCATTAATGACTCACTCTGCAACTCTCCTATTCTTATGTTTAAATTGTGGGTCTTATGCATTTCTTCAACATATAGAGTGTCATTTTTTATCTTCTGAGCTTCCAGGTTCTTAAATTTCTTATGATGCCTTTCATTTTCTTGTTTTTGGTGAGTGAACTCTTGTAAGTGTTTGTTCAAATCTCCTATTGTTGATGTAGATTCTGCTACGCCTGATATTGATTCCCCTGCTGTTCTGGACACTATAATAGGAATAGTTGTGTTGGGAGTTATAGCTAACTGAGTAAAGTGCTCTTTTTCCTTACACAATTTCTCAATTTGTTCCTCCATAGTATTTTTCTATACATTCTGCTCAATTATTAGTTTGAGAATTTCTTCCTTGTGTTGTTCACTTTCTACTATCTCCTTGGTCTGAGGGTTCTCTGTAGAAGGTAGTTTGAGTTGCTTCCTCAATGCTGTAATATCTGCATTTTATTTTTGATAATATCTTCTGCAGCTTTACATCAGTAGGGTCATATCCAATTTTAATCACTAAGTCTTCTAATGACTTGACCCTATTATCATTTTCTAAAGATGATATCTTTTCAATCTTCAATTGTGACTACACATTTGACAGAGTAGTTCTGAGTTTTGACAATGCCATAGCAGTATTGGTCCTGGAAGAGAAAAGAATCTCACTAGACTGCATATGCATGTCCATTTGATCAATTGGGTGTATATGATTAGCATCAAAAGAAAATACAATATTGTTGTAATAAAAAGAAGCCTTGGGAAATGGTACTTGAGCCTGTAGAAAATCCATTTGCATTCTACCCTTTTCGCTGTCAAAAGATATCAGCAAGTTGTGTTGTGAAATAGAATTCTGCTTCCAAAACTGTGCATAGACATTTGCTTTAAAGCTTCATTCTTTTGCTTAATTTCAAGGAAATTAGTGAAGATGTTTGGCTCCTCTGTTTCACTTGCTCCTACTAATTGAGTGATTTATAAAAAAAAAAAGATGAAGACAAAGAAGAAGATGGAGTAGTGATTACAAGTTCTTCTATCCCTATGGAAACATGTGAATCATCCAAATTGATGATGATAGGATCCTTTTGACCATGAGTAGTAGTAGCGACTTTGGATTCAATCCTTGATTTCTTTTGATAATGAATGAATTATTTTTCCCCAACTGCTGATGATGAAGATCCTTCTCTGGGCCTCTTATCCTGCTTGGTGTGAGAAGTAGGAGCCTAAAGAGTAGAAGGAGGTAAAACCTGTTCTTTTGCTTCTTGAAGTGTATTATCCTCCCACTTTTCTTGATTTCTATACTTCTCAATCTTTGGTCTTGGTGTATGATTATAAGGTGTGGTTTTGAGTTCCACCCTTAAGTTTGAGATTAGATTGAATGGGTCATAATACCAGGTGAAGCTTGTTTGAAAACCCATCCGTTTGAGTATTGCATCTGCTTCTAAGCCTGCTAATCTAGTATTACAAATGAATGATCCTACTTGTGCCTTTATCTTGAACTGATATTTCCTCTTCCCTAAAATAAAATGAATTTCATCAATATTAATCATTTTCCTAATATATTCTAGAGAGAAAATTCACATTGGAACATATTTGGGCAGTTTATATGGAGCTAATTCACAGCCATATACTCTAATATCTATATAGTTCTGGTAAAGATATCAGTCTCCTATTCTAACTTGATCACTGAGATGTAGGATCCTTTTGATTTTTGCACTGATCCTGGGTTCGCTCTGGCTGTTGAGAAGTTGTGCAACTGTGTGAATGAAATAATCAATGAAATCTGAAAATTTGAACTCATTTGAGTTCTTCCTAATCAATGAGGTCCACTGTGTGACAATTTGATTCACTTTTTGATGATCCTACTTGTGTAGAACAATAGGTAACCTGTCTCCCTACTGAAAAATAAACATATGTACTAGCACAGAGGAGTATTTAAACACTCATTCATTAGCTATATTCATCAATTTCTTATGCATAGCTTCAGCCAAAAATTGACAGTAATTATACATGAAGGCATGCTTGTTTTATTTAGAGAAAATGGACAGATAACCTAAGATAGCTTCATCTACCCATTGATCTATTTGGTAGCCTAACAAGAAAGAAACTAGGGAAATGATGTGTTTATCTCTCTCAGGGAACATGGATGTTGGATAAGGAGCATTCTTTTTAGGGAGCTCAATATCTTCAGGGAGAAAAATCCCAAAACTATAAGCTCTTTGAGGGAAGGTGAGATTTTGATGTAGGTCCATTAATACTGCAGTGAAGAAAAAGCTAAGGGAATCATTTTCAAGGATCATAAGCATTTTGTTGTTGATTTCTGGGGTAATAGATATCAGAATGTCTCCATTCTGAGCTACCACAATTCTTTGCAATGGGTTATACTTAGCTTGGCACCACATGACTAAATGAGGAAAAATATAGGTTTGAGGGAACATGTACAGAGGTAGAAGGGATTCCAATAGATTTATGTCATCTTCAGAGTCAATGTAGGTCTGTTTGATCCAATTATGTAATTCGAACATGTCGAATTCACATTATGTGTCTGTAATTTTAAAATATTGGTTAGCTAATGGGATGTGGTCCATGTCTAAGGCATTAGAGGCCTTTTGGTTTTCCTGTAATGAAAAAAACTTCCAGATGGCTTGTCTTTATTCTTTGGAGCCATGATAACATAACTAAAATGAAGGATAAGAGAAAAAGGAGCAGAGATACCTTCATATGACGTGTACTTTTTGTAGGATCAGCAGTGGCATGAACTGTAAAAACAAGAACAGTGAATTAAAATAGTGAAAGAGAAGTTTAGGAAAAGGGTGAAATGGGGTAAACGGATTATTTATCATCGAGATATGCTTATTGTTACAGAAAGCTATTACTGATAGGAAAATTGGGCATTTAATGGAGGGGGAGAAAAATAACGAGAGGAAATAAATTGGTGGCAACAGGCACGTGGCATGCAACATTTGGAGGTAGAAGGCATGGGAGATGTACCATTGATGCAGTATCAAGAGGAGCAGGAAGATAGATAGGTAGATTTCGGGGGGAGGGGGTTGCGATAAGCGGAAATGCGTGACGCAGGTGTGAAGCATGGAAGTGGTGACATGTTAGCAGGGGGCCCACCCAGGTAAAACAAATTTTCACACCCCCCCTGCCGTTATCCAATATCATAGCGACCTGGTTTGAAGTGGCTTCCCCACCATTGATCTGGGTGGGGAAGTGGATCACCATTCATTATTGCTTGCCTTTTAGTGCTTGACGACAAACTGCCTTTGTCATATATGACTTGGACCAAAATGTATATAATGTTTATTTACAAAAATTAATCACCATTTAAAAAGTTAATTAAGTGTTAATTAAAAACTAATCTAATTTTGGAGCATTTATACTAGCATCCATTATTTAACTATTTCACTAATTAATCCTAATCTAATACAACTTTGGCCAAATTTAGAGCATATTAGGCCATTAATTTATCCTATTATATCCTATCTTCTAGTGTTCGACCAAGATTAAATAGTTTGGTGAAATTATTCACTAATATAATACACAAATTTAAATGATTTGATCAAGATTAAACGGTTTGATCCAAATCAGAAGAAAAGGTTGTGGCATGAAAATAAGTTGCACTAACCTTGATTTATTACAATGCAATTTATTTCTATGAAGTGGCATTTAAAGAAGCACACTTACACAATTTTTTTATTTCTTTTGATAGGGTTTTATTTCATCTCTTTTTAATTTTATATTTTTTCATATTTCCATTTTTTTCTTTATTTTTTCATACCCTCTTTTATAAAATAAAAACTAACTTATCAAAAATAAAGAATGTTACAACAGGGTACCTACCAATGTCTTCATTGGATTTGATTTTTGGCAAAGATGTTGATTTTCATTAGCATAGAGTTGAAGAAAAATCATGGAAATTTATTCAAAGATCCAAATGGTGCATCAAATAGTACATGAACATATGGAGAGGAGCCAAGCCCAGTACAAGGCTAGGCACGATAAAAATCATATGGATCATCACTTCCATGTTAATGATTTAGTTTGGATGTATATCATCAAATATAGGTTAAAATGGGAAGGTAAAAAGCTCAAGCAAATCCAATATGGCCCATTTACTATTTTGGAGAAGATTGGCACTAGTGCTTTCTAGTTATATTTACCACCTTACATGCAAATGTATTCAGTTGTAAATGTGGAGAACATGAAACTATATGAGCCTCCAATGATCATATATTAGAATGTGAGTATTCAAGTTCTCTCCATCGATAATTTTTCTATTTAGTATATGAATGAGTTGCAAGAACATGCCATTATGGATAAGAAGACAAGGACTTCATGATGAGAAGATGTAGAGTATATGTGAGTGGGCATTAAGGGAATGAATCCAAGAAAAGCATGATGTATCGATATAGGTAAAGTGAAGGATAAATACCCTCACCTATTTTTTGGGTAATTCAAATTTTGGTGGTCCAAAAGCTTCCCACTGGGGAGATTGATCTGGGAAGATCCAAGGTGCTTAAAAACTGAATTGTCCCAAATTGAGATGAAAATATCACCATGAAAAATATGTAATGAGAGGTTTCTAATGAAATTTGAATAGGTTCAAGTGGACTTTGTATGAGAAAGTTATCTTGTTTTTAATTTTTTGCAAAAATAAACAAAAGATAAGGATAGAGGTGACACGTGGAAACCTCATAGGGTGACACGTGACAAGTCATACAAAGGACACATTGGAGGCTCATAAGAGGACATGTGACAAGAGGCTAATATGGTATGGTGATGTGGAAACATTGACATAGGACATGTGGCAGAGGTGATGATATGGTAGAGTGATGTGGCATCTAAGTAGTAACTTACTCAATAGGTAACTGTGCAGTTGACTATGTCTTGGGTACTAATTATGTGACATGTGGACCAATCAAGTGGTGACATGTGGCAACCTAGGTTGGATAAAATGTTCCTAACCTCCACAAAATGATTGGATGGAGGTTTAGAACTAATACATCATGCTAAAAGGTGCAACGACATCACCAACCAGTGAATTTCCATTGTATTTGTTTCCAAATATACTAAATTTAAAGTTTATATGTTGTGTAATTTCTAAATATGGACAAGCTATGGTTTTGACCTCATAACCTCTGTGCCCACACTAAAACAACTTATCCAATACACAACGTGGAAAGGCTTGTAATAGGCCCAACCACAATTACTAATAAACTTTATGCATGCCAAGTATAATGGAATGGGAGAATGCCTACAAGTTCAACCCTGGGTCAAGCACACCCCAATGTTTTATAACTAACATGAATTTCCATTGTGCCACAACTATTTTTTGTGTATAGATGGTTAAACATATGACTTTTAAGGGACTAATTCAGACTATATATGTTACAAACATCAGTTTTTTCCCATTTTGGAGACCAAAAAAAGAGGGATAGATTTTTATTATAGGTTCCTAGGGTCATTGTTCAACTGTAGAGCAAAGAACCAAATTTTGATATTGACCATTTCGTATAATAATTTACAAGGCCACTCCACTGGAAGTGGAGCTAGAGAAATAACCAACATTGGGTAAAATCCTTATCGTTATCATTATGTTCTTATTTCTTTGTGTTCATAGTCCTTTTTATCAATTTTTGTATTCCACATTGTGTTTAATGAAGGAAAATCATTAGCTCATACACAAAAGATCCAAATCAAGTTTGGTATCAAAGCATATCGAGCCAATTTGATTTGGCTTTTTTATTATGGATGATTACCATGTATAATCTCAAGAAAGGAGAAGGTGAAATTAAAGCTTACAATCATGAAGTTGGTTCAAATAGCTTCACTCAAAGAGGAGATATGGCATCACCAAGATGGAGAATCATTTTAACTCTAATTCATATTTCCCTGAGGCATTCAATTTGATAAAGACAATGGTGGAAGATATCTACAATTAAAGAGGACTTAAAATAGGAGAAGGAACAAGTCGAGTAAAGAATAATGGTGATCAACCCCCTCCTTGTGTTCCTCCTTCTCCTCCTCATTCTTCTCCTTCTCATTCTAAACCTTCATCTCCTTGTAAGAATATTGCTTCAAAGCCATTATTTAAGTTGGATGTCAAGTTTGACTTGCCAACTTATAATGGTGATATTAATTTAGAAATATTAGATAATTTGATTCAAAAAATAGAAGTTTATTATGTGTTCAGTATATTTTTTAAGAAGAGGTAAAGATTCAATTGGCCTCACTTCAACTTGATGGTATAGTGTTGGTTTGGTGGGAAATTAAAATTCAAGAAGGTAGTAAAAATAATGGTAACCTCCTTTCTTCATGGTCATAATTCACTAATGCATTAAAGAAATAGTTTTATCCTTTAGCATACACCCAAATAGCAATCACGAAATGGAAAATTTTGAGACAAGGGAAAGGACAAAGAATTAAAATATTTACTAAATAATTTAGGAAGAAGGAATTGGCTATAAATATTCCATTATATTCTACAGAAACTATTTTAAAATACATTGGTGCATTGCATAGTTATGTTTTCCATATTATTGTCTTATTTCATCTAACTAATTTTGATGAAGTATGTTGCCAAGCTACTCATCTTGAGTCCAGGGGAAAGAATCTGCAAATTGATTTCACAAATAAGCAACCATCCAAGTTCTATGAAGGAAAATTCAACGGAAGGAAAGAAGGATATTACAGTGAAGAAATAAGAGGAAAATTGTACATGCTGTCATTGTAAAAAGGAAGGGCATGCTGATGCTCATTATTGCAAGGTACAGCCTAAACTAAGGCCTAAAAGGTTTAGAGGCAAAGGAAAGAAAAATATTGTTTCCATAGTGAAACAAGATTTGGGATTTGATTTAGGGGATGAAACTCATATCACAGTTGTATAAGTGCAAGGTAAAACATCTTCTCATGCTATTTGTAGTTCTTCTATTTCATCTCCTAGTTCTAAAAGCAAAAAAAGTGAGATTTTTCATGTAGGGGTGATAATTAAGCATATAAAACTTGTTACTCTTTTTTATATTGGTTCCCAAGTGAATTTAATATCTAAATGAATTACTAAGAAACTGGGATTAGAAGCAACATCTCACAAGAAACCTTATTCTCTTAGTTGGTTATGTGATGATGCAAAGCTACAAGGAACCAAACAGTCTAAACTTAAATGTGCTATCACTTCAAAATTTGTTTATGAGGTTTAGTTAGATGTGGTTCCTCTTGATATTTGAAAAATTGTATTTGGAAGCTCATAATTGTATTAAAAGAAAGCCATATTCTTTAGGGAGGAGAAAAAATATCACCTCATGAAATATGGGGTTGAGTAGATTGTAAGAGTACACAACATGAATACTAACTTATCACTTGAGATTGCTTAGTGCAAGGAAAATGAAGAGGCTCATAAATGCTAGCAAGAAATTTGTACTTATGGTTATGAAAGAAAAAGGTGTCAAACAATTTATTACTTTTAAGGGCTTTGATCATTCTCATAAGGATGAATTAATTAATCTCATTTATAGCTATGATAAGATATTCCATGAATTTGAAGTATTTCCTCCTAAGAGGGAGATTCAACATGGGATTTAGCTGCAAGAAAGTTCCCACCTTCCTAAATTGGTATGTAGATAATGTCTATGATTGAGAATGGATAGATCAAAAGGAAATTTCAATAATTGCTTGAAAATGGAGTTTTTAGGTATAATTCCTCTCCATCTGGATCTTCTAGTGTGATGGTACGTGAAGAATGTGTGTTAGTTTTTGTGCACTAAATAAAATCATGGTAAAAAATAGATACCCTCTTTCTTGTATCAATGATTTGTTAGATTATTTAAAAGATGTAGTATACTAAGTTAGATTTGAAAAGTGGTTATCATCAGATTCAGATGGTAGAAGATGATGCTTGGAAAACCTCTTTCAAAACAAAGAAAGGTTTACTTCAATGGTTACTGATGCCTTTTATTCATGTGATGAATGATGTTTTTAGACCATTCATTGATGAATTTGTAATTGTCTACTTAGATGATATTATTGTATTTAGAAAATATTGGAATGAGCATGCCAATCATGTTAGACCAGTATTTTATACTTTAAAAAAGGAGAAGTTGTATATAAAATTTCAAAGTGTGAATTTCAAAAAAATCATTACCATACTTGGGTTACATAGTAGCTGGTGGTGAATTGAAAATAGGTCCCTATAAAGTTGAAGTGATTGTCAATTGGCCAAGCCTACATCAACAAAATGAGTTAGGATCTTATGAGGAGCAACTCAATATTGGATAAAAATTATTTATAACTTCTCGTTTATCACATATCCGTTACATGCTTTGACTAGTAGGAAACTAGTCTTTCAGTGGGGACACAAGCAACCAAAGGCCTTTGATACATTGATTGAGAATATCAACACAACACCAATGTTAACATTTCTCTAGACTTACAACAACCATTTTAAATATAGATAAATACAAGTGGATCTCCCATGGGAGCCGTTTTCATGCAACAATGTAATCCAATCTATTATCACTCTGAGACCTTTCCTAAAGTTGTTGTTTATTATCTTCTACATGATAAAAAGTTGTATGCATGAGTGAAAAGTGTTAAAAAGTGAAATAATTACTTAATGGGAAAAGAAACAATAATGCACACATATCATCAACCACTCTAGTACTTGTAGTCACAAAAAAGATACAACAATCAAGGAATTTTAGGTGTATGGTTTCTATATCATAGTTTCACTTGGTCATATCAACTATAAGAAGAGTGTAAATAACAAAGCGGTTAACTTGCTATAAAGTGCTGAAAATTGGTAGCTGAGGGAGCAATTTCCCCATTTCGGAAGCACAACAACCCCTAAGGAGACCCCACTTTCCCTTGGAAAAATTAAAATTTGAGCATGGGAAAAAATATTATTTTATTATTGGTGCAAGTTAACACAAAAATTACAATTCAGCCTAAAGGAGAAATTCAACGTCCTAAACCACATATAAATACATCAAAGGTGACATCACTTGGAGGCATCACATCACACATTCATTCTTATTCATTTCGTTTGAACTAGTCAGAAATTATAAGGTTTGAGCTCGCATGTGTGAAGAGGAGAGAGAGAATTATATTAACTAAGTATGACTTTTGTTTTGGCATCGTTGATTAGCGTTTACTTAGAGTGGTTTGACTCGTTTTGACTTGGTTTTTGGATCTGTTTTGGAGGGATGAATTTAGGAAGAGGAAGACATATTTTTTCTAGGAACTTTGACCAGATTTGACTGCAGATCTGAAACTAGGGTTTCTATAGGTTGACTTTGGCTTTGACCATAATTTATGGGTATAATTTTTGGACTATTTTGACTAGGTTTGACCAAGCAAGGAAGGCCAAATTCCTTGCTTCTTTAACTAAAATATTTGGATTTGATTGGATTTGATTGGATCTGAATGGTTATGGTTGTTTTAACTATGGTTGACTTTGACTTTGACAAGACTGAAATTTGCATATTGGTAGTTTGACTAGTTTTGACTTTCTCTCTCATATTTTATTGGATATTGGATTGGTTGACATGAAATTCAAGGCTTTAACCTTTGACTAGTTGTTGGATGTACTTGAATTTTGTATCTATGTTGAACAGTTGATGAACATCTAATAGAAGAATGATTTAGTTGGGTTTACCCCATGTGATGTTTTTCCCTAGTCTTTGGCCAAAAATATCTATGTCTCTATTGATATTTGTTGTCTTCTATTTTGCATATTATTTATTGTTATATCTATTATTGCTTACTGTTATTGGGTGATTGAAATTAATTGGAAAAATTGACTGCAACTAAAAGAAAAAAAATTAAAATTGATTGTTACAACATAGAACATTGAAAAATTGACATGGTATCAAAGCTAAGGTGAAGACAAGATTAAGTAGACAAGAGAAATCACCCATTTGAAGAGATCTTAGTTGTTGCTAAATTTTATTTGACTTGGTCAATATGTCTAACTCATACTTAACGATTGAGGATAAGTTCAATGATTCATAAAACTTTTCTCAATGGAGGGCCAGGCTGGATTTGACCTTGGAAGAAAATGATTTCATGGAATACGTTGACAGGAATATACCCGAGCCAATGAAAAGTGCTTCTGCTACTGTCAAGACCAAGTATAAGAAAGGTGAGATCAAGGCTAAGAAAATTATTATTGATTCTTTGAGAGATAATTTGATCACTTATGTTTTGAAGTTGAAGAATTCTAAGGAGATGTATGATAAGTTGGTTGGGATGTATGAAGTCAACAACCCGAGTCAAATTCCTTCTTTGAGGACTCAACTCAAGGACATAAAGTTGAACAAGGGTGAGACCATTCAAGCATACTTCATGAGGATATCCCAACTCAAGGATCAACTTTTGACTACTCAAGAGTTTGTATCTAATGGAGAGTTGGTGTTGATTTCCCTTGGAGGTCTTCTTATGATTTGAGAGACATTCATCACAACCATACGGAACAATGACATGTTTCCCATTTTTGATGATCTCTTCGGAAAGTGCACTCAAGAAGATACCAGGATGATCTCTAGAGGAAGAATACAAAAGCATGAAGAAGGAGAACCTATTGCATTTGTTGTTCAGGAAAAGAAGAAAAATTAGAAATGAAGGCCCTCTAATTGGAAGTCAAGGAAGCAAGGTTAAGGATTCAAGAACAATAATAGAGGATTCAATGAGGACTTGTCAAACATCCAATGCTACAATTGTCACAAGCATGGTCACTATGCCTGAGATTTTCCAAAAGAAACAAGTTCTCCCAAGAACAACTATAATCTAAGAAGGAAGAAAGGAGGACCCCCTGCTTGTGAAGAAGGCCATTGTTCTCAAAATATATCAAGAAATCAAAGGTATGGTAATAATGCATCTGAAACTCAATCTAAATACTTACTTGTTTCTTCTCTTTCTAGTTCCTATCCTCCAAATTCATTGGATAGATGGATGGTAGCCTGGTGGCGCTTCTAGAAATTGCACTAGCTACAGAGAATTCCTCTCAAATTTGGTTCAGAGGAAGTAGAATTTTAAGATAATTCTTGGGGACAATTCTACATATCTTGTGTAGGGGTTCGAATATGTTTCTTTCATTAAAACTATGGCCAAATCATACATCTACAAATGTCTTATATGTGTCGAGATTGAAGAATAACCTTGTCCCAATTTCTACCATGGAAGATAAAGTTTCAAGGTTGCATTTACTAATGGGAACATCCTTTCTTGGCCAAGGAGAACTAGCATGAGATATTCATTCACACTTGGAACTCAAAATGAAGGTTTGTGTAGTGTTTGTGGTAGCCCTATGCGAGTCTTGGTTCATGATGCTTCTCATCAATGTGAGTTGTGGCACTTAAGGTTCACTCACCTTCACTATGAAGCCTTGCCTAAGGTGAGAAAATGGATTCTAGAATTCTCGAGTTCAAGTAAATCATGATGGATTGTTTAGGGATGTGCAAGTGGAAAGAAAGTGAAGGGATAGTTCCCTTCAAGAAGGAACATGACCAGTGGAATACTTCAACTCAGACATTTTGATCTATGTGGACCCATGCCAGTGACTTCTCTTGGTGGATACTTGTACTTTATAATATGTCTAGATGACTTCTCACTCTAGACATGGATTTTCTTCTTGAAGCACAAGGACAATACATTTGATGTTCAGGGACTTCAATGCAATAGTGGAAAATCAAACAAGGAAAAAGATCAAAATATTCAAGTCTGACAATGGAAGATAATTCACTTCAAATTAATTCATTAACTTTTGCAAGAAATTTGGAATCAAGAAGGAGACCATTGTATCTTACAACACTGAAAAAAATGATGTTGCTAAAATGAAAAACATGATTATCATGGAAGTTTCCAAAGTCATGTTACATGACCAAAGGTTTCCAAATTTTCTATGAGGATAAGTTGTTAACATTGTTGTCTATGTTCAAAATAGAACTCCTCAAGAAGCCTTGGGTGACAAGACTCCTGAAGAAGCTTTCACAAGTGTAAATCTTAGAGTTGTTCATTTGAGGATATTTGGCTGTCTCATCTACTTTCATGTGCCAAAGGAAAAGAGTAATAAGTTGGGAGCTTCAAGAAAGAAAGGTACTTTTGTTGGTTATTGTGAAAATTCTAAAGCTTATAGAATATATGTACCTAGTCAAAGAAATATAGATTCTAGTAGGGATGTGACATTTGATGAAGATTTTTCCCTTGGGAAAGCAAGGGACAATCCCACCCCAACCAATGTTGGAAGAAGGGATGATGCCATGGATGAAAAATAATACCCTCCTATGCTTGAACCAAATATTGATCATTTTAATGATCATTGGAACCCATGGACCCCTTAGATCCCTCTTCGTGTGATCCTCCTACCAGGAGGAGACCATTATGGCTTCCTGACACTTTACAAGATGTTGAGAGACATGTTGTAAGAGGAACCTTTAGGGAAAGCAATAACCCATGTCAATACCAGGGATATGTTGTATCTATGAGAAATATTATATAGGTTGAACCTTGCACCTTTGAAGAAGTAGTTAAAGAACAAGTATGGAAGGATGATATGGCCAAAAAATATGATTCCATTATGAAGAATGATGTGATGGAAGTGGTTTCGAGACCCAAAGGAAAATATGTTGTGACTTCAAAGTGGATCTACAAAATCAAGCATGGTGTCGATGGAAGTATTGAAAAGTACAAGGCAAGGCCCATGGCTAGATTATTATTGCAAAAATAAGGAGAGGACTATGATGATATCTTTACACTGATTGCCTGATATACTACCATTTGATCTATGATTTCTCTTACTGCTAGCCAAGGATGGAAACTTCACCATATGGACGTGAAGACTGCATTTCTTCATGGAATTCTTAAGGAAGAGGTATACTTGGAAAAACCATAGGGTTTTTAGGAGCATGACAAGAATAATCATGTGTGTGGGCTGAAGAAAGCACTTTATGGATTGAAGCAAGCCCCAAGGGATTGGTATGCTCGCATTGGTAGCTACCTAATGAAGCTTGGATTCATGATATGCAATGTTGATATGAATCTCTAGTTCAAATAAGTCCAAGGTATGCCCTTGATTTTAGTATTATATTTTGATGGTTTATTCTTGACAAGTGGAGATCCTCTTATTCTCTAGTATAAGACAGAGTTTGCCTCTAAGTTTGAGATGAAATACCTTGGTTTGATGCACTACTTATTGTCTTAGAAGTGTGGCAAATATCTCGCAATATTTTCCTTTCTTAAGGAAAATATGTTGTCAAGTTGTTGGAGAGATTTGGTATGGTGGAATGTAAGTCCATGGCCACACCGATGGAGATGAAATTCAAGAAGTTATGTGGCTAAATTGTAGGACCTAATTAGGAAAATACTTATGAGCACCAATAGCTAATTGGGTCACTGATGGTTTTGCTGAACATTAGACCGAACATTTGTCTAGTAGTCAACACTTTGATTCAATTTATGGTGGAGCCTCTACATGCACACTAGTTTGTTGCCAAGCATGTTCTAAGATACCTACATGGGACGATCAATCATGGATTGAGATATACTTCCAGAGATGTGAGACTTCATGGATACACTGATGTTGATTGGGCCAGAAATGTTGTTGACAGGAAGAGCACATTAGGGTGTTGTTTTAGCTTGGGGTCTACAATGATATCTTGGATGAGAAAGAAGCAAAAGTTTGTTTCCCTTAGTATGACTAAAAATGAGTATATTGTTGCTAGAATGGCTAGGTATGAGGTAGTATGGTTGACGAAGCTCTTGGAGAGTTGTTTGAGAAGGTATTGGATACGACTGTGATATATTATGACAACAAGAGTGGGATCTCACTCTCAAATAATCTTGTGTTCCACGACAAGTCCAAGCATATTGAGATCAAATATCACTATATCAAATATATGGTGTAGAGAGGAGTTGTTAGACTCCAACACATCTTGATAAATGAGTATATACTTGACATTATTACCAAGCTTTTTTTGAAAGGGAAGTTCTTGGTATTTTGAGAGCAGGTTGAACTAGTCAATGTGACCTTTCTGGGAAGGGGTAACAACTGATCATCAACACTAAGATATGGGAGATCTTGGGGGCTTGGGGTACTCATTTGGAGCTATATGGTTGGACGATCCTTGTATTTTGATAAGTTTATCTCCCTTAGTCAAGTCTGGGACTCGATAGAGTAGATACCCCAAGATGCATCCTACCCACAAGTCGGGCTTGTTGGGATTGTCACTCATCTGACCAATGAGTAAGGAAACTTAGGTTTGGAGGATATTTACCCCAATGGTAAATTGATCTCCCCTATTTTCATTGGATATAGGGTTTAGAGGATATTTACCCTAGTGGTAAATTAATCTCCCCTATGAGGATTCTTCTTCTTTAGTTCAAGAAATCATAATTTAGTAGATGAGCAGAGACAAGATATGATATGATGATGAGACATGTACATCTGAGACGATACTTATGATGCAGTTAGAAATTCCTCCCTAGTTATGAGGGAGTGTTTAAAATTTTCAGTTGAGGGAGAAATTTCCCCATTTTGGAATCCCAACAACCCCTAAGGAGACTGCACTTTCCCTTGGAAAATCTAAATTTGCACATGGAAAAAATATTATTTTATCGTTGGTCCAAGTCAACACAAAAAGTACAAGTCGGCCTCAAGGAGAAATTCAACCTCCTAAACCACATATAAATACACTTAAGGAGACATCACTCGGATGCATCACGTCACACATTCATTCTTATTCATTTGGTTTGCTCTGGTCTGAAATTGCAGGGTCCGAGATCACACATGTGAAGAGGAGGGAGAGAAAATTGTTGACCTAGTTTGACTTCTATTTTGGCATATTTGACCAGCTTCACTTTGGGTGGTTGACTTGGTTTTTGGATTTGTTTTGGAGGGTTGAATTTAGGAAGAGGAAGACCAATTTTTTCTGGGCACTCTGACTAGTTATGACCATATATCAGAAGCTATGGTTTTTGTAGGTTGACTTTGACTTTGACCAAAATTTATGGGCATAATTTTTTTATTGTTTTGATTAGGTTTGACCAAGCAAGGAAGGCCAAATTCCTTATTACTTTTGACCAAACTTTTTGGAGATAATTTGACTACTAAATTTTGACTGGTTAGGGTTGCATTAACTGTTGTTGACTTTTACTTTGAACAAGCCTGAAAACTGGTGATTTGAACAAATTTAACTTTCTTTCTCATATTTCATTGGATAATGGATTGGTTGACTTGAAAGTCAAGGATTTGACCTTTGACTAGTTGTTGGATGTACTTGGACTTTTCCCCTTTGTGGGGTTTCTCCCTGTTCTTTGACAAAAAACCTTTATGTCTCTATTGATCTTGGTTGTCTTCTATTGTGCATATTGTTTACTATTCTATCTAAAATTTCTTTACTATTATTAGGCGATTAAAATTAATTAGAAAAATGATGTATACTTAAAGAATTTATTAAAGTAATTGTTATAACATAGAACTTTGAAAAATTAACATCTAGACCTCCTATCAATGCATCTATTGTCTCATATAATGATTCTTTAGCTCTTGACAATTATGTTGAGCAGTATGCTAGGGATGGTGACTTCAAAGATGTATTTGAGAGGATAAATCATGGTTCAAAAGTGGAGAATTATCATTTTCAAGGAAAGTTACTTTATCATCTTAACAAACTATGTGTTCCAGAAGATGAAAGAATTCATGTAATCAAAGAAGCTCATAATTCTCTTATTTCGGGGCATTTTGGGGTAGGAAAATTTCTAGCTCATTTATAAATATTTTTTTATTGGCCTAAAATGGGGAATATTGTATCCAAATATGATAAAGGGTGTTTATTTTGTACCACCAGTAAACCCACCATAGAAAATTGGGTTTGTATATGCCTCTTTCAATTCCTTCTCATCGATGGGAGATAATCTCTATGGATTTTATGGAGGGTATTCCTATATCCAAAATAGATCATGATTACTTGTGCATAATTGTGGATAGCTTCAAAAAAATGTGCATTTTTATGCCTTGTAAGAAGTATGTGAAAATTGAGTAGACCACACACTTATTCTTTCTACATGTTTGGGTTCACTTTGGATTTCCCACTTTCGTTATTTCGGATCAAGATTCCTGCTTTTTGGGAGAATTTTGGTCAAATTTGTGGAGATTGATGGACACAAAAATGAAGAGAAGTATTGTTTTTTTATCCACATATTGATGGATAGATAGAGGTAGTCAACAAGACCATGGTACATTTGCTCCATGGATACTGTAGTAAACATCCTAAGATTTAGGATGAATAGATACACTATGTGGAACATGCCTACAATAGAGCCTTGCATTCTGGATAAATCCTATCATTCGAAACTTATTTTGGGTACTTGCCAAGGTATCCATTGGATTTTATTTTTGGGAAAGATGTTGATTATGATGAGCATAGATATGAGGAAAAAACCCAAAAATTCATTTAGAAGATTCAAATGGTACATCAGATAGTATATGAACATTTGATGAATACCCAAGCCTAGTACAAGGCTAGGTATGATAAACATCATATGGATCATCACTTCCAAGTTGGTGATCAATTTTGGTAGCATATCAACAAAGATAGATGAAAATGGGAAGGTAAAAAGCACAAGCCAATCCAATATGGCCCATTTACTATTTTTGAGAAGATTAGAACTAATGCTTTCCACTTAGATTTTCGACCTTTCATGTAGATGTATTCATTTATAAATGTGGATAAATTGAAACTATATGAGCCTCAAATAATCATAGATCAGGATGAGAGTATTCAAGTTCCCTCCATCAATTATTTTTCTTTTGAGGATCTTAAGGAGTTGCAAGAATATGTCATTTTGAATAAGAAGACAAGGACTTCACGATGAGGAAATGTAGAGTATCTTCAAGAGGGAATTAAGGGAATGAATCCACGAAAAGAATAGTGGATCGAGATAGGGAAAGTGGGGGAGAAATGCTCTCACCTATTTTCTAAGTAATTCAATTCTTGGTGGTTCCAAATGCTTTCCATTGGAGAGGATTGGTCCAAGAGGACCCAAGATGGCACAAAATAAAATAGTTTCATATTGAGATGAAACATTTTCCATGAAAAAGAGCTCAACAAGTTCTTTCCAACACAACTTGAATGGGCGCAAGAAGAATTTATATGAGAAAGTTATTTCATTATGAAGTTTTTGCAAAAATAGGAAAAAAAACACAAAGTTGACCCGTTCCAGTGCTAAAGGGTGACACATGGTAGGCCATATGGAGGACACATGGGAGGCTCGGAAGAATACATGTGATAGGAGGTTTATGTGGTATGGTGATGTGGAAACATTGATAAAGGACACATACCAGAGGTTATGATGTGACAAAGCGATATGGTATCTACGTAGAAGTTGACTCGACATGTGACTGTGTAGCTGACTTAGTCTTGGTTTTTGGCTACATGACATGCAGACAAAAAAATTAATGCTAGGTGGCAACCTATATTGGGAAGCAATGCTCCTAATTTTTGTGGAATGATTGTATGGAGGTTAAAAAATGGGACCTTCTGCTGACAAGTCTGATGGTATCAAATTATGACTGTCCATTTCACTTAAAAATCCTCTTTTGATTATCATTTTTGACCATATAACCTTCATATTATAGCTATAACCCTTAGAAACTAAATGATATGATTTCATTATCATTATTTTTAGCTTGAAAATAATTTTTGAAATTATTGTGTTAAAAATGACATTTTCCAAAAAATTACAAGTTGTAACTTCCTGTAATTGCTCCATGGTTTGACATGTTGCATAACAGGTTGGAAAATTTGAAGATTGTGGGCATGAAGCTAAATGTACACAGATGGTGGATTACCTATCCACTTTCAAATTTGAAGAAAATAGGTGTCCGGTCAACGCTAGTCAAACCCAGCCACTTTAGCAGAATTTCCAGATTTTGTGAACAAAATAATTCCTATTCTGAGAATCTTTTCATAAATGAAGGAACTGATCCAATTTCGACATTCTTGGATGTAATTAATATATTTTTCTTAGGATAATATGGAGTAGCAATATTTTTTTTTGTTATAGGATTTGTGATAAATAACCTAGGAGGAAAAACTATGTTTCTGCTAGATTTTGGACACATGAAAGTATAGTTTATGCATTTTTAATTCCAGACTTAATATAGACTTCACTATCGAGTTTATGCCTTCAGATCCAATATTCATATTCTTCTGAATCATTTTACAATGTGCTTGTGAAGTGTTGAAGGACCCTCATCATTACGCTGGTACACTCTGTCTTAAAGTTTCTTTACTAGTTGCATAGATAGATTTAGAATTCATAGGTTATTTTATGTGTTGTAAGAAAGGTTATATGATTAAAGTTGTTAATTGGAAAGGATTTGCATTCGTTGTGAAATAACCTTGTAAAAGGACTCAACCAATACTAATCTTGAATATTGACATACATTCTCGATGTTGCATAATTTCGATATTTGCTTATTGGCTTTAATTTCAAAGATAGTTCATGGTTTGATTTCCAAGTGATTCAGATTTGTAATTGTTAAATTCAATTTGTAGTTAGATAATTGATTTTTGTAAGGGATTCAACTGTCATTGGTTTTCAAAGTTACTAATCTTATTTTTTGCTTGGATTAGTTAGGTGTTGAAATTGCTTTGAATTGTTATGATCTAAAGATTGGAAAGGATTCTATTGAGCAAGATTCTTGTAAGGGAACGATAGGATTTTTAACCAGTCATTAATACTCTGTCTTTGTTACCTAGGTAATCATAATTTCATTGGATTTGTTTTCATCTAAATTAATGCTTAAGTGTTTGAAAAGACAAGGAAATACCTCTTGTAAGAGAGCATTGTTAATTTCATTTCACTAGGCTATCATTAGAACCTTAGATCCTTCTAGATCTATATACATTAGATGAGTGCCTCTAAGTGTACTTTCGTGGGTTGATAAAGGAATTATGAACTTAAATTACCTTAGTTAGTAAGGATCAAACATTTTGACGTAATTTCCGGGGAGGTGCAACTAGAAAGATTTAGAAAAAAAAAACTAAAAAAAACACTAAAAATCAACAAAACAACAAAAATATAGAATTAAATTCAATTTTTAGTCATGTTTATTTATGTCTAGATTTAGGGATGAGAAAGGAAGATTCACAAAGACCCCCCAACCAACAACTAACCCACCATTAGGAGTAGAACCATTAGAAAATATTGAGTACACAACACCAACTAGAAAAGTTAATGTGGAAAAACTTGAGGAAAAACAAAGATCAGGCCAAAGACTTACTCTCGTTGAAAGACAAATCCTACTAGCTCATGAGGCAAAGAAAACATATATACTTGAGACTTCTATAGTAGGGAAACTAAAGAGAGTAGTACAAGAATCCAACAACCTATCTTTGAACAAATTGTCCCTCAAGAACTAAAACAAGAAGAAGAAATAGAAATGTTAGACAAGTCACAAATCACAATGGTTGAAGACGGAGGATCCAGAGGACCTACTGTAGAACAACTAAGAGAGTATAAGAGACAAATGGAAGAAAGGAGAAGAAAAAGAGAGAATGAAGAAAAGCAAGGAAATGATACTCTGTTTGGAGGAGATCAAAATACACTAGAGGCAGAGGAATCCACATTTAAAGTTCCAATTCAAGATAGAGGAGAGTATATGGATGAGGAAATTAAAATGAAAAATATACCACCATCTGTATTACCAAACTTTTACAGTATGGCATATAAAGACCCTGATTCATTTTTGTTCGAATTTGACATAGTATGCCGAACCTATGGATATACTGGTGATGCCATAGACTTTGACGTTTTCCTACTACATTAAAAGCAGCAGCACTTAGGTGGTTCATGGGATTAGGTGAACATTCAGTGACTGATTGGGATAACATGAGAAAAATATTTTTGAAGAAGTATCAACCTTACTGTCGATCAAAAGGTTCTAAAGATGACATCTTTAGAATGAATCAACAAGAAGATGAGACCTTAGAGAAATACTTAGCAATATTTTCATATAATCTACAAAAATCAAAACATAGAGCCATTTCTGTTGATCTTATTTGAACAATATTTCTTAAGGGCATCCGAGATGAGTATCTAGATGACCTCAATCTCATGGGTAAAGGGACATTTCTAATTTACCTTTTGATGAGATTGCTGACTTGTGTCAGAAGTACTCTAGAAGTAGGGCAATAAATGGAAGAATATCTATGACATCTAAGATCACTAAATCTGCCACGGGAAATATCACTAGAGCTGAACTAGGCAATCTACTTGAAGATTTCAAAACAGACCTTCTAAGTAATTTAGAGAATCAAATAGACACTTTAAAAACAAAGAAAGTACAAGATGAACAAGAACAAGATTTATCTATATTATGTCCCACATGCAGACGAAAACATGCTTTGAAAGAATGTCCTTTAGATAATGTGAAAATTTGTGGGTTTTGTATAGAAAATCATGACACCAAGGATTGCACAAAAATGAAAGTTTTGCAAAACTATAATTTGGAAGCCAACACAGAAATGGAGAACATGTATTTCATGGTAGTTAGAAGGCCATGGTAGCCAAGACCCCCAGGTATGTATCAAAATCCAAATCCAGCAAATTATAACATGCCTGTTCAAAATTCTTGGAATGTTCCTATTGTTGGGCAATTTATTTTCTTAAATTGCTTTCATTAAATTATCAACCAGGGAAACTCGTAAGCTTGTGATGGTGCCAGCAAAATATATGCAGGAGTAGGCAACTAAATCTAACTCTAACTAAATTATTTACGATTCAATATAATATGCAATGGAAGAGGCTCCTAATTAAGGAGGTCCTGGTTGTCCTTCCCTATAGTATCATAGAGAAATCATTGATTACATAAAACCAAAAACTTGAAATGAAGACAAGAGAATGAACTTTAATTGTTGTCCAGATTCAAAGAGAGAGAAAGACTAACTTAGTCTCTTGATTGTCCCCTCATATACTAATCCAAACTAAACTAAGATTCATTCATAAGCATAAGAAATGAAATACTTGAAACATAAAAGCAAAAGAATGAATTTCAATTATCATACAAATCAAATGGAGAGAGAGCCTAACTTAGACCCTTGGTTATCCCCTCATATGATACTTGAAACATAAAAGAAAAAGAATGAATTTCAATTCTCATGCAAATCAAATGGAGAGAGAGCCTAACTTAGACCCTTGGTTATCCCCTCATATGCTAATAAGATTTAAAACTCATTCATCAATCACAAACCAAATCCTAAAACATCTAATCAATTAAATGAAATAAGATCTATTATGAAATAAAATGTTTCTTTCATCCTTTTAGAGTGAGCTCAATTCTCTTAAGAACAAAGTGACAAATTATTCCATATACTACATTAAGGCAACTTATATATAAAACTATAAAATGGAAATTTATGTAAAATGAAGCTTTATTCTATTCCATCATAAGTTGGACACATGCTCCAAGAGTCCTCTCCTTGGAATGGAGGAGGTACTCCTATTTATACAATGGGATGAGATAACAAACTCATAATGATGATCCACTAATTTCTCTTTAGTTCCATACATTTCTCAACCATCTAGACACATACCCCTATCCTCCATGAGGTCCATGATCTTCTCCATGAGGCTTATCTTATCAAATTCGAATTTGATCATTCAAGGCCACATAAAGATGCCCTGGAAGCTTCCTTTGTACCTACACATGTCAACAAACTCATTCTAATTGTTAGGTATAAGTATAAACATATTATTTTCTAAAGTTTAACCATAAATCCACTTTAAAATGTTAAGAATTAATAAACTTTGGAAAAGCATAGTTATAACCCAATAATGAGGTAAATGTAATGATGTGGAGGTGGAATGGAGGTGACATGAAGGTAGAATGTGAAGATATTGGTGAATAATGGAGTGAAAATAAGGACAATTTTGAAGCCCAAGACCTATGCCTTGGCAAAATTGGTTTAATCAATAGTAGCAAAATTATCCACAACAAGGATGGAAAGGATATTCTTATCCTCAACAATTTACTCAACAACCACCTTAGCAATATCAACAACCATTTGCTCAGCCATATCCCCAACACTATCAGCAACAATATTCTCAGCCATATCCACAACAATACCCTCAGCAAATAGTTGCCTATGAACAATAAAATCATCAACAAACCTTACTTGCTCCTCCACCAATAAATCCACCATAGCTACAATTACCAACCAGCCAACTTCCTAAACTCACACATCTACCAGCTCAACCCATAGCTAACCCAAACAACCAAATAGATAGACCAGCTTACAGTGTGGATGAGGGACCATTGTACCCAACTCTACCACTGCAAAACATTGAACTAAGGTCAAGTCGAACTCTGCAAAAAGAACCTCCACCTGTTCCAACGCAGTCACAAAAAGAGAGTCAAATTCATGAACAAGAAAAACCAACACGCAACAAACAAAATGACCCAACAAAAAACAATCTAGACTAGGGTCAACAAATCAAAACACTACAATCACCTCCATTTCCAGAACGATTACTTCAACCAAAATTACCCACACCATTGCCATAATTCGATGTTCTTGATGAATTGAGAAATGTGTATGTCAAAATGTCATTACTCCAGGCAATCAAGGATATTTTGATTTATACCAAAGCCAGTAAAGAGCTCTGTCTCAAAAAACCTGCAAAGGGAAGATTTGATCCACAAATAATACATGTTATTGGCAATTTAGCTGGCTTGATGTCAAATATCATTTCCATGGAAAAGTATGTTGACCCAGGCATACCTAGAGTCACAGAAATTATTAAAAAAATTTCAATTCCAAACACTCTGATTGATTTAGGAGCTGCAATAAATGTAATGACATTGGACACAATGAAAATTTTGCAGCTAACAAATTTACAGTCAACCCTGATTGTTTTGGAATTAGCAGATTGCTCTAAAGTCATTCCTAAAGGGATATTGGAAGATATAATCATTTCATTGGACTCTTGGGAGCATCTAGTTGATTTCTTAGTACTGCAGCCAAAATCAAATTTAGGACGACACCCACTCATACTTGGCAGAGCATGGTTGGCAACTATTGATGCATTCATTTGGTGTAGATTTGGTAACATGATCATTTCTAGAGGCACGGAGAGAAAACAACTTTAAGCATCAATCAAATGTATGATATCAGGGAGAACAACAATGAAGATTTAGTGGAAATGTTTATCTCTCAACCTGATGTTTCAGAGGAGTTGAGAAATGAACAATGCACTGCTGCAAATCAAATATTGGCACAAAGCTTTTAGGAAACTTGTACCATGTACTCTCTGAAAACATTATTTGAAGAGATCTTTCGAATTGACTCTATTACAAACACACAAAGCAAGACTATAGAAATCAGCCCAGAGAACAAATTAAACATTGGGGCATTTATAGAAACATCTCAGGAACAGAAATTGCTTGATTTTCTCACAAAATACCAAAAGACATTTGCTTGGGACTACACTGACATGCAGGGAATTCACCCAGAAACTTGCACTCACCACATCTATACAGACACTAGTATTCAATCAGTGAGGCAACCACAGAGACGAAAGAACCCCATGCTCAAAGAGATTGTAAGAGACGAATTGTGGAAGTTACTAAAAGTAAAGTTCATTTACCCCACTTCCGACAGCCAATGGGTATCTCTGCTAGTAATAGTCCCCAAGAAAAATGGTAAGTGGTGAGTTTTTGTTGACTATAGATAACTGAATAAAGCCACCCTTAAATACTATTTTCCACGGCCATTTATTGACCAATTTTTGGATACATTAGCTGGAAAAATGACATTTTCCTTCCTAGATGGTTTTAGTGGCTACAATCAGATCAGCATAGCCTTAGAAGACCAAGACAAAACAACATTTACTTGTCCTTGGGGCATGTGTGCTTACAATGTACTACCATTTGGCTTGTGCAATGCTCCAGCAACATTTCAGAGAGCAGTATTAGCAATTTTTGTTGATTTGGTCCATGAATGTGTTGAGGTATATATGGATGATTTTTCATTATATGGTGATTCCTTTGACAATTCTTTGCAAAATCTTGAGAAAGTTTTACAACATTGTATCGAAACCAACTTGTATTTAAGCAATGAAAAATGTTATATGATGATGAATGAGGGAATAGTCTTAGAACATCATATTTCTCCCAAGGGAATCAAGGTAGATCAAACCAAAATACAAATTATTGTCAAATTTCCAATTCCAACAAATCAAAAAGATGTAAGAAGATTTCTTGGTTATGCAAGCTATTATAAGAGATTTACTTAAAAATTTAGTAGGATAGCTTTGCCTTTGTTTAAAGTTCTTGCAAAATATGTATCCTTCAATTGGAATGAGGCTTGTCAAAATGCTTTTAAGAAACTAAAAGAGAAACTAAGCATTGCTCCAGTTTTGAGGGGACCCAATTGGACTTTACCTTTTCACATCTCAACTGATGCATCTGATACAACAGTAGGGGCTTCATTAGGGCAGAAAGAAGGTGCTTTAACTTATGCCATTTACTTTATCAGTAAAAATTTGACTCCTACTGAACTCAACTACACAGTAACAAAAAAGGAAATGCTTGCAATTATACATGCGGTGAACAAATTTCATCACTACATCACTGGATATGAAGTCCTCGTTCACGCTGACCACTCCGCCATTAGATAATTAATGAAAAAACCTAATACTAATGGCAGGATCACCATATGGTTACTCTTACTGCAGGAATTTAATCTCACCATACTAGATAGACCAGGGAAAGAGAACCAAGTAGCAGATTACTTTTCTAGACTACAAAATCCAGGTGAAGCATTTCCAGTTGAAGATTCATTTCTTGACGAACACTTGTTTTCAATTTCAATATTAAATCCATGGTATGCTGATTTAGCTAATTACTTGTCCATAGGAAAAGTACCTCCATCTTTCAGTTCGAAGGAGAAGAAAAGACTCATCAAACAAAGTGCAAGATATTCATGGGTTAATGGCAATTTTTTTTATACTGGTTATGATATGATTATTAGAAGATGCATTAGAGAGGATGAAATTATGGACATACTAACATCATGCCCTGATCAACCTTGTGGTGGCCATTTTGAAGTCAAAGGGACAGCACACAAAATTCATAGTCTTGGCTACTATTGGCCATCAATTTTCAAAGATTCAAAGAAGTATGTAAGAAGTTGTGACAGTTGCCAATGCATGGTCAGACCAACCACCTCCTATGAGATGCCACTATAGCCACAAGGACATCTAAAGCCATTTGAAAAATGGGCTCTCGACTTTGTTGGACCCATCAATCCACCATCCAAAGGTAAGAAGTACATTCTTGTATGTACCGATTATGTGACTAAATGGGATGAAGAAAGGGAACTTGTAAGGGAAACTAAACAAACAGTAGTCAATTTCCCTTTTGAAGAAATCTTTGTTAGATATGGAGTTCCCAGAGAGATAGTAACCAACCAAGGGACTCAATTCACTTCTAGACTGGTTCAAGAAATAACTGACAAGTACAAAATCAAGCACAGAAGGAGTACATCCTAGCATCCGTAGGCCAATGGCCAAGTGGAATCTACAAACAATACACTAGAAGGGATCATGACAAAAACAGTGCCAACGAATAGGAAGGATTGGGCATATAAGCTCAATGAAGCACTCTAGGAATATAGAATCACTTGGAAAAACACATCAAGGTTTACACTTTATCAGCTAGAGTATGGCAAATAATTCATGCTGCCAATAGAATTTTAAATACATACTTACAAATTGGCTACAGACTTAGGAATAGATCTCTTTGAAGCTCAACAAGAAAGAATCATGCAATTAAATCAGTTGGTCGAGATGAGATTGCAAGCAATGGAAAGGGCAACAATGATATAACAACAAAGGAGACAATGGCATGATAAGTTAATTAAGAAGAAAGAATTTCAAGTTGGTGATTGGGCATTACTATTTGACTCAAAATTCAAATACTACAAAGCCAAATTTACAACCCATTGGATGGGCCCTTATGAAATCATTGAAGTCTTTGAGAATGGACCAGTCAAACTCACCACAATTGACCAGAAAGGACAAACATATCTAGTAAATGGACATAGGCTAAAGATCTATCATAAGCTTGTCAGTAAATAAGATTTCATAGAGACAATATCATAGCAAAATGAGGTACATATAGTACAACAGTTTGCTGTAATATCTAAGCCTTAATAATTTTTTCTCTTCTTTAAAAGTTAAAAAAAAAATTAAACAAAAACAAACTAAAAAAAACATAATAATGTTTAGATATGAAAACCAGATATGGCATACTCTAAACATGAATTCTTACGAGAAAACCAAGCAATTGGCTTGTAAGAATTCATTTTTCTTTAGTTTGAATTTCAAAATAAAAGCATTCTCAAAGAAACATGACTTGAGGACAAGTCAAATCATCAATAGGGGAGAAGAAAGTCTGAACCAGTTCATGCTTTTCCATCTCCCTAATTTCATTTCCAACAGAGGAAGAGATTTGTCTTTACATTTTCTAATGGATTCTCAGCAGGAAAAAAAACGATTGTTGTTCACTATTTTTTTCAAAGGATTTGATCAAATTTTAAACTTAGAACATATCTTAGAAAGGGACCTGTTATATACAAATTCTCATTCTCAGAAAAGGGACCTGTTCTATGCACATTATCAGAATGAGATCTGTTAAGAGGAGTATTGCATCTACAAAGAAGAACATTGCCTAAGAAGAATAAGATTGCAAATAAGAAGACTGGATTACACCTAAGAAGAAAGAGACTACACTTAAGAGAGAAATGGACACCATCACATTCTGCTATGCCTGAACATATCAAACAACAAAAGCTAGCTTACAAACAAAGAAATATGAGAGGGTTGTAAGAATTTTCATTTTAATACTTTTAATTTCTTTTATTAATTCCAATTTTTAAATAGTGGTTTATGATGATTATTGATTTTAGTTTCTAATATCTAGCCTATCCTATATCATACATTCCCATTTTTATATCCTGTAGGAGTCATTCCTACTCTTAAAAACTAGATTTTCTATCCTATACATATCCTTAAACCTGATTCTTAAAGCCTATCTTTTATCCTGTACATACATTTCTAATTCAACATTCAACCTACAATGATAAGTACCAACAAACCTACTAAAACTAAGCATGCATACTCAGAATAAATTAAGTCAACAACTACAGATTAGAAGCCATCAATTAGTAGCTACAAATCTGAATTTTGAAGAATGGGATCAAGTCACGAAGATGAAGGATTTATAAATTCTTATGGTTTTCAACCTAAATTTTTTTAAGTCTGGAACATAAAAAATATTTGATAGACAAAGGGTATGTTATCATAATAAGGATTAACGGCTAGTTCAAAGAAATCATAATGACCTGATGCCCTCACTATCTGAAGATGCCATAATGATCCGCAGCCCTCATGATTTTAGCAAAGGGATTGCACCGTACCCAATTTCATCATTTAAAGACTACTGCCAAGACTGCTCAGGACATCATTAAAAATACATGTGTAAGGAATTGAAGGATTATCATTGAAGCATATGTTGCATGAAGGGACCAAGGCTTCATTGCATAATCAAGTGATGTATGGAGGCAGTAAGTGATGTAGGAAAATTAGAAATTTCCTACTCTTAACAAAATTTTCCTCTTTTCATAATCCCAGAATCACTGTCTTGACCATTTGGATGTATGCAACTAACATATATGCCTCAATCAAGATGTATTAACAGCTTAAAGCTCAATTCTGTTCAAGAACAAACGCCCCATCAAACACTTTGAACTCCCATTCATATAACTCAATACAGGCATGCCCACAATGTAAGAAAACAGTGTGTGAATCAATTCGATTAAAAAATTATGCAGCGCACAGTAAACAAAACACAATCATGATTGAAATGTTGATGACAATGAGGTATCGATGGCATCACTCATAGTTTCAGCATTACATATAACTGATCATCACTGCCAAAATCCAAATGTTCATCTCGATCGATCTAGCAAATAATTCAATGGGATTATACATACATATATACATATATATATATATATATATATATATATATATATATATATATATCAATTTTTCCATTGCTAACGCAGCAAACATCGATGACAAACTTCACTCGATTTCCACAGAATTAATCATATTAACCATCACCCAATAGATCGGTGTTCAACATTCAAATCGACTTTTCTACTCAGCATATAATGTAAACAATATCGGTCACAGACTTTGCACAAGATTTACCTTCAAGCACGCAGCTTCTGACAAATTAGCCACTGCTTCACGCTGGGTTTAATGCCATTCAATATTGATACAACCTTACTAACACAATCTTCAGATAACCCACAGCTTCTGTTCTTTATGGATAACATATGGATCGAATTCACGCACAATTCTGCTTTGCAGGTGCTTCAACTTAATGCAAAAACTAACCAGTGTATGCTCTAGCTCCACGTGACTTACAAAACCATGGCTTTTTTCGCCCACGAACTCATAATAATACCACGATATGAAATCTCACATGAACAGTCATAAATTTGACCCTGCATTCATTTAGACACCATTCTGTTCCAATCTTCATCACGCAGAACAATTACACAGTAGCGCCTTTTACCTTTAGCTGTGCCTTTACACCCAAAGTTACACCATGCGATCGATTTACTTGAAACACAATTTCTGAAGTTAAATGTCAACATTCTTCTACTCAGCTGAAACAACGCTTCTCTCCTTGTATGATTTGCGGAAACACACCTGTGCGCTTCCATTCAATCTGTATCTTTGACACTTGCATTGTTAGTGCCAAACAACATGTGGACTTGAAATGATTGCAATGAACACACATCCAGCGCTACATATCACAGCAAATGCTCAAATCGATGTATGTAAAGATCGATTTACCCAACATACCTAATCGATTTATGAAGATAGCAATTATAATATGGATCCACTAATTGACATAGAACAACGCTTTCAACTTCAATGAAATGAAATACAATCCTTCCCACAGAGAATGCAAGCTTAATTTCATGTTGGACATTTCCATTAACAATTATTTTTAATTCCATCATTCGCATCACCAGCGCAGTCAATAATATTAGTCGGCTTTTCATTAATGCGTTCAACCTTCATCACTTTCTGAATTGAATTTGTAATATAAAACTTGAGAGTGAGATATAAAATCGAATCTCTATTCCACAGATACATACAATTCATTACAACCTAATTTCGTTTTATTCATTGAACACATAAATCCAATCTCACGCAAACTCAATACTAGACATACAGTAAAAAATCAAAGGTTGTATTGACACACAAAACACTTACAATACAATCCTTTCCTAGGCCTGATTTCCAATTATTTGGCCCTTTACAATTGCTGAAGGCTGCCAAACAAAAACCCCTTCACTGCTCACACTCTCACTCTCACTATTCAAGTGTCCAATTTGCCTTTGAGGCCTTCTAATTTATATAATTTTAAAAATGATCTAATTAAATGCTCAATCCCCTTAATATCTCAACACCACTAGAATATCTCAACAAATCCTATTATCTAGAATCTTATCCCTTCATATCCTTAACTAACTAAATTCTCACATAT